>OX155977.1:14633590-15274989 GCA_944548615.1 Micropterix aruncella
GCTGCTGTCGGTGCTGCTCGATCTCATACTTTATTCACGATTCGCTTCCATTTTTGACGATTTCTTGCCACGTCTCGAGCATCCCTAGCCGATAATCGTTGATTTTTAAGGTCGTCTTTGATTTTATTTAGCCAGGTTTTCTTCGGTGCCGATCGCTGAATTCTCCATTCTGTCGGACGGTCTCGCCAAAGAAGTTTATGTGGCAAGCGATTATCGTTCATTCGGCAAACATGGCCGAACCATCGTAGTCGACGTTTTTGTATTTCTTCTTCGATCGTTGTTACTAGTATTAATGGTATTAATGGTATTCAAGGCTAGTGCCATAAGAGCTGCTTTGCTATCCGAGTGGATATAGATACGGTGGTAGATATTGTATAACTAGCAATAAAGAAATTAAAAGCTACATATTTTTATTGTGCAATAAAAAGATTTTTCATTTCAAAAAATTATATATTTTATTAGAACATAAAACCAAAGAAATAATAATAAAAACTGAAAAATCAAGTGATGTTTGTTTAAGGCAAACAACATTATCTGCACGTGGATAATCCAATGTATTAGTAACTAGCGGGTATTAAAGCCATTGATGTTACCCTTGACCTGATCTCGTTAATCGTGCAGGAGGACAGATCAATTAGGTGGGAGGGTATCTTAGCAGACTGGTGATTAGCGGACCGATTGCTACTTTATATTAAGTATCTGCACTTGCTCGTAAATATGAAAAAAGTTATTTTTACACGACTGCCCAAAAAGAAAAAAGAAGCGTAATGTTTTCAGTGTTCATGTATGAATGTTGTCAGTTTCTTTATTCCACCATAACTTCCAAATGCTTAAACTGATTTAGAAGTGGTATTGTTAGAATCGTTGTCATCCCAGGTATCATAGGGTACCTAAACTGCCCAAATGTCAAATAAATAATTGTCTTAATGTCGATAAATATTCAGGGGACTCACCAGTAAAGTTGAAAGTAAACGATTTCTTCGGTCTACCGGGATCTCTGTTCCCGTTCGACCTCGCTATAGGGTCGGCGTATTGGGGAATGACCGATCGTCTAATTAGACGGCATCTTGTTTTCCAAGACCCACCAAATTTACCCGATTTCCCGCCCAATTTGCGGACTATATATTATTATGTTCTTTACAACCCTTCTTATCGCGGGGTAAAAATTTAGTCGTCACTTCTGCCCGGGACAGTTTTGCGCGTGAAGTCGATTGCCTTGAGAAAAACGACCATAACTTTTAAACTACTATACGGATCGTAAAAAGAATAACTGTAAAATGATCGCATTGAAATTTGAAATATGAAATATTATAACCTTATCTCGTCAAACAATTAAGATAATAATGAATAAATATTTAAAAAGTTGGCATTTTACGCAGCGCAGAGCGCCCTAACCAATATTGGTTAGATATAATTTTAGCATTTGTAAGCGTCTAACCAAAAATGGTTAACTCACTTATGAAGAAACGAGTTCAACCCATAATTTTTCTGATTTATTTCCGATTTTTCCATCGGTTTCATTATTTAATTAACCTTCGTATTTTTTGCGGCTTTTTTTAAATCACTGGTATGCTCTAAACTATTCCTTTTTATTTGTCATAAATTTATGTGTATTTATGATTTTTTATTTCGCTTAAGGCTCCCTTCCGAGTTGACGCGACTAAAAATTTAGATATTTATACAATGTAGAATTAACTGTTCCATGGGAATCAAATATCCCAAAAGACCACGAGTACAAATTAAATAAATACCATGACCTCGCAAATGCCGTCACCCGGAACGGCTTCACTGTGCACCTTCACGCGATGGAAGTAGGCGCTCGTGGCCTGCCAGCTAAATCTTTGTTTCACCTTTTTAAAGATCTTGGTCTCTCCAGGAAAATAATCAACTCCTTTCTAGAAAAATTATCTAAAACCGTGATTTCTGCATCTCAAATTCTATGGCTTCGAAGGGGGAGTGAATGGGTGGTAAGGTGTACGCTCACATGTGGCAAGACAGCTGTCCTAAACCTACCACCGCCGGTCGTTAGTCCGGAATCCACCCTTCACCTCCCAGAAGTATAATAATTATATATGATGGGCCCGATTTTTGGTCGGTGAATTCCATGGCAGCTTCGTTTGTATTTTATTTATTTTTTGTATGGTAGTTCCAAAAACTGTTGGTTCTATGCAAATAGACCATACGCTGGTGTAAATAGTATTTTTTAATATTGAAGAATCATCTCTAGGTTTTTCAAAAACTGAAGACAAATCTAGCTCGTTTTAATTCTTTTGGAAAACAGTAACAGAATAAAGATAATTTATAATTATTATGAAAATAATTTACCAATTTTGTTTTGGCGAAACGATAGCTTAACCCGTCAAATGTGAGGCGTCCCATTAGGGATATAAACTTTAATACGTTGAAATGTGAGGCGTCCCAATAACCCCCTTATGATGGAGGCGACAGTCGCCGTTTCGGAAAAAATCCATTAAAAAATAGAACGCGCTTCTATATTTTATCGTTTGATGCCAGAAAATAGCCAATGATTCGTTACCATTACTGTATACGATAGTATCATGCGATAAAATCTGTACGATACATGGCAACTCTGCCAAATCGTGGAAAATTCCGCTTCGCCAGTGCGACATTTCGATCGACCGAGCGCGGCGCGGCTCGGTACTGAAATTACAATTGTAAGTGTTTTTAGTTGGATTTTACCCGTAAAAGTGAGTTATATGCATTCTAAAATTGTGTAGGAATGATAATTACCGATTGGAGAAGGCCATTTCCTTTTTTCATGTAGTTTTTAGTAAATTTGTGAAATGACGCAACACGATCAATGGCGGTGTATCAATTTTTTTTTTCGAAACGAACGAAATCTCGCGAGTGTAGTGATAATATTGGGTTATTTCGCTTATAAAATCGTTATTATTCAATTTAGGAGGTATATACTCAAGGAATTAGATGTATTTTGATATTTACACGTCGTTTACAAACTGACCACGTTTTCAGAGTTCATAGTTTGGCGGCAAAAACCGAAATTTCTCAATGTGTATAGAGAAGGCTTGGATTTCTATCGATACAAAACAACAACAAAAATACGGAAAAAAAAAATTATTTTCGATATTTTTATTTTTTGAAATTTGGTTATTTGAATATCGGATTTTATAGGAAAACTAAAATGCAGCTTAAAATAACATACAACTTTTTTTCAATTTGGGCTTATTTACTGAGGAAATCTAGACTGTGTCTCACCATGCGGTGTAAGATCGTTATACCAGCCTGGGGTGACGGGTTCGCCCGTTGTAGTGGACAACCCAAGTTGTTAGTCAGACTGCACAGTCTGATTTTGATTCCTATGGGAAACTGACCATAAGTTAGATTGTGCAGAGTTTGATTCCTAGGGGAAACTGACCATAAGTTAGGGGAATTCAAGCTGATTAGGGGAAGAGTTGATAATCCTAGCATGCTAGCGAAGGTTTGTCTCTTTGTCCCGGACAATTATAATCGTGCTCGCATTCATAATCTATTTGCGGAGCCGTCCTCGCGCACCAACCTAAGTCGATGGAGTCTGCTTACACGAGCTTTGCGGCACATAAATGCGCTATGTTCGACAGCGCCAGACTTTGATATTTTTACAGCGAGCCCGCATCTCTTCAAGGTGTGGGCATTGCGCTACTTGTTTATGGCAGAATAATATAAACTGTTTTCACTCTTATGTACTGTAAGTTTGTAAGTTTTTCTATTCTTAATGCCGGTATTTGTATTTAACGCTTATTTAAACATGTTATGTATGTACTTGTAAGAATTCTATTATTTTTTTTTATATTTATGTGTATATTGCATATCAACGGATTGGTAGAAACTGTAATGTTGATTTGTTATGAAAATAAATAAATAAATAAATAAATAAATAAGGCCAGAGTCCTACCCGGGCTCGCACTTCATGCGTGGAGGCCCCGTCGGATAGGTGTCGACCCGTGAGTGTGACCAACCCTGAACAGAATGGGTCTTCGTGGCCACCTCAGCTAGGGCCCATTAACTCCCTCAACGGTCAACAGCGAAGAGACCGGACTATTCTTCTAGGGTTGGTCAGATTATCAACGATCCTCCTAAGCACTATTTTGTTTTATTTTTCAGATATGTTGCGCGCTTGCCGTTCCACGTCTATGCAGCCCCCGTCTCGCTTTCGTCGCCGAGCTTCATAAGGTCAGTACTTATTAATTTAATTTTGAATTTTATTTTGACCTTACGGCGACTGCTTTTGAAACGACCATCGGCTACCCGATCGGACGACGACGGTGGACTGTTTTGTCCAAGTCTTCTGCGCTCACTTCACGGGAGATAGAATGACTATACGTTAAAACTTCCTGAGGTGACGGGCTTGCCCGTTGTAGTTGACGACTCTATTTGATCATTCGGCTACCCGATACCAGGAGATAGTTTGATACCAGGAAAAAAATTGGCAGTAACTGATAGCGGAGGCGCTTGGTCTGCCCGCTGAGTCAACTGCCCGGTGCGTCTTCTACGCTCATCCCGCGGCTGAAAGAACGATCACATATCGTTATACCAGCCTGGGGTGACGGGTTCGCCCGTTGTAGTCGACAACCCAAGTTGTTAGTCAGAGTGCACAGTCGATTGGCTTATGCCGCACGGTGCGCAGACCGTCCAGACGCGCCAGAAGTTTGATTCCTAGGGGAAACTGACCATAAGTTAGGGGAATTCAAGCTGATTAGGGGAAGAGTTGATAATCCTAGCATGCTAGCGAAGGTTTGTCTTTTTGTCCCGGACAATTATAATCGTGCTCGCATTCATAATCTATTTGCGGAGCCGTCCTCGCGCACCAACCTAAGTCGATGGAGTCTGCTTACACGAGCTTTGCGGCACATAAATGCGCTATGTTCGACAGCGCCAGACTTTGATATTTTTACAGCGAGCCCGCATCTCTTCAAGGTGTGGGCATTGCGCTACTTGTTTATGGCAGAATAATATAAACTGTTTTCACTCTTATGTACTGTAAGTTTGTAAGTTTTTCTATTCTTAATGCCGGTATTTGTATTTAACGCTTATTTAAACATGTTATGTATGTACTTGTAAGAATTCTATTATTTTTTTTTATATTTATGTGTATATTGCATATCAACGGATTGGTAGAAACTGTAATGTTGATTTGTTATGAAAATAAATAAATAAATAAATAAATAAATAAGGCCAGAGTCCTACCCGGGCTCGCACTTCATGCGTGGAGGCCCCGTCGGATAGGTGTCGACCCGTGAGTGTGACCAACCCTGAACAGAATGGGTCTTCGTGGCCACCTCAGCTAGGGCCCATTAACTCCCTCAACGGTCAACAGCGGAGAGACCGGACTATTCTTCTAAGGTTGGTCAGATTATCAACGATCCTCCTAAGCACTATTTTGTTTTATTTTTCAGATATGTTGCGCGCTTGCCGTTCCACGTCTATGCAGCCCCCGTCTCGCTTTCGTCGCCGAGCTTCATAAGGTCAGTACTTATTAATTTAATTTTGAATTTTATTTTGACCTTACGGCGACTGCTTTTGAAACGACCATCGGCTACCCGATCGGACGACGACGGTGGACTGTTTTGTCCAAGTCTTCTGCGCTCACTTCACGGGAGATAGAATGACTATACGTTAAAACTTCCTGAGGTGACGGGCTCGCCCGTTGTAGTTGACGACTCTATTTGATCATTCGGCTACCCGATACCAGGAGATAGTTTGATACCAGGAAAAAATTTGGCAGTAACTGATAGCGGAGGCGCTTGGTCTGCCCGCTGAGTCAACTGCCCGGTGCGTCTTCTACGCTCATCCCGCGGCTGAAAGAACGATCACATATCGTTATACCAGCCTGGGGTGACGGGTTCGCCCGTTGTAGTCGACACCGTCCAACTATGCAGCTTTCCGGTAGCGAACGCTTTCGTTTAGCTCGGGCCAAAAGATCAATTGTAGGTAAACTCGCATCGCAGGTGAACAATTATTTTGACACGTCCAAGAGCAGCGGTTTTTAGCCGTCAATTGTACACGACGAAAATGTAATATAATGTATTCTTCAAATCTAAACTAACATAAATAAAGATTGCTAAGATGAATAAATGAATTAATGAAAATCTCTTTATTGCACAATAAAAAATAAGGTACAATGGCGGACTTATTGCTACATTACAATATCTTCCAGTCAACCAACACAATATCTTCCAGTCAACCAACCCAATATCTTCCAGTCAACCAACTCAATATCTTCCAGTCAACCGACAGGTGACTTTTTTGATCATTTTAAAGAACTGACCAAATTTTTTGTCGCTTGGTTGCCGAAAACTAAATAATCAACAAAATATAAAATACCAAGCGACAACAAAAACTACCCCAGCAGTTTGAGAGTGGGACTAATCGACGCAGGATTTTTTTATGATTCTAGTGATATATATAACTCAATATCGCCCAAATTGTCGTTTAGTAAATTTTTCCTTTCCACCGTCGATGTATTTATTTTAACCTATTGATATTTGGACATTTAGACAACTACTTACTTAATATTTTTAGATTGAGGTACCCTATGACACTCGGGATGACATAACGATTCTAGTAATACCGCAGATTTTTAAATTGGTCTTAAGCGTTTAGAAGTTATGATGGAATAAAGAAACGGAAATTTGTGATCGGGGAATTTTCGATCACTACAACAGAATTAGGTTTTTGAAATTGAATTGAAATTTAGACAGGACGTGAGAACTAATAATATTGTTTTAATTTTCAGACGACCTCTAGCGGCGGCGGGGCGAGTAACGGCGGACGCGGGAGAGCCGGCGCGCGGCGGAGACCGACGGGCGGCGTTTTATTATTACTGTTTTATATAGAATAACGACGTTTCACTCGAAATTTTGTTGAATTACAAGGAATTTTGATGAAACTCCATTACTCGATTATATGTATCATTATATTTCAACGATGTAACGTGATGTGTGTTATGCACTTTTTTTTGTGATACATTATAAATTTTTATCAAATGTGGCAATTTTTAAACGTGCATGTACTATTTTGTACTGGAAATTTAGTACCAATAAAAAAAATTTAAAGCATAAGTCGCATAAAAAATAAATGATAAAATCCAATCTCTTATATTTTTCTATGTTTCTTTTGTATATAAAGAAACGAATAATTGTATACCTAATATACCAACTGATGAAAGTTTTTATTTTAGTCGGTACAATTGTTTTGTTTATTTTTATGACATGTTTGTTTTATTTTTATCAAATGACTGTTACTGTAAAATTTTGTACTGGAAATTTATTCTATTTTTGATATTTCTAAATGATCTTTTTAATATTTAGACAATGTAATGGTTGATTTTGTATAGTTTATTGACTTTCAGATTTCTAACTTGATTTAATTTTATTTTTGCCAGATATATGATATGTTTAAAATATGAATATTATAAAAAATGTATTTATTAATTGTAAGTTCTATACCCTTACCGGGTTTTTTGGAATAAATAAACTTTGAACTTTGAAATAAAAAAAAATGGTTTCTTGAGTTTTCTTCTAGAAAATTTTAATAATAATTATTATACAAAAGTTGTTAAAAAACGAATATACCGCGTGAAGTTTGTAGCACCCGACGTTTCGGCGATGTTGCAGCGGCCGCTGTCCAGTCTACTCGGGACAACGGCTGCTGCAACGTCGCCGAAACGTCGGGTGCTACAAACTTCACGCGGTAAATTCGTTTTTTAACCACTTTGTATAATGACTTTGCCATTATTATGAAATCAAAAACTTAACGCGTTTGTTTGACATTATAAATAGCTTTATAAACGAATTTACCGCGTGAAGTTTGTAGCACCCGACGTTTCGGCGATGTTGCAGCGGCCGCTGTCCAGTCTACCCTGGACAACGGCGGCTGCAACGTCGCCGAAACGTCGGGTGCCACAAAGTTCACGCGGTAAATTCGTTTATAAAGCTATTTATAATGTCAAACAACCGCGATAATCTTTTTCATAATAATTGCAAAGGCATGATACAAATGTGGTTAAAAAACGAATTTACCACGTAAAGTTTGGACACCAACGTTTCGGACGTTGCAGCCGCCGCTGTCCAGTCTACCCTGGGCAACGTCGCCGAAACGTCGGGTGCTACACACTTCACGCGGTAAATTCGTTTATAAAGCTATAATGTGAAGCAACCGCGATAGTCTGATTTCATAATAATTGCAAAGGCATACAAAAGTGGTTAGAAGTTTTTCGAATGTATTGAAAACTTGACGCTTATTAGATGTCCAATGACTAATTATTATACTCCAGTCACATTTCATAGAAGAAACTAGAAAATCACACTCCGAATTTGCCTAATCAAATGAGAACGCACCGCGGCAATATTGCATAGACAGGCGCGCTGCCCCAATTTGTTTACGTAATTAGTATGGAAGAATTACCATATTTTGAGTGTGATTTCCTATAGTTTTTCTATGAAATGTGACTCTTTAGAGTATAATAATTAGTTATTAGACATATAATAAGCACATAATAACACAATATATTTGAAAAACGTTATCCACTTTTGTATTATGACCTGTCAAAATTAATACCAAATTTTCGTCACCGACTCGCAAAAGTTTGGATTTTTCTGTAATATCAGACAAAGTTGAAAGTCTGGTATGATTTTATAAGAAGTGTAGTGTAGTGGAAAAGTTATTATGAAAGAATTTCATATAAATAAAGTCGACATCAAATTTTTCTTGGTTATTATGACTGAAAAACTAAATATTTTTGGATGCAAAGAAGTGAAACAAAATAATGGTTTTGGTAAAGCATTTAATAAAGAACATAACTGTAAATACAATTTCCGCATAGACTTTCGTATTTTGTGATAAAAACATCGAAATGATAAATAGGCGAGTTTTTTCACTTCGCCAAATTTGTAATTTGTCGCCATTATTATCTTAATTGATTTACGAGATAAGGTTATAATGTTTTATATGTCAAATTTCAATGCGATCATTTTACAGTTCTTCTTTTTATGATCCGTATAGTGGTTTACAAGTTATGGTCGTTTTTATCAAGGTCGTCGATTTTGCGCGCGAAAAGGTCGCGCGCGAATGGGACGGCTGAATTTTATTCCGCGAGGAGAGGGGTTAAGGACCGGGTTTATAAAATCCGGCATAATTGTATTAAAATTCTTTTTCGTGTTCTCACAACCAGGCCACAAAATTAAGCTTCATATAGCTTTTGCCCGCCATGGCCGGCAGGCACGGCCTCTTAAATTATATTTAAAGATCGCATTTATATCATTACAGATCGGCCCTTTTTAAACGCCAAACTTTATTGACCGTGAAGATTTGAGACATTTACCACCACATGAAAATACATAAATCAGTAATAACAGTGCAACTTCATATGTGGCCTTGCTTCCGGAATATTGTGTTATTGAACATTCAATGCCGCCGAGTTCAACGACCTAGGCACATAAGCTAGGTCAAACAAAACAGCTGATTGATTCACAAACTGTTGTAAATCATTTAGAATAAAATGTAATTTGAAAATAATTCTATTATATTATTGGATTCAACAATTTGTTGTCAAAAGTTGCTTATTTGCTCGTACTGATTCACCCATTTCAAGGGTGTCACTAATTAACAACTCCCGCTGTAGAATGGTTTTTAGTCATATTAATGTAGCATCACATTTATGTAACATAGACTTAAGCGCTGTCTCGTTTGTTACCGCAATTTGTTACCGCACGGGCTATAGTTTATTCCGGGAATCAAACGTCACACCTCCTATGCGAAAAGCTCCGCTATTAATCATTCATTTATTCGGAGTAATAATAAAAGTGCCGTGATCACGAATGAATGGGCTCTAAGGATCTAACGCACTTGTTGTCTCTCTTAATTGGTCTGCCAATAACAGAACATGGATCATTTAAGTCAGTGGTTCTCAACCTTTCAACAAGATTTATGGATGGCTAACAAGAGCATTATAACAAAACCTTTGTAATTTAAATCATGACTTTAATAACAGTCACCGTTTCAGAATGTTAAATAATATATTGTACTAGTGGTATTACCCTGCGTCGCCCGTGTTATATCCGGTCTCAAATACTTATGTATACCAATTTTCATGGTGATTGGCTGAACGGTTTATAAGTTGATGTGCTGCAGCGTTACTTAGTGGCGAGTTACAACAACGTGAATAGTGCAAAAATATTACGCATACTCAAATGTCTGCGCTTGCTCAAAAATATGAAAAAAAGTTATTTTACACGACTGCCCAAAAAAAAAAAAGAAGCGTAATGTTTACAGTGTTCATGTTTGTATGTTGTCCGTTTCTTTATTCCACCATAACTTCTAAATGCTTAAACTGATTTAGAAGTGGTATTGTTAGAATCGTTATGCCATCCCAGGTATCATAGGGTACCTAAACTGCCCAAATGTCAAATAAATAATTGTCCTAATGTCGATAAATATTCAGGGGACTCACCAGTAAATTTGAAAGTAAACGATTACTTTCAAATGTAAAAATGATAAAAGGATAAAATTATATTCTTACCTACAGGTTTCCACGAAAACCACAAAATTGTATACACTTTTTATATTTTTTATCAGTCATTCAACACCTGCCTTAGTTCTAATTTATCACTTTCATCAACGCGCAACATTAAAACTCACATAAGTCGCTTAGTTACGCTATCTATGACTTTTACTCAATACTAAGTGGTAGGGTACAGTAGTGCTAGACGGATTCAAATAAACTAAATGAATTTAGTGCCTTATTTAGGGGGATTTTAGGGGAATTAGTAGTTTGTTACAGAAATGTCACATGAAGCTATAAAGGGTTAAATTTCACCATGACATGGCTACTGCACTCAGGGTTGTCTTTTAACAAGGGGACTCCTTAACGGTCAACAGCACAGAAACGAAATTTTGTATACGCATTCAATTATGATAGCCCGTTCCAAGAATTACCGCGACAGGGCTGCTGCTGCACTCAGTGTTGGCTTACAACGAGGGGACTCCTCAACGGTCAACAACACAGAGCCGAAATTTTGTATATGCATTCAATTATGATAGCCCGTTCCACTATGACATGGCTGCTTCAACCAGGGTTGGCTTGAGACAGAGCATTTTAATAAAAGCTTGTTTTTAAAATTGTGTTTTGACTATTAACTTATTTACATCATCCTTTAAATGGGCCTGCAGCCTTGTAATAAAATAAAATAAAAGTAAATACAATTAGGTAATATTTAGTTATGTTTGTTTACCACCGATTCTACTTAAAGATGCTAAATTGAAAAACCAGTGAACACTTCGTAATGATGGTTCAAAGCATGCGCTAAATGTATACTGCCTCTAGTTCCTAAACCGCCTTTAGAATTTGCTTTGGCGAAAAACACTCGCTTCACTCGCGCATGTACCAACGCCATCGCGCACATCACACATGGTTCATTCACAGTATATATATAGTAGTTTGTGCACAAGTATGCGTTTTGAGGTGAGCGATCGAACGCGATATTAGTGAATACTTTTTTAACGCGCTCCAAAGTAGCGGTGATTTCGGAGCCGTGCCACGATCCGCCGCCCTGAGTTCGTGCGACGTTGTCTATGGCGGACATCACCGGATGCTGGAGCGGGTGCTCTTTTCGGTTATCGATACCGATGGCTACGACGCAGCTACTATCCGGAGAGTACACGACTGCTCCATCGCCCATCTCTACAGCGACTTCCATTAAACTGCGATGAAGTATCAGCTCGGAATCGTCGAAAAACGCCCCGCTCAGTAACCGCTCAACGTATTTATCAGGATGAAAATTACACGGCCACAGTTTGTTGGCCGCGGCGAATTGGGCACGCGTCTTCGGTCCGAACGCCGGGACTTCCTGAGTGCAAAAATCCGCAAGAAAATCAGCAACTTCCGAACATTTCTCTTTTAGGAAATCTTCAATGGATTCAACGCCCTTCTCCGAGCATACGACGATGTGCGGATTTCTAATGCGTTTTAAATGCTGGAGCTTTACGATGGGGATGTCTCTGTTAAGCGCGGCGATGACTTTCGATGTGGATTTCTTGTCGGTTATTCTTGCGGTGTAGACGGTGGTAGTCGGGACGGGGTCGATTAGCGCGCGGTCGACGATCGGGGTTAAGTTAGGCGCAAGTCGCGGCTTTTTCGCATCGGGCTCATCCATCCTCGTCTCGCCCTGCGAAAGGAGACCACATTCTTGTATTTATTAAGTCCCTTGCCTATGAAGTTGGCGTTCTATGAATGAAATTAACACCAGAAGATTTCTTTGAATAATATTTTATTTATTTTAATTCAATCCATACAGAGCAGGTTTTAACCAGAGTGCTGCGGAACAATGGTGTGCGCAAGTATCCTCTTGGTGTGCCGCCAGGTTTTTGAATTATTCTTTATCGGGTGAGGAAATGCAAATTTTGATGCACTCTAGAGCAACGCAGGGCATGGGGTGACTTAATCGAGACATATAAGATCCTGACTGCATCCACGTTCCTCTATTGCAGACTATCTACACCATGAACACCAACACACATCATCTGAAACTACAGCGAGAATCATTCCATTCAAATCCCAAAAAACATTTCCTTAGCAGTAGAGTGGTAAACGAATAGAATGCTATCCCAAGCGAAGTGATCAATGCCAAAAGTGTCAATTACTTTAAAAATAAACTGGACTTATTCCACAAAAATTGTAATGAAAGCATGAACTCAGGGGCATCAGCTTAAGCTGCCTGCCTGTTTAATATATAATAATAATAATAATAATAACATATTGTACAGAGCTGTTCACGTTTACCCGACACCGAGTATTTGTCAGCTCCGTCAAGTATTGTCGGTTGGTTTACTAGGGCCGCACGCCCGACAAAAAATCGTGTCGGATCTCGCTCGCGTATGACTTTGTATGGCGCTGTTCACATTTATCGGATGTCGGACCCGATTCATCGTAAGCGCGCGCGTCGTGTTGCGTTTATGGTGGACGAGTTTATTTGTGTAATAATGGAGAAAGAAATAAATTCTGATAAGTTAATCACACTTGTTCATGAAAGAGTTATTCTTTGGGGCAAAACGTCAAATGAATACAGAAATGAGCAATTGAAAATATCTTGGCGAGAAATCTGCTGCCTTCTCATACCAGATTTTGACAAGTTAGAAGAAAACGAAAGATAACTTTGTTTTCTTCTCAAATAGTACATCACAACAACAGCTTCGTCGACGTCCACTGCGCCTGTCCATTGCAATCCTCCAAATCGGATCCGACATCCGACTAGTGTGAACAGAGCGGCGACATCCGATAAAAAAATGGATCCGACACCCGACAACGGGCTCTTACGGTAAAGACCGATTTACATTGAGTCAGTTACTTACTTCAAACTCAAAACAAGTCAGCACTGACCCGGTACTGTCGACTTGTAAATTAATTTCAAGTCAGTACCTGTCGCAACAGTGCTGACTTCAATTCCCCCCTCCCCCCTGACATCACTTGTAAATCAGGGGCTGCATTGTAGGGGGACATTGTGTCATATAGAGAATTTTAAATAGCATAAGATGCATTTTTCCGGACTGACTCCAATAACATTATTATTATTATTATACATTTAACAGGCAGGCAGCTTAAGCTGATGCGCCTGAGTCTGTGCTTGCATTACAATTTATGTGGAATAAGTCCAGTTTATTTTTAAAGTCACTTTTGGCATTGATCACTTCACTTGGGAGAGCGTTCCATTCGTTTACCACTCTACTGCTGAGGAAATGTTTCTTGGTTTCAGATGATGCCCTTGCAGATGTGTGTTAGTGCTCATGGTGTAGATAGTCTGCAACCCAGGAATGTCATACGATGCAGTTAGGATCTTATATGTCTCGATTAAGTCACCCTCTTCCCTGCGTTGTTCCAGAGTGGTCAAACCGAGAGCCGACAATCTTTTCTCGTATGTTAGATGCTTCAAGTTAAAGAGCAATTTAGTCGCTCTTTGCTGGACCTTCTCTAGAAGATCGATATCCTTCCTAAAGTATGGATTCCAGATCTGATAGGCGTGTTCCAAAATGGGTCTTACAAATGACTTATAGATTTTCAGCATCAGTTCCTCTGCATCTTGAGGAAATACAGAAGAAAACAGTGTGATTTAGTTTTTGACACCAGCAGTGACGCCTATAACTAACTCAATTTAAATCTACACCAACGGCTGACCTTAATGCTTAATTACAATTATCTTGCAGGTGGCCCGCTTTTATAACATCAGTACTCATGCGGTCACCCATCCAAGACGCTGCTTAATTTCGGTGATCTGACGGGAGCCAGTGTTTCAATACGGCTACAGATGCTGCCTATAGGACTTAAACATTCGCGCTTCAATAATAACGAAACCCAGAAGCAATCGCTTCTCATTACAGCTCAGTTAATTAGATAAAATTCCCCTCGCTGATAACCCAAAGAAGTCAATGAGCGTTAAGAGGAACGCGATACCGGAGACGAACAGAGAGAGATCGCGACTTGAAAATGTAAAAACGCCTTTCTGCCACTTGTGCGATAAGAGTATTCATAGTTTGCTAGCAATAGCAAATAAGCCTGGTCAGGTTATTTATTTATTTATTTTAAACCTAATGCTGGGGCCACACTTAATCATCATCATGATAAATATTGCGTTAATTATTAACGCGTTAAATTGAGTGGTCACACTTAAGAGCCTTATTACAAAATAGCGTAGGTATTCTTTTAAAATGAGTTGAAAAAATGAACGCATTTTTTTTTGGATGTAACTATAAAAGATAGGATAAATAAATAAATAAATAAATAAATAACTATTCAACCCTGGGAGAAAACCGCGGCACTGAGCGCTCTTCTCTTGCGCAAGCAAATATATACACAATTTCTAATTGTTTTTTGCAGTGTTTTCTCCTTTCTAATGACAATAATTTATATTATGTCGTATTGCTAAAAGAGTGAACTTTAATATAGTATAAGTATTATATAAGAATCTTATTTTATTTCTGAGAAAATTAGAATGATACAGGAAGATTTTTTTTAAATTTTGTGTAATTGTAAGTAATGTATACCTTGGATATGTGGTCAAAAAACGAAAAAATAAAGCCGTAGTGTACATCAAGAATACATGACGGACATAAAAAAAAATAATATACGGTTTTCGTTGTAGTGATATTACTGTATTGAGGAGCTCAAAGTTTGCCTTCCGAGCGTTTTACGAATAACGACTTTCGGAAAATGGGCTGAATAAGTAAATAACATTCGTTACATCTAAAATTAAAGGCCGCTATGGTCAACATCAAGAAATGGTCCAGGTAATTCAGTAATTAAAGTTTGTAGAAATCTCTTCATTTCTTGGAATTAGAACGCCAAAAATCCACTTTTCTTGCCTTTCTGGAAAAAATATGTGATAGGGCTCTTAAACGTTCAACGTCAACGCCAATTCTTGGCAATAAAATTTGCGTTAACCCATCAGAAGTCGGAGGCATTTTGTGTCGTTCCGCGCAAAACGCTTTCCGGCCGGCCCCCATATATATCATATAAATATATAATATACACGACTAACAAGATTAATTACTAGATAACAAGAGGGAATTTATGAAAAAACGATATTGTCAGTATTTATTAACAAAATCGACTAAAAACTTGCAGTGCAGTTTTTTGCGCGCGAAGGCTGGCTTTCGAGCGGTTAATAATCGTTGAATTTCAAACAAGATGGACGTTGACGCTGCTACACTATATTTCATGAGTGTACATTTATAGTATACTAGCTGACCCGTGCCCACTTCGTTGGGCGGTAAAACTTTTTACTTGTGATGAAATTATGAGTGTGGTTTGGTTAGTACTGAGTGCTATGATTTATTTTCCGACTGCCAAAAGAAGGGTTATATTTTTACTGCATATGTATGTATGTATTTGCATGCCAATTTGACTATATTACCGTTATTTGTGAGTGTCTTATTTCTTTAACCATGTATGCAGTAAAAGTGAAATTATATGCAGTAAAAGGAAAAAGTCTTTGGTTTTAAACACTTAAGACGATAAATTTACTTATTTTGATAATAATTTATAATTGTTGATAATATGACCAATAAACATGACCTAACGATTTAAATTATTTTTTTAATATAAAGTTAATACTACTTTTTGTTACTTAAATATAAAAGTTAGACATATGCTGTCGCTGACTTTTTAGTAGGCATTATCAAGCTCTACAACTTTTCTCTAGAACTTAATCATATATCTCTCATCGTTAAGGTAGCGTTAGTTAGAATCGTTTTCGTTCGACCGTTTTTTCCGACTTACTTTGGAAATCCGACTACCACGAAAAAGTATTTTCATTTTTCGGATTAATATATAGCCTACGACACTCACAAATAACGTGGCTTTCTATTGTTAAAAGAATTTTCCAAATTGGTTCAGTAGATCCAGAGATTACTTACTACAACGTCACAAACTTTACCTTTTTATATTATTAGTATAGATGAAATGGTTGACTGTAAGATATCGCTATAGCGATAAGTCCGCCATTTGTGCATAAAATGTCTTTTTTATAAAACCAGCGTAATATTCATTAAGTTATGTTTTTATAGCACAATAAAGTTATTCTATTCTATTCTATGAACATACTTTATCATTAGCGAATGAAGAAAAAAAGAAAATAAATAAAAAGATGTTTAGATTTGTTTAGATGGGTACAATAACCCTCTAGGGTTTCCTTTTCCTTTTAAATTTCTTCGATTGTTGTTTTGAATGATAATAATTCCATCATTCGTCGCCAAGCATCATTTTGTGATGTATGATTCTTGTAACTTGTGTCTCGGATCCCGGGGGGGGGGGGGGGGGGGGAGACAAAGGGGACGCATCCCCGACCGAATTTTTTTGAGTAAAAATAAAGTCGAGAAAAAAAAATGAATTAGGGAGAATTCGCGACTTAAGTATCCTAGTGTCAGGCACGTATCCAGGAGGGGGGATTGTTGGGATTTTACCCCTGGAAATCCGGTGTATTTTCGTGTCATTGTACGGGCAAATTCAAGTTTGGTGGGTGCCGCGTGCTTTGTTTCAATGATTGCCCCCCCCCCCGAAATCAATGAATGTCCCCCCCGAAACTGAAATCTGGATACGTGCCTGCCAACATGATTCTGTTTGCAGAATTTCGAGAAACACGAAAAACGTGCGATCCCGTCGCTCACAGTGCACAATGGCAAACGTAGTGTGGCCGCTTCGATGCATTAATTCTGGCGTTAAACTCATTGATGTACCGCCACCCGAGCTATCGCCTAATGTCAAACGGCAATAATAATGCTATTGTAAAATTATCGCAGTAAGTGGTGGCCACACCAACGTTAAACGTCCATCATCGCGATAATTAACGGCATTTCCCGTTAGCGTGGCCCAGGCATAACATATATTGGCGATCAATAATATATAAAATATAATATAATATGTATACTATATATTTATATAAAATATAATAAGATATACATTAGATAATATATTTATAAAATAGTAAAAATACATATTATAAAATGCAAGATTTGTCTGTACGTTAATAACTCGAGAAACACTGGACTGATTCCGATAATGCTTTCTTCTGTATCGTTCGTTCATTAACGTGTCCGGGTCAGGTTAGGACAGGGAGTTCTAGCAGCAATCTTTCGGCTCCATCTTCAGACCCTCATCATCATGTGTAATAGAAAGTACTCATGATAACAAAACATACATGAGAATTTTAGCCAACCATTTGCCTGTGATAAATGCAGTCGGATACAATAAGTTAATAGTAAAAACATACTTTTAAAAACAAGCTTTTACGAAAATGCTCTGTCCCGAGTCAACCCTGGACGCAGCAGCCATGTCATGGTAAAACTTAGAACAGGCTATCATAATTGAATGCGTATACAACGTATTTTGTATCTGTGCTGTTGATCGCTGAGGAGTCCCCTCGTCGGGAGCCAACCATGGGCGCAGAATCAGGTCATGCATTTGATTAAGCGGCGTGAAACCGCGGACTTAACCTTTTTGATAAAAATTACCTCCAATAATATTAACTGTCCTGACTTACTAAATAAAATTAATCTCCATGTTCCTTCCAAACTCAATAGATTTAACCCTGCTCTTCATGTTCCTCATGCTGGTACCAACTATAGGCAAAATGCATTTCTGTGGCGAACAAGTGACAATTTCAATGACATGATTAAACGCTTTGACTTTGATCTATTCTGTACGAGTGTTAACTCAGCTAGGCAGCGGCTGAACAGTGAATTTTTTAGCATTAATTGTTGAATAATTTTTGATGCATTCTTAATCGATAGCTTTAATTGAAAGATCACATATGTTTCTACAACGTTATTTAAACGTGAAAACCTTTAATTGGCTCTCTGCTATGTTACTCCAGCATTGTTAAATTATAATTAGCTGTTGGTTTTCCTGAAAATAAATAAATAAATAAATAAATAAAAATGCATTGTCCTCGAAACTGACCAAAATGTAAAATTCCAACTTCATAGGATAAGAGGAAGTGGTTCTAATTCTGCTTGCAAGATTTGACCTAAACGAACATACTGACAAACATTACAAGGTAAATAAAAGCTTGTAAAAATGGATAATACCCATGATGTTTGAATATTATCTATTTTTCAAGCATGAGGATATAGGTATCTTCATGCCAATTCAAATAGCTGCATTAATTTCCATGCGACTTATAACCCGAAAAGTTATAACCAACTGTGGTTTGAAGAAACACGGCCGAATCACCAAAACAAAACAAAAAAAATATTATGGACGCCACCGGTTCTTTTATAGCAAAGACGGAAACTAATTTCAAAAATAAACCAATGAAAAAATATATATATTAATCCGTCACACTAAAAAAAAACAATCTCAAAGGGTGGGCTCAATCTCAAAACTGTTTGTTTTCATTGGATTTGACCCACAGAAAATCCTTTTCCCCCAGAACAACCAAAAAGGAACACGCATGTATGTAAAAATTCGCGTTCAATACGCCACGAAGGCACACTTCAACTCCCGTGTCCCTATCGTGTCACTAATGCACCAACATAATACTATTTATTTTACACTTCTGGGGGGTAAGCAGTGGATTCCGGACTAACAACCGGCTGTGGTAGGTTTAGGACAACTGTCTTGCCAGATGTGAGCGTCACCTTATTACCCATTCACTTGCCATTCGAAGCTATAAAATTTGAAATGTGCAAATTGCGGTTTTAGATATTTTTTCTAGGAAAGAGTTTTCTAAAACAATCTTAAAAACTACTTAAAAACATTTTTTTTTGTCTTGAAACGTTTGAGGCATTTCTACACGACTACCTGACAAAAACGGAGTATAATGTATTCAGGGGTCATGTATCTATGCTTTCCATTTCTTTATTCTGCCATAACTTCTAAACGCTTGAACCGATTTAGAAGTGTGTGCTATTGTTAGAATTGTTATGTCATCCCGAGTGTCATAGGGTGCCTTAACTGTTCAAATATCAAGTAAGTAGTAGTCTATGTAAATGTCCGAATGTCAATAAATTAACAAAAATACATCGAGTTTAGTGTTTGTACATCCTGGAAATATACATGTATGATATGGATAAAAACATAAACCACAAATATTTCACAATAAAAGCGTAATGAAAATAATTATAAATACAATAGTTCACTTTCTGTAAGAGAAATCGTGTTTTTTATTCTTTTTAACATTTTTGCTTGTTCCATCACATATATACATATATACATTACAATGATCGAATCTAGCATATTTTTTTTATTATTTTTGAGACAGGTTCCCAAATATCTGTTTTCAATTCCATGCGGCATAACAATTGAGTGTTTACTGGAGTGTTTGAATATTATGAATATCTATGCGTGCCCCTTATTTGTCAGGATTTATCGATTTACGACTCCCCAAGAGACTTAAATCGATGAACACCGGGCTAAGAAACTAAGGTAACGTTTCCTTTTGAGAAAGCATCAGCGCAATGCGTCTGACGCTTTTCGAGATAATGACTAAAAATGCCCTTCTGCCGCATGCATGAGATAAGACCAACACATGCAACGGCGCATACGCTCAGAATCCCACCAAACGACGCTCAAATGAGTCGATAACGCTGATAAAACGCATATAATTAACGACTTTTAATTACACTTTTTTCCATGCGAATATCTCACGACTGCGCCGAGCGATCGCTATGATTTTAACAGATTCAAAAAGAACATTTAATCGTCAATCGGATGATGTATGATAGCTTTTGTTTTTATCGGAAATAATTGAAACAAAAGCAAGATACGAAAAAATGTCGGATCGCAAACCAGAAACGATAAAAACCGGATAAACTCGTTTTTTTCAGTAATAATATGCAATCGCTTCCACTGCACATGTCAGAAAAACATAATAATACGCAAAAATCGAAAAAATAACAACTATAACCTCAATTGAAACGTCCCATGGGGGAAAGAAAACATTTTGACGTTTCCCATCCTTATCCCGAATATATCATTGATAACAGACCAATAAGAATCGTACAGGATATTTACCTTGAGAATTTTCCGGGCGCGGATCGATGGCGCGGCTCCCAAACACAAATCACGAATTTTTCACTTTTGTTAAAAACTGCGAAGACGCGGCGTAAAAGTTAAAAACAAACACCGAAACCACTTCACTACTCGAGCATCACCGACGTAAGTTCGGCGGTGGTTCGGCGGCCATGACAGGAGCGCGAACTCGCTCGGTGTTGCCATGCGCAACAGTACCGGCGTTGCCATCAGTAAAGGGGCAAGCATATTATCGGACGCGTCCGTCGGCCGCGGCTGGCCGCGGGAGGCGCCAGTTTTGCAAGCGGCAAACTTGCACAAATGTCACTTTTGACAGCTCCAAATTTGTTGAGGGCACATTTGCAGGAGGCAACCTTGTAGGCGGCAACCTTGCAGGCGGCAACCTTCAGTACAGTTTTTAAGTTTTTCTGTTAGGTTAGGTTAGGTTAGGTTTTTCTTTCCCTAAAATCGAAGTGACATTAATTACCGGCATCCTTGTAGTGGATGACGGGTCCCATCAAACTTGCAGAAGGCAAATTTGCAGACGGCAATCTTGCAGACGGCATTCTTGCAGGCGGCAGTTTTGCAGAAGGCAATCTTGCAGAAGGCAGTTTTGCAAATGTCAAAATGACCTAACCTAACCTAACAGAAAAACTTAAAACATTTTTTTTAATGTTTAGTTTGATGTATAAAAGTCATCCACTACAAGGATGCCGGTAATTAATGTCGCTTCGATTTTAGGGAAAGAAAAACCTAACCTAACCTAACCTAACAGAAAAACTTAAAAACTGTACTGAAGGTTGCCGCCTGCAAGGTTGCTTCCTGCAAGGTTGCCTCCTGCAAATCTGCCCTCAACAAATTTGGACCTGTCAAAAGTGACATTTGTGCAAAATTGCCGCATGCAAAACTGGCGCCCCCCGTGGATGACTTTTATACATCAAACTAAACATTAAAAAAAATGTTTTAAGTTTTTCTGTTAGGTTAGGTTAGGTCATTTTGACATTTGCAAAACTGCCTTCTGCAAAATTGCCTACTGCAAAACTGCCGCCTGCAAGAATGCCGTCTGCAAGATTGCCGTCTGCAAATTTGCCTTCTGCAAGTTTGATGGGACCCCTGGCCGCGGCTTATGGACGCGACTGAAAGGTTATCTTTTTTAATGAATTTCCAATATAACAATAACGGCGACAATAACGTATTTACTATTAAAAAGATCTGTTTTTATACAATATTTATGACTACCTACTACAATTTACCTCAATTATGAGCCGTTTCAGAGTTTTGAATTTCGGAATCTTAAATATGGCTAATACTCGAAAATCCCCATGCCGATTATTTATTTAAAATATAACATTTGAAGTAAAAATCCATAAAAGATAGTAGGTGTATTGTGATGTAGGGTCACTGAGCATACCATGTTGGACAGCTGACCTTAGCATATTACATTCTTCAGTAAACTGAGCGGCAATAAAATCATGAGATACATTACAGAGTTCAAGCAACATATCCCAGTATTTCCCCTCCATATACCTACTGCTGACAAACTCTAGCATTCTTAGGAATATAGTTTGTACTCGTACTTTACTGTCTCAGCTATTCTACGACGGTTTTCGTTTAACCAGTTATTAAAAATACAATGACTCCTGGATGTCTTAGGTGCCCTAGGGCGGGCCTAGGGCATTGATTTTCAATCAGTGGGTCGCGACCCCTTGGGGGGTCGAGAAGAGACCAGCCAGGGGTGTCGCAGGCTATCTAAAAATAAAAATCGAAAATATTACGGAATCTTTGTTTATATTACAGTAAAGCCTCGCTAATCCGGACAGGCAAAGATCAGCCCTTGACGGATGACCAAGGTGTCCGGATTGTCGTTTGCAAATTTTTGGCGAAGAGAAATCTTATCTATACAATAAATAAAAGATTAATGTATGAGTTTACTTAGCGTTTTAATTATTGAAATTTACACAAGTAAATTTACAAACATTCTGCTGTCGTAAATGAAAACACAGTAACTTGAAAAAAGACGATTTGAGAAAAACGCGGTCAAAGTTCAGTTGTTAAATATTTGTTTTCATGAACAAAGTAATCAATATAGATTATTTCTTTTAATCTTTAATGTTAAAAAATACTTAGGTACAGCCGTATTCAGAGTCGACCCTCAAGGGGTCCCTCAACTCAAGTGTGCCCTAACTTGTCAGATTACTATTCAGAAACCATACTTAAGTAAGCACTCAAGTAGGCTACTCGAGTGTGCCCTTAAGGGGGGCATCTTCCATACATTTTTGTATTCAGAGACAATACTTGAGTGTCGAGGAAGCTAAAATGGCCGACATTTCTTAAGTTTTGAACTGTCAAATTCAAGTGTGGTCTCGAGCTCACTTTGGCGAGTGTGCGTTGAGTATTCCACTAATTAATGCGTGTTTTTTTGTGAATTAAATCCATGATTTCTATAACTCTATGGTTTATAATGATTTGGCCGATTTTATAAGCTGTATTTACCACGTCGCACGTGTCGTTAAGTAAGGGATTTCAACAATCTCCTTTACTTCTACTCTCCTGGAGAGTTTAAAAAACATTTCCGCCTCTCCATTCAAATATTTTCTGATTCTGTTGGGTTTTAACGGAAACCGCGAATTTCCGATTCCGCCTGATGCAGTTAGTGCTGGCACTGAAATTCTTTGCCACCGGCAATTAGCCAGACAATGCCAATACAACCACAGCTATTATTTCTACCCATATTTTTTGCTAATTCCTAGGTAAAGAAATTCTGCATCGAAATTCGGCGCGAACTAGCAAAAGGCAAAACGAAAAAGACGAAAGAGCGCATCGAGAAAATCGATCAAGAAACCGACAAGAAAAATACTCCGATGTCGAGCAAACGTCAGTGACAACAGCTGATGCACCGACGGGTTTTTTCAACCATAGAGCACAATCATTTTGTTCAAAGACAACGAAAACTCTATAGACCGTGTAATAGGAACGTATTAGTTTCGAATTAGAAATGAATCCCAATTGCTTGAGGGTCCCTTAAGTGCATACTCACTGAAGGGAGCCCTTAAGTAACGACTATGAATAGCAATTTTGAGGGTGGTACTTAAGTGTCACTCGAGTGAGTGTTCCCTTAAGGTGTACTTAAGTATCGACTGTGAATACGGCTGTTAGAACTTCAATTCTGCATAAAAATATATATTAAATTATAATTGTTTAATTAATTAAATTAGATATGGTTTTTTAAATTAGGAAAATAATTTGATAAATTTTATATTTTTAAGCTATAACACCGTAACTGAGTGGTTACTGTGTTATAGGTAAATTTTACCCATTACTGTGTTCAAACCATGTAAAATAAATATACTTTTTTAAATAAATAAAAAACTGCAGGCACCTTAAACACAGTAATTGAGGTACTGTGATTAATTCGTGAAATAATAAATTAACTTTTAATTAACAAAATTTTACCAAAAACCACAGTATCTCGAAGAAGCCGTGTTGTAACCAAACAAAAATATTTCTTAAATGCTCATAGGTATTAAAAAAGATCACAGTAAATAATAGGTTACTGTATTTTAACTTGAAAAGTTATACATACTGTGTTTTTTATTTTAAATATTCTGATTTTTTAATAAATACTGTGTTTTTATCTAAGGTATCTCGGTAACTATCCATCGACATACAAACCGAAAAATTTGTCTTATAGTACTCCAAGTCGTGATTTTAAAGAACCAAACTTGTATAAACACAGCAAATGAAGTTACTGTGTTTTCATTTACGACGGCAGTAGTCAGTGGCATGCCCAGGGTTGAAGAATGGGGCAAGCCCGACATACCTTTTTGTTTTTACGCTTTTTATAGTAAAAGAAAGGGGTACCTCTTTACTCTTCAATCTTCAGTTTGAAATTTACTGCTTGTGTCGTAGATTCAATAAAGCACACTGAAGTCATGCTACTGCTAGACAGAGTTCAACATATACTTATCAGCAGTCGCATCCCTCTGGTGGCTTTAAGAAATGCCGTTTTATTTGCTTGACAGAACTCACCACAAGGGACAATTTCCTTCATTGTTTATCAGGCAATAAAAACCACAAATCAATTTAAATTATACAAAAAAAAATCTGCTCTGTCAAAACAAACGTAACTTAATACGGAACACACTCGCATTCTACTTCCATAAAGCAAGCCTGGCTTATTCGTCAATACAAAAGTCGTACAGATACATAATATATTGTTTTGCGTAATTTGCCACAGGTTAGAATGATAGTACTGATTTTGAAAGCGCCGTTGCAAGCTTATGTGTGCGAGCGAGATGACTAGCTGAACTGAGCTCGGTAAGATTGCTGCGAATTGTCGCTTTGTCGATACGCTGTTTTGTCGCGTGGAGCGATCTGTGTCCGCTAGATAGCAATAGGGGCTCGCAAATTCATATATTATTTAAGCGACCTCTTTAAGAAGATTTTTAAGAGATAAGGCAAGCCGGTCTTTTCGGCTTGTATGAAGGAAGCGCCACTGATTGCAGTATATATGTATGTGGTTAAAAAGGTGATTACGTGGCAGAAAAAAAATCTGTAATACTTTCCTGCTTAAGATTTTAGTACTTCATTTCGAAAGCGCGGTCTCTCAGTCGACGAAGTAAACATCATTTCGTGGCTATCTAATTCGTTGTCTTCAGCCCATTTCAAAGCAGTCGGCTTTCAAAATTCAAAACCTAGTAAGTGATTCTGACAAAAATGTGCAGGAGAAGCAAAAAACATATTTTTGTCCAGCCGCTGAAAACGAAGCAAAATTCGAAAAAAAAAATCATTCTATACTATGAAAATAGGTTGTAGGATGTAGAATAACTTAAAATTTTAATAAATAATTGCACATGGCACGCTTTATAGCACTTACTGTTGTTAAAATTGTTTTATTTTTCTTATATATTTTTTGTCACTATTTCAAAACCTAGTAAGATCTCATACTGGGTTTTGAATTAGTATATTGTCATAAAATTTTATCTATCCCCCAATTCAAGACGTCATACTAGGTTTTAAATTAATACATTGTCATACAATATTTACTATCTCCGATTTTAGAACCCATCATATATTTTTTCTTTTTTTTTAGGTTTGTAGGTTTTATCTTACTCTTAACTTTCTAAAGAGCTTACATTGTTTAAAACTATTTATATTCTATTACTTAGGATTGTATTATTATATCACGCATTTCACAAATAAAACCAGCAATGTTATAATTATATTATTATTATATTATAATTATATTATTAGTTTCAGATGAATAAAGAATAATTGTAAACTGTAGCTTCATTTGTAAGAACTAGTTAATAATAAACGACGGAAGAATAACAAAACAGAAGGACAAATGGTAACTAATGACCATTAGAAACTTCATTTCTTCATGTCTAATGGTCATCAGTTACCATTTGTCCTTCTGTCACCAGGTCGACTACTGCATCATTTGCTGGAAGAGATCGCCAGAATTCTTTTCTATTTTCTGGCATTAAGGGAACTAGTGTTGTTACGATGTCTTCTTTTTTTTGTTTTTAGTCCTCGTTGTCTGGCGACTGTTTGTGGTACCACTGATGGATTATATTTTTTCATGAGAAAATCGATCTCCTTATAAGTTTCCATCGTAAAGTCTGTTTTATAGAACAAATTCGTCGAACCTTCCTTAAATTTAGATTCCACAATTGGA
Organism: Micropterix aruncella; assembly: GCA_944548615.1. NCBI lineage: Eukaryota > Metazoa > Arthropoda > Insecta > Lepidoptera > Micropterigidae > Micropterix > Micropterix aruncella. The sequence continues at coordinate 14,659,786 of OX155977.1, forward strand.
TTGTGAAAGATTTTAATGGATCTTCTACGTTTTTGGTACTCCTTTTCTTTCTTAACCAATTATGCTGGTGCTCCACTTCAAGAACGAAATTGTTTTTCCGTGCTTTTCCCACAAGACTTTTTAAATCTGCCAAATCGTATATGTTTCTTTGGCGTCGTATGTTGGATTCTATATTCCCATGAACAGAGTCAGCGGACATGTGTGTGTGACCTTTGGTTAAATATTTTATGGTTATAGTTTTAGCTTGGGTTAATCTAGAGTTAACTATACAAACGAGGCTTGTGTATAATATCCAATTTTTATTTTGGGCTGTACAATTGTCAGCCCATATTACAAAATGTTCAATGTCACGTTCAGCTTTTATGAACGTTATGATCGCGTCAACAATGTTTGTAGCATTACGCCCGGCTATAGCTTCATGCCACAAGACGCAGTAACTCTCAGAATTTTTCCTCAGTGACGCAAATGTAAGGTTGAAAACTATAAGTCTACTGAGGAAAAATGCTTCCTTTATTGCTGGCATTATTGGGAGCAGTATCACTTTTTGTAGATCTGACCGATTGGTCCCATACCGATTGACTGACGAGTGAACTGACCGATTTGGTCCCATACTGTGAAACTATTTTGGTGTTGCCGACCATAAACATTTAAATTACAATTTAATAACCTAGTATGTCGCATTGACAATTTTAAAACCTAGTAAGCCACAGTCCTTTGCTAGGTTATGAAATTGTTAAGGTGACATGCTGTGTTTTAAATTTGGTATTCAATTTTTTTTTTGCAGATACTAGGTATATGGTACTCTGAAAATAGTGGAATTAATTTAATATCCGTATAAATTTGAATGAGAATATGTGGGGACGAACCTAGTAAGTCTCATTAAGGAAAAAACGCATTTTCTGAAAAATTGTCACTTACTAGGTTTTGAATTTGGCCAGCCGCAGTGTTCAAAGATCCCATTGCTTCTGAGGAGATGCGTTTTTGGAAGTGACGACCTCAACGCCTGTCTCATCGTCATCCGGCTCGTCATCTTCACGCATTGCGGCTTGCACGATCTTTTCGTCAACTAGAGTTGTCGACTACAGCAGGCAAGCCCGTCACCTCAGGAAGTTTTAATGATTAGTCGTTCTATCTCCCTGGAGTGAGCGCAGAAGACTTAGGACAAAAAAAGTCCACCGTCTAGCTCCGCCACAAACCCGTAAGAGGCCAACGCCTTAACCGCGAGATAGCCAGGAGTGTTACCCAGCGGGCTTACACTCACGCCCTTACTTCCAATTGCGACCAGATAACTCCAGTCTCTCGATTGGTTACGAGTTCGAGGTCGCTTGCGCGGTCCTCTCCCTTACGAAGCGGTGAAACGGTGTATACCGAATCTATCGCGGACCACGGCGTCCTTTGCCCAGCTGTTCACCCAGGATCGGGTAGCCGATGGTCTCCTTTTACGTTTTTGGTACTCCTTTTCTTTCTTAACCAATTATGCTGGTGCTCCACTTCAAGAACGAAATTGTTTTTCCGTGCTTTACCCACAAGACTTTTTAAATCTGCCAAATCGTATATGTTTCTTTGGCGTCGTATGTTGGATTCTATATTCCCATGAACAGAGTCAGCGGACATGTGTGTGTGACCTTTGGTTAAATATTTTATGGTTATAGTTTTAGCTTGGGTTAATCTAGAGTTAACTATACAAACGAGGCTTGTGTATAATATCCAATTTTTATTTTGGGCTGTACAATTGTCAGCCCATATTACAAAATGTTCAATGTCACGTTCAGCTTTTATGAACGTTATGATCGCGTCAACAATGTTTGTAGCATTACGCCCGGCTATAGCTTCATGCCACAAGACGCAGTAACTCTCAGAATTTTTCCTCAGTGACGCAAATGTAAGGTTGAAAACTATAAGTCTACTGAGGAAAAATGCTTCCTTTATTGCTGGCATTATTGGGAGCAGTATCACTTTTTGTAGATCTGACCGATTGGTCCCATACCGATTGACTGACGAGTGAACTGACCGATTTGGTCCCATACTGTGAAACTATTTTGGTGTTGCCGACCATAAACATATAAAATAACAATTTAATAACCTAGTATGTCACATTGACAATTTTAAAACCTAGTAAGCCACAGTCCTTTGCTAGGTTATGAAATTGTTAAGGTGACATGCTGTGTTTTAAATTTGGTATTCAATTTTTTTTTTGCAGATACTAGGTATATGGTACTCTGAAAATAGTGGAATTAATTTAATATCCGTATAAATTTGAATGAGAATATGTGGGGACGAACCTAGTAAGTCTCATTAAGGAAAAAACGCATTTTCTGAAAAATTGTCACTTACTAGGTTTTGAATTTGGACAGCCGCAGTGTTCAAAGATCCCATTGCTTCTGAGGAGATGCGTTTTTGGAAGTGACGACCTCAACGCCTGTCTCATCGTCATCCGGCTCGTCATCTTCACGCATTGCGGCTTGCACGATCTTTTCGTCAACTAGAGTTGTCGACTACAGCAGGCAAGCCCGTCACCTCAGGAAGTTTTAATGATTAGTCGTTCTATCTCCCTGGAGTGAGCGCAGAAGACTTAGGACAAAAAAAGTCCACCGTCTAGCTCCGCCACAAACCCGTAAGAGGCCAACGCCTTAACCGCGAGATAGCCAGGAGTGTTACCCAGCGGGCTTACACTCACGCCCTTACTTCCAATTGCGACCAGATAACTCCAGTCTCTCGATTGGTTACGAGTTCGAGGTCGCTTGCGCGGTCCTCTCCCTTACGAAGCGGTGAAACGGTGTATACCGAATCTATCGCGGACCACGGCGTCCTTTGCCCAGCTGTTCACCCAGGATCGGGTAGCCGATGGTCGTTTCAAAAGCAGTCGCCGTAAGGTCCGCAACCACCCCCGCTCTATAGGAAACAGTACTGCTTCCAGACTCCCCCGACTGTTAGTCAGAGTGCGCAATCGATTGGCTTATGCCACACGGTGCGCAGACCGTCCAGGAGCGCCAGAAGGTTGATTTCCAGGGGAAACTAACCATAAGGCCAGAGTCTTACCCAGGCTCGCACTTTATGCGTGGAGGCCGTCGGATAGGTGTTGACCCGTGAGTGTGACCAACCCTGAACAGAATGGGTCGTGGTGAAATAAATACTTGCACTAAATACTTTGTTGAAATAAATACCTAAGCTTTGTTGAAATAAATTGGAGTGAGAGTTGTCAATCTTTATTTTTTGTAAAAATGAAATGTTATTTTTAATTATTATTAAAATAATTTATTTGGCGGTACATTTTTGATGACAATGCATTTCTATGGCATGATCATGACCTGATTTTACAGCCAGCATCGGCTCCTGACGAGGATACTCTTCCACTGTCAACAGCACAGACACACAATTTTGTGTACGCATTCAATTATGATAGCAACTTACAAGTTTCAACATTACATGGCTGATGTACCCTGGGTTGGCTCCCAACGAGGGAACTCCTCAACGGTCAACAGCAGAGACCCAAAATTTTGTATAGGTACGCATTCAATTATGATAGCCCCTTCCATGTTCTACCATGACATGGCTAATGAACCCTGGATCGGCTCCCGATGAGGGAACTCCTCAACGGTCGACAGCAGAGACCCAAAATTTTGTATACGCATTCAATTATGATAGCCCCTTCCAAGTTCCACCATGACATGGCTGATGTACCCTGGGTTGGATTCCGATGAGGAAACTCCTCAACGGTCAACAGCAGAGACCCAACATTTTGTATACGCATTCAATTATGGTAGTCCAAGTTCCATTATAACATGGCTGATGTACCCTGGGTTAGCTCCCGATGAGGGAACTCCTCAACGGTCAACAGCAGAGACCCAAAATTTTGTATACGAGTTTCGACTGCAGTATTAGGGAACTATTTATGCAATAAAAGGGAAATTATATGCAGTAAAAGAAAAAAGTCTTGTTTTAAACACTTGAGACAATAAATTTACTTATTTTGATAAGAATTCATAATTGTTGATAATATGACCAATAAACATGACCTAACGATTTGAATTATTGTTTTCAATATAAAATACTACTTTTTGTGACTTAAATATAAAAGTTAGACATATGCTGTCGCTGACAACTTTTCTCTAGAACTTAATCATATATCTCTCATCGTTAAGGCAGCGTTAGTTAGAAACGTTTTCGTTCGACTGCTTATTCTCCGACTTACTTTGCAAATCCGACTACCACGAAAGTCTTTTCATTTTTCGGATTAATATATAGCCTATGACACTGACAAATAATGTGGCTTTCTATTGGTAAAAGAATTTTCAAAATCAGTTCAGTTGATCCAGTGATTACTTCCTACGTCACAAACTTTACCTCTTTATAATATTAGTATAGATAAGCAAATAATTTAAAATATATTAAAAAACATCAGAAATAGTCAAATTATCCTTACAAATGTAAAATAATATTTGATGAATGAATGAATGCATTAATTGCAGTTTCAGCGAGGTGCCGTCTAGCATACATTAAACACTGGTATATGAACGCCGAATAGTCATTATCCTTGCCTTACTGAAATATCTTTGCATGAGGTCCTGTTCGTTACCTGATACGTGCTGGGCAGTGCTCTATTTTGCAAAAGAAAGATTATTTTACTGGTTGCGGCATTTCGCCCTAATAGTAGTGCAAGAATCGAATCGAGGTTGATGTCCCCTTAAATCCCATATGCTTACAAGGTATGCGGATCTCCTGTTCTGTGCGATGAATCCATTCTGTGGTATCATCAACCTCCTATTCCACAATAAAACACAAAATTATAGTTGTGGAACATTTTTATTGCATTTTTCATAATAATTTCAAACTTAATAGCCGACTGACGCGTCGACCTAATATTATAATCATAAACAGTTTGTTCATCGCGCGGTTTCTATACGTAACAAAAAGGAAAAAAGAGACGGAAAAAATAAAAACTAAAAACAGAAAAAATTACTGCATCCTCACATACTTTTAGCCTAAAGCTTCGAATAACTAATGATATTTATTTACACTTTTTTTATGATTATTTAGCTATTTACATCGTTTGTTTTTTTCTTTAAATAAAAAATGGACAAATGAAACGTAACGATAATAATATCGGCGTATTTATAATATATATAAAAAATGGTTCTTTTTTTTTAAAGTTTTGATTCAAAACCATTATAAATTGTGTAACCGTCATAACATGACAATTTTCCCTAAGCCTATATTTACGTACTATTTAGTATAACTATATTAAGGCTTTTTTTAGTTAGGTAGTTTATATAGTTTTGTAGTTTTTGACTGGCCGATTTTTAATTTTTTTAACGCTAATTTTTAAAGGCGCTAACAATTTTCAAGGGTGGCTTGCGTGCTCGTACTGGCGTATTTTGTTTTTTATTTATTAGAAATTGACGTATAAATATATGGACCTGGCAGTTATGCCGCAGGAAAGAGGTCAGCTGGCCTCTTCGCAAAAGGCCACTATACCCTGTCCGAACGCTTGTGACATGCGGAGTTATAAAAAGTGGGGACAGAGTAGCAGTGCATTTCGACTGCGATTATTGACGACTCATTTGAATGGTATGCGCAACCCTATTGACACCGTATGTGCAAGGGAGCGAGCAATATACGCTACTCCGTTCCTACGTTTTATAACTCCGCATGCCAGGAGCATTCAGGAAGACTAGTCAATCGGCAGTTGTATTGTGCATTACATACATTTCAAGACCTTAAATGCCTTTTACCAAGAAATTAGAAGAAAACTTAATTTCACAAGTCTTTCTATTTACAGTAGAACCTCGATTATTCATCAGTGGTCAGGAGCGGATGTGACGGATATGGGAAATAGATGGATAATAGAATCAAGACATTTTATGTACCACCAAAAAAATACATCAACATTTACGTAATTATTATAAGGATAATGGCAGCTAACACAAAAGCACATCTGAGGGTGTCAACACAACGGGCGAACCCGTCATTCCAGGGAGTTTTAATGACATCAGGTCGTTCTATCTCCCATGGAGTTAACGTGAAGACACGTGGCGGACAAAGACAGTCCACTGTCTAGCTCCACCGACGAGCCCGTGAGAGTACAACGCCTTACCGAGCGGGCCGACTTCTACCAGATTTGGCCGGATTTCTACATCCTACGAATCTGATCGCAGATTCAAAGTCGCTTGCGTGGCCTCTACCTGATGTTAGCGGTAATTCAGTTCGAATTTATCGCAGACCGTGGCACCCTTTGCCCGTCAAACTCACGGGATCGAGTGACCAAAGAATCGTTTTAAAGGTGACAGCAGGTCAACAACCACCCCCCTTTACGTTTCCAGAACCCCCGGTTATTCGCCAGGATGCACAGTCGATTGGCTAACGCCGCACGCACAAGCCGCCCAGCAATGCCCGAGGTGTTCCCCAGATTGGATCCGATCCCACCTGTCCACGACAGCCATGACAGGGTTGACAAGAGTCCTTTCCAGGTTTGTCCCTCTTTGAGGAGGCTACCGGATGGGAGTTGAGACGACCCAAGGTAAAACACAATTACAGTAAACGTACTCACATAATTGGCTCTTCCAGGGGCTTGCTCATCTTTGATAATAACAGAATTATTATTACATAAAAAAAATTGGCGACCAAAATTTTCATAGATCACATTGCATCAAAAGCATTACGAACACAATGATAATGATGATTAACAGAAGGTAACAGATAAAAAAACTGTAAAATCAAGGTTTTACTGTACATATATTTTTCTGCAACGATTCAGTGGCATCATGTACGCACATTGTAGCAGCAGTAGAGTTTAACCTGTTTTCAGCATGGCTAAAACGGTATTAGTTTTTTCCTTGAATTTGTATTGAACGCTAAATCCATATATTTATACGTCAGTGGTTCAAAGGTCAGTGAAGAAAAAGTCCGATCATCCGTCTCGAACGTCACAACAGGCAAGCCGGCCCGTTCCATAAATACAGATTAAATATAAAAATTTTAACCTATACTTTACATTCACAACCATTTTTTATTTTGCGAAAGCGACCGCCCGCTCTCGTGTCGCCTGGACAGAAACTCTCGTCGCGCTCGCCCTCATTCCTAAATAAATATACCCTCGTACTTAAACTACTATGCACTGTACAGTACCCGCAATATACCCTTAGCAGCATTCTCACAATAGTGGATATATCGATACATAAAAACGAATCACATCGTCGGTATACGGAAAAGTATTTACATCGTCGATATACTAAAAAGTGAGTACAAGTCGATTTTTTTTGTAATGCGATCAAGCATTTTAAAAATGCCTTTTCTGCACAAGTAAGATGTTGAAGAAATGAAATTCATCTCCATCTATAGGGTTTTCGAATAAGGGCGGGTCGATTTTGGCAGTCTGTGGCGGCCATATTGTTTTGGCGTCTATAAAATCTGTCGTTTATTATTCAGTCACTGATGCCAGGTTACCATGGCAAGTTACATGATTGAACAGCATGTTAAAACTTTATTATCGAAATGTGTTCATTAGAGCATCCTTATATCGTGGACGCAAGGCCACTAAGATAATGCAATTTGACCCCGATAAACGTTTTCTTGTGGGGTTTTCTGAAGTCGCAGGTCTTTATGCCAATAAGCCGCTATCGACCGATACCCTCAAAGTCAATACAATCCAGGCCATCGCCCAAATGCGGTAGTCATTGAAAATTAGATCTCTCGGATCCGTGCCACTGTGCGGAGCTGCGGTGGACATTTGAAACATTCAAAAATGCTTTGGTCATGTTTAGTGTAGCTATTTCCAACCTTTAACCCTTTGCACTCTTTATTCCCTTTCCAACCTTTAGCCCGGGCGCCGTAGCGGCAACGCTCCGCTCCAGTGGACGCAATAAACTGCCTAGGTGCCATGCCATAACGGGGCCGCTCGAGTAAAAAGGGTCAATAAGTTGAAGTCGAAGAATGCTTTTATAAATCGATACTGATCCAGTTATATTGCGGGACCCGTACCATACTCCCATCGCATACATGATTGTCTCGCCGTATCGTTCAGAAATATACTAAACTACGATATTTTTGATATTTTTAAGCCGCTATAATAATTAAATAGTGTGTGTGATGCTGTGTAGAATTTAATATCTTGACTACCTACCCTGATGCTTAGTTTTTTAAAGCTGATGACTCTTAGGCTGACGCACAGCGTATTAAATTAAATGCGATGATCAATTGCAGGAGGCGCATGATAAACGGTTAAGTTACAAGACGACTAGGATCGTAGAAGCGATATCTGGACATCTCTAGAAATCCTGAAATCTAACCTATATTTGGGTCAGACGATCTGACTAGGCAGACTCAACTTTGAAAAGGTCTGCAGGAAGTAGGTGGATGGAGGCGGTTCAAGACCATTCATTATATCATTCTGTATGGATTAAAAAACGCAGGATGCAGGCAAACAAAGAACGCAGTTCCGGAAGCGTTTAAAAAAACTTGCCCGCAACCTCACCAGATTAAAAAGGGATAAAATCCGTAAAGTCATAGGTACTATGACAGGCCACTGTCCCCTAAACAAACACCTATTTACCATAGGTGTGACAGACAGCCCTCTATGCAGAGGATGCACGGAGGAAGAAGAAACGCCACAGCATGTGCTCATGGAATGCAGGAGCGTGGCAGAGCAACGGGCAAAAATACTACAATCTCCAGCATCTGTCCCGGAGGCCTGTAGCAACCCAAACAGGCTGCTAATCTTCTAGGACAGCCTGGGTTGGCTGGAGTAACATAAACACAAATAGAAACATGAGCCACGCACAACGACCCAATCAAGAGGCCAAGTGCGAGAAAAAAGCCCGGACAAACTGTGAGGGAGGCCTATGTCCAACAGTGGACGTCTACTGGCTGATATGATGACAATGAACCTAGAAATCCTAAGAAATCTTCACTTCTCTTACAAGTCTCGATAAGATTTCAATCTGACTAAAGAATTGGCAAATCAAAGCGACTGAGACCAAATCGGTGCAAGTCACCTTCACCACGAGAAGGAAAACATGTCCACCGGTAAAATTAACAGCATTAAAATACCACAAGCAAATGACGCTAAATACCTCGGACTGTAACAGAAGTCAACAGCTCAGGAAACTGTACTGGTTAATATGCGGCAACGCTCGCTCCAAAATAAAATGGTAGTGTACAAATGCCTCCTGAAAACCATTTGGACCCATGGATCACAGCCAATTTCAATGTAGAGATCCTTCAGCGGTTCCAAAACAAGATGCTGAGAATTACTGTGCTACTGTGGGCAATTTGATGATTAATGGTTCCGAGCAGCTTGGGTGGTGTTGGCCAAACTCTAAGTCATCTGGCCTGCCCAACTCACGGTCCCACTCCCATCTGGTAGCTCCTCGCAGAGAGGCTTATATGCTGTAAGGACCCCTGTGAGCTTCTGCCATGACTGTTATCCTGCAGTCGGAGATGGTTGAGAACAGATGTGCGAATTCGGGGGAAAACCTCAGGCGGAACTGGGTACCAGCCATGCTTACGCATTCCAGCTAATAACCAACTGGAGCTTTTAACTACAACCGGAGAACCAGTCGCCTGAGGAAGTTTTAACAATATTTGATTGCTATGTCTCCCGTGAGGTGAGCGTAGAAGACTTAAGACGAAAAGAAGACGAAAGAAGTCAACGCCTTACTGCGAGATAACCAGGTTAATAACCAGCGGGACGCCACTCGCGCACTTACTTCCAGTTGCAACTAAATTACTCCGGTCTCCCGAATGTTTACAGGTTCGAGGTCGCTTGCGCGGCCCTCTCCCTTACGTACCGAATCTATCGCGGACCACGGCATCCTTTGCCCAGCTCTTTACCCGGTATTGCATAGCCGATTGGTCGTTTCAAGAGCAGTTGCAAAAAGGTTAACAACCACCCCCGCTCTATAGGAAATATCGATTGGCTGCACGATACCGCACGGTGCGCAAACCTTCCAGGAGTGCCCGAAGGACGATTCCCAGAGAAACTGGCCTGCAGGCACAGAGTCCTACCCGGGATCGCACTTCTGCTAGGAGGCTGCTAGATGACCTGAGAGTTGGGCCGACCCGCGTTGCATATGACTATGAGCGCGTTGGCGGAGCTAGTTAGTGGATTGTCTCTGTCTAATCACCTCACAACTGTAAGAACGTTCTATATCGTTACACCAGCCTGAGGTGTCGGGTTCGCCCGTTGCAGATGACAGCTCCAAAGTGTGCTACTGATAGCAATGCATTAGTTATAAAGAAATAAAAGCGGACTTATGGAAAGTCGTACTTGAAATCTTCACCGAAATCATGCGACATCCAGAACAAACAATTTAAGACAGTCTCGCGACCGCATCTCAACGAGTCAAACACACGAGACACCAGCTTTATAATACACGAAAAATAAACCCACCCAACACGAAACCCGCAATTTTCAAAATACAAACCCCTCTCGCAACAAAAGAAAAACATAATTCAAAATAATAGTTTTTCCAAATTTACAATGCTCCTAATTGCTAATTTCTAGGTACATAAAAAAGGAGTGATCACAGCCCCATAGTTTTTAGTAAAAAAGAAAAAATCAATAATATTGCGCGGGCTTGACCGGGATCCCATATTGATATTAAAGTAGAACCTCTCTCTTCCATCCGCTTCGGTTGACCCGAAGTTATTAGTCCCGACTCGTCGGTGACTCACCATCCGTCGCGGCCGTCAGTGCTCCGTCAAGTCTATAACATAGACAAGACAGGCCTAAATAGTCCGGAAGCTGGTCTTACGGACACGCTAGGTCATAAGATACAAAGACAAATCAGTTATGCATGAAAAGGCGGATAAAATTATTTGGAATTACTTAGATAAAATCGCTTGAAATTACTACACTCAAACAAAGAAGACAAAGAGGGGACCTGATTGAGACATACACAATTCTAACACACTATTACGATGTACCTGCACTGAAGAATATTTACAAATTCAACGTCAACACAAATCTTCGAGGACACAGCAAAAAACTCAACTGTACAAAATTTAAATCTAATCCTCTTAAGAACGTTCTGCCAAATAGAGTGGTGGACATGTGGAATAAGCTACCATTTGAAGTGATTAGTGCAATCTCTGTCAATGAATTTAAAAACAGACTCGATTTGTACCTAAAAACTTGTTAATATTGTTTTGCTTTACAAGATCTGATCTGGACGTATCAGCAAAGGCAGCTTTGCTGATTAAATAACTAATTATAAAGAAATAAAAAAAATGTATATTGTTTAACCGCCTTTTTATGCATAATCAATTTGTCCTTATATATTATGACATAGGGTGTCTGAATGGTTAGCTCCCAGTCTAAAACTATAAAATGCTCCCAAACAAACGCTCGCAGTATTAAATGAAACTGTGGCAGCAACGAAACTTATAAAAGATAAAGATATAGAGAACAATACAGTCATTTTTGAGTTCAGATTGTTTATTTTACTGTAAATCTGTTTTTTTTTTATAATCCGACCTTTTCTGCATTCTGACTATACCAAATCATGAAGGCGACGAGTTAGAGGGGTTCTACTGAATATCGCTTTACCTCTCGGCTGTGGTCCCATTTCTTTTATATAGCAAAGCGTAAAACGAACGAAGTACAGGCTGCTTCCTCTCATCGCTTGAGGTAGTGTTACGGTCGCGTTAAACCTAAAAATTGACCTAAAATCTGCCTCATCCTGTAAGTAACCGAGCCGTTATAGATGGACCACGTTAAAGAAATCCTTCCTATGTCCTGTATTGGGTGAAGTGCGACACCGGCGCGGGGGTAATGCTAGCTTACTTGATATAGTACCCAAAGACTCGACTGGAGATTAAGTAAAACATTTGAAATTATGTTATTGCAAATCGAAACTGCCTTTCCGCTTTCAATTTTGAATGTTATAAAGTCTTATAAGCAGTCATTTAGTGAGCGTATATATTATTTATTTTAACGCCTATTGCCTAATAGATTTAACCCTCAATAGATTTAACCCTGCTCTTCAAGTTCCTTATGCTGGTACCAACTATAGGCAAAATGCATTTCTGTGGCGAACAAGTGACAATTTCAATGATTTGATTAAACGCTTTGACATTGATCTATTCTGTACGAGTTTTAACTCAGCTAGGCAGCGACTGAACAGTGAATTCTTTAGCACTAATTGTTGAATATTTTTTATGTATTTTTAATCGATAGCTTTAATTGAAAGGTCACATATGTTTCTACAATGATACTTAAACGTGAAAACCTTTAATTGGCTCTCTGTTATCCTACTCCGTCTTTTTGTTAAATTATAATTAGCTGTTGGTTTTCCTAAAAAATAAATAAATAAAATAAAAAAATAATAAAAAATAATATTAATAGGAAAGATATTATACGGACATTTTTTACCGAAGTAAAAAACAAAATTATTGGTCTCATTCATCAAAATATTGTTCATTTATTGTTCAATGCTTTGCACCCAATCTAAGCTACCTATTGGGTGCTTTGGGCTGTCGTGACACTATAGGAAGACTTTTCTTTATCGTGGTTAACCTACAAAAATGTATGGATACGGCAAATGTATGTTTCTTTCGACGGTAAGAGCCTCAATAACGGATTGACGAATATTGAACAAATATATCCACTCATTAAGGTAAATGATTGGAATAACTTTCAAACCGGGTTGTGTGTGCTAAAAAATATTATTTTTCAAAAGACAATTTATTGACTTTATGCCCCCGTTTACTTGATGGCAGTGACTGGACCCAGTGGCTCGGAATTTCAGCATCAGTCAATGGGTACATTTAGCCAGATCGACCCAGTTTGCTGTCTATTTTTGACACTGGCTGTCGTGACTGTGGACTGTGGTGACAAAAGGGGAGTTAATGGGCCCTTGCTGAGTTGGCCACGAAGACCCATTCTGTTCAGGGTTGGTCACACTCACGGGTCAACATCTATCCGACGGCCTCCACGCATGAAGTGCGAGCCTGGGTAGGACTCTGGCCTTATGGTTAGTTTCCCCTGGGAATCAACCTTCTGGCGCTCCTGGACGGTCTGCGCACCGTGCGGCATAAGCCAATCGATTGCGCACTCTGACTAACAGTCGAGGGAGTCTGGAAGCAGTACTGTTTCCTATAGAGCGGAGGTGGTTGCAGACCTTAAGGGCGAATGCTCTTGAAACGACCATCGGCTACCCGATCCTGGGTGAACAGCCGGGCAAAGGACGCTGTGGTCCGCGATAGATTCGGTATACACCGTTTCACCGCTTCGTAAGGGAGAGGACCGTGCAAGCGACCTCGAACTCGTAACCAATCGAGAGACTGGAGTAATCTGGTCACAATTGGAAGTAAGGGCGTGAGTGTAAGCCCGCTGGGTGACACTCCTGGCTATCTCGCGGTTAAGGCGTTGGCCTCTTACGGGTTTAGACGGCGGAGCTAGACGGTGGACTGTTTTGTCCAAGTCTTCTGCGATCACTCCAGGGAGATAGAACGACTAATCGTTAAAACTTCCTGAGGTGACGGGCTCGCACGCTGTAGTCGACAACCCTAGTTGTGGTGACAAAAGGTTCAGTACTGGCAGCGACTGCCCGAAAGCGTCCAGACAATGCCAGTAACTATAATTCACACGAGCCCAGTAGCAAGTCAGCACTGGACTGGGTTACTGTGCTGCCATCAAGTAAACAGGGCATTAGCGTCACCATAGTAGCTTTGTAAGATTAAAGTGCCAAATATCTAATCAATCCACTACTGTACCCGATACATTTTACTCGTTACTCTATATGCATTGCGGTATTTTTAAAAAGGCTAGAAAATCAAAGAAGGTCGCAGGCAGCTAGAAACCTTCGCTAGATACTGTATACAATCAGGCATCCATTAGAATTAAAATTGTTAATATTTTTTTATTATTTTCGTAATCGAAGGGCTTACGAGGGTCTTGGGTCACACGCCTGAAGGAGAAAGATATACAGATAAATTATGGAAAATATTCCACTATAAAACAACTCTATTTTTCGTACGCATCATTAGGTCCAGCCTCGTAAGTAGCGTAGCTGTTGCAATTGTGAAAATTTCAAAAAGTAACCTCAAAAAATTATAATTCCAGTGTTTAAATTAGCTTCTTTAAATAGACGACCGAATTTTCTCAAGATGGATAAATCAGGTTTATTTTCAAAAAGGAGTTCATTTCTGGAAAAAGATACAAAAACCTTTTTTTAGCAGGTGCAAGATGAGTTTTTCCAAAGTAACACATCATCCATAGTCTTGTGAGAAAAAAATATGACTAGTGAAGATGTTAATACACTGGAATATTAAGAGATAACAATAAAAAGACCCCACCAATATACTGAAGTCATTTGTCTTGTGTAAGAACCGAGAAACCATAGATTATAAAATTGTCAATGATGAAATTACCATGAGATATTTATACTGTAAAAGTATTTTTTTGATAAAAACTCGGACTTTTATAACGAAGATATTAAAAGCGGTTTGGAATTATAATTACCTACTAGGCATTCGTTCAAATTGAATGATCTCTTACAACTATTTGTTTAATTTAATTGTAATTCTTAGGAAACGTTTTATGAATAAATGTTCATCTGAAAAAAAAGATTTTTGCCGATGTATCATTTAAGCCTTGTATCGAACTGCGAGCGCGGCGCGCCGTGATTGGCTCAGCTTGCATGTCGATACCTGTTTGCTTGTCTCGAGTGGTGTGGAACAAGCAGCTTTAACCCCTCAAGCCCCGATTGGCCGATATCGGCCACAAAACGATTCAGCGTGACGGCCCCGTTTTAATTTTATTTTAATTTAATTTGTTTGATTTTATTATGTCTTATTATGTTAATATGTTTCATTTTAATTATGGGTACATTGGTTTGGCAGTAATTAATGTTTTGGTGAGACAGTGTCGTAATTCAATTTTTTTACTAATTTTTACTAAATTTTTTTGGGACAGCAACTTGTCAATCGGCTGAGGGGCCGAGGCCTGAAGGGTTAAGGGGCTCATTCCAAGCCGCTCAACTCGAGCAACAGGTATCCACAAACGAGCTGTGTCGCTCACAGCTCGCCGCGCTCACAAGATAATACGAGGTTTTAGAGAAAACGGTCCTCAATTAGACTCAGAGGCGTAATTTGATATTAGTTTGATAATAATTTAATATTGGTTTTAGTGGGAAAAGAAATGCACTGGATTTATCTCAGAGGGTCTCACAAAATGTTCAAAAGTTGTTATGGAATGCTACAGGAATTTCCAAAGAAAAGTCATTCAAATATTCCTGGGTGAGTGCAGGCGAATCTATTAAAAAAAACTGGTCAGAAGCTTAATGTTATTAAAAATAACATTATCAATCCTTCAAGCGTGACCCGAGCAAAACCATAGTTAAATTTTAGTTAACGTAAAAAAAATTGTATCAATTTCTATACAGTATGATTTGTTTATATACATGTGATGTGATGAGCGTCCTTTCACTTGGTCGGGTGTCCGTTTCCGATGGGCAGGCTCGGCGGACGGTGGCCGACGATCCCAGAGGCCGACGGCGTCGACGGTCCCATCTGAAAAGCGAGAGGAGAACGCTGTCGGTCGTCGTCGACGGCCGACCGTCGCTCCCCGCTCGTAAAACGACCACACCGACGACATTGCACAAGGGTGTGTCCGTGTCCGTAGTATCGAAGTTACGCACTCGAAAACGGTGATTGCATTAGTTGAAGATTGTGATCCGGACAAGGGGAAGAATGAAAGCGCAATAGACCCGCAGCTGGCGGCGTAAAAACCCACAAAAAACACTTGCATGTGCGTTTAGACCATCGAAAGGACTCGCAACTGGGGTAACCATTCATTATCATGATTCATCTATCTCTGTTAGGTATAGTCGGGAAAGGAAGACTTGACTCGATGGCCAAATGAGATCTCGTTATCAAAGAATGTGATAAAAAAATAAAGTAACATTAGGGAGAGATCGATCAAGAAAAAGCTGAGAACTTTGCAAGAAAAAAAAAGAAGCTACGGACTTACAAAATCTGCGGTCAGACAGCTAAAAACAATCAGACCCTGGGAAGAAAATCTAGAAAACGCTTTCCTCAGCGAAATGCTAAGAATGAAATAAACACATTTTGCAAAGAAAATGACGGACATATGACTGAGTGACATACCAATGACTAATTACAGATGGCAACCCCGTTTCAAAAGTCCAACGACGCGCAGCATTCCCACGAGTTTTTACGACACGGTCTACAACCGACCGACCCCAAACCGCCACCGGTTTTTAGTTCAATAATAAATAATTAAAATAGCCACCGACCCCAAAATAAGCGAGTGAAACATGGACTCACGACCGGAGCTATTGAAGGACGTGCCAAACCGCGACGAAACCGCCAAATAAAAATCGTGCAAAAACCAACCGTTTTAGTTCGTACGTGACTTCAATACACCCTTGCCGTTCGTTTTGCGTTACGGAGCGTTACGTACGTGTGGTGTCGCTTGTGGAAGTGTTACGAGGGGGGGAGGGGGGGTGCTGTTACGAATATCCACCGTGTCGCTTACTGTTCTCGCGTAACTTTAGCAAATGATTCCTGTAATGACTTCGAAATAGATTTTCTCTTAGGAGATATCATTGTATACGAAAAACTGTATCAAAAAATCATCTACAATTTTTTTTTCAAAGCCGTTGTTATCGAGGAAAAAATACTAAATATCCGAAAGTTGATGATATAAATAGGTTTAAAAAACGAGTTTACCGCATGTAGTTTGTAGCACCCGAGGTTTAACGATGTTGCAACCGCCGTTGTACAAGATAGACTGATAGGATAGTTGCAACATCGCCGAAACGTCAAGTGCTACAAACTTCTCGCGGTAAATTCGTTTTTAAAACCTATTTATAATGTCGAACAACCGCGATAGTCTTCGATTCCATATTGAATGCTACACCTCGGTAACCATGCCCTAAACCATAAAGAGATATTTTTAACACAATTTTTCGTGTAGAATAAATCTGCAGAAAAGAAATCTTCTAATTCTTTCAATTTTCTCATTCTATGTTAGTAAAAGAATCATTTATCAAAGTTACGCAATAGCAGTATGCAACATGGAGTATACCATTAATATGGCTCCCTTCAAAATTCTTAGGAAAAAAAATGTTGATGAAAGCCACCACAAGAGAAAAGTTCATCACATTAAAAAACATCTTATGAAACGATAAAATACACAAACACACATTGAGACAATAGATGTAACAATAATTTAAAATATGATCCTAAAAAAATAAACTAAAATTAAAGCCATATGTACAGCATTCTTATCTATTATGCTAGTTATATAACGTCAAAAAAAAGTCATATTATTTTATGACATAAATGGAGACCATATTTGTGTTCCCGGATGTCCCAAGTTAAGGGGAAATGTACACAGGATAAACTCCCAATTTCAAAATGTAAAAGTAGTGAAATATTATAAGTGTTGAAATATTGAAATCGTATGTACTATGAAATATTGATAAGAATTTACATAATCAAGACAAGACAAATAAATAAATAAAGTGTAGTTTATCATTTACCATTTAACCCGTCGAACGCCAACAGTGCCTATAGACACTTTGCGTCGTTTGACAGATTCGCGCTTAACCGTTTCGGCCGGCCCCGATATATTTTATATAAATATGTAATATACACGACTAACGAGATTAATTACTAGGTCACAAAAATGAATTCATGAAAAAACGATATTGTCAGTATTTATTTTTAAAATCGACCAAAAAGTTGCGGTGCAGTTTTTGCCCGTGAAGGCTGGCTTTCAAGAGGTTAAGGACTGAGACATCCAAGAATACATACAAATATTATATTGTATTGTATTTGTCATAAAATTAAGTGACTTTATGGCTCTTGCTTCTTAGACTAATATGATAGAATTGGTGTATTGCACAAGGATGTCACATTTTGATGCATTTGTGAAAAATATCAGATGAAACACTTAAAAAAATAAAAATTTCTTTAAAACGCATCAAAATGCTGGACCACATAAATACATTTATTGTATTAGGGATTACCTATGAATTGCCATTCAAAAACCTTTTGTATGAATAAATAAATACATAGGAATGGTTGCTTGGAATATTCATAGCAAGGGTTGAATATACCAAGGAATGGTAGCTTCTTGGTATTAGGTGCGGAAATCCAAGGCTAGGGATAAACGATTGAGGGGGAAAAAGTAGTCAGTTTTGACCCAGAAAGACCTCTGTATCACTGTTAAGATGCCCATACCCCAGGCCCAAATAAAAACATGGCTACGCAGAAACACCGACGAAACCCACCTTAAAGAATGGAAAAAAACACAGGATGCAGGCAAACAAAGAACGCGGTTCCGGAAGCGCCTAAAAAACTTGCCCGCAACCTCACCAGATTAAAAAGGGACAAAATCCGTAGTCATAGGTACTATGACAGGTCACTGTCCCCTAAACAAACACCTGTTTACCATAGGTGTGACAGACAGCCCTCTATGCAGAGGATGCATGGAGGAAGAAGAAACGCCACAGCATGTGCTCATGGAATGCAGGAGCTTGGCAAAGCAACGGGCAAGAATACTACAATCTCCAGCATCTGTCCCGGAGGCCTGTAGCAACCTAAACAGGCTGCTAACCTTCTGGGACAGCCTGGGTTGGCTGGAGTAACATAAATAGAAACATGAGCCACGCACAACGGCCCAATCAAGAGGCCAAGTGCAGGAAATAGCCCAGGAAAACTAACTAACTAACCACCCATTCACTCCCCGTTTGAAGCCATAAAATTGAGTTGCGGAAATTGCAGTTTTAGATATTTTTTCTAGGAAGGAGTTGATTATTTTCCTGGAGAGACCAAGATCTTGAAAGAAGTGAAACAGAGATTTGGCTGGCGGGTAACGAGCGTCAATAATGATAGACAAGTGCCTACGTAAACAACATATCAATGGTCAAAAGGCAAAGCGACTAACAAGCCATTGAATAAACTTTACAACATAGTCATATAAAGTTTGCATTTTTGAAAAACAATCATTACAATTTAGTTACCGAACCGATTGAGAGTGGACTACACGGTTTAAAAAAATATTTTTATTACGCTGTTTTCTTCTTTACAGAACATATAGTTTTCTTTTTCAGTGGAAATAATTAACCTTTTCGCCTACAACCACAAGTGAGCCTCATGTTTGGTCAGGTTTTCGAGCCAAAACTGTTTATCACGTCCCTGGCCTGTGGTACAACAGTCAAGCCTTAACTGATTATTAAGGTCCTGGCATGTGTTACGTCAACCAGGCCAAATGTAAACACCACGTAACACACCTGTAGTTGCTAATGTGCGCCACTCCAAATTGTGTGCAGTTCAGGCTAGCGCACCGCATCTTAAATGGTAGGCCAAGGGGTTAATAAAGATAAAATAAAAAAAAATATCATGAGAGGGTAAAGGCTTTATAAGCCATATTATATAATAATAATATATAATATTAATAATAACATTATATAATAATATATAATATAATTAATAATATTATATAATAATATATAATATTAATATTATATAAAAATAATATATAACAATAATAATGTTATATAATAATAATATCCAATATAATAATATATAATAATAATATCCAAATTCAAAGTTGCAAAAGTGAGAAATGGCAATTACATAGGTAACAACATAATATACTGGGTGTCCGCCGGGAAGGTTTACTACTTTGTTTGGTCGCCATGTTGGTAAACATGATTTTTGACAGTATCTATTACTATTAATAGATACAAACGGAGCTGCCATGGAATTCACCGACTGGAATCGAGCCCATCATAATATTGTTATTATACTTCTGGGGGGTGAGCGGTGGACTCCGGACTAACGAACGGCTGTGGTAGGTTTACGACAGTTGTCTTGCCGCATGTGAGCGTTCACCTTACCACCCATTCACTCCCCCCCTCGAAGGCATAGGATTTCAGATGCGAAGTTTTAGATATTTTATTCTAGGAAGGAGTTGATTATTTTCCTGGAGAGACCAAAATCTTTAAAGAGATGTAACTGAGATCTGGTAGGCCATAAGCGCCAACTTCCACCGCGTGAATGTAAACAGTGAAGCCGTTCCGGGTGACGACATTTGCGAGAGTATTTATTTAATTTGTACTTTGTATTTCGGGGTTTTTTATTCCTATGGAACAGTTAATTCTACAATAATGGTCATTGTAACGATTGGAAAACTACGTAATATTTAACAAAATGGGCATGACGATTGACCTCCATAGTTTCCGTATTTAACAGCTCCAGAATTATTTTTGTGGGAATATCTCAAGCGCAAGAACACTTGAGAAATACTCAACAAACAAGAAACACTTGGTCAATTTAAACAAAACATTCGCAATAATGAAGAATGTTATAAAGAGCCCGCATTTGTGAAGCTAACAGAGACGGCCATTTAGCTGACACTGTAAGTAATACCCAACATATATGTACAATCTCAAGCTCCGGGACACGAAAATGTGCAGGTTCTGCCAAGGGGCAGAGGAAACTACCCTGTACCTCATGTGCGAGTATGGCCCGCTGATGCGTAAAAGATACGTCCACTTGTTTGGCCAAAAATATGGCGCCAAAAGCCTGTTGCGGTTCTTAAATGACTAGAGGCTTAGCACAGAACTATAGCAGGTGGCGAACACAATAGATCAGCAATGGTCGCAATGTTACAAGGCTCATAAAGACCTTAGAAAAGCCCCAAACGACAAATAAAATAAAAAAACCCAACATTCAATAAAACATTGATCAGCATTAACCCATTTGTTTTCGTAAACCTTTCCGGTAAACACCCGGTACTTCCAAGATACAACACTGATCAATCAATATCGCAGCATTCGCAAGAGAATTTCGCATTTGATATAAATTGATATATACAAAAACTTATCCTTTACACACACATACAAAAAAGCGAATTATTTTACATTTTTTTAATGATAATTAGCCCAAAGCATGAAGCGTCATTAGTAAGTGAAAATTAAATG
Organism: Micropterix aruncella; assembly: GCA_944548615.1. NCBI lineage: Eukaryota > Metazoa > Arthropoda > Insecta > Lepidoptera > Micropterigidae > Micropterix > Micropterix aruncella. Next base: position 14,680,743 of record OX155977.1, read on the forward strand.
CGGTTAGAATCCTTCAATTAATACAATCACTTAAAGCGCAACTTTAGTCATGTAACTGAGGAATCGGTGAAGGGTGCGGTCTTGGTATACAGGTGTTTGGCAGAAAAACCGACACAATTTTTCGAGGGATTGGGGAGGTGATTTGCCACCTTTCACCTACAGACCCTATGTCCTAATTGTCACCGTTTTTTTTAAATTATATTTTTTTAAGTATCCGAAATTGTGCGGTTAAGTCGTCATAACTTTTTTGGTTATGGTAGTAATCTTCTTCTTCTTTCTTCTTCCTCAGCCTGGTTTAGTCCACTCCTGGACGTAAGCTCTTCCTTCTTCCTCCATGTCTGTCTGTCAGCTGCTGCCCTCAGCCAGTTGGTCCCTGCTGCTTTTCTGATGTCGTCCAGCCATGGTAGTTGTGGTCTCCCTACGCCTCGCTTTGTGGTGCTTGCTCTCCACTGGACAAGCCTCTTCAGCCCCACTTCAGGCTGGCGATACGTTTCATGACGTCTGTCGCCCCCGTGCGCCTTCGTATCTCTTCATTCCTTCTCTTCCCTTCTCCGCACTCTGTCGCGGAGACTGATGTCCAGCATTGCTCTCTCCATGGCCTTTTGGCATACTCTGGGGCGGTTGGCACTGGTCTGCGTTAAAGGCACTGTTTGAAGGCCGTAAGTTGCTACTGGCAGCACGCATCTCTCATAAACTTTCCGCTTTAGGCTGATGGGCTTCGCTGGGTCTCTCAGGATGTAGGCAAGGTTTCCGAAAGCCGCCCAAGTCAATCCCACGCGTCTGATAACTTCTGCGCGTTGGTTGTCTTTGCCCAAACTGGGCAATGGTAGTAATAGCACAGAATGAGTTGTATTTTGCAATGTAATATTCCAAATAAATTAATACTCGATATAAACAGTTTCAAGAAAAAGACTTACGAGCTTCCAAACTCTTAACCCTTCAAGCCCCGCGACTTCTATATCAAAGTCAACTGAAAGCGCCAGAAAAAGTGATTTGATTGGGTTTTTTGTATCATTCCGTATTCAGTTGTATTTTATTTAAATGCACGATGATATTTGTATCATTGTACATTTAAATAAAATACAACTGCATACGGAATGACACGAAAAACCCAATAAAATCACTTTTCCTGGACGCGTTCAGTTGACTTCGATATCGAAGTCGCGGGGCTTGAAGAGTTAAATATGTGTAAATGTTTGAAAATGACAAGTTCTAAACTAAAGGGGATTTTGCACTTAGCTGTTCCAATGACGGGCTTCATGTAATAGACATTCAGTAGAAACATTCACTATTTGATCAAAATAAGAGATAATTCTTGATGCTGAACACTCACTCTAATAATGAAACCGATTTTAAAAATTGCAGACAACGCATTGATTACCAACACATTGATTACGCAGAATACAATAAAACTTATTTTGTGCTATTAATGCCACAGACAAAAAAGTTAAGACGACTAACGCAAAATTTCAGGTAATAGGTAAATAAAAAAAACCTTGCTTTTAGGACATAGGGTCTATGTGTAAAAGCCAGCAAATGACCCCACCAATCTCCCAAATAAATGTGAGTTTATCTGCCTAACACCCTGTAGGAGGGAATTTCAGGATAGAAACAGGATAGTGATTCTATCAGAACAGAAGGAGAAAAAAACAGAAAAATATGACTTTTCAAAATATACATCACATGTTTTTTATTTAAGCATATTAAAAAACTTAATTTTTCATAGAAGAAACACAAAAAACAATTATGTGAAAATATATTATATGACGTTTACTGGGTGTAAAGTGGTTCCTTGTAACATGCGCAAACTTTTTTTTTTTTTTTTATTCGATTGTTTACATTAATTGCTGTAAAAGCTATAAATATACAGATATAAATTGTAATCAGTAACATAAGCAATGAGGAAACATAAACACAACCCATAAGATCCTTCTAGATGAATGTCAAACTAGATCAAAAAGCCTGCATATACACTGCCTTTGAATTTTCAGTAGTAACTTATTTTTTCTGACAACTAAACTACTTTCAATATTATTACTAAAATTATAGGATAAAATAATACACGAATAAGGTGAGTCTAACTTAACCGGCATCCTTAAAGTTGGTAAATTAATACGAGCAAATAAACAACTTTAGATTTTGAAAAAATGTTTAAAAAAAATATATATTTTAAAAAGTCGATTTGAAAACAGTTTAAGAAGCGTAGAGGGCGCTGTGCCATCTAGCAGTAGGTAAAATATCGCAAATACGGTTTATTCGCAATATTTTTACCTACTGCTAGATGTTACACTGACCTTCTGGGACAGCCTGGGTTGGCTGGAGTAACATAAATAGAAACGAGAGCCACGCACAACGGCCCAATCAAGAGTCTAAGTGCGGGAAAATGCCAAGATAAACTAAACTAACTAAATTAACGTTAAACTGATTGCATGATTTTATACTTTTTTTTCAAACTGTTAGGTAACTCACTTTTATAAATAATCACACTGCCTTTGATTTTTGAGTAAAAACTGACGTTTTCTGACAACTAAACAATTATTTTAACAACTAAACTACTCTGTTAATTTACTAAGGATTGTTTTTTTTTTGTCGGTAAATATCGATAATACAAAATTGGTCCACACAAAAATGCCACAAAAATGGTCCCACAGCTCAAACAACAAGACTACGAACGCCGACTTGAAGCACTCGGACTCAGCAGCCTAGAGGAGCGTCGACAACGAGGAGATCTTATTGAGACATAAGATCCTCAATGATTACTACGACGTACCAAAGCTCAAGGAAATATTTATAAGGAATACCAATACACAGCTTAGAGGGCACTGCTTAAAGTTGAATCGTTCAGGATTTAATTCTAACCCGAGGAAACATTTCTTGGTGAACAGAGCTGTGGACTCTTGGAATGAACTACCGCAGGAGATAATTTGTGCTAAAAGTGTGAACGGATTTAAAAACCAATTGGACAAATATTTAAAAAATAAGAAAAAAAAGTGAAATGCATGCATCAGCTTAAGCTGCTAATGCTATAAAATAATAATAATATAATAATAATAATAATAAAGGTAGCCACGACGCAAAATAGACGGTGCTGTCCTTTAGTTTACTTTTATACAGATTGGTATGCGTATATGGTCACCCCGGTCAATTTAGTGTTTTTATCAGTTTTTAGGGCTTATTTTAAGAGAAAAATATGTAAAATTGTAACCACTTTATATACGGCTTCAGTTACATAGATTGTAGGTGCAGTAAAGCCGGGTTCTTGTAAAATACGAAAAAAACTGCATCACTGGTCGCCTTGGAATCAGGTTTATTTTTAACATTGAAAGCTAGGTTTTGGTAATTTATATTATACGACGCTTACAGCGCATTCACAGTCGACACTTAAATACACCGTAAGGGAATCCTTACTCAAGTGACCACTTAAGTACCACCCTCAACATTGCTGTTCATAACCATTACTTAAGGGATCGTCAAATAATTGGATTCATTTTTACTTCGAATCTGCTACATTCCTATTACAAGGTCTAGAGAATTTTCATTGTCTCTGAACAAAATAATTGTGCTCTATTGTTGAAAAAAAAACCATGTGACAACTGTCTGTGAAGTTTTCCCACCGATCGCTGTTTTTAAAGGAGATTGTTAAAAGCTTATTTTATCAGAGAGGATTCATTCACCACGGAATTAATCATTTGGATCGTCTTTAAAATTTAAGCTTATAAAATCGGCAAAATCATTATAAGCATTATTGTTAACGATTTAATGCATAAAAAACAAAGAGGAGTTAGCGGAATACCCAACTCGCAATCGACAAAAGACCTTGTTAAAATTTTAGAAATGTCGGCCATTTTCACTCCCTTGTCACACAAGTATTGTCTATGAATACAATAGTATATGTAAGATGTCTCTCTTAACCCTTAGAGAGCTAGCCATGGGAATAAAACTCACAATGGCATGTTTTCAACCCTCGAAAATTTCTTTGTAGGTGGTGTTAGTGCACCCTTACTAATGTAAAAAGATGGCTTATTCAATGAAGGTGATATAGGCAGCTGCGAATCGTCACAGCTGTAAAACCGCCATCCAAGGGTTAACATCCAACTTGAGTGGCTACTTAAGTATGATTTCTGAATAGTAATCGACCAAGTTAGGACACACTTGAGATGGCAGACCTCTTAAATATTGACTGTGATAGGCAGCTGCAAATCGTCACAGCTAATAGTAATCGACCAAGTTAGGACACACTTGAGATGGCAGACCCCTTAAATATTGACTGTGATAGGCAGCTGCGAATCGTCACAGCTAATAGTAATCGACCAAGTTAGGACACACTTGAGATGGCAGACTCCTTAAATATCGACTGTGAATATAGGCGGCTGTGAATCGTCACAGCTGTAAAACCGGCAATCGGTGAGGATGGCCATCCAAGAGTTAAGGGCAATTTGAGTGGCTACTTAAGTATGGTTTCTGAATAGTAATCGACCAAGTTAGGACACACTTGAGATGACGGACCCCTTAAGTATCGACTGTGAATACGCTGTTAAATACTGCTCATATTCCGATTCCAGCTCAATGTATTTTTATTCGTAATTCATAAACAAAACAAGTCACAACTGGCAGTCGCCAGCATTAAAAGGACACATTTATACCCCTAAAGGAACAACTTTACAGCCAGTATTTTTAATGAGTGGATAGTATAGAAAGAATATAAACCTCTCACTAGCAAACTGACATTATAGCACAAAGGAGAATCAACAAAAAATAACGAAATTCGGTCCCACCGGACAATAAGCATAGAGATCTAGTATCAATATAGTGTTATAAAAAAATCTGATCATAAACCTTAAAAGTCTGCTCTTTTTAAAGTATTTCATAACTACATACAGTGTAATCTCTATCGATCGTTCTTTGAATCTTTGTTTTCCATTATGCGTCGCTTATTTCATAGTATTATTATTGTTAATTTCACTTCCCCGGCCCAATGAGGGAAAGTTTTGTGAATGCAGTAATATTTCTTTGCGATGTAGATGGAAATATTGATTTTGAGGCCCCCTGAAATGATTAGGACCATTTTTAAATGTAAGTCTGTCTGCTGTGTGTATTTCTCAACGAAACCGCCCAAACGATTAATCTAATTAAGCTGAAATTTGGCATGCAGGCGTAAGTTGGTCATGGTAAGAGCTCGAAAGGTTGGCTCCCTGAGAGGGTTAAGACCATTATCAGAAGTATATCTGTGTGTTTGTGTAATGGGGATCTAATGGGCCCTGTTGCAGTTTGACACCCATTCGGCAGTCAACACCCATTCGGCGGCCTCGACGCAGAAGTGTGAGCCCGGGTACGACTCTGGTTTGCGGGCCAGTTTCACCTAGGAGTCAAACTTCCTAGACGGTTTGCGCACCATGCCGCGCCAGCCAATCGATTGTGCATTCCGACTGACAGCCGGGGGAGTCTGAAAACAGTATTTTTTTCTATAGAGTGGGGGTAGTTGCTAACCTTACGGCAACTGCTCTTGAAACGACCATTCGGCTACCCGGTACCGGTTAAGGAGATTCGGTAAGGGAGAGGACCGCGCAAGCGACCTCAAACCCGTAACCAGTCGGGTGGAAGGAGGTATCCTGATGGTTGATTCCAGACGGAGATATCGTTCCAAAACTGGTAGTCAGGGGGCAAGGCTGCCCGCTGTTTACCTTTCCCGGTGCCTCGCGGTTAGGCGTTGGCCTCTGACGGGCATATTGACTTAGCTGGACGGCAGATTTGTATTGTATCCAAGTCATCTACGCTCACCTCCAGGGAGATAGAACGATCACTATCGTTAATACTTCCTGAGGTGACGGGTTCGCTCGTTGTAGTTGACAACCCTAGTTGTCTGTCTGTGTATATTCCTACGGGGGGGGGGGGGGGGGGCTAACGGGCCCATGATGAGTTGGCCATGATGACCCATGTGTTCAGGGTCGGTCACACTCACGGGTCAACACCCATCCGACGGCCTCCCCGCATGGGGTGCGAATCCTGGGTAGGACACTGGGTCAACCAGTCTCCCCTGGGAATCAAACCTCTGGTGCCCCTGGACGGTCTGCACACGGTGCGGCGCAAGCTAATCGATTGTGCTCTCCGACTAACAGTCGGGGGAGTCTGGGAACTGTATTGTTTCCTATAGAGCGGGGGTGGTTGCGTACCTTATGGCGACTGCTCTTGAATTGACTATTGGCCATCCGATCCCGTGTAAGAGGCGGGCAAAGGACGCCTTGGTCCGCGATAGATTCGGTGCACTCCGTTTCACCGCTTCATAAGGGAGAGGACCGCGCAAGCGACCTCGAACTCGGGACCAATCGAGAGACCGGAGAAATCTGGTCACAATTGGAAGTGAGGGCGCGAGTATCTCGAGCCCGCCGGGTTTATTCCTGGCTCACTCGCGGTAAGGCGTTGGACTCTCACGGGTTGTGACGTAGCTGGACGTAGGATTGTACTGTCCAAAGTCTTCTACGTTCACTGCAGGGCGACAGAACGACTAATCGTTAAAACGTCCTGTGGTGACGGGCTCGCCCGTTGTAGTCTACACCGCAAGATGTATTCCTACGGGATAGCGTCCAAATGCTTGATCCGACTGAGTTGAAATTTGGCATGCAAGCATCATTTGGCCATGGCAAGAGTTCCTAAGATTGTGGTTGAAATCGGTCCACCAGGGGGCGCACTAGTCATATTCAAATCGAAATATTGGACTTCGAGACTTGAAATTTGGTACTCAGATGCCTTGTTGGGCCGAAATCACATTGTGACATTTTGATTGACACATCTCAAAGCTTCAGGGCAATTAAATTGGATTGCATGAGCCCGAATGATCAAGTAAAAAAATCCAAGACAAAACTGCATGCGATAAAAATCTAGATGTGTGACCCTGGATTATTTCTCGCTGACAATATTTTAACTTGAACTTTTAATCAGATCAACATAAGTATATTCTACTTGGCTACTTGCTGGAAGTTTTGCGGTGACCCAACTGATTACTTTGTAATGTGTAGAGATTAAGCTGTGGTAATTAACTCCATGCCTCCACGCATGAAGTGCGAGCCCGGGCAGGACTCTGGCCTTAGGGCTAGTTTCCCTTAGGAATCAACCTTCTGGTGCTCCTGGACGGTCTGCGCACCGTGCGGCGTAAGCCAATCGATTGTGCATTGTAACAGTGGGAGTCTGGAAGCAGTACTAATTCCTATAGAGCGGGGGTGGTTGCGGACCTTACGGCGACTGCTCTCGAAACGACCATCGGCTACCCGATCCTGGGTGAACAGCCGGGCAAAGGATACCGTGGTCCGCGATAGATTCGGTTTACACCGTTCCACCGCTTCGTAAGGGAGAGGACCGCGCAAGCGACCTCGAACTCGTAACCGATCGAGAGACTGGAGTAATCTAGTCGCAATTGGAAGTAAGGGCGTGAGTGTAAGCCCGCTGGATAACACTCCTGGTTATCTCGCGGATAACACATTGACCTCTTACAGGCATGTGGCGGGGCTTGACGGTGGACTGTTTTTGTCCAAGTCTTCTGCGCTCACATCAGGGAGACAGAACGACTAATCGTTAAAACTTCCTGAGATGACAGGCTCGCGAGTTGCAGTTGACAACTCTAGTTGTGGTAATTAAATACTCTTTAATTATTATATTTCATATACCATTATACAGATATTTTAAGTAAAACATTAAACACATTTTTTTAATGACCCCATCCCTTCCCCACACTTTAAAAAACGGCTAAAAGATAAATGTGATTATAGTGTAAATTAATTCTTAACCGACAATGGAAATCTAACATGATCATGCCTTCGCTATTTATTATTTTAAATATTCATTTTATATTTTTTTAATAATTTTCCATATTTTCCTCTTTTGCAAGACCATTTAAAAACGATGAGTAGAGATTACACTGTAGTTCATTTGTTATACACATTAAAATAGATAGATTACAGTTACTGATAAGAGAATGCAATTATTCGGAAAAATATTTGATCACAGTGGGACTAAATTGTCGATGCTCCTTTGGAAAATTTTGTTTTTTCTGTCCGCCTTGTGTAAGGGTAACATTTGGCACATATACTTAAAAACGTCACATACAATTGTGACTTTTTTGATATTTTTAATGTAGTAATTTAATATAAACTACCCGTTATATTGGTAAGTCGTAGTGTACTTACACTACACACATTGTACAGTGGAGCCTCAATAGTCTGAATTCTGATAAAGTCAAAGATTCCCCAAGAATTCCTAACTTTAATTCTAATTCCTAATTCCTACCTCCTGAAAAACCTGCATCAGTGCACCGTATTGCTCTTCAGACAAGATGCAGGGACTAATTGAGGAGCGTTTTCTCAAAATGATGCATCAAGTTTATTTTCAAATATTACTTTTTAATGGTTTCATGTTTTTCTCTCGGAGCCAGAAACTTCAGTGATAAGAAATATCTAGAAAACGATACAAAAACCATTTAAAGCAGGAGTAAAATGCACATTTTTTCAAAGTGATATAATCATCTATCGATAATCTTTAAATCAATGTCTTGTGAGAGAAAAAAGAGCAAAGAATAATATAAATAGGATAAAAACTAATATAACGCATGAAATTTGTAACACCTGACGTATCGGCGATGTTGAAACCTCCATTGTCCAGGGTAGACTGCCCTGGACAACGGCAGTTGCAACATCACTATGTCCTGGGACCTCAAATGGGAGACCCACATAATCAATATAGTTAAGAGAGCAAACTCATTTCTATATCTGATAAGAAAAGCGAGTTAATGGGCCCTTGCTGAATTGGCCACGAAGACCCATTCTGTTCAGGGTTGGTCACACTCACGGGTCAACACCCATCCGGCGGTCTCCACGCATGAAGTGCGAGCCTGGGTAGGACTCTGGCCATACGGTTAGTTTCCCCTGGGAATCAACCATCTGGCGCTCCTGGATGGTCTGCGCACCGTGCGGCATAAGCCAATCGATTGCGCACTCTGACTAACATTCGGGGGAGACTGGAAGCAGTACTGTTTCCTATAGAGCGGGGGTGGTTGCGGACCTTACAGCGACTGCTCTTGAAACGACCATCGGCCACCCGATCCTGGGTGAACACCCGGCAAAGGATGCCGTGGTCCGCAATAGATTCGGTATACACCGTTTCACCGCTTCGTAAGGGAGAGGACCGCGCAAGCGACCTCAAACTCGTAACCAATCGAGAGACTGGAGACAAAATCTGGTCGCAATTGGAAGTAAGGGCGTGAGTGTAAGCCCGCTGGGTAACACTCATGGCTAACTCGCGGTTAAGGCGTTGGCCTCTTACGGGTTTGTGGCGGAGCTAGACGGTGGACTGTTTTGTCCAAGTCTTCTGCGCTCACTCCAGGGAGATAGAACGACTAATCGTTAAAACTTCCTGACGTGACGGGCTCGCCCGCTGTAGTCGACAACCCTAGTTGATAAGAAAGAGCTTTTCTATTATCACCAGCGATTTCCTTAAGCTATATAAAACCTACGCTCTCCCACTTCTTGAATACTCCTACCAAGTGTGGAGTCTGTACTTTAGGAAGGATATAGAGCACCTGAAAATAGTTTAGAGAACAACGAAATTGGTACTATCACTGAGGAATAAACCGTACGAAGTACGGCTGAAGGAACTCCGCCTGACAACATTAGAGGAACGTAGGCAGCGAGGAGATCTAATAGAAACGTACAAAATGCTTCACCGTTACTATAGTGTGCCCAACCTCGAGAACACGTATACTATTAACACTAACAAGCAACTGCGAGGACACTCGTTGAAGTTGAATAAGGAAATTACAACATCGAACCCCAGGAAATACTTTTATCCAAATCGTGTAGTGGAAGCTTGGAATGCAATGCCAATGGAAGTGATAAGAGCTTACTCCGTCAATAGAGTTAAGAATAAACTGGACATTTTCCATAGTGCGAAACAGTGTGGTAACTCATCAGCCTTATGCTGCTAAAGTATAATATAATAATAACAATAATCACCGAAATGTCGGGTGTTACAACCTCCACGCGTTAAATTCGTTTTTATCTTATTTATAATTACAATAATTTGTTTAATTGTTCATCCTGTTAAAAAAAATTGCTGATATATAATTTAGAGAAAACGGTCCTCAATTGGAAGTCAGCTTCTCTTTTAGATTGTATCTTCTGAACAGTGGGTATTACCACTATATTGGCTACCGCTGCAGACAAGAATGTGAAAATCTCTGAAATCATACCCGTAGATTATGGAGCCAAGGTGTTCTTCTTTGTCCTGGACTTCTTCTGGCTCTTTTGCCTTGAATTATTAGATGCATAATCTTCTTTACGAGTTTGCAAATCTATTTTGTCTTCTATATTTCTAGGTTCTCGCTCAAATGCTTTAGAACATCTTCACTCTTGACTCTGACAACCCAAGTTATATGTTTCAGATGATTGCATAAGTTCATGACCAATTTTCATAGATGTCGCCAACTTACTCTATGGCAGATATTCGGTGTTTGATTTGTTACATTGCATGCACTTAAAAGGTGACAGTGTTGTGTCATTATCTCGTCGGACAAAGTTGAAATGAATTAATTTGTGTGCGTTTGAGAAACTTTCTTAAATGTGGGCCGATAAGATGCATTTGCTGCATGACAAAAAAGTGCAATTTTGGAAAAGCTGTTACTTCCAGCTCAGACAGTATTTTGGCCATAGAATGCCGGGGTAGTCGGCAGGCCAGAATCAGAGACACCAGGCGCTGGCGTACTAGGAAAGGTGTAATTTTAATTAGCACCCCAGTGTTTTGGAAAAGCTGAATATTCATCACTACAGTGGATGCATTAAAGAACTCGAAACAAATAGTCATACTGCTTAATAATAGAATGCATGGCGTCAGCATTACTCTATACATGTCCCGACTGAAAACTGATGATATTGCTGATAGATTCAATATCGACTGTTCAACCGCTTTTTGCCATATAAAAAACGCTTATATTTGTTGTGTGGGGCTTTTCTAAGGTCTTTATGAGCCTTGTAACACTGCGACCATTGCTCATCTATTGTTTTCGCCACCTACTATAGTTCTGCGCTAAGCCTCGTGTCATTTAAGAACCGCAACAGGCTTTTGGCGCCAGATTGTTTTACCTCCTCAGGTTGGAGGTAATGACCACCCAAGTGGATGTATCTTTTACCCATCAGTGGGCCACACTCGCATATGAGGTGCAGGGGAGTTTCCTTTGCCCCTTGGATAATATATAAAAATGCTTAGATAAATTTCTAACCTCGATAGTTATGTGCCGCGTCTCATAATTAAAATGAATAAGTTAAATCGCATGAATGTGGCCGTTCTCTACTCGCATGACACGAAACAACCGTTTTTGAATCGAAGTCTAACAGACGATGAGAAGTGGATCCTGGAGATGGAGACTATATAGTTATTTCATTAAACTCCTGTCTTTCAAATTTTAAACGTGTTGAAGTTTACCCAAATACCGTGCATGAACTTATGTAATCATCTGACAGTATCCTCCCTTCAGATTTTTTGTTTACGATGTTCCAAATCAATTTTCAAGATATCGACACGATTCTGCAACAATTATTATTGCATTTTCCCCCCAGCAGAGTATATCACAAAGATCGCAGCTATAAAAGGCTCCACTGTACACAAGATATACTCGATAGTCAGTCAACATTATAAAAAAACTATACTTATTTAACTAAATCTTGCAATTAAAGAATACAATGATGACACAATCAACGAGGTAACGAATTATATTGAGCGACATATCCCATTCTTAACGATAAAAACTTTATCAAATCAGTCAAACAATTACAAACGTATCCACATATAGATTTAAAAAATAAACATATATTTTCTTTGCGACGTTCACTAATATATACATTTTATATAGGAAATAGCAAAACTTAACAAAAAAACGCTGAGAGCCTTTAGTGGACTAAAAGTGGAGTATTAAAATTAAAATTTTCTTATAAAAAATAGTGGAATGTTCATTTAATATTCGATAATATAGTACCTAGTAATAGTTATTATAGACGATCTTATCTATCGAAACGAGAATTAAGTAGCGATGTGATTATTTCGAGTCAAGATCATATTGAAACCTCCAATTAAAATGAAACGCATTGCAATCTTAAAGACGCTATAGCAGCTATTTTGTTTTTATTTTAAATATATATTCAATGGTTTGTTTTGCATGTTTGTTTCTACTCTTTATTGTGAAATTTCACAATGCTCTTACAACCAACCCTACGACGTGTTTATATGCATGTGTCATGTAACATGTACACATACATATAAATATGATGTGAACATGTTGTAAGATAGGAGATGGACCTAGATAGGAGATGGCACCTAAAGAAGAAGATGTAACATGTGTGTCTTGTTATTGCATTCGATCGATGTTAAAATAAAATTCCGTTAATTTAATCTCAATAGAAAATGGTGACTCAGCCCGGAATCAAAACCTTACGGTATTAGATTGGGCGACATAGCCACTGTGCCGCCGGGTCGATTGTCTAATTTTACAACGATTTTACAACCTTCCATGATTAACACTTTTTGTTTTCTATTTCATTACATTCTTCTCTGTTTAGTTTTTATTCTTCTTTACAGTTCTTTCTTCGCCATTATTTTAGTCTTACCTTTTTCTTTATTTTATATTTCTGTGATTTTCTGTCCCTACATTCTTCTCTATTTCGATTTTATTTCTCCTTATAGTTCTTTCCTCAGATAATTAAATGGTTTTTTTTTTCATTTTCATTATTTTCTACTTCTGTGATGTCCGTTTTCTATCCTTACATTCTTCTATCATTACATTTTTCTCTATTTTGTTTGTATTCACCGTTACAGTTCTTTCAAGACATTCTTTTATGTTTTTTTTACTTTTCTCACTATTTAATATTTCTGCAGTGTCTGTTTTCTATTTCCTTACATTCCTCTCTATTTTGTTTTATTCGTCTTTTCAGTTCTTTCCTAGCATTCTTTCTTTCATGCTTTTTTACTTTTTTCACTATTTTACGTTTCTGTGGTGTCTGGTCAATACTTGACAAGACAATTTTTGGTCATTTTACTCTAAGTACATATACTGTAACGGTTCCCGTCCGTTTTTCCATTAATTTTTTAATATTTACTGATGATTAAAGAAATTCCGCACTCACAGACATTATAATACTATAGGAGAGGAGGAAATAGGAGATTATTTTCGCATTTTGAAATTGCTCTACTGAAAAATGTCATTTTGGACTTATCGGGTATTGAACAGATACCACAGATTTCCTTACATCGATCACCACCTACATTCTTCCTTTCCTAAAAAATCCATTCATTCTATTCTATTATTCTTTACAATTGGGCTAAATGCCTATGAATTATGGCAAGAAATTTGTCGCGACAGAAAGCATATCGGCTTTACCATTATTTCCTTATGTTGTTTCTTTTTCTTACATTTTTCACTATTTTACATTTTAATCTCTATCACTGCTTTATTACATCAATCACCACTTAAATTCATCCTTTCTTAAAAGATTCATTCTTTACAATTAGCCTAAATGCATATGGACAAAAATTGTCACGGCGGAAAGCATATCATTTTTGCCATCATTTCCTTACATTGATTCTTTTTCTTACATTTTTCACTATTTTACATTTTTATCTCTATCACTGGTTTATTACATTGATCACCACTTACATTCATCTTTTTTTAAAAGATTCATAATTTACATTAGCCTAAATGCCTATTATGGGAAAATATTGTCACGGCGGAAAGCATATCGTTTTTGCCATTATTTCCTTAAGTTGATTCTTTTTCTTACATTTTTCACTATTTTACATTTTTATCTCTATCACTGGTTTATTACATCGATCAGTACTTACATTCATCTTTTCTTAAAAGATTCATTATATACAATTAGCCTTAATGCCTATGAATTACGGAAAAAATTGTCACAGCGGAAAGCATATCATTTTTGCCATTATCTCCTTACATTGTTTCCTTGTTCTTACATTTTTCACTATTTTACATTTTGATCTCTATCACTTGTCCTTGCATCAATCGTCATACATTATTTCATTCTTTATAGATTCATTCTTTACAATAACTGTTAGGCTAAATGCCTATGAATTATGGCAGGAAATACTGCAGAAAGCATATCGGGTTTGCCATTATTTCCGTATGTTGTTTATTTTTTTTACATTTTTCATAATTTGACATTTTTATATGTATTATTCTTCCTGTTTTAAGATTTTTTCCTTTAAAAGTTTTTTCATTACAACATACATTTTGCGCCTTCCACACTTGCTTTCTAGGACAATCTCTTTGCATCTTGTGTAGTTCATATTTTGAATTGTATTGGAGTAAAATATTATCTTTCAAAGTCTTCTATATGAATGATATTCGAGGGAACTGTCTAAAAAAAAATCCTCATAGCGGTAAGAGTTAACAATGATGTCAAAATTAGCTTCAGCGAGCAACATTGTCTGCGTGTATGATAATAAATGTTAAGTTTCAATATGATCTTGACCTAAAATAAAGACTTTCTGGGCATTGAAATTGTCCCTTCCGACTAGACCGATTGTCCATCAGTCGGGCGGCGGAGGCGGTATGGACGGCGGCGGGGCGGACGGGAGCGGAGGCGGCGGAAGATTGGTCGGGATATTGGGCAGGATATTGGGCAGGAGATTGGGTTGGAGATTGGGTGGGAGATTTTGTCGGAGATTGGGCCGCTCGTACTGCGGCATCGCTCCGAACGGCGGGCCGAACATCTCCCCGTAGAAGTAGGGCGGGTAGAAGGACATGGGCGGCGGGTAGTTGGTCGGGAAGAAGTAAGGCGGCGGGGCGAACGCGGGAGGCGGGGCGAACGGGCGGAAGGGCGGGGGGCCGAAGGGCGCGGGGGCCGGAGGGGGACCTACCTTGTCGCGGTGCGGCAGGCCGTTGTGTCGCGGCGCCTTCTGCGGCGGCGCGTCGGGCGGCGCCTGCGGCGGGGCGGGCCTCTTGGAGATCTTGATCTTGATGGCGGCGGCGGGCGGCGGGGCCGGCGGCGGGGCGCCGATCCGCTCCTTGGGTATCTTGATCTTGAACTCGCCGGGGCTGGTGGCGAGCTTCTCGCGCGGGATGGTGATCTTGAGCGCGCCCAGCGCCTCCGGCTCGGCCTTTCTGCGGTCGCGCTCCTTGTCCTTCTTGTGCTTCTTGCGCTCCTCGCGCGACTTGTCCTTGTCCTTGTCCTTGTGCTTGTGCTTCTCCTTCTTCTTCTTCTTGCGGTGGGAGTGCGCGGGCTCGAGGCCGGCGGCGTCGGGGAGGAGGCGCGCCCCGTCGGCGGCCGGCGAGGGGCGCCGCGGCCGCGCCTCCGCGCTCTTGTCGCCCAGGAAGTTGGCCGAGTCGGCCGTGAGGAGGTTGGACGGCGGCGCCTTGGAGAGGCTCTCCTTGAGCAGGCTCGAGACGAGCGTCGGGTCGGTCTCGATGCCGTTGAGCACGACGCGCGGCGGGGAGGGCGCGGGCGCGGCGGGGGGCGGCGGCGGGCGCTCGGGCCGCACGCGGATGGCGGCGCGGCGCTGCGAGTCGCGGATGACGTTCTCGTAGCCGGGCGTCTCCTCCAGCTTCTTGACGACGGGCACGAGCTCGGGCTCGGAGGAGGCGGAGGAGGTGCGCGGGCGCGCGCGCTCCGGGTGCGGCGCGTGCGGCGCGGGCGGCTCGGGCGGCGGCGGGCCGTCGGGCCGCTTGGTCCGGTGCGGCGCGGGCGCGCGCGGGGCGGGCGCGGGGGCGGCGCCGGGGGCGACGAGGCGGCGCGCCGGCGCCTCGGGCAAAGCGGCGGGTGCGGGCTTGCGCGGCGCGCCGCCCGCCGGCCCGCTCTCCGGCGAGAAGAGCGAGGGGAGGCGGTGTCGGGGCGCCCCGTCGGGCGACGAGGAGGCGGGGCGCGGCGCGGGGGCGGCGCCGGGGGCGGGGGCGGGGCCGCGCCGCTGGTGATGATGGGCGCCGGGCGGCCGCGCGGCGACGGGGCCGGGGCCGGGGCCAGGGGCGGGGGCGGTGGGCGGTCGCGCGCCGGGCGGCTGGCCCTCTGGGGGCGGTCGGTGCGGCGGGGGCGCCTTGGCGAGGGGCGGTGCGTTGGGGTCGGCGGGCCGCGCGGGCCAGGGCCGGTGCCTCTGGTGCTGGTGGGGCGGTGCGGGGTGGCGCGGCGGGTGCGCGGCCGCCTGCGCGGGCGGCTGGGGCTGTGCGGGCGCGGGGGCCGCCTGTGCCCCGGGAGCCGCCTGCGCAGCCGCCTGCGCCGCGGCGGCCGCCCCGCGCGCCTCCTTAGCCCTCCTCTCGCGCTCCTCCCTCTCCTTCTTCTCCCTGTATTCCCGGTAGTCGAGTTTGTTGGGCAAGGTGGGCTGCCTGGCGTACTGCGACGCCGATTGGCCGCCGCTCGACGCCGTCGCTCCGTACGACCCGTGTCCTTTTGCAAATTCTGTTGAAGAAAAACGACACAGAACGTCTCGCGTGTTCGAAAATTCAAATGAACCGAAATTTTGAGAAATCGAATACGAACTCGTCGCCGACTTCACGAAATCGAGGCGGAACAGCATTCGACGTTTTTTCGTTTTCGATTTCTACGACGACATTAGTAATTTCAACAACCTACCCTTATCGAATCTCTCTACGTCGTCTGTCGTTATCGCTCTCTTATGATCCTGTAAATAGCAAAAACGCACGACGCAAATAAATTCCAATATGTAAGCGAAATACCACAAATGATTTTTTGTGGTCGATACGGTGAATCCTCATCTTTTAAAGTAATTTAAAGGGTAAAATTCAATAAAAAAACAGTAACCGAACAAACAACAAATTTTTACGATAGAGGGTTTCCAAAATTATTCTTATTCGATCAAATAAATAAACAAGATTATTTTTTATTATTATTATTATTATTATTATTATTTATTCTGGACAGGCAGCTCTGCTGATACGTCCAGATCAGATCTTGTAAAGCTAAACAATATTAACAATATAATATAAACAATATTAACAAGTTTTTAGGTACAAATCGAGTCTGTTTTTAAATTGACTGACAGAGATTGCACTAATCACTTCAAATGGTAGTTTATTCCACATGTCCACCACTCTATTTGGCAAAACGTTCTTAAGAGGATTAGATTTAAATTTTGTACGGTTGAGTTTTTTGTTGTGACCTCGAAGATTTGTATTGACGTTGAATTTGTAAATATTATTCAGTGCAGGTACATCGTAATAATGTGTTACAATTTTATATGTCTCAATCAGGTCCCCTCTTTGTCTTCTTTGTTTGAGTGTAGTTATTCCAAGTAATTTCAAGCGATCTTCATAATTCCTATTTTTCAGGCCCACTGGCATTTTGGTTGCCCTTCGCTGTACCTTTTCCAGGATATCTACATCCTTGCAAAAGTAAGGGTTCCAGATCTGATAGCCATACTCAAGAATAGGTCTCACATATGCCTTGTAGATCTTGATAAAAACCTCTATTGATAGATGTTGGAAAGCCTTCCTTATTAGATAGAGAATAGAGTTGGCTCTTTTAGCAATTGCAATTATGTGTTGCTCCCATTTGAGATCATCAGTAATTGTTATTCCAAGATCTTTTTGTTGCTTGACTGCTTCTAGTTGGGCGTTTGCCAGAAAATATTGTTTGTTGGGGTTGCTTTTCCCGATATGAAGCACTACACATTTCTTAACGTTTAAGGTAAGCAACCAATCTTCCGTCCACGCTTTGATCTTGTCAAGATCTTGCTGAAGCTGTCCACTGCATAGAATAGGATTGGCGAAGAATTTTGTGTCATCGGCAAAGTAGCTGCTCTGCGATGTGATTGAGGCTTGAAGATCCGTAATATACAAGGTGAACAAAACTGGACCCAGCACTGACCCTTGGGGTACACCACTGGATACAGTGAAATGTTCAGATTTAAAGTCGCCTACTTTCACTTGGAAGGTGCGACCAGTTAAGAAGTCTGATATCCAATAATAAATAAATACAAACGGAGCTGCCATGGAATTCACCGACCGGAGTCGGGCCCATCATAATACTATTTTTTACACTTCTGGGGGGTGAGCAGTGGATTCCGGACTTACGAACCGGCTGTGGTAGGTTTAGGACAGCTGTCTTGCCACATGTGAGCGTTCACCTTGCCACCCATTCACTCCCCCTTCGAAGCCATAGAATTTGAGATGCGCAAATCGCAGTTTTAGATAATTTTTCTAAGAAAGAGTTGATTATTTTTCTGGAAAGGCCAAGATCTTTAAAGAGGTGAAATAGAGATTTAGCTGGCAGGCCACGAGCGCCAACTTCCACCGCGTGAAGGTGAACAGTGAAGCCGTTCCGGGTTACGGCATTTGCAAGATCATGGTATTTATTTAATTTGTACTCGTGGTCTTTTGGGATATTTGATTCCCATGGAACAGTTAATTCTACAATAAGAGCCACCTTCCGAGATAGAGAGTAAAGAGTTATATCTGGACGGAGGGCTGTGCATCCGAGACTTTCAGGGAATTTATACTGCTTAGAGACCGAATCAACCTCCAGAGTCCAATCTGTAGCTTTCTCGATTATTGAGAAAGGTTTTGTAGTTAAATGTTTTTTGCCTTTAGAGCCATCCCGCACAAACTGTATTGGGGGTTTGGAGGATACTGTCAAACCCTTGTTGGCACGAGCCACTGAGAGACTAATTACCTCGCGAATAACAGCGAGAACTTTGTCATGGCGGTAAGTGTACCGTCCTTGATCTAAGGCCACCTTGCAGCCAGCTAGAATGTGTCTAGCTGTGCAAGGGGTATTGCTACAGAGGGGACAAGAACTATCCTCGGCAAAGCTCCAACGAGCGAGGTTACTGGGGTCTGGAAGTGTATGCTGAAAGGCATTCAAATAAAATTTCAGCATCTCTGGCGTCCAGTCATAGAGCATTACCTTCCAGTGCATTGGAGGCGGAATGCAAAAGTCACCAATTGTTGTCCAGTCATTCTGGCATTGAAGGCCAATAGCATGAGCCATACTCTTGCTGTCGTAATCTCCCCGCAAAAGAGACTTCTTCAAGTCCACGTCGCTCGTGGTTGTACTGCCATACCCCAGACCAGTGCCATTCTGGCTGATTCCAGTAAGGAACCTTTTGTGGAAGTCTACGCGGGCTTGTAGTTCATTTGAATCACTACAGCCACTTATTACGTGCTTCGATATTGCCGGATCTTTGGAATTGCACAGAATCGAATTTTTGGTATTGCACAGAATTGCACAGAATAAAATTTTTCCTCGAATTCCGAGATGTTCAAGTTTTTGCAAAAGTCTTCTTACAGGAACTCTGTCGAAGGCCTTTTCGAAGTCGAGATATATAACATCTGTCGGTATACCCCCATCCCAGTTCTCAGTCCAGCGGTTGAGACAAAGAAGTAAGTTGGTGACTTACTTAATTTTTAAATCTGGTTTAGTTTTATTAAATCTATTCGCGAAAAAACATCAAAACGATCTATAAATTCTATAAAAACAACAAAGTAGCCTCGATATTTTCATTGTTTCTCGGAATTAATAGAAAATTGTGCATTTTTTAATGTCAAGTGTATGTGTTGCGTTTGCGCCGCGATTTGTAGTCGGGTGAATAAAAAAAGTTATGCCGTTTATTCCTAAAGACTAATGGATTATTTATGGATGTAAGGGCTAATGGACAATTGGACTAATAGAAAATTTAATAGAAAGTTAAAAATAACTGCAAATAAGCCAAGTATCTGTGTTGCGTTTGCGGTGAATTCAAATAGCCATAACCGTCAGTCGATTCCTAAAAAATAATGGATTTTATCCGGTATTAAAACGGATCAATGGGTATTAAAACTATTGTCGCTATGCCCCTCTCCTGAAATAAAGAAAGATGTGTCTACATCGATACACAAATCAAAATCTGCTGCAGTATCGGGCGTTTCATTGCAAATGTGCAGTTTTCAGAGTTAAATTGCGAACAGAAAGCTCGGGCATCATTTAATGCAACTGCATTAAACTGTTTAATGTAAATTTGGGAAGCATATGAAGGGTCACAGGGGAAAATGATCAGTGTAATTTTTTCCGTGCTAATGATAAGAAATCTTGTTATTTCTTCCCAAACGAATCGAAGCATGAATCGATTTTGGAAAGAAAGATCATAGTCTGTCCTTGGAGAAGATAACTGATATAGATCCATGTGGTGACGGTAGAACTTGATCAGTCTTTCCTGTCAGGTCCAGACGTGGGGTACCTCGATGGCCCTCTGGTAAGTCGTCTGACCCGATGTCCCTCTGGTAAGTATTTGTGCTTTTTTCTGAGTCAAGTATTTGTATTTTTTCTTTAGAAACTGAAATATATTTGGTTTATAGACAAAATATATTTTTTCTCACTTGAACAAACTATAACGAATTTCGTTAAATTTATATCTTTTTGTTTAAATTTCCTTTCTATGGCACCTTTTTTGTTTTATAAAATGAAGTTTATCCAGGTTTGTTTCTTGGCTGAAACAAATGCCTATTGATTCCGCTAGAGCTCCATAGAGCTCCATAGCTCCAAATATTCGATTTAATTGTCGACTGACAGCTGGGGGGGCAAGGGTACTTTCGAGAGAGAGAGAGAGAGCGCTTCATCTGTTTGTACGTACGGGTTGCGGCATTTTAATTTAGAAAAATCGTTTTTTACATAAAATCGGCATTTGTAACCTTTTAAATTTGTGATTTGCGCATCTCAAATTCTATGGCTTCGAAGGGGGAGTGAATGGGTGGTAAGGTGTACGCTCACATGTGGCAAGACAGCTGTCCTAAACCTACCACAGCCGGTTCGTAAGTCCGGAATCCACTGCTCACCCCCCAGAAGTGTAAAAAAAAATAGTATTATGATGGGCCCGACTCCGGTCGGTGAATTCCATGGCAGCTCCGTTTGTATTTATTGTCTGTGGAAGTAGTGCCAGTTCTTCAGTTCTTCATCAAAACGTCCAGGAATACTGGCATTTATCTTGGGCTAGAGAACCGCTGTATGACCATTGAGCTATTCCTCGGACCAGCCATTAACTTTCCCAGCCCTGGCTTTTTCGCAGAAGGTTTTGGCGCGAGAGAACGAGAGTTAAATTTTTACATATTGCTGCCAACCATTCCGGAAGTTGCCGTTTTTGTAATTTGTAATTTTATTATTATTATTATTATTATTATTTATTCTGGACAGGCAGCTCTGCTGATACGTCCAGATCAGATCTTGTAAAGCTAAACAATATTAACAATATGATATAAACAATATTAACAAGTTTTTAGGTACAAATCGAGTCTGTTTTTAAATTGATTGACAGAGATTGCACTAATCACTTCAAATGGTAGTTTATTCCACATGTCCACCACTCTATTTGGCAAAACGTTCTTAAGAGGATTAGATTTAAATTTTGTACGGTTGAGTTTTTTGTTGTGACCTCGAAGATTTGTGTTGACGTTGAATTTGTAAATATTCTTCAGTGCAGGTACATCGTAATAATGTGTTAGAATTTTATATGTCTCAATCAGGTCCCCTCTTTGTCTTCTTTGTTTGAGTGTAGTAATTCCAAGTAATTTCAAGCGATCTTCATAATTCCTATTCTTCAGGCCCACTGGCATTTTGGTTGCCCTTCGCTGTACCTTTTCCAGGATATCTACATCTTCGCAAAAGTAAGGGTTCCAGATCTGATAGCCATACTCAAGAATAGGTCTCACATATGCCTTGTAGATCTTGATAAAAACCTCTATTGATAGATGTTGGAAAGCCTTCCTTATTAGATAGAGAATAGAGTTGGCTCTTTTAGCAATTGCAATTATGTGTTTCTCCCATTTGAGATCATCAGTAATTGTTATTCCAAGATCTTTTTGTTGCTTGACTGCTTCTAGTTGGGCGTTTGCCAGAAAATATTGTTTGTTGGGGTTGCTTTTCCCGATATGAAGCACTACACATTTCTCAATGTTTAAGGAAAGCAACCAATCTTCCGTCCACGCTTTGATCTTGTCAAGATCTTGCTGAAGCTGTCCACTGCATAGGATAGGATTGGCGAAGAATTTTGTGTCATCGGCAAAGTAGCTGCTCTAATAATAAATACAAACGGAGCTGCCATGGAATTCACCGACCGGAGTCGGGCCCATCATAATACTATTTTTTTACACTTCTGGGGGGTGAGCAGTGGATTCCGGACTTACGAACCGGCTGTGGTAGGTTTAGGACAGCTGTCTTGCCACATGTGAGCGTTCACCTTGCCACCCATTCACTCCCCCTTCGAAGCCATAGAATTTGAGATGCGCAAATCGCAGTTTTAGATAATTTTTCTAAGAAAGAGTTGATTATTTTTCTGGAAAGGCCAAGATCTTTAAAGAGGTGAAATAGAGATTTAGCTGGCAGGCCACGAGCGCCAACTTCCACCGCGTGAAGGTGAACAGTGAAGCCGTTCCGGGTTACGGCATTTGCGAGATCATGGTATTTATTTAATTTGTACTCGTGGTCTTTTGGGATATTTGATTCCCATGGAACAGTTAATTCTACGATAAGAGCCACCTTCCGAGATAGAGAGTAAAGAGTTATATCTGGACGGAGGGCTGTGCATCCGAGACTTTCAGGGAATTTATACTGCTTAGAGACCGAATCAACCTCCAGAATCCAATCTGTAGCTTTCTCGATTATTGAGAAAGGTTTTGTAGTTGTGATTGAGGCTTGAAGATCCGTAATATACAAGGTGAAAAAAACTGTTTTGTAACAATATTTTATTGTAATTTTTATTGTGTAATTTTGTTGAAACTTTATTTGGCTATGTAAACTTAGGTCTTCTAGTTTGGGTACTAGGCCTTACATAAATAATAAGTTTTTTTTAATAAAAACCAGATGGAAACAATGATTGCTTATAATTTACCTTTTACACGACCCGTGTATTTGTTTGTCTTATTGGTCAAGCTAGTTTGTAGTCTTTCCGGCCCCCAATCCTAAATTTATATTGTTTTTTTAAAAATCGTAACCCTTGCAGTTATCCTGCAAGAAGGCTACAATACTCTGGCTGAAATGTTATTTTTTAAGTTTTAAAAAGGGAATAACCAAAAAAAATTTTTAAACGATATTGATCATTATTCCCCGTGGCTCTTTATATAATATCTCGTATCTAGATTTTTACTTTCCAAGCCCACCAACTGAAGAGAAGAAAAAGTGTGCGCACTTTTGTGACACACACTGGGTTCGTGTTGTGTGAGTGTATATTCCTCCACAGTAGCGCTCAAATGATTAATTGGATTAAGCTGAAATTGACATGCAGGCTTCATTTGGTCATAGCAAAAGTTGAAAAGGTTGTAGTTGAAATCAGAGCACTAATATATCAATCTGGAAATATTTGTCTCAGACTAAATTTGGTACTTACACAGATACCTTGTAGTCCCAAAATCACATTGTGAGTTTTGATTGGAATATCTTACATCACAAGCTACTCTAATAATATTTAAATTCTGCCATACATATTAATCAAATATTAATGCCATCTGTTGGTGCTTGGCCCAGCCCCGTCCTTAGCCGAGAAACAAACCTTGCCGCCCGATGCGGTTGTAACTGAACCCAACCGGGTTTGTCCGCTGGCCGAGAGATGACGCTCATCGATTTTATTTATGAAATTAATATTCAGATGAAATCAGTGTTTAGCTACATGCCAGAAAAGTCTCGGGGAGACAAAAGATTTTTTAAAAAATGTAATGGATATTTGGATCACCCTCTGTATGCCCATGAATAGACCCAGGATTCACCGTATCACAAGAGTTTTCATTTTAATTAATATAAATGTTGATTCTCACAAATGGTGAATTAGCTACAGGGGGTTGAAGAGGTGTCTGCTGTCCGCCCGACTGGCCTTCCAGGGGCTGTTGCGCCGTTATACCAGAATGGGGTGAGCTGATGGCTGCTGCTGAAACAAACGGATTATTATAGATGTCCGACAGATCGTTTGCATCACGAAGAGATATTGGAAGTACTTGGTTGGATTAGATTATAATTATTATAAATATAATTTTATTTTTATTTATTTTGTTTATTCACTTATTACTAATCAACATAACAGTAAAACCAAGGCATTGAGAAGAAAAATTAATAAAGATATTACCGTATTTATACAAATAGAATAACACCTATAATACTAGCTATTATATAAGAATAAATAATTAATAGCTTGCAATTTAAACAAGTGAGGGTTGGCGGTAAAAATATCGAAATCTGGTGCCAACGAGTGAATTTCATTTAAGCGCCGCAAAGCACGCGCCAACAAGTTCCACCTCGTAAGGTTAGTACGCGAGAACGGCTCTGCGAAAAGATAGTGCGACCGAGCACGAAGATAATTATTTGGTATGAAAAGATCTACCTTGGCTAGTAAGCTAGGATTATCAGTTTTACCACGAATTAGATTGAAAACATAGGACATGGTCAGCATTTCTCTTCTGACACAGAGAGAATTATAGCCAACCATGCCAGCAGGCTTACACTCACGCCCTTACTTACAATTGCGACCAGATTACTCTAGATTGGTTACGAGTTCGAGCTCGCTTGCGCGGTCCTCTCCCTTGCGTAGCGGTGAAACGGTGTCAACCGAATCTATCGCGGACCACGGCATCCTTTGCCCGGCTGTTCACCCGGAATCGGGTAGCCGATGGTCGTTTCAAGAGCTGTCACCGTAAGGTCAACAACCACCCCCGCTCTATAGGAAACAGTACTGCTTCCAGACTCCCCCGACTGTTAGTCAAAGTGCACAGTCGATTGGCTTACGCCGCACGGTGCGCAGACCGTCCAGGAGCACCAGAAGGTTGATTCCTAGGGGAAACTAACCCTAAGGCCAGAGTCCTACCCAGGCTCGCACTTCATGCGTGGAGGCCGTCGGATTGGTGTTGACCCTTGAGTGTGACCAACCCTGAACAGAATGGGTCTTCGTGGCCAACTCAGCAAGGGCCCATTAACTCCAACGTACAGGTGAAGTTTCAGAGAAATAACATCTATGTATGTCTAGATGTGCGATTTGAAAATGTACATCAGATTTTTGTCATCTGAACTAAGCCTAAGAGAGAATCGTATGATAATTTGATGGACTTACCTGAAGACAGTGACATCATTCGTTTCTTTAGTCTTGAGGGGTACTTATCAAATATATGTAAGAATTCAGCGGTTAGCCGTTCTAACAGTTCAGTCGTTACAGATCTATCTACATAATAAAACCAATGGCGACCCTCATACGACTGAGGTATCTGAAACAAAAAGAAATTAAAATTAGTTGACAAATCAAAAATATTAAAAAATAAATAACTTAATAGTATTATATTTTATCGTCTTTATTGCCACCATAAAATAATACTATTGATTATATAGGGCAGTGTTTTTCAACCAGTGGGTCGCGACCCCCTGGGGAGTCGTAAAGAGACTCCCGGGGGGTCGCAGACTATCTAGAAATAAAATAAACAAACAAAAAATAAAATCGAAAATATTACAAAATCTTTATTATATATGCAAAGACTTACAAAGCTTCGGAAGAGAAACATATTTATTATGTGTTTTTTGTCATTTCTTTTATAAAATTTTATGTTGATCTAAGATGGAAACAGGTAAGTACAGCTTCGAAAGTGAAAAACAGTTAAAATTAATGTACTTTTTGCCATTGTTTTTATAAAAAAAAAAAATGAATACTTACGGTTACTGCTGGGGAAGGAGGGCCGAGAGAACTAAGCTATAGTCTAAGGGGGGTCTTATAGGTTTTTTTTTTTAACCAAAAAAGGGGTCGCGATCTAAAGAAGATTGATTAATACCGATATAGGGTATTAGATTGGCCAATGCCATAGTACGTTTTGGCAACCCTTCTATACCAGCGTCAAACAGGTAGTGCTGATAGCACTGTCCGAAGAAACTAATAGCAATTTATTTGGCCATCTATAAAAACATTGATAATTAATGTTTTTTTTTATAAAGGACTGATTGATTATAAAAACCAATTATACCAATGATTTAACCAATTATAACAATTGTCACATTCATTATAGGCTGATTACATAACAGAAATAATAGGGAGAGATCGAATACCATCTATTAGTCTATCTGAAATTTAATGTGTATAATTATTATGTATACCATATATGAAATCTGTGTACCGAATCAAAAATTGACATCCGTAAGTAAATAATATAAAAATAATAAGAGCCATGATTTCAAATAAACAAATTACAATACATGGACCGCATAATGCGTGGTAACAAATACCACCTTCTCCAATTAATCCTGCAAAAGATAAAAGGCCGCCGAAGATCGGCTGAAGAAGATCTTACTGGCTACAAAACCTCGTTGAATGGAATGGTTCAACTCGAGCACCACCGAGTTGTTCCGCACCGCAACATCACAGACCCAAGTGGCCATAATGACGGCCGAACTACGATAGGAGATGGCACTTTAAGAAGAAGAATGATTTCAACATCACCACTCTATATGTGACACCTCGTACATGTTAACAGGGAAACTTTTCAGAGCATAGAAAATACTGAATAACCTCGTTCGTAAGGTTTTTTTTTGTTGTGTAAATAGGAAATAATTTTAAAAAACCAAATAGTTTTTACAAGTAAAGTACTACAAATGATTCCAGAAGCTAACGGAAAATCGGGTACCTCAATGAAATATATAATTTTGAATAGCTTAGACCTTAAGGATAATGGTTGATTATGGGCAAAAATCGCTTAATACATGGGAACGGGGTCAAATCGCTCTCATCAATTTTGTTTACACTAACAAACACTAAATTACATCAAGCGATCAGAAATAGTACTAATGTAAAAAGATAATTCGAAGGAATACATACAAATGAGTATAGAGGGCGTTAAATTTTATATAATTATTTGAGGTTTCAATCAAATATCATTAAGATAATGAAAGATGCATTGCTAAATGTATCAAATATAAAGAAGATATTTAAAAAAATCAGTCTTATTTTGTTGTTATGTTCAATACTTTACTCGTCCTCTCTACCTTGTTTAATGTACTAAGGATTAAATCTGTCAAAGGTAAAGTTGTTTGCGAGGAATTACTACTAAGCACGTAAGAGGTGTCACAAGAAAAAAATCATCAACCCATGCCTTCAAGATGCCACTGCCAGTGGCGGTTCCTTCATACAAGCCACAAAACCCGGCTTGCCTATTTCATAAAAAGATCGCTAAACTAATAAATGAATTTGCGAGCGCCTATTAGTATCTAGCGGGCACAGATCGCTCCATGCGACAAAATAGGTTATCGAAAGAGCAACAATTCGCTGCAATCTTACTGAGTTGAGTTCAGCTGGTCATCTCGCTCGCACAAATGGGCTTGCAAGAGAACGGGGCTTTCAAATTCAGTGGTCCTTTCATTCTAACCAGTGTCAAATTACACAAAACAATATGTGTATCTATACGATTTTTGTACTGATGGATATGCAAGGCTTGCATTAGCAATAATTAAAATATAAACAGAGCTGCCATGGGATTCACCGACAGGAGTCGGGCCCATCAAGTTCAAGTTCAAGTTGTTTATTTTCAAAAATCTTTACAGATTGTAGAAACATACTAAAATAACAGGTAATAATAATTGAAAGCATGAGAAATAACTTAAATTAAAAGAATAAGAAATAAAATTAGTGTAATTTAAACGATTAAAATTTAAATTAAAATATCATTTAAAAATATCAAATCACAATAATAATAATATTTAGTCGCATTCACTTAAAACAAATAAAATTTAAAAAATGTAAAATTTAGAAAAGGAATTACAATTTATAATCATTTCATTTAAAATCGTTACATTGTATGTTTCAAGTTTAGTTTATCATCTTCAAAACTTATAAATAGTTATTTATAAATATTTAATTTTCGATTTTACACAATACTTTCGTTAGCCGTTCTTGGTGAATTGTACGTATTCTTCAAAGGTGTAAAAAATATTTTCTAAAAGAAACTTTTTTAAGGACTTTTTAAATATATTGTTATTTTTAATATCTTTAATATATGGAGGTAACATATTAAAAAAATAGGGACCGGAGTATTCCTTGACTTGTCTCGCTATTTTTAAATTTGCTTTAGATAACATGTATTTTGATTTGTTTCTGGTGTTTATATCATGAATATCGGAAATTTTTTTTTGAAGGTCTCTTTTCTTGTGGAAATCCGTTAGTACATTTAAAAGGTACAATGAAATGAACGTTAGAATTTTCAGTCGTTTAAAATGACTTCTGCAGGATTCGTCCCATTTCAAATTTGCTATAATGCGTATTGCTCTTTTTTGCAGTTTGAATAGAGGTTCTCTGTGGCACGCATAACAATTACCCCAAGTACTAATAGCGTAACTTAAAATACATTCAAAGTAGCTAAAATCCACATTTCTAGTCTGGACTTCATTTAGCGTTTTCCTTATGATTCGTAATGCATAACATGCCCGACTTAATCTGTCCTCGAGGTTCTCACAGTGCAAATTCCATTTTAGATTTTCATCGATATTCACACCTAAGAATCTAACACTTGCTGTTTGAGGGACTGTATAATTATTAACCCGGTCGCTCCGTAACATCCCCTGGGGGACCAAATGTCGGCCGCCTAACACTCCGTAACGTTCTATACGGGACCAAACCCTCGCCGCTGCGAAAAATGCAATTTACAATTCGACACGCCGTACTATATACTTTCTGAGGGCGCTACGATATGGCCAAAATATCTTTAATTCAAGATTTCCGTCTGGCATTATCGAAGGACGATTTAAAAAGTGAGCATAGACGTCAAACGCTAGTGTCCGCCGGCAACCAGCACGGCCGCTTACGTTTCCGCGAAATGGGTGATAAAAATGGTGTGTGTGCAGTGTTTGAGTGTTATTTACCGGAGAACAGTAAGTAATTTGCATTTTAAGTAGTTTCGGAATGAGGATTAGTCATTTGAGATAGTCCATTTGCTGCTTTTCACGAATTTTTAAACAAAAGACTTCGGCGACGACAGACCCCTCGCGAAAAAATGGCCGTTTTTATTTTGTAATGTTTGTGAAATATTTATTTATTTATTTATTTATTTTCAGGAAAACCAACAGCTAATTATAAGTTAACAAAGCCGGAGTAACATAACAGAGAGCCAATTAAAGGTTTTAACGTTTAAATAACAGTGTAGAAACATATGTGATCTTTCAATTAAAGCTATCAAAAATTATTCAACAATGCTAAAAATTTCACTGTTCAGCCGCTGCCTAGCTGAGTTATTTTTTTTTTTTATTTGTTGAGTGGGGCTTTTCTAAGGTCTTTATGAGCCTTGTAACACTGCGACCATTGCTGATCTATTGTGCTCGCCACCTACTATAGTTCTGCGCTAAGCCCCGTGTCATTCAAGAACCGCAGCAGGCTTTTGGCGCCAGATTGTTTTACCTCCTCAGGTTGGAGGTAGTGACCACCCAGGTGGTTGTATCTTTTACGCATCAGCGGGCCACACTCGCACATGAGGTGCTGGGGAGTTTCCTCTGCCCCTTGGCAGAACCTGCACATTTTTGTGTCTTTGAGCTTGAGGTTGAACATGTGTTTGTTCAGGCCACAATGCCCCGTGAGCGCCCTTACCAGTATGCGTAGATTGTTCCTATTTAGCGATAGGGCCTCACGGGCCGTCTTACGGTCGTAAGGCTTAATGAGCGCTTTGGAATGATTCAACCCTGGCGTGTTGTTCCAGTGGTTGACGGATTGTTCTAAACACATTTGTTTGAGCATTAGGTTTGCAAGGCTTTTTGGTACGCCACAGCAGGGTTCAGGGCCGTATAACGTTCCCTTTGCTCCCGTCCTAGCAAGTTCGTCGGCTTTTTCATTTCCCTCGATTCCTGCATGGCCGGGAACCCATCTTAGTATTACCCTGTTCTTTTCGCCCAGGGAATTCAGTAGTGATATGCAGTTTTGCACTAGCTTTGAATTAATGGTATTCGAGGCTAGTGCCATAAGAGCTGCTTTGCTATCCGAGTGGATATAGATACGGTGGTTGGCGTAGTCCTTTTGGAGGTTGATATCCGCACATTCAATAATGGCGTAAACCTCCGCTTGGAATATGGAGGCGTATTTTCCCAAGTTTACACTTCTTTTGAAGTTTGGTCGCTCTCCATATATACCACAGCCTACGTCAAGTCCCGATTTGGACCCATCAGTATACCATTTAAGGCTACCGGCCTCCCATTGCAGTTGGCTTTTTAGCCAGTCGTCTCTGGGCGGCAGTTCCACTGTAAAAAGTTTTCCAAAGTTTAGGAGTGGGAGCATGGTGTCTGATACCATGTTGAGGGTTGGATTTTCACTGACTGAGTCAAGAACTGATCTTAGTGCTTGTGAGATCCAGTTTACCTTCTCTCGGGCAGATAGCCTGTACATGCTGGCTTTCGCCACCTGTTGCAAATGAATGTGTAGGGGCGGTAAGTTCAGCAGTGCATCTAGAGCTGCTCCAGGAGTGGAGGACATTGCGCCAGTTGTCATGAGGCACGCCGTCCTTTGGATATTGTTTAGTTTGGTAATCACAGTTTTCTGGTTGGCTTTGTTGCACCATACCACCGAGGCGTACGAGATTATCGGCCTCACAATGGCAGTGTATAGCCAGTGGGAGATCTTGGGGTTAAGGCCCCAGTTTTTCCCCGCCAGTCTTCTGCTTATACCCAAAGCACTTTTAGCTTTTTGAATTGTTTTATCTAGGTGGCTGTTCCAGGTGAGTCTTTGGTCGAGCGTGACTCCCAGATACTTTACTTCCTTGGAGAAAGGAATCTGCCTGTGGTTTAAGATTGGCATTTTTAGTCCACCTAGTTGACGTTTGTTGGTAAATGGCACGAAGCTAACGGAAAATCGGGTACCTCAATGAAATATATAATTTTGAATAGCTTAGACCTTAAGGATAATGGTTGATTATGGGCAAAAATCGCTTAATACATGGGAACGGGGTCAAATCGCTCTCATCAATTTTGTTTACACTAACAAACACTAAATTACATCAAGCGATCAGAAATAGTACTAATGTAAAAAGATAATTCGAAGGAATACATACAAATGAGTATAGAGGGCGTTAAATTTTATATAATTATTTGAGGTTTCAATCAAATATCATTAAGATAATGAAAGATGCATTGCTAAATGTATCAAATATAAAGAAGATATTTAAAAAAATCAGTCTTATTTTGTTGTTATGTTCAATACTTTACTCGTCCTCTCTACCTTGTTTAATGTACTAATGATTAAATCTGTCAAAGGTAAAGTTGTTTGCGAGGAATTACTACTAAGCACGTAAGAGGTGTCACAAGAAAAAAATCATCAACCCATGCCTTCAAGATGCCACTGCCAGTGGCGGTTCCTTCATACAGCCAGTAGCTGAGTTAACACTCGTACAGAATAGATCAAAGTCAAAGCGTTTAATCATGTCATTGAAATTATCACTTGTTCGCCACAGAAATGCATTTTGCCTATAGTTGGTACCAGCATGAGGAACATGAAGAGCAGGGTTAAATCTATTGACTTTGGAAGGAACACGGAGATTAATTTTATTTAGTATAAATATATATAATAAATAGTATAAATATATATAATAATATATAATAGTACAAATATCCCGATATATCGCGAAATATGACGTAATGTCGCTTTAATTTACTAACAAAATAGGTATTGCTTCATTTACATCCTAAGTTATCACATAATTAGGCGTATTTTGAACATTATATGTTGTTTTCATTATATGCATATGCATTTTAACCCCTCACGTTGCGAGGTAAAAACTCACCGCGCCCAAAAACATCACTTTTGCGCGCGACATATTCGCGCAAAAAATCGACGCGAGTCAACGGCCTTGAGAAAAACGATCATAACTTATAAACCACTAATCGGATTAAAAAAAGATTAATAGAAAAATGATCGCATTGAAATTTGACATATAAAACATTATAACCTTATCTCGTAAAACAATTAAGATAATAATGAATAAATATTACAAAATTGGCAAACTGAAAAAACTCGCCTATAAAATCATTTCGATTTTTTTGTAAATACAGTTTTTGTAAATATCAAAAATTGTAAATACAGTTATGTTCTTTATTAAATGCTTTACCAAAGCGATATTTTTTTTTTACTTATTTGCATACAAAAATACGGAAAAAATATTTATTTATTCAGCCAAGAAAAATTGTATGTATTCTCGTAAAAAAAAATTTTTTTAATTTTTAATTTGTGACTACTTATGGTATTTTTTTATATGAAATTCTTTCAAAATAACTTTATTACTACATCACTTCTTCTTAGAAATCACACCAGAACTTTGAGCTTTGTCTGATATTATAGAAAAATCTAAAGTTTTGAGAGTTTCCGACTTCCGAACCTAATAATAAACTTTGAATGCCCATAATATAAAATTCGTTAGATTTTTTCAATTATATTGTCTTATCATAGACTTATTATATGTCTAATAACTAATTACTATACTCCAAAGAGTCACATTTCATCGAAAAACTATGGAAAATCACACTTTTTTCTCTCATAGTAATTATCAAAACAAGTTTCATTTTCGCAAGCCATATTTGAAAACAACATATAATGTTCAAAATACGCCTAATTATGTGATAACTTAGGATGTAAATGAAGCAATACCTATTTTATTAGTAAATTAAAGCGACATTACGTCATGTTTCGCGATATAACGGGATATTTCACAAACTTTACAAAATAAAAACGGCCATCTTTCGCGAGCCGTTACGTTTTGCCAAAGTGTTTTCTTCGAAAATTCGTGAAAAACAGCAAATGGGCTGTGTAAATTGTTTAATCCTAAGGCCTAAACTACTTAAAAATGGAAATTACTTACTTTTATCCGGTATGCACTGCACTTATATACACAAAACAATTCACAACACAACACGTCGCGGAATTATACGCCGCCGCGAATGGGCAGTTAGCGACTGTCGTCAGAAATGAGGTCATCGATTTTGTAAGGGATGTAGTAATTCATATTTCTAACATCGCATGCGGCAATCGAGCAATTTCATAGTGTTGCATATTTGGCTATATTATGGCATCATTCGATAGAATATACAATCGCATTTCGAAATTTAAACGACATTTTCGTAAGAGCCGAGCGCTATATCCAGTAGTGGACGTTTCGGAATTTCGGCGGCCGCCATTCATGTCCCCAAATGGATGTTACGTGCTCAGCGGGTTAAGTAGTTTCGGAATGAGGATTAGTCATTTGAGATAGTCCATTTGCTGCTTTTCACGAATTTTTAAACAAAAGACTTCGGCGACGACAAACCCCTCGCGAAAAAATGGCCGTTTTTATTTTGTAATGTTTGTGAAATATTTATTTATTTATTTATTTATTTTCAGGAAAACCAACAGCTAATTATAAGTTAACAAAGCCGGAGTAACATAACAGAGAGCCAATTAAAGGTTTTAACGTTTAAATAACAGTGTAGAAACATATGTGATCTTTCAATTAAAGCTATCAAAAATTATTCAACAATGCTAAAAATTTCACTGTTCAGCCGCTGCCTAGCTGAGTTAACACTCGTACAGAATAGATCAAAGTCAAAGCGTTTAATCATGTCATTGAAATTGTCACTTGTTCGCCACAGAAATGCATTTTGCCTATAGTTGGTACCAGCATGAGGAACATGAAGAGCAGGGTTAAATCTATTGAGTTTGGAAGGAACACGGAGATTAATTTTATTTAGTATAAATATATATAATAAATAGTATAAATATATATAATAATATATAATAGTATAAATATCCCGATATATCGCGAAATATGACGTAATGTCGCTTTAATTTACTAACAAAATAGGTATTGCTTCATTTACATCCTAAGTTATCACATAATTAGGCGTATTTTGAACATTATATGTTGTTTTCTAATATGACTCGCGCAAAGAAACTTGTTTTGATAATTACTATGAGAGAATTAAGTGCGATTTTCCATAGTTTTTCGATGAAATGTGACTCTTTGGAGTATAGTAATTAGTAATTAGACATATAATAAGTATATAATGAGACAATATAATTGAAAAAACCTAACGAATTTTATATTATGAGCATTCAAAGTTTATTATTAAGTTTTGGACGCAAACTCTCAAAACTTTAGATTTTTCTGTAATATCAGACAAAGCTCAAAGTTCTGGTGTGATTTCTAAGAAGTGTGATGTAGTAATAAAGTTATTTTGAAAGAATTTCATATAAAAAAATACCATAAGTAGTCACAAATTAAAAATTAAATTTTTTTTTTTACGAGAATACATAAAATTTTTCTTGGCTGAATAAATAAATATTTTTGTGTGCAAATAAGTCAAAAAAAAATGGTTTTGGTAAAGCATTTAATAAAGAACATAACTGTATTTACAATTTTTGCATATTTTACGTATTTTGTGACAAAAAAATCGAAATGATTTTATAGGCGAGTTTTTTCAGTTCGCCAATTTTGTAATATTTATTCATTATTATCTTAATTGTTTTACGAGATAAAGTTATAATGTTTTATATTTCAAATTTCAATGCGGTCATTTTACAGTTATTCTTTTTATAATCGGTGTAGTAGTTTACAAGTTATGGTCGTTTGTATCAAGGTCGTCGACTCGCGTCGATTTTTCGCGCGAATACGTCGCGCGCAAAAGTGATAGCTGAATTTTTACTTCGCGAGAGGAGGGGTTAATTGATAAATGTATTGGTTTGTCATGATTTCTGTTTTTGGAATTTGAAAAATAAATAAAGTTGCTTTTCGAAGCATTTAAAGCGAGGTTATTGCTGTTGAACCATCTATAAAGCTTGGATAAAATATCGTTTGACTTTGATTGCAATTCGAGTGTACCCTTACCCACAACTACTAGGCTTGTGTCGTCTGCAAACATTGTTACGTCTATTTCTTTGAAATTTATTGGCAAGTCGTTGACGTTACGCATCATAATACTATTTTTACACTTCTGGGGGGGTTAGCAGTGGATACCAGACGAACGACCGGCTGTGGTAGGTTTAGGACAGCTGTCTCGCCACATCATAAATTAAATTCAGCTAATCTCTTGGCATGACCAAATTAGTAATGATTCAATGCCAGAATAATTGGACAACAATTGGAGACTTTTGCATTCCTCCTCCAATGCACTGGAAAGTAATGTTGTATGACTGGACGCCAGAGATGCTGAAATTTTATTTAAATGCCTTTAAGCATACGCTTCCAGACCCCAGTAACCTCGCTCGTTGGAGCTATGCCGAGGATAGTTCTTGTCCCCTTTGTAGCTTAGACATATTCCAACTGGCTGCAAGGTGGCCTTAGATCAAGGACGGTACACTTACCGCCATGACAAAGTTCTCGCTGTTATTCGCGAGGTAATTAGCCTGTCAGTGGCTCGTGCCAACAAGGGTTTGACAGTATCCTCCAAACCCCCAATACAGTTTGTGCGCTCTGAGGCAGGCTCTAAAGGCAAAAAACATTTAACTACTAAACCTTTCTCAATAATTGAGAAAGCTTCAGATTGAATTCTGGAGGTTGATTCGGTCTCTAAGCAGTATACCTTATATAAGCACCTTCTATAAGCACCTTCCGAGATAGAGAGTAAAGAGTTATATCTGGACGGAGGGCTGTGCATCCGAGACTTTCAGGGAATTTATACTGCTTAGAGACCGAATCAACCTCCAGAATTCAATCTTAAGCTTTCTCAATTATTGAGGAAGGTTTAGTAGCTAAATGTTTTTTGACTTTAG
Organism: Micropterix aruncella; assembly: GCA_944548615.1. NCBI lineage: Eukaryota > Metazoa > Arthropoda > Insecta > Lepidoptera > Micropterigidae > Micropterix > Micropterix aruncella. Next base: position 14,716,431 of record OX155977.1, read on the forward strand.
AGCCTGCCTTAGAGCGCACAAACTGTATTGGGGGTTTGGAGGATACTGTCAAACCCTTGTTGGCATGAGCCACTGAGAGGCTAATTACCTCGCGAATAACAGCGAGAACTTTGTCATGGCGGTAAGTGTACCATCCTTGATCTAAGGCCACCTTGCAGCCAGCTAGAATGTCTAGCTGTGCAAGGGGTATTGCTACAAAGGGGACATGAACTATTCTCGGTATAGCTCCAACGAGCGAGGTTACTGGTGTCCGGAAGTGTATGCTGAAAGGCATTCAAATAAAATTTCAGCATTTCTGGGGTCCAGTCATAGAGCATTACCTTCCAGTGCATTGGAGGCGCAATGCAAAAGTCCCCAATTGTTGTCCAATCATTCTGGCGTTGAAGGCTAATAGCATGAGCTATACTGTTGCTGTCGTAATCTCCCAGCAAGAGGGACTTCTTCAAGTCCAAATCGCTCATCAAGAATGCGAGCGTGTTCCGTATTTAGTTCCGTTTGTTTTGAGCAAGTGACAGAGCATATTTTTCTAAGAAAACTAAGCAATTTGAGCCCTCGGGACATGGACAGAACGATCCGGAGTGTGATTTTACACAAATATATCAAAAAGAATAAAAAACACGACTGCGGTTACAGAAAGTGAATTATTGTATTTATAATTATTTTCATTATAGTTTTTTATCAAATATTATTGTGGTTTATGTATTTACCCATATAGATGTATATTTCCGGAACGTACTAAATCAGACCTTTAATTTGACGCTAAAAATGATATATTTATGTCTAATTTATTGACATTTGGACATTTAGACAACTGCTATTGATATTTGAACAGTTAAGACAGATTCTATGACACTTGAGATGACATAACAATTCTAACAATACAACACACTTCTAAATCGGTTTAAGCGTTTAGAAGTTAAGGCGGAATAAAGAAACGGAAAACATACATAGATGAGCCCTGAACACATTTAACTCTTCGTGATTTTTTTTCTTTTTTTAAAATTAAAAGTTGCTTATTTTGTCGTACTAGTTCACTCACTACAAGGATGGCAATAATTAAAAACTCACCTGTATAAATAAATATTTTGTAATATTTGTTTATTTTTAAGATAACCTGCGACCCATTAAGGGTTGCTTCGCAACTCCCCAGGGGGTCGCAACCCACTGGTTAAAAATCTCTGCCTTATATAATATAATCAATGATAATACCCATCACTTTGGTTGACTGGAAGAGATAGTCATAAAAGACAATAAGTCTGCCAAATTATAAATTTTAATTTTAATGAAGTTAAGATGTTCATTTTATCATTTTTTTTTTAATTTATTTATTTAGTACTTTATTCATTTTTTTTATACATATAGCCACATTATTACCAATGTTATAAATTAACTCGGAAAAATTTAACACGCAAATGTAGCAAATGGTCAGTGCCCACCTAACTAGGACTGTAATGTCCTGTATCTAGGCGGGTCAGAGTAAACAATTAAAATTAGCGATTTCGTTTATATATAACTAAATTGACTAACGTTTTATTTTTAGAAATAGTAAATGTACCTAATTAAAATTTAATATATAATATAATATAACAATCTGTATAAATATTACAATGTATATAGCTAATCATATTTATGTAATAATATGGTAATTACAAAGATACCTAAATTCGATTATATTAAATAATAAATATATTATGGTATAAACATATTTTTATTAAAATACAATTATATAAATACTATTATAAAAATATTGGGAAAAATAAGAAATACCATACGATATATTAATATTATATGCATAATACTTTATGTATATGTACACGATATTAGCTTTAAAATCAACCATTATATTTATAATATACGCTATACAAGACAAGTTTTCGGATTTAGACTTCCCTAATCCAAATAACCATTTATTTATATTATATTTAAACTGTTGAATGTTATTTAGGTGTTTCCATTTCTCTTCTATGTCATTATATAATAATTTTTTTCATAGTTGACAAAGGCAATAGATAGTACTTACCGCCCAATTACTCCATTTGCTAGCGAGGTGTATACAGAAACATGCTACTACAGTCGGCTTATGTTGCAAACACATAGTTGTCAGATGCAAACTGTTTGACGCCATGAAGTATGAAGTCTGCACTAGGTCTCTCGGAGCTGTGGATACAAGGAAAAAACAACTTCACACTATAACACATAAGAAACAATTATTAATAATGAATTCATCTGTGCGAAAATTAAAATAATCATAAAGCGATATAATTATTTGAGGACAATATTGACAGTAAAGTCTATTTCACAAAAAGCGATAATGTAATAAAAATGGGAAATGTAGTATGAGTGTTATTCCCGAAGCTTATAGCTACATAAAAACTACAAAAATGAAGACTGCTGCAGTTGTCTGATAAAAAGACAACAACGGATTTCACTGATTAGTAGGTAGTAGAGAGGAATCTTTTGCCGTTGCCATGGGGGATGATTGGGGTCCCTTTGACGCGCACTTTTAGTTCAATTGTAGTGAATAACCAAAGTATGCGACGTTGGTAATAATGGTGGTTCACCGAGGCGGCAGCGCGATACGAGAATCAAACACAGTGATGTTTCTTCGGGTTATTGCCAAGAAGCACCGAAGGCACTCCTCAAACGACTTGTTCGCAGAGCTAAAGATATTAGACATCAGGCAGGTATATGCAGACAGTCCTTCTTAACTACCTAAAAAGTGAAGATATTGACATTAAAACTGAGCATAAAATTGCAACGAGGAGCGCCACAACCTGTAAGCACATTGTACGGAAAACCCAAACATCCTTCGCCCAAAGACGCTTTGGCTTTATAGAGCCCAAAATTTATAACAATCTCCAAAAAAACATGCCGAAATATTAAGTCAATCCAATTAAAATTTAAATTACACCTTTTTTTAATTGATGAGTGGGGCTTTTCTAAGGTCGTTATGAGCCTTATAACACTGCGACCATTGCTGATCTATTGTGTTCGCCACCTACTATAGTTCTGCACTAAGCCTCGTGTCATTTAAGAACCGCAACAGGTTTCTGGCGCCAGATTGTTTTACCTCCTTAGGTTGGAGGTAATGACCACCCAGTATTAGTGATGGGCGTGATTCTCAATTTTAAATCACGCAACGATCACGTTACTGGTATTTTATCACGCGTGATAATAACTGCTACTCGTGATTTTTGTGATTGTACTGAAATGTACTGTGAAACGTTAAGTAACAAAGTTTCGTCAATGTGATAACTGATAACAGAAACGCGCATTATATTTGCTTAATATTTCTTAGTAATTAGAAGAATTAGCGTTCAGAAAGATTAACTCTCTGGCTCTTTTGGTGCTAAGCCGAGTTCGTCTTTCTGAAATAATGTAAGCCACTTGTCCCCAAAAGTTATTTTATTGCTAACAAATCATGAGCAAACTCATTTACATGAACGATTACGACGCGAGCCATAACAGTGTCCAAATTCATGCGATAACAGTGTCCAAATTCATGCGATAACAGTGTCCAAATTCACGTTACGTACGTACGAAATGAACGCGCCACTCATCAGTTATCGTCCAGCCGGCGCGGGCGTTCGCCGCCAGAACGAACGGCGGATCACTGATCCACTGATCATATCACTGATCCACTGATCGCCGATCACTAGTGATCGAATTCGAATGAACGAAACCAAGTGAACGGTTCAATTAGGCGCTCACCGATCATCGTTCAGTGGCGCGCCGCGCGGTCGTTCAACGGCGATCAGTGAGAACGGCCAATCGATGTGATCAGTTAATCGGTCGCGTCGTAGCGGCGCGCGCCGAGTGATGGCAACGCGGTGCTATTCGTAGCCGTGATTCAAATAGCATGTTCTTTCGAATTCTCGTAACGCGTTCTTCGTGATTGCAAATATCACACGTTATTGTTATTGCTATTCGTGATCACACCCATCACTACCCAGTATGCGTAGATTGTTCCTATTTAGCGATAAGGCCTCACGAGCCGTCTTACAGTCGTAAGCCTTAATTAGCGCTTTGGAATGATTCAATCCTGGCGTGTTGTTCCAGTAGTTGACGGATTGTTTTAGACATATTTGTTTGAGCATTAGGTTTGCAAGGCTTTTTGGTATGCCACAGCAAGGTTCAGGGCCGTATAACGTTCCCTTTGCTCCCGTCTTAGCAAGTTCATCGGCTTTTTCATTTCCCTCGATTCGTGCATGGCCGGGAACCCACTTAGAATTACCCTGTTCTTTTCGCCCAGGGAATTAAGTAGTGATATGCAGTTTTACACTAGCTTTGAATTAATGGTATTCGAGGCTAGTGCCATAAGAGCTGCCTTGCTATCCAAGTGGATATAGATACGGTTACACAACACTTACTTTAACTTGAGAGAAATGAGGTGGAAAGGGTAATAAGTCATATTTTAAAGTAAAGGTCTTTGCATTATTATTATTGTCATACACTGTAATAAATTTTATATTTTTATATTATTTATTTATTTGTTCTATACATTTCATATTACGACCTTCATGGTCATGCTATATTAGTATATTTAAATATAATTATAAGTTTAATTTGAATCCACTTATCTATCTTATATTTTATCACATTTTGTATGTTGTATCAAAAATTACTTTTTGTGCACATGGGTAGGTAAGTGGTAAAGGTTTTTCTTCCTCACAATTGGTTTTTCTTCCTCATAATTGATGCTTTTTATTTAAACTAAATTTGTACCCCATAAAAAAAACATCTGACAGTTCTCTGTTTACATATTTGATATGTCAATGTTGTAATGTAAAAAAAAAACAAAATATATCAAGTCAAATTACCAAGTCAAATTATATACTATATATTTTACTTCAAAAACAAAACTTCTTCTTACTTCTTGCTTGCTGTCTTCAGTAATATTTTTTTCTGTCCGCGTTTTCAGTTTGCAGCGACATTGATTGCTAAGGTCAGTCACTGAGATTAAACTGTCAAATTAGAGAGAAGAGGGGCCTGCTCCCTCTTATTTTACAGATTAAATTAAAATTTAAAACATTTCATCATGAAATAGTGCACTGACATAAAAGGATTGGGTAAGTGTCGCTTTGGGTTTTTAAAAAAAATAGTGGTTTGACATTTTGAGGATCGAAATTATCATGCGTTTTTGTTTTTTTTGGTTTCTTTTAGCCGCAAATTCCAGGCACTTTATATTAGCCTTATTTGGGTACCGCTTGGTTTACTTGCGAGCAAAGCAGGCCGGAGGAACACGACCTAATCAGCAATGTAACCTTCGTATCATCCATATTACACATATTATGTTATACTTCATCATGTTTTGATGCAATATCGGATTTCGGCGCTGTGGGCGACTTTCTGCTGTTTGATGACCGAAGATTATATGGATTTACGAAAATAATTTCGTGTTTTATCCGGCAATATCGAAGCACGTAATAAGTGGCCGTAGTGATTCAAATGATCTACAAGCCCGCGTAGACTTCCACAAAAAGTTCCTTACTGGAATCAGCCAGAATGGCACTGGTCTGGGGTATGGCAGTACAACCACGAGCGACGTGGACTTGAAGAAGTCTCTTTTGCGGGGAGATTACGACAGCAAGAGTATGGCTCATGCTATTGGCCTTCAATGCCAGAATGATTGGACAACAATTGGGGACTTTTGCATTCCGCCTCCAATGCACTGGAAGGTAATGCTCTATGACTGGACGCCAGAGATGCTGAAATTTTATTTGAATGCCTTTCAGCATACACTTCCAGACCCCAGTAACCTCGCTCGTTGGAGCTTTGCCGAGGATAGTTCTTGTCCCCTCTGTAGCAATACCCCTTGCACAGCTAGACACATTCTAGCTGGCTGCAAGGTGGCCTTAGATCAAGGACGGTACACTTACCGCCATGACAAAGTTCTCGCTGTTATTCGCGAGGTAATTAGTCTCTCAGTGGCTCGTGCCAACAAGGGTTTGACAGTATCCTCCAAACCCCCAATACAGTTTGTGCGGGATGGCTCTAAAGGCAAAAAACATTTAACTACAAAACCTTTCTCAATAATCGAGAAAGCTACAGATTGGATCCTGGAGGTTGATTCGGTCTCTAAGCAGTATAAATTCCCTGAAAGTCTCGGATGCACAGCCCTCCGTCCAGATATAACTCTTTACTCTCTATCTCGGAAGGTGGCTCTTATTGTAGAATTAACTGTTCCATGGGAATCAAATATCCCAAAAGACCACGAGTACAAATTAAATAAATACTATGATCTTGCAAATGCCGTAACCCGGAACGGCTTCACTGTTCACCTTCACGCGGTGGAAGTTGGCGCTCGTGGCCTGCCAGCTAAATCTCTATTTCACCTCTTTAAAGATCTTGGCCTTTCCAGAAAAATAATCAACTCTTTCTTAGAAAAATTATCTAAAACTGCGATTTGCGCATCTCAAATTCTATGGCTTCGAAGGGGGAGTGAATGGGTGGCAAGGTGAACGCTCACATGTGGCAAGACAGCTGTCCTAAACCTACCACAGCCGGTTCGTAAGTCCGGAATCCACTGCTCACCCCCCAGAAGTGTAAAAATAGTATTATGATGGGCCCGACTCCGGTCGGTGAATTCCATGGCAGCTCCGTTTGTATTTATTATTGTAGCAAACAACCGCCTTGGCAAAACGAGTAGAAATATATTTTTTGATAACCTTTGATTGATCAATATTTTTATTATATAGTTTTTTTGTTTATCTTTTTCTTTCTAAATTTATTTATAGTTTCTGCATTTGTCTACAAAACGTAGTGGCGCTCTTTTAAGTTTAAAATCAATTAACGGCATTATTTTTCATCCTTCTATTTTTATTCCGTTACAATGTTCCATTTAATTACTATGTGCATATGAATAAATCATTGATATATTAGGTATTTTTGTATATTACTTAACATATATTAAATATAAATGACTTTTTCTTTCTTTTCTTACTTATAACTTTATTTTTCTCTTTATTTTAGTTTTAAGACTATTCTGTTTGTCATTCTATATTTAATCGAATGATATATTATATTTATTACCGTTTATATAACGCAATTGCATTTTATTTATTATATTATCTTTATTATTTTATTTATTATATTATATTTTTTATTATATTTTTTTTTGAGGACCACATTTTAGGGCAAATTAGTGTTATTATCATTTTACTAGAACTGGTACATAATTGATTGAATTATTAGAGTCCTGTCCACCCTAGAACGGGCTAGTCCCAGTTGGGTGACAGAATCAAATAAACAAAAGGCTAAGGTTTTGCCATTCGGTTCGTTATTTTTGTAAGCAAAATGTATTTAATTCGGACATGACATGACAATTGTTCTGTGCTACACTATCAACGCAATATTTCTTTTCAAAGTGCTGTTTCTTAACAATATCTAATAAAATATAATGCACAGCTGGTTAAATAACCCTTCGAGCAGCGGCATAACTTCATGGTAGACCATGGCAATTTATTGGAACTTCTTGCAATATCGCCGCGCTCTACAAAAAATACTATAACTATGGAACTACTATAGCAATCATAAAAATAATAACTGTGCAATGATGGCATTGAAATTAGGTATATAGAACATTGAGATTTTATTTTGTAAAACAATTAGATAATTATGTATAAATATGAAAAAGTTGAAAAAGTGAAAAAAAACTCAGCATCTCTAACTTGTACTTATCTTCAACTGTAACTGTAACTTGTACTTGTCTGACGGAACCCGATTTAAAAATTGTAAATATTATCCTGATCTTTATTATATTCTCTGTTAAATCTTAGATCTTTATTATATTATAATCGGCAAATCACCGAATTTAACATGGTAAGGTATCTAACCGATTAAGACTATTAATTAATTTTTATTAATTTATTTATTAATTTATAATAACTTTATATATTATGTTATATACACACAATTAACATAATATGGTTGAGTTGTGAGAGATTGAGCACATCCTATGGTGAAAATGTTTATCCGCATTCCTAACTAGGTCAGAGACCCGTATCTAGGGATGCTGATTTTTGTTTAATTGCGTCGACGAGCTGACTCTTTTGATATTATGAACTTACGTTGCATTGCATGATACATAAAAATATATACATATATACATACACATACATACACACATACATAAATATACATATACATACCTACACATATATATACATAAGCAAATAATACACGAGATTTGATATTAGTTAGTAATACATAATTTAATAAAACAACTTAAATTATTAGCGACAGCAATTGAGACTCAGCATACAATGGACCCCTTTCAAGCAGGTACTTATTTATAAGTATTTTGAATGAATTTAAGTTGTTGGCATTCGTATAACTCTCATTTAAATTATTATAAAATTTCGGCGCAAGAAAGTAAAAATGCCTTTGGGCAAATGAAGACTTTACAATCGAAATATTATAATTTTGTAACATTTTTAGTGTAACAGTTACAGTTCGATTTTGAAATCATCAGTATTTAGTGCGTATTTTAATATATCTGTGTGAAATACACATTTTACAGTTATTGTTAGGTACATATACTGCAATATTTACTCTGATCGTTGGCGGTATAAAGTTCAAGATCTTATGATCGAACCCGGTGCAGCGGTCAGTTTGTGCCTTTAAAGCGGTTGTTAAAGTGTTCCTCGCAGGTAGAATCGATCTCCATAGTAAAATAAACGGTTACAACTTGTTGGGAATCACTGTTTATTTTATGACATTTTAACGACACTTTTGTCAAATAATATTTCGTAGACTATATATTTGTGCGATTTTCTTTGATTCGGGTAGTGGTTATTTTTGCGCAAATACTGACGTGGGTCAGAGCTTTGCGTCGATAATGACGCACATAGTTAGTTAGTTAGTTAGTCTGGGCTTTTTCCCGCACTTGGCCTCTTGATTGGGCCGTTGTGCGTGGCTCATGTTTCTATTTATGTTACTCCAGCCAACCCAGGCTGTCCCAGAAGGTTAGCAGCCTGTTTGGGTTGCTACAGGCCTCCGGGACAGATGCTGGAGATTGTAGTATTCTTGCCCGTTGCTCTGCCGCGCTCCTGCATTCCATGAGCACATGCTGTGGCGTTTCTTCTTCCTCCATGCATTCTCTGCATAGAGGGCTGTCTGTCACACCTATGGTAAACAGGTGTTTGTTTAGGGGACAGTGGCCTGTCATAGTACCTATGACTTTACGGATTTTGTCCCTTTTTACGCACATGTGAGACCTTTAAGATCTACAAGGCATATGTGATACCTTTGAGATCTACGAGGCATATTTATTTATTTTTTATTTATATAAGTAATGCAAATATTAAAAAAGTAAACAATTTCAAAACAAAAGCAGAAAAAGTGGCAACGTCACCTAACTAGGCCGGGACCTGTTCTAAGGTAAACATTTTTTTTTTTAATGTGCTTGCACAGATACCGTGTTTATAAGAGTGGCATATATTCCATGTATGCACAAAAATGGAATTGCAAAACAATATTAAAAATGACTAAATACTTAAATTAAATAATTAAATTAAAGTAAGAAGTGGAAAATTAAAATGACAGCAAATAAATTCGAATCAGAAAAAAACAAAAAAAAACAAAACAATTTAAAATAGTAAAAATTAGAATAAGAATTTAAACAAAATAGTCCTGCATTTTACTTATAACTAAGATAAAATAGTGTTAAAACTAAAACAAATTATCTCTTAATATACGTTAAAACAAAATAATAATAGCAATAATAATAATAAATAAAATAATAATAATAATATAATAATACAATATAAGATTCAAAATATTCAAATGTCCGGGTTAGATTATAAAGTCCAGTATTTTTTAAATTCCTTGTCTTCCCTCTTTTACAAGCCAGTTTCTAAGCAGCCTTTTAAAGTAGGTCTTATTTTGTGCTGATTTTGTCGCCAGGAAGAGCATTGAAAAACCTTGGGGCAATGAAAGTATAGGTTCGCTGACCAAAAGTAGTATACCTTCTGGGTACTATCATATTATTATCTTCGGAAAACCTCGTTGATAGGGTATTTTGAGAGTAGATGGGCCCCAATTACAGACCCCGGGGTGTTAAGTTGGGTTAGGTCTCCTCGTAAGCCATGCAAAGTGTTAATAACAGTATGAAGCGAACATTGTGCAAAGGACAAGCGATCACAAATACAAAACTTATAAAATACGTACGTTTTTTTTTTAATACATAATTCCACCTGCATTGAACGTCCGATTAGGTAGCTATATCACGCCCTTCAACAGTCTACCTAAAGAATTTTAAAAAGGAAAAGGGTTAGGAGCTGGAGAGGAACCATGACTGGCATGACGGTTGTTATTTTACATAATAAAAAAAACACTGTTTTGGCCTTCCTAGAACGTATTTTTTTATTTGATGAGTGGGGCTTTTCTAAAGTCTTTATGAGCCTTGTAACACTGCGACCATTGCTGATCTATTGTGTTCGCCACCTACTATAATTCTGCGCTAAGCCTCATGTCATTTAAGAACCGCGCAGGCTTTTGGCGCCAGATTGTTTTACCTCCTCAGGTTGGCGGTAATGACCACCCAAGTGGATGTATCTTTTACGCATCAGCGGGCCACACTCGCACATGAGGTGCTGGGGAGTTTCCTCTGCCCCTTAGCAGAACCTGCACATTTTTATGTCTCCGAGTTTGAGGTTGAACATGTGTTTGTTCAGGCCACAATGCCCTTTGAGCGCCCTCACCAGTATGCGTAGATTGTTCCTATTTAGCGATAAGGCCTGAGGCCGTCATACTGTCGTAAGCCTTAATTAGCGCTTTGGAATGATTCAACCCTAGCGTGTTGTTCCATCGGTTGACGGATTGTTCTAAACATATTTGTTTGAGCATTAGGTTTGCAAGGCTTTTTGGTACACTACAGCAAGGTTCAGGGCCGTATAACGTTCCCTTTGCTCCCGTCTTAGAAAGTTCATCGGCTTTTTCATTTCCCTCGATTCCTGCACGGCCGGGAACCCATCTTAGAATTACCCTGTTCTTATCGCCCAGGGAATTCAGTAGTGATATGCAGTTTTGCACTAGCTTTGAATTAATGGTATTCGAGGTTAGTGCCATAAGAGCTGCCTTGCTATCCGAGTGGATATAGATACGGTTTCGTAGAACGTAACTCTATTTCTGATGTGAGTTTGTCTAGAACACACCAGATTAGATGACACTTAAAAAATCCTTATGTAACATTTTCATTTAACCTGTCCACCAGTGAGGCTTGGAGATATCGCCTTACATAGTCTTAGTCACTCAGATAGATAAAAAGAGAAGATTGTGAGACGACCTTATAATGGTATTTTATTTACCTTATTCTTAAATATTATAAAAAGCAATGTCTGCTTGTTTGTGCGTTAATAACTCAGTTATTTCCTTGCATATAGCTTGCTTATTTCCATCTATTCTAGGATAGACGAGATTAAAATCGGTTAAATAGTTTCCGAGATATCATATAAAACGTTGGACCAGTCCAAGATATCATACAAAATGGCGTATAAAAAAAACTGCCGGAATAACTCCTAATTGCGGATAAAGATGATGAAAATCGCCGAATGTTAAGTTCGATCAATGCGTTGATGTTTAAAAGTTTCTCAAAATGATAACGATTATAATAATTGTCTACCTTAGATCAGGCGGCAGCCTCATTAGGTCTTGACTATTGAAAATTGTAAAATAATTGTAAGATAAAAATTAATTAATTTGAATTTGAAACATCGTGGCTCAGGGGTGGAGCAAGCCGATCCACTCTCATAGCTCTTTTTTTTTGCTTGTAAACAGCCCAAATCAAATCAGAGCGAGAGGGAATATAAGTAGCAACGTTGATAATGCAAAGTTACGAATTGCAGCGACTCTTGCCGCGGGAGTCAGAAGTTCACCTATTCTCGAGAGGAGCAACAAAAAAATACTATCATGCCTCGTGTGTCGAGTCATTGGCGTTAGGAAATTGAGGAGGGGAGGCTTGGCGGAGGGGTGGGTTCCTCTTATAGGCGTGTAGAAGGCGTGTAGCTCACCTTTGACCAACTGGCACGTCCGCAAAACGTGTGTATGCGGGTGGTCAATGCCCACGTCAAAGCCCAGCGTCTGCAGGAGGACGTTCTCATTGAAAACAAGATCTTGCGCCTGAAACAAAACGAAAACAATACATACAGAGTGCCGTCTTAAGGGTATGTACCGTGCAAATCTGCAAAACATCACTTGATTATGATCACAACTGAATCTATATCTATGGAATTCGCATTGGAGGTCTCGGAATCAATAATTTAAGATTCGCCGACGACACAACCATCATAGGTGCCGATGAAAATGAGTTGGCGACCCTATTACGCAGGGTGGAGAAGGAGAGCAAGGAGTATGGACTGCACATGAACCGCAGCAAGACCAAACTCATGTTTGTGGACAGGGCTGGAACCATGCAACGCACCAACGAGCTGAGTGACCTTCAAGCTGTGAAAGACTTTGTTTATCTGGCCTCCATGATATGCAACGACGGAAACTGCGAAAAGGAGGTCTCACGCAGAAGCCAGATGGTAAGAAAGGCTGTGGAAGAATCTGTGTATAAGTAAACGGACTAAGGTCAGGCTGGTTCGAGCTCTGGTTTTCACGATCTTTCTCTATGATTTGGAGACTTGGACCCTGAAGGCTCGGATACGCACCAAAATCGATGCACTGGAGATGTGGTGTTGGCGTAAAATGCTAGGAATCCCATGGACAGCACACCGCACCAACAAATCTGTCTTGGAAGAACTCGGCATCCAAGTGAGGCTCTCCACCGTATGCATGAGAAGGGTCCTGCAGTTCTTCGGTCATGTTGCCAGGAGAAACCCAGAGAATCTAGAGAAAATGCTTTCCGGGGGTCAAGTGGAGGGAAGAAGAAGCAGAGGCAGATCACCGGCCAGATGGAACGACCTCATCAAAGAAGTTACAAAAGGGTCAATACAATCTGCGACCCGCCATGCAGAAGACAGGTCGAAGTGGAGGAGCCTCGTAGGCAAACTGTTGTCTAGTGACCACGATCCTCAGTAATGAGGGAACGACGGAGAAGAAGAAGAATCTATATTACAAATAAGTTACTGTTAAAGTATATCGTACGTATAGGTACCCAGGGTTCGATGATAATAGGTGTTTCCGTTGACAAAGCCGGTCTTGCTAACAGATGGCATTACTAATACATATGTTGGTATAAGGCAAAGGTCGGCAACGCATTTTGGTGCGGTCCGCAAGATTCTCATAATATCATACACATAGATAATGGGCTCGATTGCGTTTCTTTGTGAACTATAATCGGAAATTAGTCTGTGTGAACGAGACAGGGCAATACGCTAGAGCGGAGTGTGAGATGACCGGTTATCACTTTTTCGCTTTAAAACTGCCCGCCAAGGACAAATCTTACACCGCACGAAATATGCTCGAATTTATCCGGACAGGTAGTATTTATCGACGATCGTTCGTTTCATATTCTGCTCTAACGTATTGCTCTGTCTCGTTCGCTTGGACTAATTTTAGTTTTAGTTCAGAAGGAAACGCAATCGGGGCCAATATCACTCATAATATCATACTCAAGATATCTTACACAATGGAGTATAAGGGAGCGATTACAAATTACCTCACATCAATAGACTGCGGCAATTTATTGGATATTTTTGCAATATTGCCGCACTCGACAAAAAGTACTATAACTATGGTACTACTATAGCAATCATAAAAGAATAACTGTGAAATGATTGCATTGAAATATATAGAATATTGAAATCTCATTTTGTAAAACAATTAGATAATTACGAATAAATATGAGAAAGTCGAAAAAGTGAAAAACTCGTCATTTCTAACTTGTACTTGTCTTACAGAAAAATACGGAACCCTATTTAAAAATTGTAAATACTATCATGATCTTTATTAGATTCTCTATCAAAGGTAATATTTCGTTTTGCTTACTTACATACAAAAATATTTAGATACTGGCTCATATAACCGATAAAAACTTTGATGATTTCTCGAAAAAAAAAAAAAAAAAAAAGTTTGACAATGGAATTTTACCAGAAATATCTGCAAAATGACGCGCGAAATTATTCTAGCGGCCATCTATGTATCTATGGTAATAATGAGATATTCGGTATGGATTTTAGGATGCGTTCGAATTAGAAAATAATATTACTGTGCGCGCGCGCAAGCCATTAATATTGGTTGTTACGTAGTCAACGGTGTTCTGATGTGCAACCAAATTTGGTCGTTACGTAGCCGAAGGGTTAAAAAAATGCAACCTAATGCAAACGTAAAAAACTTGCAAGTCAAATGCAGACACAATGATATTTATTGACTACAATAAATATCGAAAAAATAAATAATAAGCAATTTATTTTTAAAACTAAAATATGCATACACAATTATTGTAGATAAGCTGTAATGACATATGGCCCTAGAGCGGCCGCAATAATCCCAATGTTTGGGCCTCTAACAACAAAAGGTTGCCGACCTATGGTACAAAGCAATGACAGCTGACGTTTTAGACGGTAAACATTTGCCATTAGAACCCACTTTGTTATTGACTTCCATTGTGCAAGAAACATAGTTTTCTTTTGTTTTCTTTAGAACTGCAGTTTAATAACCTTCTTTCTGATAAATAAAACTGCTACTGAGAGCAAAGATTGTTAGTGAAGGCTTATGGTGATCAGCTCTAGGCATTTCAGCCTGTGAAAGCTGGTTTAAACGTTTTAAAAGTGGTGAATTTAATGTGAAAGATAAGGAGCATCCCATTATAAATAGGATAGAAAACGAATTTACCGCGTGAAATTTGTAGCACCCGACGTTTCGGTGACGTTTGCAGCCGTCGTTGTCCAGGTTAGACTGAAGAGCTGTCAATCCGCAAAACAACGGATAGTCGGTCAAACAACCGCGATAGCCTTCGATTTTATAAGGAGCATCCCATCCCAATCAGCCGAAAAAATTCAAAGATGCAAAGTTGCAAGAATTACTGGATTCAACTCTAACTTCGAAACAAATGGCAAACGTTAAATGTTGGCCAAGCAACTACTTCCAGACGCTTATAGTTGGGAAGCCAGAGCCAGCGACAAAAAAGTGCAATCGACCATCATTACGACCATTATATTTATTTATTACGACCATTATATTTACAGACTGAGAGCATTTGAAATCTTCCAGATATATTCCCTATCTCTTCCCAGTCTCCTCCTTTTTAAACTTCCTAGCATCCTTATAGGTGTTAGATTATTTTGGTGTGGCACATCCTGTGCCCACAAAGAGTTACCTATATATTTCTTTCTATCCTCTTCTTTTGTATTTGTCATACTCTTTATATAATGTAGCATCTACTCGCAAATAATGTTGTTATAATAGTATAGGTTAGCTCTAAAATATTGCCTGCAGGCAATAAGCTCGCCTTTTCTTAAGAGCCTTATTACAAAATAGCGTAGGTATTCTTTTAAAATGAGTTGAAAAAATGAACGCATTTTTTTTTTGGATGTAACTATAAAAGATAGGATAAATAAATAAATAAATAAATAAATAACTATTCAACCCTGGGAGAAAACCGCGGCACTGAGCGCTCTTCTCTTGCGCAAGCAAATATATACACAATTTCTAATTGTTTTTTGCAGTGTTTTCTCCTTTCTAATGACAATAATTTATATTATGTCGTATTACTAAAAGAGTGAACTTTAATATAGTATAAGTATTATATAAGAATCTTATTTTATTTCTGAGAAAATTAGAATGATACAGGAAGATTTTTTTTTTATTTTGTGTAATTGTAAGTAATGTATACCTTGGATATGTGGTCAAAAAACGAAAAAATAAAGCCGTAGTGTACATCAAGAATACATGACGGACATAAAAAAAAATAGTATACGGTTTTCGTTGTAGTGATATTACTGTATTGAGGAGCTCAAAGTTTGCCTTCCGAGCGTTTTACGAATAACGACTTTCGGAAAATGGGCTGAATAAGTAAATAATATACGTTATATCTAAAATTAAAGGCCGCTATGGTCAACATCAAGAAATGGTCCAGGTAATTCAGTAATTAAAGTTTGTAGAAATCTCTTCATTTCTTGGAATTAGAACGCCAAAAATCCACTTTTCTTGCCTTTCTGGAAAAAATATGTGATAGGGCTCTTAAGAATAAAGCGTTTTATTATTATTATAGCGTTTTATATTTGTTACAACTATTACTTGATTGGATCGATGCAGCACGGGCTTTCGGGAAAGCACCTCCATTCTCAAGTGAAAAATTGCCTTGATATAAGATGAAGAAAAAGAGAAGTGGTACCGGGGCAGCACCCATCAATAGCCAGAAAAACGGGAGGAAGTCATAGCTAACGATAGTCAAGCTTCTATTGCTTCCACTGCGTTGCAAGCAATAGAAGCTTGCAACGCAGTGGAACAGCGGCAGCTAAAACACGAAAACATATGTATTCTATCGGACAGCAGGTCAGTGCTACAGGCACTGGGAAGCGATAGATTTACATCTGGGCTCATATACGAATGCCACCAAAGCCTCCTCGAGGTATGCGGAAAAGGCAATAAGGTGACACTGAAATGGATCAAGGGACACAGTAACTCAAGAGGAAACGATGCTGCGGATGAACTAGCCCGTAAGGGCTCAGACACACCGGCATACGGACCCGAACCTATCGTGCCCCTACCCTACTCGCACATAAACAACCAACTTGACAACCACTACAAACAACTACATCAAACACACTGGAAAGAGATAGACACCTGCAGACAAACCAAAGAAATAGTAGTGGAATACAACCACAAACTTACCAAAACACTTCTAAGGACAAAAAGGCCCCAACTGCGCAAACTAGTGGGACTGATAACAGGACACAACACACTAAACAAACACCTCTTCAACATGGGCGGAACGAATAGCCCTATGTGCAGAGCATGCATGGAGGCGGAAGAAACCACAAAACACATTCTGCTAGATTGTAAACAGGTAGAAGTATACAGGACAAAACACCTTGGGACTCCAGGCACCCTGCGCGAGGCAGCAGGAAACCTGAAAGCCCTGCTGGCTTTTGTCGAGGAGCTGGGGTGGGTGGAATAGCGCTACCCCCGTTACACGCAAAATAGGCACACTGGATGTCGACTTGCGGAGGAACGCCCAGTACAACTAACTAACTAACATAGCTAACGATGATCAATACTTTGATGGTTAAGTATATTTCTTTTGTTATGGAAATAAATGCTCTATTATCTCTATGAAAAAAAAAACTATTATCAATGGAAACACTTATTATAATAGATGGCCATATTATTTACTGTTAGTATCACCAGACAATGCTATCAGCGCCACGTGTATGTTGCTGATACAGAACGGTTACTAAAACTTACGAGGCGGAGCTTGACGGTGGACTCTTTTTTTTCCAAGTTTTCTGCGCTCACTCCAGGGAGATAGATTGACTAATCGTTAAAACTTCCTGAGGTGACGGGCTCGCCCGTTGTAGTTGACAACTCTAGTTATGGCATTGAGCGAGGTAGCGAATGGCTTCGTGCAGCTTGGACCATAAGATCCATTTTGTTCTCGGATCGGCTCAACTCACAATTCAGCTGCTATTCAGAAGCCTCCACGTGCGAAAGACTACCCCGGTTAAGACTCTCAAGGTTGACCGGTTTCTCCTGGTGAGATTGCATCCCTGCGCTACTGGACAGTTTGGACGGCACCAATCGTTTGTGGACTCTTGACTAATTTCTGAAGGAGTCTGGTGACAATGGAAATATACTGTCTCCTAAGCAGCGGAGGTGGATGTTGACCTGTTGTCATGCCTCTCTTGAAATGACCTTGGGCCACTCGATCCCAAGTGGCACTACTGGCAAAGGACGCCCTGGTCTGCGATAAATTCAAACTGAATTACCGCTGTAATTACAGCAGGTAGAGGCCGCGTAAGCGACTTCGGACCTGTAACCAGTCGGGAGGACGGGGGTATCCTGAAGGTTAATTCCAGACGGAGGTATCCTTCCAAAACTGGTAGTTAGGGGGCGAGGCTGCCTGCTACCTACCTTTAGTTGGCCTCCAACGGGCTTGTTGGTGGAGCTAGACAGTAGATTTTCTTGTCTTTAAGTATTCTACGCTCATCCCACGGCTGAAAGAACGATCACATAACGTTATACCAGCCTGAGGTGACGGGTCCGGCCGTTGTAGTCGACATCGCCCAACTATGGCTTTGAGAAATTTAATACTCTGTACAACCAATGCTTACTTACATCCAGATATTATCTGCTGGTACAACATTTTAATCTACATATCAGATACTTATTATTAATACTCTCAACTGCCTCATTATTTTTACTATGCAACCTATTTGATATTAACCCTTCGAGTAGCGGCATAATTTCATGGCAGATAGCGGCAATTTATTGGAATTTCTTGCAATATCGCCGCGCTCAACAAAAAGTACTATAACTATAGAACTACTATAGCAATCATAAAAAGAAGAACTGTGCAATGATCGCATTGAAATTTCGTATATAACATTTTGAAATCTCTTTTTGTAAAACAATTAGATAATTATGAATAAATGAGAAAGTCAAAAAAGTGAAAAAAACTCGGCATTTCTAACTTGTACTCCGGGTTCCTAAATAGGGTTCCGTATTTTTCCGTAAGATTACGGAAAAATACGGAACCTTATTTAGAAATTGTAAATACTATCGTGATCTTTATTAGATTTTCTATCAAAAGTCATATTTCGTTTTGCTTATTTACATACAAAAATATTTAGATATTAGCTCATAAAACCAATAAAAATTTTGATTTCTCGAAAAGAGAAATAATGATGTTTGACAATGGAATTTTACCAGAAATATCTGCATGACGCGCTAAATTATTCTAGCAGCTGTCTATGTATCTATGGTAATAATGAGATATTTGGTATGGATTTTAGGATGCGTTCGAATTAGAAAATAATATTACTGTGCGGTCTAGGAGCAAGCCGCCAATATTGGTTGTTACGTAGTCAACGGTGTTCTGATGTGCAATCAAATTTGGTCGTTTCGTAGCCGAAGGGTTAAAAAGAAACAAATGACATACCTGTTCTTGATAATGTTCAGACCGTACATCGAGAGCAGGCGCACCGTCCGTTCGATGCAGGCACATGTGTGCGACTTTTATCACATATTCTAACTTCCTCGGCTGTTCCTCCACCTATAATTAACAAATCGAGGAATATATTTAGTATTTGCAAGTATGCTGCAAGGTCATTAACCAAATATTAAGTAATATAATATTAATTAATTGAATTTTCCCATGCACAGTATTGCCACAGTATACCTAGAGAAAGAGGTAGATGCACTCTAGAGAGACAGGGTGTGGCGGGGATGTTCAAAGTTCAAAGTTTATTTATTCCAAAAAACCCGGTAAGGGTATAGAACTTACAATTAATAAATGTTTTTGTTATAATATTCATATTTTAAACATATAATATATCTGGCAAAAATAAAATTAAATCACGTTAGAAATCTGAAAGTCAATAAACTATACAAAATCAACCATTACATTGTCTAAATATTAAAAAGATCATTTATAAATATCAAAAATAGAAATACCAAATCCAAAAATAAAAAAAAAGTATGAATCTTCAAATAAAAAAAAACAATAATAATAATAATAATCAAGGAGTCCAATTTGGAAAGCATCAAATAATAATCAGAGTAAAAATATAAAAATAAAAGCAATAATTCCTAAATCATGTTACATAATCAGTAAGTAAATTGTCTGTAAAATGAAGTGTTCAGAATAGGATTAAAATGGAAGTTAAAAAAAATTAAAAAAAAAAAAATAAACAAGTAGTCAATTGTGAATATAAAATTTTAAAAGTCCGTGCCATATAAACATTTTTGCAGTAAAAATTCCTTGGTAAGTTTTTTAAATAGTGCATATGTTTGTATATTTTTTAATTCATCTGGTAACCTGTTATAAAATTTTATGCTTCTGTATTGAGTTGTCCTTTGAAATTGTGATGTTGCAGGTATAGAATTATGAGTATACATCGATTTGTGCCTTGTATTGTGGGAATGTATGTGGGCAAGAGTTTGGTGCTTTCCTTTATTTTTATAGAATTCGCACAGGCTTTTGTGAATAAGTATGGTATAAACGGTGGGGATCTTTAGTTCACGAAATAGTGGTTTGCAAGATTCTCTTCTATTTAATCCGCGTATTGCTCTCACGGCCCTTTTTTGTAAAATGAATACCTCTTTAATATCAGTGGCATTTGCCCACAATAAAATCCCATATCTCAAGTGGGATTCAACCAGAGAATAGTATGCACTCACAGTTTCCTTTTCGTCCAATATTTTTCTTAATCTGGATACCGCATAGCAAGCTGAACATAATTTTGACTTAAGCTGGTCTACATGGGTTTTCCATGACATATTTTCATCGATGTAAATTCCTAGAAATTTAGTCGACTTGGCAATGGAGATGGGATGCGAGGGGAGTGAGCAGAAGGGTACGTCTCGATGAACGCCTTTGGTTAGCGTTACGCGCATGCAAAGGTTGACGAATTTCTCAATCATTGGAACATCACTGGGAGGATCATTTAACGAAGGTTGCGGCAAGAGTGAGAAAACTTGTGTATTACTTTAGGAGTTTGCGGAACATCTTAGATTTCAATACGCTAAGAAGTGTCTACTTTGCTGTCTGCGAGTCGGTTATTCGATATGGCATTATAACTTGGGGCTGTGCGGCAAAAACGCTTCTGGCCACCCTTTACAAAGCGCAAAAGGCTATACTGAGGGTGATCAATAAAAAACCCCAAACATATTCTTCCGATGACCTTTTCAGAGAGTATAGAGTGTTGAGTGTGAGAAAAATGTTTGTGCTGGTAACTCTCACTAAATTCCAGAGTGAGTTAGGAGAACAGAAAAAAAGCCAGCAATCTCGTGTAACAAGAAGATCGACACAAACAAATTTTGCAATACCACTCAGGAGATCCGCTTTTGGCCAATCCAGTTTCTCTTATCTTGCCCCCAAATTTTATAATTGCCTACCACCTAACATTAAAGACATTAAAATATCATATAAATTTAAAAATAGTTTGAGTGCCTACCTCTTAAATTGTACATATGCAGATATTGAAAACATTATTAAATAATTGAATCTCTAAAATTTTTATAATAAAAACATAATAGTATATGTAGTAATATAAATTGATGATTTCTAAACGTAATTTTATTTTAATTTTTGTGAATTTATTTTGTATATTATTAATACATATTATTTAATACATATATAAATATATATTAATTTTTATCATGTTTTAAAATAAAATAATATTGACAATTTTCATGACATTTTCTTACGAATTTTTATTAGGTAATTAAGATATTTCTGTTAGATTAAGTATGATTTTGATTATTTATATAAATATAATATTATAGATTTCTTAGGATAACTAAAATAAATTGTCTACCTTGGAACAGGCGGCAGCCTAGTTAGGTTAAGACTTTTGTATATTGAATGTACCCATAATTTTAACTCAATAAATAATTTGAAAAAAAAATTTGAATCTGCGTTGGCGGAGTAGTAGACGAGTGGCGGCCATATGCAAGACTTGTGATGTAGTCCGCTTCGTTTTCAATTTTGATCTAAGAGACGCTACCGTCTGGTATACTGTGGAGCTACTGATGGGGAGGACAGGTCTGGACATCGAGTATTCTATTCGCAATACTTTCGATTCAAAAACTCCTCGAGTGCCCACGCGGGAGACATGCGTCACCCACGAACTTTAAAACCACACTGCAGACTTTGATGAGCAGTGTCGACTAGCGCGCTACTTAGAGCAGCGGTTCCCGAACTGGGTTCCGCGTGATCACCACAAGAGTTCCGCGACAGCTGCTTTTGTGAGCAACTTCATTGGCTTCCTATTAGCGATCGAAAACATTTGCATACGTTATCTTATGGCGCTCCAGCCAAAATGTCAACTACCCTAGGCAACTTAAATACGATCTTCCAAGCAGAATGCATTGGCATCACCAGAGCAGCACAGGCAGTCGCAGCCAAAGATGTCGGAGACGTAAGTTTGAAATTTGTCTCCGACAGCGCCTCCGTGCTACAAGCGCTAGCAAATAATACGATAACCTCAGTCCTCGTACTGGAATGCCACAATGCGCTTCAATGCATTGCAGGGTCAAATAAAGTGACCCTGCAATGGATTAAAGGGCACAGTGACTCACTGGGCAATGACGCGGCGGACGAACTGGCCAAAAGGGGATCAAAGGAAATAGTATATGGACCGGAACCCTTGATGCCCATTCCCCAGGCCCAAATAAAAACATGGCTACGCAGGAACACCGAAGAAACCCACCTTACAGAATGGAAAAAAAACGCAGGATGCAGGCAAACAAAGAACGCGGTTCCGGAAGCGTCCAAAAAACTTGCCCGCAACCTCACCAGATTAAAAAGGGACAAAATCCGTAAAGTCATAGGTACTATGACAGGCCACTGTCCCCTAAACAAACACCTGTTTACCATAGGTGTGACAGACAGCCCTCTATGCAGAGGATGCATGGAGGAAGAAGAAACGCCACAGCATGTGCTCATGGAATGCAGGAGCGTGGCAGAGCAACGGGCAAAAATACTACAATCTCCAGCATCTCTCCCGGAGGCCTGTAGCAACCCAAACAGGCTGCTAACCTTCTGGGACAGCCTGGGTTGGCTGGAGTAACATAAATGGAAACATGAGCCACGCACAACGGCCCAATCAAGAGGCCAAGTGCGGGAAAAAAGCCCAGCCAAACTAACTAACTAACTATGGCGCTCCAGCTTGCGGCTCGAGCGCCACAGTCGTCGCTGAGGTTAAAACCTTTAGTGTTAAAATACTCATAATGTAGATTTAACTTAATAATTACCTTTGCGGCGAGGAACAGCGCAGCGGCGGCTATGGCATTCCTGTGGAAATGTGTGAACGAATGGAATGCGTAGAATCTGTGCATATAAACAATCGCCGTATTGATACATAGTTGAGAACTGAATAAATATTAGTTAAGGAATATATTATACAATACACAATATTCTCTGGAAAACGCCCAATTAGAAGCAGTTAAGCAACAAAAACTATCTTCGAATAACAATTATTGATGATCTCAAATGGTAAAAACAAAGTTGCAATCGCTAAAAGAGCAAACTATCTAAAGGTAAATAAAATAAAAAAATAAACAAAATACAAACGGAGCTGCCATGGAATTCACCGACCAAAAATCGGGCCCATCATATATAATTATTACACTTCTGGGAGGTGAAGGGTGGATTTTGGATTAACGACCGGCTGCGGTAGGTTTAGGACAGCTGTCTTGCCACATGTGAGCGTTCACCTTACCACCCATTCACTCCCCCCTTCGAAGCCATAGAATTTGAGATGCGGAAATCGCGGTTTTAGATTTTTCTAGAAAGGAGTTGATCCTGGAGAGACGAAGATCTTTAAATAGGTGAAACAGAGATTTAGCTGGCAGGCCACGAGCGCCTACTTCCACCGCGTGAATGTGAACAGTGAAGCCGTTCCGGGTGACGGCATTTGCGAGATCATGGTATTTATTTAATTTGTACTCATGGTCTTTTGGGATATTTGATTCCCATGGAACAGTTTGCTGTTTGCTGTTTTTCCCATACTGTTTGCTGTTTTCCGTAGACCCCCTATCTGAATTTTCCTTAACTTACTAACATTAAAAGTTTTTTAACACCTGGGAACAGTATTGATCGCCTACATAGGGTTTTTGGTAATGTGGACATATTGAGATGTCAACCACAACGGGCGAACCCGTCACCGCAGGACGTTTTAACGATTGATCGTTCTATCGACCGTGCAGTGAGCGTAGAAGACTTTGGACATAACAAATCCGACGTCTAGCTACGCCACAACCCGTTAAGAGACCAACGCCTTACCGCGAGTAGCCAGGTATATTACCTGGCGGGCGGCACTCGCGCCCTAACTACCAATTGTGACCAGATTTCTCCGGTCTCTCGATTGGTTCCGAGTTCGAGGTCGCTTGCGCGGTCCTCTCCCTTACGAAGCGGTGAAACGGAGTATACCGAATCAGTCGCGGACCAAGGCGTCCTTTGCCCGACTCTGAACCGGGATCGGATGGCCAATGGTCATTTCAAGAGCAGTCGCCGTAAGGTAGACAACTACCCCCGCTCTATAGGAAACAATACAGTTCCCAGACTCCCCCGATTGTTAGTCGGAGAGCACAATCGATTGGCTTGCGCCGCTCGGTGCGCAGACCGTCCAGGAGCGCCAGAGGATTGATATCCCAGGGGAGACTGGTTGACCCAGTGTCCTACCCGGGCTCGCACCCCATGCGTGGAGGCCATCGGATGGGTGTTGACCCGTGAGTGTGACCGAACCTGAAACAGAATGGGTCTTCGTGGCCAACTCAGCAAGGGCCCATAGCTCCATTAGGTAATGTGGACAATTGTAAAAAATTAAAAATATGTACAATTTATATTTGTTTATTTCTAAGCATCCACGACTTTGAAGTACGAAGCGTTTTGGAGAGCAGCACATAAGTGCACATGTAGCACTATCTCGCTTGCTCATTCATGTGCCGCGTTTATCCTACTCGCTCGCACGGATACCTATTGAAGCGCAATTTTTTCACATATCTCACTCACACCTTCCCTCGTTAGTCATGTGCGCTGACCTCTTCAATCGACTAGTGATGGAATATGAGTTGAGTGGTGATTTCATTCCGTGATACTTGTAACGCTCGCGTTTGTTTATTGCTATTATTATAATTTTAAAATACTATGCTGTATACAAAATCTGTTTAACCCTTGGAGTAAATGGGTATTTTCATGGATGCATCTGTCTCTTTTGCAGGATTTTCGGCGACATCGACCTTAAAGTACTATAACTACGAAACTACTACACCAATCATAAAAAGAACAACTGCACAATGATTGCATTGAAATTTCGAATATAGAATATTGAAATATCATTTTGTAAAACTATTAGATAATTATGAATAAATATGAGAACGTCAAAGAAGTGAAAAAAACGCGCGACCAGATTTGGTCGACTCGTACTCAACGGATAATTGTTTCGCGACCAGATTTGGTTGACTCATACTCAACGGGTTAAGAACGTAGTGCAAAATAGAGTGGTGGAAGCTGTCAATATTAAAAAACGGATTCAATATGTTTTATTTATGGCTAATTTTAATTTATTTATGGCTAGCTTTACAAGATCTAATCTGGATGTACCAGCAAAGCTACACGTCCATAATAAATAAAAAAAATAATAATAATGAGCTAGGTACAACTAGTTGTCAACTACAGTGGGCGAACCTGTCACCCCAGGAAGTTTTAACGAAATGTATCGTTCTGTCTCCTGTGAGGTGAGCGCAGAAGACTTGGGACAAAATAGTCCACCGTCAAGCTCCGCCACCTGCCCATCAGAGGTCAACGCCTTACGGCGAGGCACCGGGAAAGGTAGAAACAGGCAGCCTCGCCCCCTGACTACCAGTTTTGGCGGGATATCTCCATCTGTAATTAACCTTCAGGATACCTCCGTCCTCCCGACTGGTTAAGGGTCAAAAGACGCTTACGCGACCTCTACCTGTTGTATTACAGCGGTAATTCAGTTAGAATTTATCACGGATCTGTGCGTTCTTTGCAGCGCCATACGGGATCGAGTGGCCCAACGTCATTTCAAGAGTGGCATGGCAACAGATCAACATCCACCCCCGCTGCTTAGGGTAGTGTATTTCCATAGTCTCCAGATCCCTTCAGCAATTAGTCAGAATGCGCCGATTGGCTTCGCCGACCGGTGCGCAATCCGTCCAGTGGCGCCGGGATGCAATCCCGCCGGGAGAAACCGGTCCACCAGCTCTAAGGCCTGAGACACGGGAGTCTTACCCGGGTTAGCCTGCCACTCGAGGAGGCTTCTGAATAGGAGCTGAATCGTGAGTTGAGCCGATCCGAGAACAAATGAGCTAGGTACAGGCAAGTAAAACCTATGACTACTAAATTTCATATCAATGGCTTAAAAACTGGCCGAGATAAGCGATGGTGACATACAGAGACAGCAGTCTCAAGATTCAAGATGTAAAAAGCTTGCTTGTTTCTACTTTTTTACCACGCTTTTATTAGGTCAACCTGTATGTAACTAACTATGTAATGGAATCTAAGGTAACTAATTTAACCATCTTCCAAGGATCGCAGCATCATGAAAATTGGCAGCTGTATGTAGTTCTGATGACAATACAATAATATGGTACTGTCGAACTGATCTGATGATGGAGTTGGAAGATATGAACTGGAACTTCATGATGGAACATCGTATCATAGCTGTGTTTGGACTTGTTAGAAAAGTCTTGGAATGAACTTTGATCACGATTGGGTTTCAAGGTCTGATGATGAAGCCGGAAGATAGGCACTGGCAATCCATGATGGAATATCGTATCATAGCCACGGTTGTGCTGGTCGTATCTTACTTGCTACCGCCAAGGGTATGATTGTGCCTAAAAGCGTGTTGTTAGTGTTTTTTTTTTTAAGTATTAATTTATATTGTGAAATTTCGAAACAGACGGGTTTGTCATCATATGACAATCTCTTAAGGCTTATTTTTTATGAGTTAGTTACTGACTTCAAACTCAAAAGAGCTTAGTCCTAACCCAGTACTGCCATCTAAATTAAGTTCAAGTCAGTACAGCGCTGTCGCGTCAGTGCTGACTTCAATACTCCCACTATATATTTTCGAAGTCAGTCCGTTACCACCACCACATGCATCAGCGGTACTGACCTGGTCTAAACGCCCAAGTCAGTAGTTGGTCAGTCGCTGGCACTGCATTGTAGGGTGACGTCGCATCGTGAGGATAATTTTAACTACTAAAAATGACTTATTTTTCCAAACTGACTACTAACGTGCGAACACCCTAAAGAAATAAATATGGCTGACTGACTATGTAAATGTATGTAAACAGCTGAAAAGCCCAGCAATGGATGCTGTGGTCCGCAATAGATTCGGTAGACACTGTATCTCCGCTACGTAAGGGGTAGGACCACACAAGCGACCTCGATCCTGTAACCAGTCAGGAGGCAGGAGGTATACTGAAGGTTAATTCCAGACGGAGATATCCTTCCAAACTGGTAGTCAGGAGGCGAGGCTGCCCGCTGTGTACCTTTCCCGGTGCTTCGTCGTAAGGCAATGGACTTCGACGGGCGAGTAGACAGAACAATCTAATTCATTAAAAATTCCTGAGGTGATAGGTTCGCCTGTTGCAGATGACAGCTCTAGTTGACTATGTAAACATATCATAACAACAAGATCTTTTTTTCTTAGCTTTGTTTTGTTTTTGTGTTGTATATTCTTTTACAAATAACGAACTGATTAAATCATTCTCAAATACACTCTCAGAATCAGAAAACATATTGTAAAGCGGTTGTGCACAATACTAGTGCACCTTTTGAGAATTGACAGCAGCTTCCGATGCCATACATATGTTGCATACGTGAGACAAGCGTAAACACCAACGTGGGTGCGTAGCATCGTATGTTGGGTACGAGGACAGACCCTAATACTTCCACACACAGTCGCTTAAGGCAATAACGCGCATCTCAGACAGAACTACATGAATCATCAGGAGCAACACATTCATGCATTGTGCATTATTTTGTTTTTTTTTCCTCGTTTCTGCATTTCAACAGAAGGATGCAGTAAATGCGCGGATAATGCATGCGTTTGATGCGTTATAGCCCCTATTTTTGGGCTGCAATGACCTCAATTACAAATCAGCAGACATGACATTCGCCAGGCCATAACCTCAAAGCGCGCAGATCGAGCACAGACATGGAATTACTGTTTCGCGCCCGCCATTCGATCCAACAGAGAAACGGCATCAAAACACATGTATGCTTGCGTCATTATCCACATGTTGCGATCGCCTGATTCGCTGGAAATCTGGTGAAAGAGGTGACTCGTAACGCATGTGGATTTCGACCGTTTAAACGATTCCCGTATAGTAAACCCGCCGCAAAACAGATACATCACATTGTCCGGCATTGGATTAACGCGAAAAAGGCCCGTTTCGGCTGTTATTAAGCGCTCGCGCGACGTAAATACAATAGTTATCACTTGACAGCTCCGTCGCGTCTGGCTCGAAAAGGATACACTTGCAGGCGCTGTCCCATGTCCTGGATGAGATTGGCCGCCTGCTGCCGGTGCGACAGCTCCTTATCTGCATCTAAACCGCATCTTCTGCTTGGCGAATTCAAAAGTTTCTCTCTCGTAAAGTACCATTTTTCCGGGCCAGCCATTGAACGGTTGATACACCAACTGCCCGCTTGAGGGCGCTGCGCACGGCGGCCAGTTCCGGTTACTAAGAAATGTCACTTATCGCACGTATAGTTATCGCACTAAAAAAACAAAAAAGAAAAAGTTCGTTTTAGCAATAAATAAAAGAGTCGGTTCCCTCCAGTAATTTTACCAGTAAGTATTGCATTCAGCAAAAATGTATACACGACAAAAGAAAAAGAATAATTTCGCCGTTTTCAAATTGAATTGCCGATGTTACACAGAGCAGATTTTGATTATACCACAAAAAAATAATTCAAAATTTTGTTTTTAGGCTACTGCTAAAATTTTGCTTTACCCACATAGACATGTTACAAGAAAGAAAATATTTACATTTTTTGAACAGCAACAATTATAAGAAAATATGTGAAAAGAGCCCATTTAATTCTCAGTTGAATTTTTGTGAAGAAAAAAATATCTTTATATAAAAAAAATCAGCCTACGTATGTTTGTGCTCGCAAAACAAGAAAAGTAGTCAGCCGATTGACTTGAAATCTTGCCACGATGCATTCTTTTCTCTGCTTTTAAAAAGTCAACCCTCTTTTTGAACTACAGTAACCATGTAATACATATTTATCTAAATAACTATTTATTGCTCATTTATGGCTAGATAATCACGTATATTAAATCTGGTATTAACTCATTTTGGCCATAAATGTGACAACCCCATTTAATTTATAAACTAAGGCCTGTATACTTAGTTGATTAGGCGTTTTAAGCCGCGTACAGATAGTAGCAACACAACAAGCAAGGACGTATCCAGGGAGAGGGGGGCATATGGGAACCCCCCCCCCCCCCAGAAAAAATCAGGGAAAACCCGGCGTATTTTCGTTTCATTGTACGGGCCAATTCAAGTTTGGTGGGTACCGCGCGCGTTATTTGAATGAATGAAGGCCTTCCCCCCCCCCCCCCCCCCGAAACTGAAGTCTGGATATGTACATGATAACAAGCAATGCAACATTCGCACTATTTATATTGTAACATGGGGTAACGCACCAGATGGCTATCGTACTGTTATACTGCAAAAGCATGCTCTCAGAACAATATTTGTATTAAAATATTGACTTTTAAATCTGAATTCATGTATCAGTGTTTAACATTAAACGTGGTCATTTAAATTCCATTAGGACAAACAATATGCTTTACCACTTTTTAAATGCAAATATATACTCAAAACCGAGAACTGAAGGCGCCGAGAACTGACTCACACTATGTAGGTACTGTATAAAGTTAGTCAGTCGTGGTTATTTCTTCCCAGTGTACGCACGTTAATAAAGTCAGTGGGGGAAAATGAGTTCTGAAAACGGAAGAATTTGATACGCGTGGATTACTTGTTAAAGAATATGTTCCTATCTGCTTTTAGAGAGTCGATGGAAATGTTTGAAGAGATATATAAAAATAAACAAACGAAACGCGCCATTTTCGTTTGTTAAAATTTACTACCCAACGCGGTGCTACTCTACAACGCAGTGCCAGCGATTGAGAAACAACTGATTTCGGCGTTTAGTCAAGGTAAGTATCGCTGGCGCGGGTGGCGAAGGGGAAATAACTGATTTTAAAAATATAGCAGGAATATCGACGTCAGCACTGACGCGACAGCGCTGTACAGACTTAACCTCTCGGAAGCCAGCCTCTGACGCAAAATTCGGGCGGAAAATCAGCGCCGCGCCCTACAAAGAAATATATAAGTGGCTTATTCAACGACCGGCGACTTTTACATCACTGGAGGGTGAAATGTAGCCGATAATTATGTAAATACGGAGATCGGTCGCCGCAAATTGTCACAACAGAAAACCATCAAATGGTATTGGCGTACCAGAGGTTAAAATCAAATTAAAAGCTGACAATACCGGGTAAGCGCTGACTTATCTAGAAAATGAAGTCAGTAACTGACTCCATGTAAATCAGCCTTTACTTACACCTTTAAAACACTAAACAAGTATTGAATCTGCGAAGATTGCGTTTTATATTTTTAAAACATGTTATATTCACGAATTTGGTATTCAATAGAATTTCCCCAATAAAATGTGTTTTTTTACGGTTATAAAAACTTTCATATTAGGAACAAAATATCATTTGGTACCATGGTCTTTGAATGGAAATACTTTAAATATACCACTTTCGCGATTCTAGTTATTATAAATCGATATTTTCGGAGGTTAAATCTTTGTTATTTATACAGTTTAGCAAACTCTTCTATATTACAGATTTTTTAAAGTCACCTAACTATATTCATCACACTGATTCCGAATCTGTAAAGATCTTTGCTTTGTCTCTATATAACACCTTTATGGCGATAGGTAGTAATGATATATAAACACCTATAAGGCGGTGGGTTAGCCGCTCGGAAGCCAGCTCTCAGGCACAACAAACTGCGCCGCAACTTTTTGGTCAATTTTGTGAATAAATACTAACAATACCGTTTTTTCATGAATTATCGTGTTACCCAGTAATTATCATGTTAGTCATGTATATTATATATTTATATTATATATGGCTGAAACGGTTACGCGCGGATCAGTCAAATGACGCAAAATGCGCATAGGCACTGTCGGCGTCCGACGGGTTAATAGTTTTTTTTAAGGAGTTTCCCAATTATTGCGGACTTTTTCATACCCGGATTCAATGACATTACATGACCACAGGATACATTACCTTTTCCTTACGTAATCAACATTGATCAGCGATTATCGTATGTCGTACAACGTCGCTTCACTATTATCCCTACCGCCCAAGAAAGAGGCGATCACCGGAAGCGCAAAGCACAAACAAATGACGTTCTCACCACTGATACTGAAATCACAACAGAGGCGGCGAAATTCGTCAGTATCCTGACCACAAACGCGAAAAATACACGTTTTTTACTGTGGCTGAATAATCGGAATTTGTGTAATTTTAAGCGCGTTGTGGCGTTTCTGAGGCGGTGGCCGATTGCGGTTGCGACGTCGCCATTTGCTTGTGATTCTGTGACGCGCCAGTTGGCGGGGCGAAAACGGCGATCTGCAAAGGCACACGCGTAAGTTTCAGCATAAACATTTAGCGCAGCATACTCCTCGATGAACTGTGAATCGTTTGATGGTTTTTTCGTCGCGGTCGCGTTGACGGTTCAGCATTTATAAAACATTTTAAATTAACGCACCTTTGGAGCGATGTTAGTTCTCCGGCGATGGCCGACGCACCGCTGTAAACAATTTCGATCTGTTTATTTTTATCATCTCGTTTATCGCGTTATTTAAAGTTTTATTTAATTTAAAGTTATTCATAAATATAAATATGATTTTGGACTTTTTCAAGTGTAGAGTATTGTGTATTTTTATAGTTTTGCGATGTCATGTCGGCAGGCGCGGGAATTTTCGAAGTGTTAGAAACGAAAATGGCATGTACCTATATTTTTTGTGGAATTTATGCAGTTTAGATAACTTTACCATATATTTATAAAAAACAAACATCCTAAGGCCAAATAGGTGTTTAAGATGGCTTTAAAAAAAAAGTAAACCTCTGCCATATACGTGTTTTGAATTGTTAAAAACTAACCTAACCTACTGAAATATGGCGCTTTTAACCGGTCGAAAGCCAGCCTTTGCGCCCAAAAAACTGCGCTGCAGATTTTTAGACGATTTTATAAATAAATACTAACAATATCACTTTTTCATGAATTCCCTCTTGTTACCTAGTAATCAATCTGTTAGTAATGTACATTATATATTTATATAATATACCTACATAGTGGCCAACTGAAACGGTTACACGCGGAGCTGGCAAACGATGCAAAATGCCTATAGGCGCTCTTGACGTCCGACGGGTTAAACGTCATTGCTTATTTATAGAGTGAGTTTTTAATTAGTGACACCCTTGAAATGGGTGAATTAGTACGAGCACATAAGCAACTTTTGACAGTAAATTGTTAAATCAAATAATATAATAAAATTACATTTTATTCCAAATAATTAAAAATAGTTTGAAAATAAATCAGCTGTTTTGTTTAACCTTGCTTATGTGTCCAAGTCGTTGAACTCGGTGGCATTGAATGGCGTTCAATACCACAATAGTTTGGAAGCAAGGCCCACAGATGGCGATGCACCGTTATTTCTGATCGATGTATTTTGAAGATTTGAGACACTTACCACTACTTATTGAACCATTTTAAAAATGGAATAGGCATTACAAATACTTTCAATGAGCTTATAATTACATATCACAATAGTCGCGTGAATAACTGATAGATGGCAATAGTAAAATAGAATAAAAAAACTGTTTTTTTTGTAATATCTATTTTGTTAAGGCGTCGGCCTCTTACGGGCTTGTGACGTAGCTAGATGGTGGACTGTTTTGTCCCCAAGTCTTCTACGCTCACTCCAGGGAGATAGAACGACTAATCGTTAAAACTTCCTGAGGTGACGGGCTCGCCCGCTGTAGTCGACAACCCAAGTCGCTAAACTGCATGTTTTGTTTTTTTCAGACTGATGTCAAATTTGTGGATGTTGTAAAAACGAAAAGGAAACATGTCGTATAAGCCGCAAATAAAAAAGATTATTCGTCTTCCAAAGCCAGGCGTTGGGCAGAGCAAGCAGGTGGTCAAAATGACGATGATGAGTACGGGCGCGAAAAATACATCGCCAAAATCAACGTCACCGAGAATTAGCAAACAGGAAACAAAGACTCTGCAGCAGCTTGAAGAAGATAAATTAAGAGCACAGGTAAAAAAACTGACTTCGCCCTCACAAGGGTTCCTTACTTTTTTAGGTTAGGCGCGCACTGCGGTGCGGGTACACTTTTTACGCTGCACTGCGGTATTTGCAATGGCAACACTTTAGAACATTTTTTCTTTTGAAACTAAAAAGTAACGTTCAAATAAAGAAAATTCTACTTCAAAAATTATCAAAATGAATATATTATTATTATTATTATTATTATTATTATTATATTATACACTAGCAGCTTAAGGCTGATGCGTGTATATCACATGCACTTGTTTTTAAACTTGTGACTGTTTTGCACTAAGAAAAATGTCCAGTTTGTTTTTAAAGCTATTGACAGAGATAGCACTGATCACTTCCTCTGGCAACGCATTCCAAGCATCCACTACACGATTTGTCAAAAAATTGTCTTATTTAGCTTCAACGAGTGTCCACGCAGTTGCTTATCGGTGTTCACGGTATACATGCTCTCAAGGTTGGGCACACTGTAATAAACTAGAAGCATTTTGTAGCTTTCTATTAGGTCACCTCGCTGCCTACGATCCACTAATGTTGTCAGGCGAAGTTCTTTCAGTCGTACTTCGTAAGGTTTGTTCCTCAGCGATAACACCAACTCGTTGCTCTTCTGTGAACTCTTTCCAGGTGCTCTATATCCTTCCGAAAGTAAGGATTCCATACCTGGTAGGAGTATTCGAGGAGCGGGCGAATGTAGGTTTTATAGAGCTTGAGGAAAAGTTCATTGGTGATAGTGGAAAAAGCTTTTCTTATTAAATATAGAAGTGAGTTTGCTCTCTTAACTATTTCGATTATGTGGGTTTCCCATTTGAGGTCCCAGGAGATAGCTGGGTCATAACTGGCTGTACTTTTTTCCCGTCAATCGTATATGCTAGCCGCGGATTTCGAGATCCGATATATAGAACAGCGCATTTATCTGCATTGAGAGAAAGCAGCCATTCCTTGGTCCACTGCACTGTAGAGTTAATGATTAATATATGATTTCTTTAAATAAAAGTATTGTATAATTTCATTAACCCGTTGAGTATGAGTCAACCAAATCTGGTCGCGAAACAATTATCCGTTGAGTACGAGTCGACCAAATCTGGTCGCGCGTTTTTTTCACTTCTTTGACGTTCTCATATTTATTCATAATTATCTAATTGTTTTACAAAATGATATTTCAATATTCTATATTCGAAATTTCAATGCAATCATTGTGCAGTTGTTCTTTTTATGATTGGTGTAGTAGTTTCGTAGTTATAGTACTTTAAGTCGAGTGCCGTCGATGTCGCCGAAAATCCTGCAAAAGAGACAGATGCATCCATGAAAATACCCATTTACTCCAAGGGTTAATATTTAATAATGAAGTACATTATTATTATTATTACATTTACAGACAGGCAGCATAATTGCTGATATGTCTGAATATGAAACTGAGTACAACTACAATTTCTGTTTAAGGTGTCCGTCTAGTCTATTTTTGAACATATTGACACTACTCGCTTCAACCACTTCGGCAGGTAAACTGTTCCACTGGTCCACAATCCGGTTGGTCAGGAAATGTTTCCTGGGATTCATGTGGAATCGCGTTTTCTCCAGCTTAAAATTGTGTCCTCGCAGATGATGCTTGTAGTTTCTCTTGAAGATAGAAGACAATTCGGGGCAATTGTAGCATCCGTTGAGGATCTTATATGTTTCAATGAGGTCCATAATGAATTTCTTTAGTGGCAATCCTGCCACTCACTGCAACCAATCTGCAGCAGTTCTATAATTCCAGGACATTATTTATTTCGCAGTGCGCTCGGTTTCATACGTTCCTATAGATTTATTTTTTTCCGATAGTAATACGCACGAAATTTTACCGCAGTGCACGCCTAGCCTTAGGCTAGGTTAGGTTTTAGGCTACGCAGGCTAACCACAGCTGATCTCGATTTTGTACATTTTATACCAGGGTTTGCAGTGGTATTACATCCTTTATATATCTCAGAGACCGAGCTATATTATTGGGTTGGTAGGTATGTGGTTTTATTTATCTCAAATTTGTTTAGCATCTTACTTATTCAAGCAAGTAGAAGGGAGGAGGGAGGGCAGAGGGAGCAATTCAATTTGCCTTTCAAATGTCGATATGTTGTTTACATAGACTTAGTTGTTACTTGGTTTCGTAGGCACTCCCCTAATCGTTAATATTATTCTTATTATATTGTACTAGCATTGTAAGTACACTTGTCTTTAAACTTTTGACTATTTTGCACTTTCTTCTTAAAGCCCAATTATTTCTTAAAGCTGTCGATAGAGTTGGCACTTATCCCTTCCTCTGGCAATGCATTCCAAGCTTCCACTAGTTGATTTGTTAAAAGGTGTTTCCTGGAGTTCGATACTGCATTTGCTTTATTTAATTTAACCCTTGGAGTAAATGGGTATTTTCATGGATGCATCTGTCTCTTTTGCAGGATTTTTGGCAATATCGACGGCGCTCAACTTAAAGTACTATAACTACGAAACTACTACACCAATTATAAAAAGAACAACTGCACAATGATTGCATTGAAATTTCGAATATAGAATATTGAAATATCATTTTGTAAAACAATTAGATAATTATGAATAACTATGAGAACGTCAAAGAAGTGATAAAACAATGGCCGATTTTGGCATTTGCGACGCGACATTCAAAGACCCGAAATACTTTATATACACGATAAATGGTACATCTAATCAGTTTAGGGGGACTATATGATGTTGTAGAAATGGTTTTACTTACGTTTCGTTCAAATAAACACCGAAAACTACACGAAAAACGTTTCCGAAGCGGCGACACACGCACTGCGGACTTTGACGTTTCGTGAAGGCGGGCGTTCAGTTTTGCCGCGGTCCGTAATAATATGTTACATGGACTGCGCAGTTGCTGCTGCGAATGCTAACAGAGAGAATTTAATTCTGTACCGATCTGCCATACGCATGAAAGAGACAAAATGCTTTCGATGGTAAAAAAAGAGTTCGAAAGCGCGCGCGCCGAGCGCGACCAGATTTGGTCGACTCCTACTCAACGGATAATTGTTTCGCGACCAGATTTGGTTGACTCATACTCAACGGGTTAAAGAAGTGTCCACGCAGTTGCTTGTTGGTGTTCATGGTATACATGTTCTTGAGGTTGGGCACACTATAATAACCGTCAAGCATTTTGTATGTTTCAATTAGTTCTTTTAGTCGTACAGTAGAACCCCGGTTATCCGAAACGCCTGTGAAAAAGTCAAACTTTTGTAAAACTTTAAATTGTTTTCTCTATACGAAATACATTGCTTATCACAACAAAATCCCTGAAAACATCCAACTTTAGAAAAATAGGCGAAGCATTTTATTTTTGTTTCACTCAATAACGAGAAAAAGGCAAGCCTTTGACTGACCCGATAATGCAATAAAAGGTAAAATGTTAGCTGAATTGTTACGTGAGTAAGATTAAATACAATCTTCCAAGCAACTTAAATACGATCTTCCAAGCAGAATGCATTGGCATCACCAGAGCAGCACAGGCAGTTGCAGCCAAAGATGTCGGAGATCTAAGCTTGAAATTTGTCGGAGACCTAAGATACAAGCGCTAGCAAAAAATACTATAACCTCTGTTCTTTTACTGGAATGCCACAATGCGCTTCAATCCATTGCAAGGTCAAATAGAGTGACCCTGCAATGGATTAAAGGGCACACCGTCACCCGGAACGGCTTTACTGTTCACCTTCAAGCGGTGGAAATTGGCGCTCTTGGCCTGCCAGCCAAATCTCTGTTTCACCTCTAAAGATCTTGGTCTCTCCAGCAAACTAATCATCTCCTTCCTAGTCTTCTCAAATGTGCTAAACATCAAAATATCAACTACCCTAGGCAACTTAAATACAATCTTCCAAGCAGAATGCATTAGCATCACCAGAGCAGCACAGGCAGTTGCAGCCAAATATGTCCGAGACCTAAGTTTGAAATTTGTCTCCGACAGTGCCTCCGTGCTACAAGCGCTACCAAAAAATACTATAACCTCTGTCCTTGTACTGGAATGCCACAATGCGCTTCAATCCATTGCAAGGTCAAATAGAGTGACCCTGCAATGGATTAAAGGGCACAGCCACTCACTGGGCAACGACACGGTAGACGAACTGGCCAAAAGGGAATCAAAGAAAATATATGGACCGGAACCCTTGATGCTGATACCCCAGGCCCAAATATAAACATGGCTACGCAGGAACACCGATGAAAACCACCTTACAGAATGGAAAAAAAACGCAGGATGCAGGCAAACAAAGAACGCGGTTCCGGAAGCGTCTAAAAAACTTGCCCGCGACCTCACCAGATTAAAAAGGGACAAAATCCGTAAAGTCATAGGTACTATGACAGGCCACTGTCCCCTAAACAAACACCTGTTTACCATAGGTGTGACAGACAGCCCTCTATGCAGAGGATGCATGGAGGAAGAAGAAACGCCACAGCATGTGCTCATGGAATGCAGGAGCGTGGCAGAGCAACGGGCAAGAATACTACAATCTCCAGCATCTGTCCCGGAGGCCTGTAGCAACCCAAACAGGCTGCTAACCTTCTGGGACAGCCTGGGTTGGCTGGAGTAACATAAATAGAAACATGAGCCACGCACAATGGCCCAATCAAGAGGCCATGTGCGGGAAATAGCACAGGAAAACTAACTAACAGGTCCCATTTGAGGTCCCGGGTTATAGTGATGCTGAGGTTTTTCTGGGTCATAACTGGCTGTACTTTTTCCCCCACAATTGTATATCCTAGCCTTCAATAAATGACTGTTGTAAAAGTTATTCAATGGCTCGTTAGTCACTTTGCTTTCAACTGTGGACAAAATGTTTATGTGGACTTGCCTCGTTACTAGTTTAAAGGGGGAACTCGTCTGATGGGTGATATTTCTTTCCTTTTTCAGCTTCACGAAGAGATCGAGTCGAGGTCGAGGCCGTGCGCGAACCGCTCGTACGAATGCACCCTGCAGAGGCTCCCGGACAGGGACTACTGCGCCCGGCACATCCTGGCCGACCCCTCCGCGCCATACAAGCAGTGCGCCTTCGTTCACAGCGGGACCATTCCTGGCTCCACGCGGAAATGCCATCTGCCAGCACCCATCGTTGCAGACGCCCCCAACCGAAGAGATTCAGGGTAACGGATTGCTATTATAGTCTACGAAATATTATTTGACAAAAGTGTCGTTAGCACATTGCCACCTATTTCACAACAATCGAGACCTTTTTCACACCTATCGTCGAATGTCTAAAGCTGGGCATTGACGGTCAGTTTTTCGCGTCAGTCTAGACGTAAAACTGTGGCGTCGCTCCAAATGGTTTTATGCCAACTAGATTTCCCCATTCACTGGCGTCACTCCGGCTCTTCAGTTTTCGACCGGCTCGGCCGCATGAAGGACGTGTTTTCTCTTTGCGGACGTCCACGAATAAAAATGGATTCCGATTCCGAAGAAGAAACATTCCTTTTTACTACGGCTACTGTTTGTTGTCATATACTCACAAGAAAACGAAAAAGAAAGCAATGGATGAAAGAATGGCTTAAAAAAAGGAGTCAATTCACGCACATCAATTTCTTAAATGAGTTATCGCTAGAACCGAGGGACTGGCAAAACTATTTAAGGATGGACGAAACGACATATTTTAAGATTCTAGAACTTGTAACTCCATATATTGTTAAACAAGATACTAATATCAGACAAGCTATAAACCCTCATGAGAGATTCACTGCCACTCTTCGTTTCTTAGCATCGGGAATGAAATCTGACTTCTATAATAATCTAATTCAATTTTATAAATAATATCTAAATAAAATTGGAATATTTTATCTAAATAGAATCTTTTACAGCTTTTTGTCGATACTGTTTATTTTTTTAATTTTTGTCGGTTATTTTCCATAAACATTCTGAATTTCCATATTTTTTGATGAAATCTATCATTATGACACGTCCGACACCGCCATGATGACGACGACACCGCCATGACAACGCGTCAGTTCGCTGAGAGCGAACTGACGCGTTGGATTGCCGATTGCGCACTCACGGTCAGTTTGGCACGACGCGCCAGTTGGATTATGATAGCCACGGAAAATATTCGTGGCGCGTCGTTGCTCTGGAGTGATGATTCGACATTCACGATCAAATTTTGGATGCACGCCAGTTCAACTGATGCGAAAAACTGACCGTCAATGCCCAGCTTAATGGCTTGATATGGTTAGACTAAATCGCCTTGATCGCTTAATAATATTAATTATTTATACGTATCAATTTTCAAGAAAAAAACACTGTTAATAACATTTTCGTTCGAATCTTTCAATGACAGCTGAATACAATAGAATTAATTTAGGAAAAATGTTTATTGTAATAAAAAGTAAATTATTTGACAAAATTTACTTATAAAAAATATTAAAACGATTTACTGGATATTTCTTCTACACTTTATCAATTTTAGAAACTGAAAACAATAGTAAACGTATTTACAATAAATCGAACATGTGATGAAAGTATTAAGACTAAGAATTAAAAGTAAAAAAGTTCACTAAAAGAACACAGGAGTAAAACAAAACCAATAAGTCGAACATGTGATGGAAGTATTAAGACTTAGAAATAAATGTAAAAAAGTTCACAAAACCGATACAGGAGTAAAACAAAACCAATACGTATACTGTATAACCGGTACCTATACTGCAATATTTACTCTGATCGTTGGTGGTATAAAGTTCAAGATGTTATGATCGAACCCGGTGCAGCGGTCAGTTTGTGCCTTTAAAGCGTTTGTTAAAGTGTTCCTCGCAGGTAGAATCGATCTCCATAGTAAAATAAACGGTTACAACTTGTTGGGAATCACTGTTTGTTTTATGACATTTTAACGACACTTTTGTCGAATACTATTTCGTAGACTATACCGTAGAATGCTTTCGTGCAGCTTGGGCCATAAGATCCATTTAGTTCTTAGACCGGCTCAACTCGCGATTCAACTCCTATTCAGAAGCCTCCCCGTGCGGAGGGCTACCTTAGG
This sequence comes from Micropterix aruncella, assembly GCA_944548615.1. Taxonomy (NCBI): domain Eukaryota; kingdom Metazoa; phylum Arthropoda; class Insecta; order Lepidoptera; family Micropterigidae; genus Micropterix; species Micropterix aruncella. The sequence continues at coordinate 14,756,460 of OX155977.1, forward strand.
TAACACTCTCGCGTCTCAAGCCTTACGGCTGATGGACCAGTTTCTCCTGGTGGGACTGCATCCTGGCGCTACTGGACGGTTTGCACACCATTCGGCGACGCCAATCGGTTGTGCACTCCGACTAATTGCCAAAGGAGTCTGGAGACTAACTAGAGTTGTCGACTATAGCAGGCGAGCCCGTCACCTCAGGAAGTTTTAACGATTACTCGTTCTATCTCCCTGGAGTGAGCGCAGAAGACTTAGGACAAAAACAGTCCACCGTCTAGCTCCGCCACAAACCCGTAAGAGGCCAACGCCGTAACCGCGAGATAGCCAGGAGTGTCACCCAGCGGGCTTACACTCACACCCTTACTTCCAATTGCGACCAGATTACTCCAGTCTCTCGATTGGTTACGAGTTCGAGGTCGCTTGCGCGGTCCTCTCCCTTATGAAGCGGTGAAACGGTGTACACCGAATCTATCGCAGACCACGGCATCCTTTGCCCGGCTGTTCAACGTCGTTTTAAAAGCAGTCGCCGTAAGGTCCGCAACCACCCCCGCTCTATAGGAAACAGCACTGCTTCCAGACTCCCCCGACTGTTAGAGTGCGCAATAGATTGGCTTATGCCGCACGGTGCGCAGACCGTCCAGGAGTGCCAGAAGGTTGATTCCCAGGGGAAACTGACCATAGGGCCAGAGTCTTACCCAGGCTCGCACTTCATGCGTGGAGGCCGTCGGATAGGTGTTGACCCGTGAGTGTGACCAACCCTGAACAGAATGGGTCTTCGTGGCCAACTCGGCAAGAGCCCATTAACCCCCTAAAGTCTGGAGACTATGGAAAGGAGTCTGGAGTCTGGAGACTATGGAAAGGAGTTTCACGCGACTACTTTCAATGCCCTTACAATTACATATCACAATAGTCGGGGGGGGTGCCAACCGATAGATGGCAATAGTAAAATAGAATTAAAAAACTGTTTTTCTACTAATAGGTATATTTTATGCACTGTTTTATTTGTAATATCTTTTTTGTTTTAAAAAAGGATCAATATGTGGTGGTAAATGTCTCAAATATTCCAAATACAGTAGAACTCCAATTATCCGAACTCCGACTATCCGAATCGCCGATTATCCGAATCACTTTCAGAAAAAAATTTGTCCAAAAAAAGGCTTTTTTTAACAACTTTATTTACTTTTTGTTCTATTCATAAACACTTATTAATGACTTTACTAAGATTAGAAATATTGGTTTTAGTAATATATTTACTGTTAAGTGCGCTATTATTCTTCCCCCCGCGAAGCCAGTGTTTGCGCGTTGCTCACTATTGTCCTTCCCTCCGCGAAGTCAGTGTAGGCACAACACGTGGTATGAGTCCCCACTCCAGTTCCGGCGCATTGCAGTCACGGCGCACCTGTCATTGTTTGTTTTGATTGTAGTCAGTGTGCTATTGACCTTGCTCGAGGACGCTACTCTTTCGCTACGGCTTACTTTTGTTTGTGCGTTTACAATATGTACTGTATTGTTTTTTACCATGGCTTCGAAAAGAAAACGTGTTGTGCTATCGTTAGCGGACAAGCGGACTCACCGTCAAGCGAATGCGTGACCTGGCTGCCCGAAAACGGATGAAGACCGCAAAACAGCTTACATTTTAAATAGGATAGAAAACGAATTTACCGCGTGAAATTTGTAGGACCCGACGTTTCGGTGACGTTGCAGCCGGCGTTGTCTAGGGTAGACTGGAGAGCTGTCAGTCCGTTGTTTTGCGGGTAGGCCGCAAACCGCTGCCGCCACTGCGTAGGTTATAACGGTGGTGGGGGGCCGGGCTCGGAGCGCGGGAATTTTTAAAATCCGTCTTGCACACAACACTCACTGTATCCTGTTTTACGTCTTTGCGTTCGGCGTTCGGCGGCGGGAACATTTTAAGAAGAGGGTTCCACGTAGAAGAGAGTTTGTAGCCGTCGTCTCTATTGAAGTTCGGAGTTCTTCTTATTTCAATGGCTTCCCGGATCATGCGAGGAAAGTAGAATTGTTCCTTGGATAGAACAATGGGATTTTGAAACTGCATCCAGTGGTTACTTCCGCTATCCAATATATGTTCGCAGATCGCCGATTTTTCTCGCTGAACGTTTTTAACAGCTTTGATGTGTTCTGTCAGTCGCGTGGCTATGGGCCGTTTCGTTTGTCCAACGTAGGCTAGACCGCAGCTGCATTCGACTTTATACACACCCGGGGTTTGCAGTGGTATTACATCCTTTACAGGCCTCAAAAATCGAGCTATATTTTGGGTCGGTTTGAAGATTGATATTTTGGGTCGGTTTGACGGAGATGTTTGAAAAACAATGATTTTTATTTCTAAACTTGTACATAAGTACATTTTATTTATATTTAAAACATGTGAAAATAAAATGTTTCTTTCATTTAATTCAATAAAAAAATAGTGCAATATCAAAACGTAGCTTTTTTTCTCTCCAATGGCAATTTTTTTTAAAAAACTCCGATTATCCGAATATTTGATTATCCGAATGGGTCCCGGTCCCCATTAATTCGGATAATTGGAGTTCTACTGTATGCTCAAATATTCCAATAGTGCAACGCCATCTGTGGCCTTGCTTCCGGACTATTGTGTTATTGAACACCATTCAATGCCGCTGAGTTCAACAACCTTGATCCATAAGCAAGGTCAAATATAACAACTGATTGACTCTCAAACTGTTGTAAATCTTTTGGTATACAATGTAATTTTATAATAATTTTGTTATACTATTTGATTCAACAAAAGTTGTCTTATTCGCTCCTGTCTTATTTGCTCGTACTGATTCACCCATTTCAAGGTGTCACCAATTAAGAACTCACCCTGTGTATTTGCTAAAAGTAAGAAGTGTTTAACCCCTCACGTTGCGAGGTAAAAACACCTATCACTTTTGCGCGCGACATATTCGCGCGCAAAAAATCGACGCGAGTCAACGGCCTTGAGAAAAACGATCATAACTTATAAACCACTAAACGGAATAAAAAAAGATACAGAGAAAAATGATCGCATTGAAATTTGACATATAAAACATTATAACCTTATCTCGTAAAACAATTAAGATAATAATGAATAAATATTACAAAATTGGCAAACTGAAAAAAACTCGCCTATAAAATCATTTCGATTTTTTTGTAAATACAGTTTTTGTAAATATCAAAAATTGTAAATACAGTTATGTTCTTTATTAAATGCTTTACCAAAACGATATTTTTTTTTACTTATTTGCATACAAAAATACGGAAAAAATATTTATTTATTCAGCCAAGAAAAATTTTATTTATTCTCGTAAAAAAAAATTTTTTTTTTTTTAATTTGTGACTACTTATGGTATTTTTTTATATGAAATTCTTTCAAAATAACTTTATTACTACATCACTTCTTCTTAGAAATCACACCAGAACTTTGACCTTTGTCTGATATTATAGAAAAATCTAAAGTTTTGAGAGTTTCCGCGTTCGAACCTAATAATAAACTTTGAATGCCCATAATATAAAATTCGTTAGATTTTTTCAATTATATTGTCTTATCATAGACTTATTATATGTCTAATAACTAATTACTATACTCCAAAGAGTCTCATTTCATCGAAAAACTATGGAAAATCGCACTTTTTTCTCTCATAGTAATTATCAAAACAAGTTTCATTTTCGCGAGCCATATTAGAAAAACAACATATAATGTTCAAAATACGCCTAATTATGTGATAACTTAGGATGTAAATGAAGCAATACCTATTTTATTAGTAAATTAAAGCGACATTACGTCATGTTTCGCGATATATAGGGATATTTCACAAACATTACAAAATAAAAACGGCCATTTTTTCACATTGTTGGCCATTGTTGACAAAGTGTTTTCTTCGAAAATTCGTGAAAAACAGCAAATTGATTGTGGAAATTGAATAATCCTAATGGCTAAACTACTTAAAAAGGGAAATTACTTACTTTTATCCGGTATACACTGCACTTATATCCACAAAACACTTCACAAAACAAACACTTCGCGGAACCTATACGCCGCCGCGGGGGGGCCGATCGACACTGCTGTTTTGACGTCTAATGCTGAGTTTTTAAATCGGCGGTCGATGTTATCGTCGTTGGCCGGCGAATGAAAGATTATTTGGCCATGTCGTCCCGCGGTCAGAAAGCATTAAAGTACGACGATTCGAATCGTAAATTGCATTTTTCGCAGCGGCGAGCGCGATATCCAAAATCGGATGTTACGGATTGTTAGGCGGCCGCCATACATGTCCCCAAATGGATGTTACGTGCTTGAGGGGTTAATAAGATTACACTGTGTAATCTTTCTAGCCTTGTTTGTTAGTCTATTCAAAAAAGTCATAAAGAGATTTCACCGTATTATTTTGTTTCAGGTTATGCTTTGAGCATGCGCACGCTGCTTTAATATCGAGACAGCGAAACGCCGCCCCGCCCCTGCCGCCGACTACCCCTAGTTCTAAATTACAGCAACTGCAGCATTACGTCAAGTGAGTTACTGGTTTTACTTTAATGGCTTTTTGCTGGTTTTACTTTACTGGTTTTGTTTTAGGGTCGTCCATTAATCACATGATGATTTTTAACCCGGTAACTCCCTAACATCCCTTGCGGGACCAACGGCCGACTCCCCCAATTTCCAGGTTATAATTTTTTATATGTCAAATTTCAATGCGGTCATTTTACAGTAATTTTTTTTATGATCCGTAGAGTGATTTACAAGTTATGGTCGTTTGTATCAAGGTCGTCGACTCGCGTCGATTTTACGTGCGAAAATGTCGCGAGCAAAAGTGATAGCTGAATTTTTACTTCGCGAGAGGAGGGGTTAACAACTTTTTAACCCCCCCCCCTCCCCCTGGTGATACGTGGTGAGGTTTTAGCCTACCCCACTCTCCCCCCTACCCAAAATCACAAGTATTATTTTGGTACAAAATATCTTTTAAAAAATCACAATATTATCTTTAAATACAGATCTTTTAATATTTCTGAATCTCTTTCCGAGTTAGGTAAATTAAAAAAACTGTTTAATTAATTATGAAATATTAGGCTAAGAGAATGTTTTTGTAATTAAATGTATTTTTTATGGACTTAAATAAATAAATAAATAAATAAAGATATAATCTAATTTAATTCTGGATTTTTTTTACACCGTGATAAAAATGTCCAGACAGACGTTAAGGTTGCAGGTTGTTTCTGACTGGCATACAAATAATAAAGAAAAGAAATCATGTGAAAAACATATAATTGTACTGGTACATGAATATATTTAACCGAGATTATCCTCGGACCTCGGATTAGCGAGACTTTCTTCAACACTAACAAGTGGATAAGCATCTTGAAAGTCAGCTGTTGGCACTGTGCTTTGTTTAAGATCAACGTCGGTCTCATCAAGCCACTCCGCGCCTCCTTTTTGTTCCATTAATCCCTGGACTCGCGAAGTAAAAACTCGGCCGTCCCTTTTGTTTTGTTGGAAAATTGGCGCGAGTCGACGGCCTTGAGAAAAACGACCATAAGTTATAAACCACTATACGGATCATTAAAAAAAAACTGTAAAATGACCGCATTGAAATTTGAAATATAAAACATTATAACATTATCTCGTAAAATAATTAAGATAATAATGAATAAATATTAGAAAGTTGGCGAACTGAAAAAACTCGCCTATAAAATCATTTCCATGTTTTTATCACAAATTACGGAAAATATGCAAAAGCGGTCGAGCTATATTTTGGGTCGGTTTGAAGATCGGATGGTTAAAGGTTTGAAGATCGTTGATGCCTAATGTTTAATTATGCATTTCATTGTTTATTGATTTAGACCGGAGCGACCGAGGACATTCTCCAGTGCTTCTGCAGTGTCTGTTGTCAGCGACAATGCTGATCAGGACTCTCCAGAGACTGGAACGGTGGTCCTTGATCCATTTAGTGAGTATATTATCATTTAATGTATTAAAATCGCGATAACCCTATCCAAATGTATCTTAGCCACAACGTCCTGAAGCAAAAAGTTTAAATACCTAGAAAGTGCTGAGAACATCAAACAGTCCTGAGGTATTCAGGAATACCAATGTGGTAGATTCTCTGGTGTCTACCATATTGGTTAGAAATCCGTAAGCTGTAGCTGTAGAAATGTTTATGGGCATTTTACTGACCGAGCGATAAGCGATGTCCACGATCGATGAGGACCTATCAAATCAAATAGTTTATTGTCCTAAAAACTAATACATAGTTGTATAGACGGTTGTATTACATTTACATTTGGCCGTGATATCATTGAACTCTTCTTTAACCCGGTCGCTCCGTAACATCCCTTGGGGGACCAAAGGTCGGCCGCCTAAAACTCCGTAATGTTCCTTACGGGACCAAACGCTCGCCGCTGCGAAAAATGCAATTTACAATTCGACACGCCGTACTATATGCTGAAGGCGCTAGGATATGGCCGAAATATCTTTAATTCAAGATTTCCGTCTGGCAATATCGAAGGACGATTTAAAAAGTGAGCATAGACGTCAAACGGTAGTGTCCGCTGGCAACTCTCACGGCCGCGTACGGTTCCGCGAAATGGGTGATAAAAACGGTGTGTGTGCAGTGTTTGAGTGCCATTTACTGGAGAACAGTGAGTAATTTGCATTTTAAGTAGTTTCTGAATGAGGATTAGTCATTTGAGATAGGCCATTTGCTGTTTTTCACGAATTTTTAAACAAAAGACTTCGGCGACAACACACGCCTCGCGAAAAAATGGCCGTTTTTATTTTGTAATGTTTATGAAATATCCCGATATATCGCGACATATGACGTAATGTCGCTTTAATTTACTAACAAATTAGGTATTGCTTCATTTACATCCTAAGTTATCACATAATTAGGCGTATTTTGAACATTATATGTTGTTTTGTAACATGTCCCCTGTATAGCAATACTCCTTACACACAGATAGAGAGAGATTCTAGCTGCCTGCAAAGCGGCCTTAGATCAAGGACGACACACTTACCTCAGTGGCTCGTGCCAACAAGGGTCTGACAGTACCCTCCAAACCCCAATACAGTTTGTGCTAGATGGCTCAAAAGGCAAGAAACATTCAACTGCAAAGCCTTCCTTAATAATCGAGAAAGCTTCAGATTGTATTCTGGAGGTCGATTCGGTTTCTAAGCAGTATCAGTTCCCTGAAAGTCGCAGATGCACAAACCTTCGTCCAGATATACTCTTTACCTGGCACGTATCCAGACTTCGGTTTCCGTGGGGGACATTCATTGATTTCGTCGTGAGATATTCACTGAAACAACGCGCGTGGCACCCACCAAACTTGAATTTGCCCGTACATTCAAACGATAATACACCAGATTTCCGGGTTTTAAATCCCAACTATCCCCCTCTTGTTTACGGGCCTGACACTAGATACTTAAGTCACGGATTCTTACTGATTCTCAATTTTTTCTCGACTTTATTTTTTTACTCAAATAAAATCAGGGGGATGCGTCCCCTGTGTCCCCCCCCCCCCCGCTCTTTACTCCCTATCTCGGAATATAGCCCTTATTGTAGAATTAACTGTTCCATTGGAATCAAACGTTCTAAAAGTCCAAGAGTACAAATTAAATAAATGCCACGATCTCGCAAATGCCGTCACCCGGAACGGCTTTACTGTTCACCTTCAAGCGGTGGAAATTGGCGCTCTTGGCCTGCCAGCCAAATCTCTGTTTCACCTCTAAAGATCTTGGTCTCTCCAGCAAACTAATCATCTCCTTCCTAGTCTTCTCAAATGTGCTAAACATCAAAATATCAACTACCCTAGGCAACTTAAATACAATCTTCCAAGCAGAATGCATTAGCATCACCAGAGCAGCACAGGCAGTTGCAGCCAAATATGTCCGAGACCTAAGTTTGAAATTTGTCTCCGACAGTGCCTCCGTGCTACAAGCGCTACCAAAAAATACTATAACCTCTGTCCTTGTACTGGAATGCCACAATGCGCTTCAATCCATTGCAAGGTCAAATAGAGTGACCCTGCAATGGATTAAAGGGCACAGCCACTCACTGGGCAACGACGCTGCAGACGAACTAGCCAAAAGGGGATCAAAGGAAATAGTATATGGACCGGAACCCTTGATGCCCATACCCCAGGCCCAAATAAAAACATGGCTATGCAGGAACACCGACGAAACCCACCTTAAAGAATAGAAAAAATGCAGGATGCAGGCAAACAAAGGACGCGGTTCCGGAAGCGCCTAAAAAACTTGCCCGCAACCTCACCAGATTAAAAAGGGACAAAATCCATAAAGTCATAGGTACTATGACAGGCCACTGTCCCCTAAACAAACACCTGTTTACCATAGGTGTGACAGACAGCCCTCTATGCAGAGGATGCATGGAGGAAGAAGAAACGCCACAGCATGTGCTCATGGAATGCAGGAGCGTGGCAGAGCAACGGGCAAGAATACTACAATCTCCAGCGTCTAACCCGGAGGCCTGTAGCAACCTAAACAAGCTGCTAACCTTCTGGGACAGCCTGGGTTGGCTGGAGTAACATAAATAGAAACATGAGCCACGCACAACGGCCCAATCAAGAGGCCAAATGCGGGAAATAGCCCAGGAAAACTAACTAACTAACTATCTCCTTCCTAGGAAAATTATCTTAAACTGCGATTTCCGCATCTCAAATTCTGTGGTTTCAAAGGGTGGTGGTAAAGTGTACGCTCATATGTGGCAACACAGCCGTCCTAAGCCTACCACAGCCTGTCATTATTCCGGAGTCCACCGCTCACTGCTTTCTTTATTTATCAGAACAAATGGACGCTGCTACCATCATGTCGTCAGCTGCCACAACTCTCCTGGATTATCGAAGCGATTCCGATAGTGAAACGGAAGCATTGATCGGAACCATAACTGGGCCAGCCGGAGCCGATGAGGATAGCAGTGGACCCGAGGACACTCCGTTCTCTGAAGATGTGAGTACTTTCTTCTTGACGCACACTTCTTCACAGGAAATCATAGCTAGACATTGTCAGTCTTCTACTAGAAGAGTGGTAGGCTTCTTTATCCACCGGATGTATGCTGTATGTTTTCTTGAATATGTACTCGGGTACCATCTTGTCTGTTCTACGATTTTTCTATATCTATTGTTTGGTTTGGTGTCATAGTTATTTCATTGGCCTATCTGCTGCATCCTCATTGCTGATCTGGAACTATCTGTCATGGTATGAATGGTTTACATGGCATCATGCTAGGGTTTATGGGTTCACGAGATAACTGCCTGTACTAAGTCAGCTCTGGATTCTCTTCTTAACCCTTAGAAAGCTAGCCATGGGAATAAAACTCACGGCGGCATGTTTTCAACCCTCAAAATTTCTTTTTAGGGGGTGTTAGTGCACGCATACTAATGAATAATGGTGGCTTATTCAATGAAGGCCACTTTTCGCATATATTTGTATAAATACGGAGATTGGCCACCTGCGAGTTGTCGCAATGGATAAACCACAGAACGGTGGTATTAGCATTTCAGCAGATAAGGCTCAAAAAGTTTATTGTCCATAGTAGTGTGCAGTCCGCACAATGGCGCGTGTGGCGCTTGATACGCCAGCTAGGCCTCTGTTTAGAGATCTCTGCATCATGATGCTGCCGTTCATTTATATAATGGAAGTAGCGCTGTTCGTTCGCAGAAATCTAGCCGATTTCGAAGTGAATGGTGTGCATCACCACTGTCCAACAAGATCCTGTAGCATGCTACGTTCGGTAAGTCATGCATTATCCAAGTCGGAGAGGCTAGCCTATATCGCCGGCCCAGCGGTTTACAACAAACTCATCTAGCACATTAGGCAGGCGCAATCTCTTGACTTGTTTAAGAGGCGCCTTAAGATTTACCTCACAGATAAGGCATTTTACTCGCTGGAGGAATATTACTAGAATAAAGTCTAAAATGCTTTGGTGGCTAAAGTGTTTAATGATCTCTTTGCATTTTGTCTTGTATTTCCTCTTTTTACATTTTGTTTTTTTTTTGTTTTTATGTTTATTTTTATTTTTTCTTTACGATAAAAAGAAATGTTTTTTTGCTATGTCTGACTTGTATATCAGTATACTAGGGAAGGGGGGAAGCCGTTTAGAATCGATTTTATTTATGAAATTAATATTCAGTTGAAATCAGTCATTGGTTAACCCCTAGATCCCCGATTGGCCCCGTTTTAATTTAATATAATTTCATTTGTTTTATTTTATTATGTTTTATTATGTTAATGTGTTTTATTTTAATAATGGATACAGTGGTTTGGTAGTAATTAATGTTTTGGTGAGACAGTGTTATAATTCAATTTTTTTACTAATTTTTACTAAAATTATTTGGGACATCAACTTGTCAATCGGCTGAGGGGTCGAGGCCTGAAGGGTTAATTGAAAGTCTTGGGGTGACGCATTCGTTTTTATTTTCCCAAAGCATATAGCGCCACTACGTTTTGTAGACAAATGCAGAAACTATAAATAAATTTAGAAAAAAAAAGAAAATTAAAAAAAAACTATATAAAAAAATATTGATCAATCAAGTAGGTTATTGAAAAAAAATATTTTCTACTCGTTTTGCTGAAGCGATTAATTCCTACAAATAAAACACGAAATTATTTCTGTAAATTCATATATTCTTCGGTCATCCAACAGCAGAAAGTCGCCCACAGCGCCGAAATCCGATATTGCATCAAAAGATGAAGTATAAAGTATGTAATATGGTTGATATGAAGGTTACATTGCTGATTAGGTAGTGGTCCTCTGGCCTGCTTTGCTCGCGAGTAAACCAAGTGGTACACAAATAAGGCTAATATAAAGTGCCTGGAATTTGCGGCCAATCCTATTATGTCAGTGCACTATTTCATAATGTAATGTTTTGAATTTTAATTTACAATCTGTAAAATCAGAGAGAGCAGGTCCCCTCTTCTCTCTAATTTGACAGTTTAATCATCAGTGACTGACTATAGCAATCAATGTTGCTGAAAACTGAAAACGCGGATAGGAAAAAAAATACTGAAGACAGCAAGCAAGAAGTAAGGAGAAGTTCTGTTTTTGAAGCAAAATATATATATAAATATAAAATATATAATTTGACTTGATATATATTTTTTTTACATTACAACACTGACATATCAAATATGTAGACAGGGAACTGTCGGATGCTTTTTTTATGGGGTACAAATTTAGTTTAACTAAAAAGCATCATTATGAGGAAGAAAAACCAGAGGAATAATTAAGAACACTACAAAAACCTTTACCATTTACGCGCCCATGCGCATAAACATAAACTTTAATATTTGTATTTTTGTAGCCGCTGATGTGTGCGGGAGTGTACACCAGCGAAGAGGTTGTACGCTGCACCAAAGACACGCTGATAGCCCTTCAGAATGCCTACATCGGCCAGATGATGCATTTGCGGAGGAAGCTCAAGTTCAGTAGGAAGAGATATCTGGCCGGACTGCGACGCGAGAGGGAAGTCCATTGTGAGTATTAATGATAATGATAATAATGGTCATCATAATTGGAGGCTTGGAAATACAGTACCGTGCGAATTAATTGGAACAAAGAATATTTTTCTTCGAAAAGTACTTTATTGTACATAAACATACAAAAACAGTACGGGTAGTTATAGATTGTATTAGTCTCCAAACCCCCAATACAGTTTGTGCGGGTTGGCTCTAAAGGCAAAAAACATCTCACTGTAAAACCTTTTTGAATAATCGAGAAAGCTTCAGATTGGATTATGGAGGTTGATTCGGTCTCTAAGCAGTATAAATTCCCTGAAAGTCTCGGATGCACAGCCCTCCGTCCAGATATAACTCTTTACTCTCTATCTCGGAAGGTGGCTCTTATTGTAGAATTAACTGTTCCATGGGAATCAAATATCCCAAAAGACCACGAGTACAAATTAAATAAATACCATAATCTTGCAAATGCCGTAACCCGGAACGGCTTCACTGTTCACCTTCACGCGGTGGAAGTTGGAGCTCGTGGCCTGCCAGCTAAATCTCTATTTCACCTCTTTAAAGATCTTGGCCTTTCCAGAAAAATAATCAACTCTTTCTTAGAAAAAATATCTAAAACTGCGATTTGCGCATCTCAAATTCTATGGCTTCGAAGGGGGAGTGAATGGGTGGTAAGGTGAACGCTCACATGTGGCAAGACAGCTGTCCTAAACCTACCACAGCCGGTTCGTAAGTCCGGAATCCACTGCTCACCCCCCAGAAGTGTAAAAAAAAATAGCATTATGATGGGCCCGACTCCGGTCGGTGAATTCCATGGCAGCTCCGTTTGTATTTATTTATTATATAATCAATGATAAAAGTAAACAGTCTATAATATGACGCAGCGTGCACATCTTTAAACTAATTTGACTGGTTTGGGAGGTCGATTTGGGGAGGTATGAACCCAGCAGAGGTAGTCGACAAACTGCATCTGAGCACTGTGTCTTTCTTGCAGGTAGCATTCATAATCAAATTACCAATGGTGAGCCTTTGACTGGATCGGATCTAGACCAGCTGAAGAAACTGAAGGCGATGACTTCATTCCAGAAGAAATTTGGCGTTGAGGCGATTCTAGCCAGGAAACTGCATGAGAAACGGGCAAAGGTAAGATTAAGTATATTTTTCTGAAAAGCCACCATGAGGAATGTTTGTCTACCATTTGATTTTGATTATTATATTTTTTTATATTTAGATTTTAAGATTTATTTGATTTGGTTATTTTATTTTAATATATGTACCAATGAAAACCAGGATAACAGATATCCTCAGGATACCCCAAATTTACAGCGTTTGTAGTTTTATTACATGGTCTTTGGGCTCGATTGCGTTTCTTCGTGAACTAAAATCGGAAATTAGTCCGAGTGAACTAGACAGGGCAATACGCTAGAGCGGAGTGTGAGATGACTGGTTGTCACCTTTTCGCATTAAAACTGCCCGCCAAGGTCAAATCTTACACCGCACGAAATATGCTCGAATTTATTCGGACGAGTATAAGTTCGGCAGATAGTATTTATCGACGATCGTTCGTTTCATGAGTGAATTAAATGATTATGATTGAATAAATTATGTTGATTTTAATTGTTCAAAACTTCTCTGTATACTATATTAGATGTAATGTACCAAAATATATTGTCTTTCAGGAGTTCCAACCCGAGATAAGGTCGCGGTTCCATACCTATTTGTATTATCTCTTTAACCATTTATGCAGTAAAAGAGAAATTATATGCAATAAAAGGGAAAGTTTTTTGTTTTAAATACTTGAGACGATAAATTTACTTATTTTGATATGAATTCATAATTGTTGATAATATGAGCAATAAACATAACCTAACGATTTAAATTATTTTTTTAATATAAAAAACTACTTTTTGTGACTTTAATATAAAAGTTAGACATATGCTGTCGCTGACTTTTTTGTAGGCATTATCAAGCTCTACAACTTTTCTCTAGAACTTAATCATAAATATCTCTCATCGTTAACCCTTGGAGTAAATGGGTATTTTCATGGATGCATCTGTCTCTTTTGCAGGATTTTCGGCGACATCGACCTTAACCCTTGGAGTAAATGGGTATTTTCATGGATGCATCTGTCTCTTTTGCAGGATTTTCGGCGACATCGACTTAAAGTACTATAACTACGAAACTACTACACCAATCATAAAAAGAACAACTGCACAATGATTGCATTGAAATTTCGAATATAGAATATTGAAATATCATTTTGTAAAACAATTAGATAATTATGAATAAATATGAGAATGTCAAAGAAGTGAAAAAAACGCACGACCAGATTTGGTCGACTCGTACTCAACGGATAATTGTTTCGCGACCAGATTTGGTTGACTCATACTCAACGGGTTAAGGCAGCGTTAGTTAGAAACATTTTCGTTCAATCGTTTTTTCTCCGACTTACTTTGCAAATCCGACTACCACGCAAAAGTCTTTTCATTTTTTGGATTAATATATAGCCTATATCGGTTCTGTAGATCCAGATATTACTTCCTTCAACCTCACAAACTCACAAACTTTACCTCTTTGTAATATTAGTATAGATATATCATGAGAATTATAATTCATACAATAAATACAAACGGAGCTGCCATGGAATTCACCGACCGGAGTCGGGCCCATCATAATACTATTTTTTTACACTTCTGGGGGGTGAGCAGTGGATTCCGGACTTACGAACCGGCTGTGGTAGGTTTAGGACAGCTGTCTTGCCACATGTGAGCGTTCACCTTGCCACCCATTCACTCCCCCTTCGAAGCCATAGAATTTGAGATGCGCAAATCGCAGTTTTAGATAATTTTTCTAAGAAAGAGTTGATTATTTTTCTGGAAAGGCCAAGATCTTTAAAGAGGTGAAATAGAGATTTAGCTGGCAGGCCACGAGCGCCAACTTCCACCGCGTGAAGGTGAACAGTGAAGCCGTTCCGGGTTACGGCATTTGCAAGATCATGGTATTTATTTAATTTGTACTCGTGGTCTTTTGGGATATTTGATTCCCATGGAACAGTTAATTCTACTATAAGAGCCACCTTCCGAGATAGAGAGTAAAGAGTTATATCTGGACGGAGGGCTGTGCATCCGAGACTTTCAGGGAATTTATACTGCTTAGAGACCGAATCAACCTCCAGAATCCAATCTGTAGCTTTCTCGATTATTGAGAAAGGTTTTGTAGTTAAATGTTTTTTGCCTTTAGAGCCATCCCGCACAAACTGTATTGGGGGTTTGGAGGATACTGTCAAACCCTTGTTGGCACGAGCCACTGAGAGACTAATTACCTCGCGAATAACAGCGAGAACTTTGTCATGGCGGTAAGTGTACCGTCCTTGATCTAAGGCCACCTTGCAGCCAGCTAGAATGTGTCTAGCTGTGCAAGGGGTATTGCTACAGAGGGGACAAGAACTATCCTCGGCAAAGCTCCAACGAGCGAGGTTACTGGGGTCTGGAAGTGTATGCTGAAAGGCATTCAAATAAAATTTCAGCATATCTGGCGTCCAGTCATAGAGCATTACCTTCCAGTGCATTGGAGGCGGAATGCAAAAGTCCCCAATTGTTGTCCAATCATTCTGGCATTGAAGGCCAATAGCATGAGCCATACTCTTGCTGTCGTAATCTCCCCGCAAAAGAGACTTCTTCAAGTCCACGTCGCTCGTGGTTGTACTGCCATACCCCAGACCAGTGCCATTCTGGCTGATTCCAGTAAGGAACTTTTTGTGGAAGTCTACGCGGGCTTGTAGATCATTTGAATCACTACGGCCACTTATTACGTGCTTCGATATTGCCGGATCTTTGGAATTGCACAGAATCGCATTTTTGGTTATTCTGGAGTTGGCGTAGAGCAGAGAGGGCAGTTTAAGCGCTAGCCCAAAATTTTGTTTGGACCTGAAGAGAGTCGAGGGGTCAGCTGGTTTGGCTAAGGACAGCCAGGATTTTAAACTAGCTGTCACCAGCGCATCTAGACGGGACAGTTGGGTTTTGGTAAAATCGTAAATATGAAAGGGCCATGACAAATGTGACGTTAGATAATTGTCATAGATCCAGGCCTTACGAGGGCCAGAAATTAGCAAGGCATCTATTTTCGCCAGGCAACTTTTGAAATGCTCTATAACATGATCGCCCGAGACGTCTTTTCCCTGATGGGTGATTTTTCTGCCGAGGAATTTGAAATGATTGTTTGGGTCTATAAGGGAGATATTAGAGCCCTTATAGACCAATTTGGGGTCATAGGATGTAAATTTTGTGCCCATGCGGGCGAGTCCAAGGCAAAAACATTTGGAGGGCTTCACTTTTATACAGCCTGACCAGTCGCAGAAAAGCTCCACTTTCTGTAATAGCAGGGAAAGCTGCTTGGGGCTTCTGGTGATGAAAGTTAGGTCGTCGGCAAAAGCGAGGCACGACGAGGTGTATTGGCCGTCTGTTTTAAAACGGTAGCCCCACTTCCTGTCAAACTGGGTCAGGCTTTCCAGCAGTATATTAAAAACTATATTAAAAATCGTCGGGGAGAGGCAACAGCCCTGAAATAGTCCAATTGAATATGGTATAGAGCGGGTAGTCCATTCTTGCGTTTTAACATGGAAAGTCAGACAGTTGTAGTAGGAGGCTACAATGTCACGCACGACTGGTGGGAAGTTGTACCAGCGGAGTGCAAAGTGGAGGAGACTGTGTCGGACTGACCCAAAGGCATTCTCTAGGTCGAGCCAGCATACATTGATTTGGCGTTCGTGCTGTCTCGCATCCTTGATGGCAGCAGCCAGGAGAGAATTGTGCTCGAGGCAGCCCGAGACGCCACGCATGAAGCCTTTTTGAACTGATACTCCAAGGTACTCATTCCGGTGCATGAATTCGCTCATCCTTGTGTGGACTATGCTAAAAAAGATTTTGGCCACAGTGTCTGTGAGAGCAATGGGCCGAGCGTCCTTTGGTCCGGTGCAAACTGGGACCTTCGGAATTAAGATGACTGTCGCTCGGCCAAAATTCTGTGGGACTACACCGCTATTCCATATATTTCGGAAGATGGATCCTAAATATTGCAGAAGGCAGGGGCATTTTTTGTATACTAAATAGGGAATACCATCGGGACCCGGAGTAGAGCCCGACGGCTTCCTCTTTACTTGATTAAGAATTTCATCTAGAGATGGAGGTTGAGAAGCAAAAGCTACCGTAGGCAGGGGCGGAGGTGTAATGCCCGGCGGAGGGCTGTAATTATGGAGCCGCATTGGGTCCTCATACGTGGTCGAAAAATATTCCGTGGCCATTTCTTCCGGGATTTGGATTTTTCCCTTGGCGGCAGACAAAACCGTTTTGCTGTAGTTAAAACGGTTTTTGTCGAACCGGGCTTCCTCTTTGGATTTGAGAAATGCTGCCTTGCGCTTGTCGTTTTGCGTTGCTACGCTCTGTATGAGTTTTAGTATAGAGCGGTACGCGCGCGAGAAGTTGTGGCAGAGGGTTTTATCCCCGGCTTTCTTGGCTTCACGTAACTGGCGACGAAGTAGCCGCTTTTGCCTACGGAGCTTTGCCTTAAATGCATTTTCTCTGTGAACCGGGTCGACATGGGTAGATTTTGGGTAAACACCCGAGAAGTATTCATGGACCGCCACCTGGAAGGACGACAGCTGGACGCTGGCAGGGGCATTACGGTTCACAGAGTGGTCAAGAATAGAAGTTAAATTATTATTATGAAATTCCCAGTCCTCTTTCGCAAGTGAAGGGAATTTTAGAGGAGGGAAGGATACGATTTGCGCGGGTAGAGGAGACCGGTCGGGTGACAAACTGCGGGCAGATGTGGAGTCAAGGGACATGTGAGGTTCAACTCTGTCCGTGACTCCTTGCGACGGTTTAAGACACTGACGTGCAGCGTCGCTATCATCGTGCCCAGCAATGTGTTTATTTAACCATGCTAATCGTTTATATTGTTTCCCGCAGATAGGGCAAGCAAGGTCCGGTGTCGTTTTAGCCGTGTCGTTGTTTGGGGTTTCAACTGGGGTAGCGGGAATTCTCCCCCCCTGATAGGCCGCTTGGGGGCATATTATATATGGAACATTTGACCGGTTTTATTATTGTTTCAGTTGGCTGAAGGAAATCGCAATTTCACGAATCCTAGCGTTTTGGCCGCTAGATGTGCATACACTGAGGGTGGAGTCAAATGTACTATTGCAAGTCTTCCACAAGCGAAACACTGTCGCAAGCACATACTTCATGATGCCAATCAGGTAACCTTCATACAGTGGCATAACTAAAAAAATGGGCTCCAGTGAAAATTGGACAAAGGCCCTTTCCCGTCTTTACTTATATTCATTGTGGCATTTGGGGGGCTAACGGGCCCATGATGAGTTGGCCACGATGACCCATGCGTTCAGGGTCGGTCACACTCACGGGTCAACACCCATCCGACGGCCTCCCCGTATGGGGTGCGAATCCTGGGTAGGACACTGGGTCAACCAGTCTCCCCTGGGAATCAAACCTCTGGCGCCCCTGGACGGTCTGCACACCGTGCGGCGCAAGCCAATCGACTGTGCTCTCCGACTAACAGTCGGGGGAGTCTGGACGCTGTATTGTTTCCTATAGAGCGGGGGTGGTTGTCTACCTTACGGCGACTGCTCTTGAAATGACCATTGGCCATCCGATCCCGGTTCAGAGTCGGGCAAAGGACGCCTTGGTCCGCGATAGATTCGGTGCAACCCGTTTCACCGCTTCGTAAGGGAGAGGACCGCGCAAGCGACCTCGAACTCGGAACCAATCGAGAGACCGGAGAAATCTGGTCACAATTGGAAGTGAGGGCGCGAGTATCTCGAGCCCGCCGGGTTTATTCCTGGCTCACTCGCGGTAAGGCTTTGGACTCTTACGGGTTGTGAGGTAGCTGGACGTAGGATTGTACTGTCCAAAGTCTTCTACGTTCACTGCAAGACGACAGAACGACTAATCGTTAAAACGTCCTGTAGTGACGGGCTCGCCGGTTGTAGTCGACACCGCAAGATGTGGCATTTGGGAAGTAGGGCGGTGTCGACTACAACTAGCGAACCCGTCACCCCAGGCTGGTATAACGATATTTAGGGAGCTAATGGGCCCTGTTGCAGTTTGTCACTAAGACCTATATGTTCAGGGTCGGTCAAACTCACGGGTCAACATCCATCTGACAGCCTCCACGTATGAAGTGTGAGCCCGGGTAACAAGTTAATATACGAGGGCGGATCAATAAGTCCGTGACTTTTTGAATGAAACACATGTTTTTGGATAAAAAAAATATTTTATTTTTCAACATTTCTCCAATTTTTTTTATCTCTTCCACAAAATAAGATTTGTCGATGTCGTCAAAATAGGTATTTGTTTATTAGATGATTTCATCGTTGGAGTCGAATTTCTTTCCGCTGAGCCATTTCTTCAGGTTTGGGAACAAGAAATAGTCACTCGGAGCTAAATCCGGAGAAGAGGGCAGATGAGGGAGCAATTCGTAGCTCAATTCATAGATTTTTGCCATGGAAACTGCATATGTGTGCACCCTTTCATTGTGCTGCTGCAAATCTGCATTAATTCGACCCAATAAGTTGGCATAATATTCGACATTGATTGTTTTACCCTTTTGAAGGTAATCATGACTTTATTGGCTGACAAACCCAGCTTGGCCTTTTTTGGCGCCGATTCACCCAGAGAAACCCACTGTTTTGACTGCTGTTTGGTCTCTATTGTGTTGTGGTGGATTCAAGTTTCGTCCACGGTTACGAAACGGCTCAAAAACTCATCCATATTGCGGCTGAACAACGCCAAACCCTCATGCGAAGTTGTCACACTTCCTATCATTCGCTCCTTGTGAATTATTCCAAATCCTAATTATATTTAAAAAATGGCATTTTTGTTATGTAATTTGTTATCACGTTACTTGATTAATTTTTGTTATGTTACTTGGAATTACTACACTAAAACAAAGAAGACAAAGAGGGGGACCTGATTGAGACATATAAAATTCTAACACATTATTACGATGTACCTGCACTGAAGAATATTTACAAATTCAACGTCAACACAAATCTTCGAGGTCACAACAAAAAACTCAACCGTACAAAATTTAAATCTAATCCTCTTAAGAACGTTCTGCCAAATAGAGAGGTGGACACGTGGAATAAACTACCATTTGAAGTGATTAGTGCAATCTCTGTCAATCAATTTAAAAACAGACTCGATTTGTACATAAAAACTTGTTAATATTGTTTATATTATATTGTTAATATTGTTTAGCTTTACAAGATCTGATCTGGACGTATCAGCAAAGCTGCCTGTCCAGAATAAATAATAATAATAATAATAAGAAATGTTTATTTCAGCTATATTGAAGCTATCCTAAGTTATGCCATTACAATCTAGGGAAATTGTTATGATTGTCAAAGGGAACCTATATTTATACTCCAAAAGAGAGCAGTAGGTACGAATAATTGCAAAGGTGAAAGGGAAGAGTCGTGTCGACCCATCTTTGAGGTCACAACAAAAAACTCAACCGTACAAAATTTAAATCTAATCCTCTTAAGAACGTTCTGCCAAATAGAGTGGTGGACACGTGGAATAAACTACCATTTGAAGTGATTAGTGCAAACTCTGTTAATCAATTTAAAAACAGACTTAATTTGTACCTAAAAACTTGTTAACCCCTAGAGCCCCAATTGGCCGATATCGGCCACAACACGATTCAGCGTTTTAATTTTATTTTATTTTAATTTGTTTTATTTTATTATGTTTTATTATGTTAATATGTTTTATTTTAATTATGGGTACAGTGGTTTGGCAGTAATTAATGTTTTGGTGTGACAGTTTTAATTTTTTTTACTAATTTTTACAAAAAACAATTGGGACATCAACTTGTCAATCGACTGAGGGACAGAGGCCTGAAGGGTTAATATTGTTTATATTATATTGTTAATATTGTTTAGCTTTACAAGATCTGATCTGGGCGTATCAGCAAAGCTGCCTGTCCAGAATAAATAATAATAATAATAATACATTGAACTAACTACCAAAAAATATTTGACTTTGACAATGAATTATACTTTTAGACTAGGTATTTTTATATTAAATCTTATATTACTTATCATAATATTAAATATTAATGACTGTTTCTTTCTTTTCTCACATATAACTTTATTTATATTATTTAATCGAATTTTATATTATATTTATTGCCGATTTAATAATGGAATTGCATTTTATTTATTATATATTTTTAATATTTTTTATTATTATTATTTTTTATTTTATTCTGAAGACCACATTTTAGGGCAATTTAGTGTCATTAGCTTTTTACTAAAACTTGTACATTTGTAGGCAACCAAGCAATCAAGCAATCAAGCAAACTTGATTGTAATATTGTAAAGTAAAGTAAAGTAAAAGGTATTTATTTCCAATACAACCATACAATTGTGTAGGAATGACAGTAATTAATCTTAAATTAGTTACTCAATTTAGACAAGAGATGATATACAATACATAGTTTTAAACTTACCAATTTACAAAAACATAGACTATATGATAACAGTTTACAACAAAACAATTAACGGTAAATAATATGTATTAGATTAAATGGGTAGATACGATGCTATGTATTTTCAAAATATTTTAAGAAGTCGTTATGGGCATACATGTTGATTTTAAGCAGATAGACTCGGATGGATCTCTTGAAAATATCGATGTTTTTAATTTCTTTTAATCTTTCGGGCAATTTATTGAAAAGTTTGAGGCCTAAGTATCGACTAGTCGCCTGGAACTTGGCAGTACGTGCTACGAACGGTTGGAGATACAGGGTTTTATTCCTGGTGTCATGCCGATGTACTTCCTCGTGGGATATGGCCGAGCTCTTATTGCAATAGAATTCGCAAAGAGCTTCTTGAGCAAAAATTGCATATACGGTCAATATCCCTAGTTTTTGGAAGTGTTCACGACATGACTGCCGTGGACCAATACCTACTATCGCACGTATGGCTCTTTTCTGGAGAGTGAATACACTGTTGATGTGTGCTGCATTACCCCATAAAAGAATACCATAGCGCAGGTGTGACTCAACTAGCGCGTAATAGGCCGATATTACTTCAGTTCTCTCCAAACAATTTCTGATGCGTAATAGAGCATAGCAGGCTGACGAAAGTTTTGACTTAACATGCTCTATATGTAGATTCCATGACATCTTTGCATCCAGATGTAGTCCGAGGAATTTAACTGATTCCGCAAGTTCAACCGGGTAGTTAACTTTTATAGATGATGTCTTGCTATTAAAATTTAAAATAACAGTTTTAGACATATTTAGAGACATCTTGTTCGCATTAAACCAATCATCAAGTTCACCAAGAGATGTATTGAGATTGGCAGTGAGCGTATTTATGTTGTCAGCTTCAACTACAGCGCTAGTATCGTCTGCAAATTGGGTGACTTCACATTTAGATAGATTTGGACTCAGGTCATTTATGTAAATAATGAAAAGCAACGGTCCAATAATTGAGCCTTGCGGTACTCCAATATTGACAGTAAGTATTTCGGAAGTTGCTACGGACTCGATTAGATCTCTGCCAATATTGGCTATTTCCACTTTTTGCATTCTGTTTTGCAGATAAGTCTTGAATAGGTTATTTGCCGTACCTCGGATGCCATAATAGTCTAATTTTGCAAGTAGAAGATCGGTTTGGACGCAATCAAAGGCTCGACTGAGGTCACAAAAAATGGCAGCCGAATACCTTTTCATATTTAGACATGTATGTATTTGATTGCAACACTTCAACATTGCCTGTTGGGTCGATTTCTTTTTCATAAAACCAAATTGTGTGTTGCTCAAAATATTATTTTTCTTCAAAAACTCACGTATCCTGACTTCTATTATTTTTTCTAGAACCTTAGAGAATACGGTCAATAAAGATATGGGTCAATAGTTTTCGATATTATGTATATCACCTTTTTTAAAGACCGGTACTATTTTTGCCATTTTATAGCATTCAGGAAAGACACCATTACTTAACGACATATTAAATAATATACTGAGGGGTTTAGATAAAATATCACTGGATTTCTTTAGTATATCAACTGGAAAATTGTCTATCCCAGTGGATTTTTTATTTTTCAATGAGTTTATAAATTTGGCTATTTCCATCTCAGATGTGGGTTTCAGGAATATCGAATTATAATTTTTTTTCATTAATTTCAACTTTTCATATGCTGTTGTAATTGGGGTCTGAATTGCAGATGCCAGACTTAAAGGTTTATTGATAAAGAAGTTATTGAATACGTTGCTCAAAACCAGAGCATTTGTTTCGAGTTTTGGAGTCCTGTCCACCCTAGAACGGGCTAGTCCCAGTTGGGTGACAGAAACAAATAAGCAAAAGGTTAAGGTTTTGCCATTCGGTTCCTGTTATTTTTGTAAGCTAATCAATGTTTTATAGTAATTAATTCTTAAATAAATAAATAAATAAAATAAATAATAACTTTTTTTTTCTTTTTTTTTTTTGTTAATTTTTATCTATTGGCACCTAAATTCTTACACTTCCACGAAGGTTGGCTGTAAGAGTTTGTATTTTAGGCAATAAGTCCGCATTTTGTATGTTTTTGTTTCTTAAAATGTGCAATAAAGAATCTATCTATCTATCTATATATTAATTTATTATATTTAATTTCGATAGGTTTTATTCACGCCTTGCGGTGATACAAGAGCGGGTCTGTGGTGCCAGGAAAGTTTGCCGCCCCCTCCAACATCGGAAGCGAGGGCTAACCACACAGCCGCGTGTGTCTTCCACACGGATCCACCGCCATACACCGTATTCACTCTGAGGGTGAGTCTGTACAATTTAGAAATAGAGATATTTGTAATTAATACAACCTGCATCTTTAACACAGAAGAAAATGGTAACAATGAAGAAGATTTATTATTTATTATTTTTTTGAATACAGTTTGAATAAAATCCAGCCAAGCCCAAGGCTTACCTGCTGGAGATCGTTATAGAGTGACTTTCAGTGCGACTTTAGTGGCTATCTTGACCATATTATATTCTTCTTCTTCATCAGCGCGCATTCGCCCACCGTTGGGCATACGCCTCTCCAATCACTCTCCATCCGGATCGGTTGTCCGTTTCTCTCATCCAGACTGGTCTAGCTGTCTCCTTAATGTCATCGGACCATCGGGCCGATGGTCTGCCCACACTTCTGCCTAGCCGGGGTCTCCACTCCAAAACGCGCTCGGGCCATGTGGCCGGCCCGAGCCCATTTCAGCTTGGCCACTCTTTGACCCACGTCGACCACCTTCGTGCGCTGTCTGATGAGCTCGTTTCGGACTCGATCGCGCAACGATATGCCGAGCATGACTCGCTCCATGTTACGCTGCACCACCTTAAGCTCGTGGATCATCCCAGCAGTCAGTGTCCATGTCTCACAAGCATACGTCATAGCCGGTAACACGCACTGATTAAACACCTTCGTCTTGAGCGATTGGGGAATTCTGGACTTTAGCACGAAGCTCATCTTCCCGAAGGCGGCAATTACAATATTATATATTCTGCAATTACATTACTTAAGATTAGTCAGCACAGAAAGCCACCCCCTTGATAATATTTACATGAAAGATGAGATGTACTTAATGCTAATATAATATATGTATGTATGTATGTTTCACTTTCATTTATTTTAAAGCTAACTATTTTTAATTCTTTTTTTGTTTTTTTTTGTACATTTTTTATTAGTTTTTAAAGAACATTGGGAACTTTTTACCCCACTTTTGCCCTACTAGCGGACACAAACGAAACCAATAAAAGTTTTTAGATAATGTTACGGACTTCGCCACTGTGTATTTTTTATTCCCATAACTAATGGGAAAGCTGAGAAAATGAGATTTTCATAATTAGTATTTCTCTTATCATTTTATTAATAAATCATGTTTGTTTTTCCAAAAGGCTATAATATTTAAAATGTGTTCGGCATGGCACCGAACGGCTTCAGAGGTGGGAGAAGAAGGTAGTCAGGTAACAAAAAACCGGTTTCGCTGCGGACGCGCATTGTTCGGTCGCAGTTCTTCGTCGTTTGTCGTCGCGATCTGTGCGTTATTTGAACCTTCCTGTTATCTTTTGCGTTATTTTATTTAAATGAATTATTACCGACTACATTGGCATCGTTTTTACTGGACTGTTACGATTTTGCATTTGATTGGCCCTTTGTTGAAATGGAAAACCCAAATCGTTGGGTTCTTTGTGCTCGATCTGTGCTACAACGCAGAAAACATAATCTTTCTCCAGCATTCTTTGAGAGAAATATTCAATTGAAGTGCATCGACATCTAGAGATGATAGAAAATAACACTCGCATAAGAGACCGAATCCAATCACGGCATGTGCGATTGAGACAATACTATACTTATATTTTAATTGATCCCACGCGAAATGGATATGAAGGATTGCAGGGATACTATTGCTCGTGTATTCATGGACGGCGAACAGTAGGTTGTTGTGCGCATATCGCAGGCATGATATATTATCTCTCTTGGGCTAGACACGAAAATGGTAACCTTATGCCAGCTGCCTTTTTGGATAATATTATAATCATAGATAAACGACTATATTTGTTTATCTTCTTTCATTTATTTATGTCCTCCTTGAGTGCTGCTTAATTTGACAAGAATATAAACCACAACCTCTTGAGTCTGCCACTTCAACCGCTATATCAAGCTAGTCATCAAATAACACTAAATATATCTACATACAGTACTAAACATTTACATACAGTACAACATTAAAATAACACGATCACCTTATCTGAATTATTAATGCAATTATATTTCGGTATTCCCATACGCCACAATAATGCCCCTTTGCGTAGCAAAACTAGAGGTCAAAAGCTTTCAATTGAGGTATGTTTCAGCTTTGTCCGCCGTGGGGAAATTTTCCATAGTAAAGGTCCCAATGCTCTTTAGAGAATTTTAATAAATATATGAGGGATTAGCCAATTTAATCTTCTTTTTCCATAAAGTTTGTGAAAAGGAAGGGCGAGTAGCCGTTCATTTTGTATCTGTCTAGTGCTGTATTTATGTTGGACATAAATTGGGAATTCGTCATTTTCGAAATATTGAACTGTCAATCTATAAATAAATAGTACATTAGATGCCACAATAATTGAAAAGTCCTATCTGGTCGTTTCTGAATTTATGTCGAATATTGTTTGGAACTATCATTTTTAAAGGTGTTGTAGAGATGTGATGCGTGATATGTAAGATTGAAAAAGAAGATTATTGTGTTATTGAACGCCATTCAATGCCACCGAGTTCAACGACCTCGATCCATATAAGCAAGGTCAAACAAAACAGCCGATTGATTCTCAAACTGTTGTAAATCATTTGGAATAACATGTAATTAAAAAGTAATTTTATTATATGATTTGATTCACCAATTTGTTGTCAAAAGTTGCTTATTTGCTCGTACCGATTCACCTATTTCAAGAGTGTCACTAAATAAAAACTCATGCTGTATAGTCAATGATGATATGTAGTTTTCTGATTATTAATAGGTAATAATTTGTTTTTTTTTCTTTGTTTTTACAGAAAGACGAATCGGATTCGTCGGATTCGGACGAGGAGACCCGGGAGAGGTCCTCAGAGATGGGAGGGGAAATGGGGGAAATGGGTGAAATGGGCGAGGTCGGCGGGATGGGAGAAGTCATGGAGGAAGTGACCATCGGCGGCCCGGAGCAGAGCAGCAGCGATGCGGCCTCCGACAACGTCATAGTGGACTGCTTGGTGTCGCAGGACAGCATGAACTACGGCACCGAATGATCGCCCCTTTAATATTGTCAACGTTGAAGCTTCAGTTGTAAAAAGACGAGGGTTGCCCGCCGTGCGGTTTTGCCGGTCGTCGGTCGAGCTGGAAGACTCGATTTTCGCTATTACCCATTGAGTGTGTTTTATGATTTTATGCATCTGACGCTCGAATATATAATCGATGCCTAACCTTTCGGAGGCCAACCTACGCGCGCTAATATGGCGCTGCACCTTTTTTGGATAATTTTCTATTTAGATACAACAATATTGTTTTTTTAATGAATTCTCTCTTGTTACCTTATTACTTAACCCCTCCTGTTGCGAGGTAAAAACTCACCTATCACTTTTGCGCGCGACATATTCGGGCAAAAAATCGACGCGAGTCAACGGCCTTGAGAAAAACGATCATAACTTATAAACCACTAAACGGATTAAAAAAAGATAAAGAGAAAAATGATCGCGTTGAAATTTGACATATAAAACATTATAACCTTATCTCGTAAAACAATTAAGATAATAATGAATAAATATTACAAAATTGGCAAACTGAAAAAACTCGCCTATAAAATCATTTCGATTTTTTTGTCACAAAATACGTAAAATATGCAAAAATTGTAAATACAGTTATGTTCTTTATTAAATGCTTTACCAAAACGATATATTTTTTTTACTTATTTGCATACAAAAATATTTATTTATTCAGCCAAGAAAAATTTTATGTATTCTCGTAAAAAAAAATTTTTTAATTTTTAATTTGTGACTACTTATGGTATTTTTTTATATGAAATTCTTTCAAAATAACTTTATTACTACATCACACTTCTTAGAAATCACACCAGAACTTTGAGCTTTGTCTGATATTATAGAAAAATCTAAAGTTTTGAGAGTTTCCGCGTCCGAACTTAATAATAAACTTTGAATGCCCATAATATAAAATTCGTTAGATTTTTTCAATTATATTGTCTTATCATAGACTTATTATATGTCTAATAACTAATTACTATACTCCAAAGAGTTACATTTCATCGAAAAACTATGGAAAATCGCACTTTATTCTCTCATAGTAGTTATCAAAACAAGTTTCTTTGCGCGATTCATTTTACAAAACAAGATATAATTTTCAAAATACGCCTAATTATGTGATAACTTAGGATGTAAATGAAACAATACTTATTTTGTTAGTAAATTAAAGCGACATTACGTCATATTTCGCAATATATCGGGATATTTCATAAACATTACAAAATAATAACAACCATTTTTTCGCGAGCCGTTTGTTGTTGCCGAAGTGTTTTCTTTGAAAATTCGTGAAAAACAGCAAATGGACTATCTCATTGACTAATCCTTATGCCTAAACTACTTAAAAATGAAAATTACTCACTCTTATCCAGTAAACACTGCACTGTTATCCACAAAACACAGCACAAAACCACCATTTCGCGGAACTACGCGGCCGCCGCGCTGGCCGATCGAGACTGTTGTTTTGACGTCGATGCTGACTTTTTAAATCGCCGTTCGATTTTATCGCCGGTGGCCGCCGAATTAAAGATTATTTGGCCATATCGTTCCGTCGTCAGAAAGCATTAAAGTACGACGTTTCGAATCGTAAATTGCATTTTTCGCAGCGGCGAGCGCGATGTCCCGTAGCGGATGTTACGGATTTTAGGCGGCTGCCATACATGTCCCCAAATGGATGTTACGTGCTGAGCGGGTTAAGTTATAACCAACCGCCTTTTAAAGAAACACTGCAGAACCGCCAAAACAAAAACAAAAATATGTTATGGACGCCACCGCCTCTTTACTTGGAGGCTTGGAGAAGTTTTCGAGTAATGTATTTTCTTTTAAAGTGGTTACTTACAGCCACAGATGGGCAAAATAACTGACCAATGTGAAAGTAGGCCTTATTTGTTGTATTTAATCTCATATGCAG
Source organism: Micropterix aruncella (assembly GCA_944548615.1). Classification (NCBI taxonomy): domain Eukaryota; kingdom Metazoa; phylum Arthropoda; class Insecta; order Lepidoptera; family Micropterigidae; genus Micropterix; species Micropterix aruncella. Next base: position 14,784,640 of record OX155977.1, read on the forward strand.
GGAAATTTTAGTGAAACTTTTCAGGCTATTTTTGCATTTTTTTAAATTTCAATAAATTTTGCATAATTTCGCATCTATTTTGTAAAAACGAAAATTCCATACCTCCACTAATATGGCATATATACTAGCATACTAGCTGCGCCCAGCGGTTTCACCCGCGTGGTGATGGAAAATTGTGATAATGATGATAGAAAACCATATATCTTTATAAATTGTGTTATTCTGATGTGTAAGCTATATTATTGTAAAGTTTCATCAAAATCCATTCAGTAGTTTTTGCGTGAAAGAGTAACAAACATTCATACATACATACAAACTTTCGCGTTTATAATATTAGTAGGACTAATAATTATTTATATCCAATAGTGTAGAAATCCAGAAACGGTTTATCATTTCATATATTGATGATGCATACATAAAAATATTGCACGCTCAGTGGGTTAATTCAGACAAAATGCATGATATTTGTAAATATATGACGTTTTAAGTTATATTAAGTACGAGAAAATGTTCGACAAAATCAGAATGTATATAGAGAAATAAAAGTTCGATTTAATTTCAGTCTTATTGTTTTTAATAATTTAGTATGCGATGCTCCGGCGATGCTCGAGTATCCGCGTCCTTCCCTCTCCCACTCTCCTCCTAGCCACCCAAGTAGCATATATTGGCTATATAAAGGTCACGGCAACGTTATCGCTACAGCTTTTAGTCACAAGAACAGGTAATATAGCAGTCATAAACGTGTATATAGCGTCTATACCACCAGATTAGGTGCATTTTTTACGGGTTTTAGCTGAATAGCGGTCATAGCGGCTACCTTCGGTGGCATAAGAAAGCTGAATAAGCGCTTATTAACCCCTCAAGCCCCGATTGGCCGATATCGGCCACAACACGATTCAGCCTGACGGCCCCGTTTTAATTTTATTTTAATTTAATTTCTTTGATTTCGTTATGTTTTATTATGTTAATATGTTTCATTTTAATTATGGGTTCAGTGGTTTGGCAGTAATTAATGTTTTGGTGAGACAGTGTCGTAATTCAATTTTTTTACTAATTTTTACTAAAAAATTTTGGGACAGCAACTTGTCAATCGGCTGAGGGGCCGAGGCCTGAAGGGTTAAGCAATTATACCGCATCCTGTCGCACCCTTGTATAGTCAGCGGCTATAAAAGTCTCCATTTGTTACTTTATGCTTTATTACAATTTCTAGCTGGGTAATGCCTTGAAATGATATATTCAATTCAATTTATTTCCAAAAAATCTTGTAGAACAGATTGTAGAAACTTAATATCAAGGTACATTTAAATTACAGTCTATTAGTCCGTTTTTACAATATCCAAATTTATAACCACGTACATACAGTTCAACGTACTCGTGTCGATATGCAACATTTTAGTACTGGCGATACTCAAAATCATTTTTAAGATGTACTCACTAAAACCACTAATTAAAATAATCAAGAAATATAAAATCAGAATAATTCAAATATGCTACTTAAAATTGTCAAAAAAAAAATGGCCATAAAATTTAAAAAATCATTTAAAATTAACAAACTCCTCGATCGAATAAAAAGCTTTGTCTAATAAGAAGAATTCTTTAAGTAATTATTCGAAATTTAAATTCTAAGTGTCAACATATATTTTGAAATTTTCTTAACAATAAATAATAAATTCAGTGAATATAGTGTAATTCGGCGGTTAAGTAACCCGACCAGGTTGCCACAAGCCTAGGAAATGGAAATATTTTCCTGAAAGTGTGGAGCTCGCCAAGACGTGTGGCCGACGTGGCGGGTATCGGGCTAAATACCTCCAATCGTGATGAACAGTACAACCTTATGACATCAAGGAGACAGCTGGACCTGTTTGGATGAGGGAAACGGACAACCGATCCGGATGGGTCAACACCCATCCGGCGGCCTCCACGCATGAAGTGCGAGCCCGGGTAGGACTCTGGCCTTAGGGCTAGTTTACCCTAGGAATCAACCTTCTGGCGCTCCTGGACGGTCTGCGCACCGTACGGCGTAAGCCAATCGACTGGTCTGGAAGCAGTACTGTTTCCTATAGAGCGGGGGTGGTTGCGGATCTTGAGGCGACTGCTCTTGAAACGACCATCGACTATTCGAACCTGGTGAACAGCCAGGCAAAGGATGTCGTGGTCCGCGCTAGATTCGGTATACACCGTTTCACCGCTTCGTAAGTTTCACATTTTGCGGCTAAGCATTCCAAAGACGGGCTCCATGCACGGTGAAAGAGAATGAGAAGAAGTCACTGCTGTGACTAGGGATAGAGAGTATCAGGTTGTCTTTTGATCTCAGAGGGTGTCCATGAGCCGATAGTGCAGTAAATCTGCCGGTAAGTTAATTGGGAGCGACGCCATCCAAGATCTTGAAAAGCATACAGAGAACTCGCATGTCTCCTTTCTCCCGGGACGACAGCCAGTGAAGCTTCTCTCTGTACTCCGTGATGTGGTCAAATTTTCTGAGGCCATGGATATACCGAATGCAAATATTTTGGAGACGCTCAACTTTGGTGGATAACTCCTCTGTGAGGTCGAGAAATGCGACATCTCCATAATCCAGAAGGGGAGGAGAGCAGACTGACAAATCGTAATCGTCACATCACTAGAACACCTTTAAAAATGATAGTTCCAAACAATATTCGACATAAATTCAAAAACCACCAGATAGGACTTTTCAATTATTGTGGCATCTAATGTACTATTTATTTATAGATTGACAGTTCAATATTTCGAAACTGACGAATTCCGAACTTATGTCCAACATAAACACAGCACTAGACAGATACAAAATGAACGGCTACTCGCCCCTCCTTTTCACAAACTTAATGGAAAAAGAAGATTGAATTGGCTAATCCCGAGTAATCCCTCGTATATTTATTAAAATTCCTCTAAATTTAAAAACTAATAAAAAATGTACAAAAAACAAAAAAAAGAATTAAAAATAGTTAGCTTTAAAATAAATGAAAGTGAAACATACATGCAAATGATACGAATTAGATGCATACACGCATATATATTATATTAGCATTAAATACGTCTCATCTTTTTATGTAAATATTATCAAGTGGCTTTCTGGCTGACTAATCTTAGGTAACTAATGTAATTGCAGAAGATATAATATTGTAATTGCAGCCTTCGGAAGCTGAGCTTCGTGCTGAAGTTCAGAATTCCCCAATCGCTCAAGACAAAGGTGTTTAATCAGTGCGTGTTACCGGCTATGATGTATGCTTGTGAGACATGGACACTGACTGCTGGGATGATACACGAGCTTAAGGTGGTGCAGCGTAACATGGAGCGAGTCATGCTCGGCATATCGTTGCGCGATCGAGTCCGAAACGAGCTCATCAGACAGCGCACGAAGGTGGTCGACGTGGGTCAAAGAGTGGCCAAGCTGAAATAAGCTCGGGCCGGCCACATGGCCCGAGCGCGTTTTGCAGTGGAGACCCCGGCTAGGCAGAGAAGTGTGGGCAGACCACCGGCCCGATGGTCCAATGACATTAAGGAGACAGCTGGACCAGTCTGGATGAGGGAAACGGACAACCGATCCGGATGGAGAGTGATTGGAGAGGCGTATGCCCAACGGTGGGCGAATGCGCGCTGATGATGAAGAAGAAGAAGAAGTAATTTTTTGAATAAGCTTTCCACTAGAATTGTTTTTAAACTTTCCGGTAGCCTGTTAAGTAATATGGCCCGGAGTATTTTGTGTCTTGCCTTGCTGTGTTTAGTTTAGTACATGGTATAAAAAAAAATGTATTTCTCATATTTTTTAGTACATGTACCTATTTGAAAACTTTTTATAATGTGTTTCTTTATTCTTAAAAAACTCAGTCAGTAACTTAAAGAGATAGAGTGAGGTTAAGGTGAGAATTCTTAGCCTTTTAAAAATGGGTCGACACGACTCTTCCCTTTTCACCTTTGCAATTATTCGTACCTACTGCTCTCTTTTGGAGTATAAATATAGGTTCCCTTTGACAATCATAACAATTTCCCTAGATTGTAATGGCATAACTTAGGATAGCTTCAATATAGCTGAAATAAACATTTCTTGTTTGCAATTCATAGAATGGTAACAAAAGAAAGCTCTGTATTATTTCTTTAATTGAACCATTCAATTATTTGTGCTATCTATCAAATTTTATATCGCCTGATTTTTAGCAGAAATAATACGGAGAGATTAAAATGTCATCTTGAAACCGGGTCCACTGCCGTGTTACGAACAAAACATTGTTTTGCTAACATGTTAGTAAAACATGTTTCGCAAACAGGCCGTCCACTGCGATTTTCGAGTGTTGATTATTTTGCTTAGTAACTTCTCTATTTAAATTAAAATGAGCTCCGACGGGGAAGACGTGTCCGCCGTTTTGGTAATGGTGGATTTAATTTTTAACAGAAGAAATAGAAATAGATTCCGTTTTAGACCCTATCTACAGCCGCTCTCTTTCAACGAGAATTGCAAATTGAAGTCAGATTTGGGTTAAAAATATATTTTTGTTGTTCAGCGAGAGATTATGGAAAGCTTTTAACATTAATATTGTCAGATAGACAAAAATAAACGACAGGGCGTTATTCCACCTGACATGAGAAAAGCATCTAGCTTTTTAGATTTATTTTTATTGATGTGACAACGTCTTATAATTCGATGGAGCCGGCTGCACGCACGAAAAAACATGACTCATGCGTTACCTCGCTCTGAGGCGTTCCATTTAAGGCTTGTTCACAGTACACATGTTTAAAAGTTGTAAATAAAAGTTGTAAAACAATTGCTCAACGCACATTCATACTTGTAAAAACTATGTACATTGTAAAAAAAAAAAATTATATAATTGTATTTATGCGTACAAATAAATGTAACTTGATCAATTCAATTGTGATTTCCATTTACCTCCTTCTCTATATCCATACAAAATATCTATCAAACAAATACAATTAAAATTTTCTTTTGAAAAATGCAACCATTCTATCAGTATTTTCTTATGACGTTGTCACGTTCAACTATCGTCAGTAAACCGACTTTACAGACAACCGTTTTTTTTTTCAATTGATGTAGCGTCCCAAATAAAGGGTCTTTTTATAATCAATTGTATAATATACAAAGTATTTTTTTTATTCCACTCCATTAAAACGATACACTACAACAACAATACTCAATATCAAAAAGATTTGATGAGATGTGTCTCTGGCGAGCGCAAATACATATTGTCCCCCCGGTCACGGTCCCTCCCAGGCGAACGCGGGTATGTTATCCATTCGACTCGGCAAACACAAACATCGAACCAGTTTAGCCACGCCCCAAAATAACATGACCTTGGTTATTATGTTAGCAAAACACGATAACACAGCGCAGCGGACCCGGCTTGAGTTACATGAACATTGAAGCACGTAATTATTACGTAATATAACCTGTATACTAACTAAATTAAAAATTGATATCTTTGTTTGAATAATATTTAAATAATAGGAGCCACGATTTCAAAATTCGTTTGTTATTGTAACATTATTTTATTTTCAGATAGGATATCGTAACGGGCAGATAGGATATCGTAACGTAACGTAATTGAACAAAAGTTTCATCACAAGTTGCGTATTGTAGTAATATCCTAGCTGCCAAAATGTAGTACGGCATCGAGCAATCTAACAACCTTTATTGGCCCATAAAATCAATACCTGTAACAAGAAACACACTGGCAATAAACAGGGACATTTCGCATCTAAACTCTAAAACGAAAAAACTTCCAAATTCAAATTGCATTTTGACAGCTGGAAATTGGGGGGAAAACGAGTTCTAACAACCTTTATTGGCCCATAAAATCAATACCCGTAACAAGAAACACACTGGCAATAAACAGGGACATTTCGCATCAAAGCTCTAAAACCAAAAAACTTCCAAATTCAAATTGATTTTGACAGCTGGAAATTGGGGGGAAAACGAAATTTTTCAAAAAACCATTTCAAATGGAGGAAATAACGTACGACCAGCAGCAGTGCTACCGTTTGCGGCGGGAATTGCTGAAACATCTCCATAATAATGGCTATTTCGAGGAAATAAAGAGAGCTTGCAGGTTTTTCGCTAAATCTCTGACAGACGGCACAGCGGAGTATCCGATGTGTCGGATCGTGTTGAATTTCGACGTTATCGTGATGCGAAACGAATGCGGTGAGTAGAAAAGTAGATTTTTATAAAGAATATCTACGTTACATATCGTAGCTCTATATGTGAGACCTCGCACATGCCAACAAGCAATGTTTCAGGGCATGGAAAAACGGTATAATCTTGTGCACGAGTTGTTTTGTTTAGTAGAGTAAATGTCACAAAATTTTTTAAATATTACTTCGTTGTACTAACGATTGGTAGCGAATAGTTTTGTGCTGCTTGGGCCATAAGATCCACTCTGTTTTCGGGTCGGCCCAACTCACAATTCAGCTCCTTTTCAGTAGCCTCCTCGTATGGAAGACTATCCCGGGTAGGACTCTCGCGTCTCAGGCCTCACGGATGGTGGATCTGTTTCCCCCGGGGAATTGCCCTGCGGAGCTACTGGACGGTTTGCGCACCGTGTGGCGTCAGCCAATCAGTTGTGCACTATGAGAGTGTGGAGACAAATATACTGTCTCTAAGCAGCGGGGGTGGATGTTGATATGTCGTCAACCACTCAATGACCAATTGGCTACCTGATCCTGAATTCAGAGCCGGGAAAATATGCAAACGGTCCGCGATAGAGCAAACTGAATCACCGCTGAATATACGGCAGGTAGAGGACGCGCAAGCAACTTCGGACCCGTAACCAGTCAGGAGAGGTCGGAGGTATCCTAATAATTCTTGATGGAGATATCCTTCCAAATTGGTAGTCAAAATGGCAAGGCTGTCTAGGTACCTTTCAAAAGTGCCTCGTTGTAAGGCATTGGCCTGCCAATAAAATCACCCTAATATGGATACCGGGTCACCAAGGCATACCCGGCAACGAGGAGGCCGACAGACTGGCAAAACTGGGCACACTGGAATGCCCGGTGGAGCCAGTTGTAGGGGTCCCCTTCACTACAGGTAAGAAAATCATCAGGGACTGCTTGGAGCAGGAACATCGGGAATCCTGGAAACAGAGCCAGGGATGTCGCCAGGCAAAAGCCATGATGGAGCAACCACTACAAAAGAAATCCAAGGCCCTACTTGACATGAGCGAGAAGAACCTTAGAACCACTATCGGTCTCCTCACCGGACCCTTAGAGCACATCTATTCAACCATGGCTTGACCGAGAGCAAGGACTGCCGAATATGTGGCGAAGAACCTGAAGACAGCATACACATCGTTGGTTGCTGCCCAGGGCTCGCCGCTAAAAGACACAGTTTACTGGGACGAGCCTTTCTCAAACCCAGCGATCTGCCCAACTTGAAGGTCAGTGATCTACTTGGACTGGTAAGAAGTACTGGGCTACTAGCTGACCACTGACCTAACCACATAGTGGGTAGTTACAAAAGATCTTATAGATCTAGGTGACATCAAGGGCTGGAAACAAGCCCCCCCACTCCATTTACTACTACTACTACTACTACTACTACTACTACTACTACTACTAAGGCATTGGCCTCTGACGGGCAAGTTGGTTTTGCTGTATGGTAGATTTGTTACGTCTCCAAATCCTCTACGCTTAACCTAACTAGGCTGCCGCCTGTTCCAAGGTAGACAATCTATTTTAATTATCCTAAGAAATCTATAATATTATATTTATATAAATAAACAAAATCATACTTAATGTAACAGAAATAGAAATATCTAAATTACCTAATAAAAATTCGTAAGAAAATGTCATGAAAATTGTCAATATTACTTTATAAATAGGATAGAAAACGAATTTACCGCGTGAAATTTGTAGGACCCGACGTTTCGGTGACGTTGCAGCCGCCGTTGTCTAGGGTAGACTGAAGAGCTGTCAGTCCGTTGTTTTGCGGGTAGGCCGCAAACCGCTGCCGCCACTGCGTAGGTTATAACGGTGGTGGGGGGCCGGGCTCGGAGCGCAGGAATTTTTAAAATCCGTCTTGCACACAACACTCACTGTATCCTGTTTTACGTCTTTGCGTTCGGCGTTCGGCGGCGGGAACATTTTAAGAAGAGGGTTCCACGTAGAAGAGAGTTTGTAGCCGTCATCTCTATTGAAGTTCGGAGTTCTTCTTTTCAATGGCTTCCCGGATCATGCGAGGAAAGTAGAATTGTTCCTTGGATAGAACAATGGAATTTTGAAACTGCATCCAGTGGTTACTTCCGCTATCCAATATATGTTCGCAGATCGCCGATTTTTCTCGCTGAACGTTTTTAACAGCTTTGATGTGTTCTGTCAGTCGCGTGGCTATGGGCCGTTTCGTTTGTCAATACTGTTATAGATCACTGACTGTTATAGATTCTGACAGTTCTGCCCAACTTGAAGGTCAGTAATATATATTTATATATGTACCTATTAATAAGTATCAATATGTATTAATAATATACAAAATAAATTCACAAAAATTAAAATTAAATTACATTTAGAAATCATCAATTTATATTACTACATATACTATTATGTTTTTATTATAAAATTCAATTATTTAATAAGGTGTTCAATATCTGCATTTGTACAATTTAAGAGGTAGGTACTCAAACTATTTTTAAATTTATATGAAATTTTAATGTCTTTAATTAATGGTTGGTGGTAGGCAATTATAAAATTTGGGGGCAAGATAAGAGAAACTGGATTGGCCAAAAGCGGATCTCCTGAGTGGTATTGTAAAATTTGTTTGTTTCGATCTTCTTGTTACACGAGATTGCTGTTTTTTTTTCTGTTCTCCTAACTCACTCTGGAATTTAGTGAGAGTTAGCAGCACAAACATTTTTCTCACACTCAACACTCTGTGAGGACTTCGCCCACATTCAGTCAACAAAAGAAGCAATTTCTATAGAATAGAAACCGCAAATACGCTCAAATATACACGAGCCAACTGCAATTGAATTCCAACTAAATTCGGCATTTTAAGCACAGTTAACCGATGACTAATGCCATTTCTTCTGATCGATCCAATTTGACACACTTAATTTCCCTCACACAGTGACCATTGCATCATTCACACGATATAAAACGCAGTACATTTCGATCGATCAATATCATTCCCCTGGTGGACGACATTCCCCTAGTGGACAGTTACCGCGGCTACGCATCAATCATCCTCCAGTGGACACACATCGCGACTACACCTCGTTATCAAGCAGTACCTACATTAAATTATCCGCGATACCGATCTTCAAGCCTCACTCCGCGACTACACAACTACGACATCACCTCGAGCCCACACTACCTACACACCGGCGAAATATCTAACAAGGCGTTACGAACTGGCAACCGATCACATACCTTCTGAATAAATACTTCAACTTCAACTACAACGACTTTCAATACGGAGAAAACCTATTGATGAGAACCAACCTTCGCTCACGAGAAATTGGAGTCTAGTGAAGGGTGGCCACCCTCACAACTCTATACTCTCGGAAAAGGTTATCGGAAGGCCATCGGTTATTATCGTTAAAACTTCCTCATAGTCGACACCTCCAAGTGTATTAACGATTAAAACTGACAGAGTTAAATTGTTTTGCAAGGAATCACTCATGCGTACGAGATGCCACTGCAATGAGAATTACATGAAAATTAAGCAATTATAAAATAATTAATTTAAAAAAAATAAGTCTCATAAGAGTATATTTTTTTTACCAAAATATGGGTCGCGATCTGAAAAAGGTTGAAAAACACTGATGGCGTATTAGATTGCTCAACTTCGTACTACGATTTGGAAACCGGTATTTTACTATGAAACGCAATGGGCTCGATTGCGTTTCTTCGTGAACTAAAATCGGAAATTAGGCCGTGTGAACGAGACTGTGCAATACGCTAGAGCGGAGTGTGAGATGACCGGTTGTCACTTTTCGCATTAAAACTGCCCGCCAAGGTTAAATCTTACACCTAATGGGAGCTAATGGACCCTTGCTATGTTGGAAAGAGTAGTTTCGGAGATTACCCCATACATTCAAACTTCCAAACATTGCTTCTTTATAATATTAGTATTATCACAAACAGGCAAACTCATCACGTCAGGAAGTTTTAACGATATTAGATCGATCTGTCTCCAGTGAGGTGAGCGCAGAAGACTTGGGCTGAAAAACAATCCACTGTCTAGTTACACCATCTGCCCGTCAGAGGTCAACGCCTTACGGCGAGGCTCCGGGATAGGTAACCAGCGGGCAGTCTCGACCCCTGACTACCAGTTTGAAAGGATATGTCTGTAATTAATCTTCAGGATACCTCCTGCCTCCTGGCTAGTTAATGGGAGTTAATGGGCCCTTGCTGGGTTGGCCACGAAGACCCATTCTGTTCAGGGTTGGTCACACCCATCCGGCGGCCTCCACGCATGAAGTGCGAGCCCGGGTAAGACTCTGGCCTTAGGGCTGGTTTCCCCTAGAAATCAACCTTCTGGCGCTCTTGGACGGTCTGCGCACCGTACGGCTTAAGCCAATCGACTGTGCACTCTGACTAACAGTCGGGGGAGTCTGGAAGCAGTACTGTTTCCTATAGAGCAGGGGTGGTTGCGGACCTTACGGCGACTGCTCTTGAAACGACCATCGACTTTATTTACGTCGACGTTTCCTTTATTGTATGTTTTGTGTCTGTTTGTTTCAGTGCTGTCCTACTAACAATAAAGTTCCCAAATAAAAAAAATAATAACCACCTGGCAGAAATCACCCTCATTGGGTGGATTGCCAAAAAGAAAAAAGAAGAAGAAGATGAAGTAGATGAGCGTAGAGTCCAACGCCTTACGGCGAGCCACCGGGAACGGTACACAGCGGGCAGCCTCGCTCCCTGTCTACCAGTTTTGGAAGGATATCTCCGTCTGGAATTAACCATCAGGATACCTCTAGCCTTCTGACTGGTTACGGGTCCGAAGTCGCTTGCGCGACGTCTACCTACCGCACGTCCAGCGGTGATTCAGTTTGAATCTATCGCGCATAAAAGGCTTTTTTTGCCCGGCTCTGAAATCAGGATCAGGTTGCCTAATAGTCATTTCAAGAGTGGTTGACGATAGGTTACCCACGCTGCTTAGGAGACAGTATATTTGTTTGTTTGTTTGAAAAGCTTTATTGCACACACATAAGGGTACAATGTGGTGGGTCTATTGCCAAGTGGCAATATCTTACGACCATACCGCCAGGGTTATTGTGACTAAAGGTTTATGTGGGCAAATTGATTTACAAGTAATAAATAGATACACTTACATAATAGACATCATAGAATAAAATATAAAACAGTGATTAGTGACGTATGCCAACTCGATATTGTAGGAAGGAGTGGAATATAGGGTCAAGCAAAGGAGACGGGAGGGGAGGGGGGTATTCATGAGTTGAGTAAATGTCTCTTTAACGATTTTTTAAACCCGCTCAGGTTTTCAAGTTGTCTTATCGGTAAAGGCACGGAATTCCAGAGTCGGTATATATAAGGAGTATATTTCTATAGTCTCCAACCTCCTTCAGCAATTAGTCGGAATGCACAACCGATTGGCTTCACCGAACGGTGCGCAAACCGTCCAGTAGCATCGGGAAGCAATCCCGCCGAAAGAAACCGGTCCGCCAGCGGTCGGCCTGAGAGTCTTACCCTGGGTAGCTTCCACACGAGGAGGCTTCTGAATAGGAGCTGAATCGTGAGTTGAGCCCATCCGTGGCTGCACTAAACCATTCGCTACCAAAATCATCATCAGTCCTTTATATAAAACCATTCATTGCCAATGCAATTAGAGATGGCCAAAGAAATTGCTATTAATCTGGCCATCAATGCTATTAGCGCCACCTGCATTTCGCCTGCATAGAAGTTTGCCAAGTCATTCTATGGAGCTGCCCACTCTAATACCATATATAATCAATGGCAAAGTCAACGAAAGTGTCTTATAATAACATAATCTTCAATTATTACATAAAATGCTAATTGCTTTATTTTTGCATCCAGATATTCTAGCTGAAGTGCTCATCTCAGAGCCCATAATGTGGCGAACGATGCTAGAAGAGATAGTGTTCCGTTACCTCAAATCTTATGTCAAAGCTGTCCATGCGATTGAGAGAACCCAAATTCAAACACCTATAAGGTTAGTAAGTCGTATATTGTTCTATAATTATTATTTATTCTTGACAGTCAGCTTTGCTGATACGTCCAGATCAGATACTGTAAAGCTAGTCATAAACAATATTAACAAGTTTTGAGGCCTCTATAATATAACAACCTTTATAAACTGCTTACCTACCGGTCTTTTCTGGAGAAGAAAAATTCTTTTTGAATCTGGTGCTATTCCCCAAAACAGTAGGCCATATGTTGTTACGGAGTGGAAATATGCAAAATAAACTGATTTAGCGGCTTCAAAACCGCATAAACTTCTTATATTTCTAATGTTGAATATGGCACTGCACATTTTTTAATGAGATCATTTAAGTGATTTCTAATCCGAGAAATTTCGTGGAGGGGACATTTTCTAGTTTGTCAGACCCAAAGTATACGTCTATTTCAGTGGAATCAGAAGGCTGGAAAAAGAAGCATATTGATTTCGATCTATTTACTTGGAACCATATACTAAGCCTGTCTATTGTTTCTTTTAACTTTGGACCAAAGTGTCTTTATCACTAAAAAGAAGTGAAGTATCATCGGCGAATAAAATGATTTCATCATCCACGGATTTCAGGCACTCTGGGATGTCATTAATGTAGACGAGGAAGAGAAAAAGTCCAAGTATCGATCCTCGAGGAACACCTTTGCGGATATTCTACGGCGCGCTCTTGCTATTTTCAACTTGCGTAATCTGAGTGCATTCTTGCAAATGAGATTCAATGAGTTGCAGTTTTTTATTCTTAATGCCGTAGTATTCCAATTTTTCAAGTAGAATTGAGTGGTCTGAGCATTATGCTGGGCAATATTACAATAATAAAAACGAAGTTCGTAGGAATGCGCACGGCAGCCGTCGGAACGGCAAAATGGCGGTATCTCATTATGTTTGATATGATCTGCGGTTAAAATTATTAGGTAATATATATAAAATTTAATTTGTTATTTTTACTGACACAACCTGGGCACTCCAATAAGACTCAGGAAGTGAGCTCGCCTTATCACAGGAGTGCCTAGCAAGGCGGGCTTGGTTTCACTTTACTTGGCACATTAGGAATAATTTTATGCATTTAACATATAATTTATGTACTTTGGCCTGGGCACAGACAGATGTATGCCTAAATTTAGAAGCTTATAGCGGTATTTCCTGGATTGTACATTATATTTCTTTTGTGCTATTGCGTTTGAATGTTTATGTAACGAATAAAATAAATAAAAATAAAATCAAAAGCCTTAGAGAGGTCACAGAAAATGCCTACAGTTTTTTTCATATTGTGTAGCCCAAGTAGTGTTTTTTTAATTAGATTGGCGATTGCATCTTGCGTAGAGAGATTTTTTTGAAATCCAAATTGCTTTATCTTTTGCTTTCTCTTTTTGTAATTTTGGCCTTTTTTGTTTTCCTTTTCTATCAGGCTGTCTTTGATTAGCGTTGAAGTCAAAATCGTAGCGTGCTGCTTCTTACGACTTTTTCTTGTATTGAGAGAAGGTGTTTTCGAAGACATCGGAATTAAATCTTGGATTTTAAGTAGATCTGATCGCGTTTCGATTTAAAATGTTGATGTTACATGTTGATTGTTACATTATTTGATGAGTCAGCTCGTCTCGATGTACTTACTTAGAATCGAAAGGTCAAGTTGGTTCGATACACTTGGAACTGCTTTGTCAAGTTGGTCCTTGGAACTGCCATTAAATCTTCCATCTCGTCCGCAGCAGTAGTTGGTGTCAAAAATGTTTCAGCACACTCTTGAACAACGACAGATTCTGCTTGAGACATGTTGGGGTTTAACGGAAATTACCAGTCGCCCTAAAACCAGATTCTCCCTTGTTGATAGAGGCAACATTGGAAAATGATTTTCTCACCAAGGATGCAACGTCTTAAGGCGTTATACATTCTGCGAAACGGTCCAAAGAATGAAAGAGAAACATGGGATATTTATTATCCATGTTTTCAGAATCAAAGGAGTGTGGAATCCTGTGCAAATAAATCGCAGGCATGGAGGCATACAAACGACAACAGGAATTCTAGTCAACGTGGACCACCCTCAGAAGTACATGTAAGTAATCATTTTCTTCGTTTCTGGGAACTGAACCAGTGTTTGAGAACTTGCGCACTGTGTAATTGGGATGGGCAGCCTTCGGGACGCTGAGCGTCGTGCTGAAGTCCAGAATTCCCCAATCGCTCAAGACAAAAGTGTTTAATCAGTGCGTGTTACCGGCTATGACGTATGCTTGTGAGACATGGACACTGACTGCTGGGATGATACACGAGCTTAAGGTTGTGCAGCCTAACATGGAGCGAGTCATGTTCGGCATATCGTTGCGCGATCGAGTCCGAAACGAGCTCATCAGACAGCGCACGAAGGTGGTCGACGTGGGTCAAAGAGTGGCCAAGATGAAATGTCACTGTTTTTTTTTAATGCGAGTGGGAAATCATTTAAACGACGTAAACGAGGAGAGCGAGTCGGCGGATAACCTGGCATATTCAAAACCGCATTTGACCTGGCAATCGCCGCTCACATGGACAAGTATATATTGCGGGTTCTAGAGTCGATAAACCAGGCAATCTGTGTATCTACGCAGACAATGAAACAACAAAAAATATTGTTCAAAAGCATTTTAAAATTAAACATACATATGACAAACGTGTTCCTCTTATTTCTATTCCATACTAGCTGACCCGTGCCCACTTCGTTGGGCGGTAAAACTTTTTACTTGTGATGAAATTATGAGTGTGGTTCGGTTAGTACTTAGTGTGATGATTTATTTCCTGACTGTCAAAAGAAGGGTTATATTTTTACTTCATATGTATGTATGTATTTGCATGCCAATTTGACTATATTACCGTTATTTGTGAGTGTCTTCTTGTGAGTGTCTTATTAGTAAGTGTCTTATCTCTTTAACCATTTATGCAGTAAAAGGGAAATTATATGCTGCAAAAGGGAAAAGTCTTTTGTTTTAAACACTTGAGATGATAAATTTACTTATTTTGATAATAATTCATAATTGTTGATAATATGACCAATAAACATGACCAAACGATTTAAATAATTTTTTTAATTTGGAAAACTATTTTTTGTGACTTAAATATAAACGTTAGACATATACTGTCGCTGACTTTTTTGTAGGCATTATCAAGCTCTACAACTTTTCTCTAGAACTTAATCATATATCTCTCATCGTTAAGGCAGCGTTAGTTAGAAACGTTTTCGTTCGACCGTTTTTCTCCGACTTACTCTGCAAATCCGACTACCACGAAAAAGTCTTTTAATTTTTCGGATTAATATATAGCCTATGACACTCACAAATAACGTGGCTTTCTATTGGTAAAAGAATTTTCACAATCGGTTCAGTAGATCCAGAGATTACTTCCTACAACGTCACAAACTTTACCTCTTTATAATATTAGTATAGATAACTAGACTAAGTCACAGCAACGTGTGGCCGGGTACAACTAGTAATATAAATATAAATCATCTCTCTGAGGCCTGATGTTTTTGTCATAATGTATTGTTTTCACATATTAGGTATATTGAACCGTTTGGTCAGCGCACGCCGATAAAGCAACTCACCAGCTCATTTTTCTCCAACTCGATTTACAAATATCGCGATTTCGTATTGAAAACCAATATTTATCACAATAAAATATAGCCTGTAGCATGCCTCGATATTTGAAAGAAATCGAAAGAGTAGTTTCGGAGATTACCCCATACATTCAAACTTCCAAACATTGCTTCTTTATAATATTAGTATTATCACGAACAGGCAAACTCATCACGTCAGGAAGTTTTAACGATATTAGATCGATCTGTCTCCAGTGAGGTGAGCGCAGAAGACTTGGGCTGAAAAACAATCCACTGTCTAGTTACACCATCTGCCCGTCAGAGGTCAACGCCTTACGGCGAGGCTCCGGGATAGGTAACCAGCGGGCAGCCTCAACCCCTGACTACCAGTTTGAAAGGATATATCGGTCTGTAATTAATCTTCAGGATACCTACTGCCTCCTGGCTAGTTAATGGGAGTTAATGGGCCCTCGCTGAGTTGACCGCCAAGACCCATTCTGTTCAGGGTTGGTCACACTCACGGGTCAACACCTATCCGACGGCCTCCACGCATGAAGTACGAGCCTGGGTAGGACTCTGGCCTTATGGTCAGTTTCCCCTGGGAATCAAACTTCTGGCGCTCCTGGACGGTCTGCGCACCGAGGCGGGGTATGCCAATCGACTGTGCACTTGACTAACAACTTGGGTTGTCGACT
Source organism: Micropterix aruncella (assembly GCA_944548615.1). Taxonomy (NCBI): domain Eukaryota; kingdom Metazoa; phylum Arthropoda; class Insecta; order Lepidoptera; family Micropterigidae; genus Micropterix; species Micropterix aruncella. The sequence continues at coordinate 14,801,063 of OX155977.1, forward strand.
ACAGCGGGCGAGCCCGTCACCACAGGAAGTTTTAACGATTAGTCGTTCTATCTCCCTGGAGTGAGCGTAGAAGACTTGGGACAAAACAGCCCACCATCTAGCTACGCCACAACCCGTTAGAGACCCACGCCTTACCACAAGATAGCCAGTAATGTTACCTGGTGGGCGACACTCGCGCCCTAACTACCAATTGTGACCAGATTTCTCCGGTCTCTCGATTGGTTCCGAGTTCGAGGTCGCTTGCGTGGTCCTCTCCCTTACGAAGCGGTGAAACGGTGTATACCAAATCTATCGCGGACCACGGCGTCCTTTGTCCGGCTTTCAAGAGCAGTCGCCGTAAGGTCCGCAACCACCCCCGCTCTATAGGAAACAGTACAGCTTCCAGACTCCCCCGACTGTTAGTCAGAGTGCACAATCGATTGGCTTGCGCCGCACGGTGCGCAGACCGTCCAGGAGCGCCAGAGGTTTGATTCCCAGGGGAAACTGACCAGGGCCAGAGTCCTACCCGGGTTCGCACCTCGTGCGTGGAGGCCGTCAGATGGGTGTTGACCCGTGAGTGTGACCGACCCTGAACAGAATAGGTCATCGTGGCCAACCCAGCATGGGCCCATTAGCTCCCCAAACTCTGACTAACAGTCGGGGGAGTCTGGAAGCAGTACTGTTTCCTATAGAGCGGGGGTGGTTGTGGGACTTACGGCGACTGCTCTTGAAACGACCATCGGCCATCCGATCCTGGGTGAACAGCCGGGCAAAGGACGCTGTGGTCCGCGATAGATTCGGTATACACCGTTTCACCACTTCGTAAGGGAGAGGACCGCGCAAGCGACCTCAAACTCGTAACCAATGGAGAGACCGGAGTAATCTGGTCACAATTGGAAGTGAGGGCGTGAGTGTCGGCCCGACAGGTAACATTACTGGCTATCTCGTGGTAAGGCGTGGGTCTCTAACGGGTTGTGGCGTAGCTAGATGGTGAACTGTTTTATCCCCAAGTCTTCTACCCTCACTCCAGGGAAATAGAACGACTAATCGTTAAAACCTCCTGAGGTGACAAGCTCGACCCCCTTTAGTCGACAACCCAAGTTGCCTCCTGGCTAGTTACAGTCCTTTCCCTTACGTTTTTTGGGGATTTATTTTACAATTGTTTAGATATAGACACATGATTACTTTAAAGGTGATTAGAGTCTCCAAGTATATTTTTGTTTCCATACGTTATCAAAACACTGAACATATTTTATTGATATTGCAGAATGCAGTCGGTATGGAAATGTGATGAAGAGTGCAATGGAGCAATTGTCGAAATTGGACTGCCGCTATGCGGTAAGTGATCCTTTCAGAAGTAACAAAACTACTGTTTCTTACACGATACTGTTGATTATATAGGCCCATAGCGTATAAGATTGCTCAGCGGCATGTAGTAATAGGAGTAGTAGTAAAAGGAGTGGGGGGCTTGTCTCCAGCCTTTGATATCACCTGGATCTATAAGATCTTTTGTAACTACCCACTTTGTTTTTGGGTCAGTGGTCTGCTAAAATCCCGGTACTGCTTACCAGTCCATATAGATCACTGCCCTTCAAGTTGGGCAGAAAGCTGAGTTCGAGAAAGGCTCGTCCCAGTAAACTGTGTCTTTTCGCAGCAAGGCCTGGGCAGCGCCCGACGATGTGTATGCTGTCTTCAGGTTCTTCGCCACATATTCGGCAGTCCTTGCTCTCGGTCAAGCCAAGGTTGAATAGATGTGCTCTAAGGGTCGTGTGTCCGGTGGGGAAACCGATAGTAACTCTTGCTCATGTCAAGTAGGGCCTTGGTTTTCTTAGGAAGTGGTTGCTCAATCATGGCTTTTGCCTGGCGACATCCTTGGCTCTGTTTCCAGGATGGCCGATGTTCCTGCTCCAAGCAGTCCCTAATGATTGTCTTAACTATAGCGAACGGGACTCCAACAACTGGCTCAACCAGGCTTTCCAGTGTGCCCAGTTTTGCCAGTCTGCCGGCCTCTACGTTGCCGGGTATGCCTTGATGTCCCGGTGTCCATATTAAGGTGATTTTGTTGGCTTTTCCCAATTTATTAAATTCTTGCATACAGACCCAGACCACAGAAGATTCTGTGGTGGCTTTAGCTAGAGCATCCGATGTTGCTCTGCTGTCAAAGCAGATGAGGATTTTTCTATTTTTTACCTCAAGTCGACTTTGGAGTTTTATGCATTCCAATATGGCAAACACCTCGGCTTGAAAAACCTTGGCATATTGTCCAAGAGGGATGCTGATTCTGTGTTTGGTTTTGAGTCCGTACACGCCTGCCCCAAAACGTCCATTTGTTCCTGATCCGTCGGTGAACCATGCGTCCGCATTGTGGCATTAGAGCCAATGCGGATTCTTCCAGTCTTCCCTGGTGGGGATTAGGATTTTATAGGATTTCTCTACCACAATTTTTTTTTGCAGTCGGTCCTGGGTCAGGGTGAATGTTTGCACAATCGATTTGCTGATGCCGAACGGTGCGAAAACCATCCAGGAGTGCCTGAAGGTTGACTTCTAGGGGAGACTGGCTCGCAGGTCAGAGTCCTTCCCTGGCTCACACTTCTACGTGGAGGCCGCCGGATGGGTGTTGACCTGTGCGTTTGACCGACCCTATACAACTGGGTCTTAGTGGCCAAACTGCGACTCAGATCTCTATAACACAAAACTTTGCCACTTATAAAATATTAACACTTGGAAAAAGACCCACCATGTTGTACTCTATTCTGTGTGCAATAAAGTTTTGTAAACAAACAAACAAACCAACAAACATGGCCAAAGACTATATCTGCAAATCTAGGATGGCTCAGCATTTCTGATTGACGGTACCCATGTTGTCTATTTCCAGCTCCTAGATGCGAGTCGTGCAACAGTGTGACGATCGAGCAAGCTTCCTGCAGATTGACTGGAGAAATGACTAATGTATATTTGGTGGAGTCATCGGCTGCCGATATTCCAAATATCATTCGAATCTCAGTCAAAGGTAAATATTGGGTCCTTACCTATGTAATCGCTTCTTTTTTCACCCCGGCCACTTTGAACTTGGATAACTAAATATTTGCTAGTTTTCTCCCTCTGCAATCACACAGAAGATTTCTTCCTATGGACACAAAAAATCTTTTGCACAGTCTCTCCTCTTACCTTTCCTTGACTATGCAGATGTGGATTATCTCAATTTATCAGAGAAACTGCTCAACAAACTTGAATGTTTGCAAAATGTATGCATACGATTCATCTTCGGTCTACGTAACCATGATCACGTGTCCGACTATAGGGTACAGTTAAAGTGGTTGCCAGTACGCCAAAGAAGAAATGTTCATATACTTGCTCTCCTATATCGTGTATTCTCCCAATTAACACCATCCAATCTCCACGAGCTTTTTGAACCACTAAGTTCCCACGGTCTCGTACTTCGGTCAGCCTCTGACAGTTTATTAAAAATTCCGAGTCCTAATAGCAATTTCTATTGCTATTGTTTCTGTGTCCATAATGCAAGACTCTGGAACGATCTCCCAGCAAATATACGAAACTCGCCTTCTTTACCATCGTTTAAGACTCACCTTAAGATTACAACCTTTCTAAGAAGCAACCAGTTCTTCCCTTTCTCTCCTGTTCCTCTCCCAATTTCCTCTCCTTGGGCATTATTAGTTTTAAATTCTTCCTTTTGTCTGTATGTTATGTAATAATTTTTATTTTCACAATGCGCGCATGTACCACTGTGGTTAGGTTAGTTGTAAGATATTGCCATGTGGCAATAAGCTTGCCTTTTTGTATACGAATTAAGTGCAAATAAAGAGTTTATTATTATTATTATTATTATAACTTGGGGTTGAGATAGAATTTCAAATTCCAATAAATTTTATTTCAAGGCCAAGTTATTATTTTTTAAGAATCACCTGTTTATTTGTCTTTCTGTTGATTGGTTTTGCTCAAATATTTTCGTTTCTGCAACCATGGTAAAGTTAAAGAATAATGCAAATTTTCTGCATTATTCTCAAATATGAGATCCTGTGCCGGTGTTTTTTATTACAGTTTCTTGCAGTCTGTCTATATTATTCATATTCATATTCATTTTATTAGTATACTGGTATACACGTCAGATACAGATTCAGAACATTCATACATATTAGCAAACAAAAAAATCTTTTTTATCGCAAAGAAAAGATAAAATAAACAAAACAAAACGAAGAAAAAGCACAAGAATAATGTAAAAAGAAGAAATACAAGACAAAATGCAGAGATCATTAAATACTTTAGCCACCAAAGCATTTTAGACTTCACTCGAGTAATATTCCTCCAGTGAGTAAAACGCCTTATCTGTAAGGTACCTCTTAAGGCGTCTCTTAAACACGTCAAGAGATTGCGCCTGCCTAATGTGCTCGCTGAGTTTGTTGTAAACCGCTGGGCCGGCGATATAGGCTAGCCTCTCCGACTTGGATAATGCATGACTTACCGAACATAGCACCATGCACCATTCACTTCAAAATCGGCTGGATTTCTGCGAACGAACAGCGCTACTTCCATTATATAAATTGACGGCAGCGTCATGATGCAGAGATCTCTAAACAGAGGCCAGCGACGTATCAAGCGCCATACGCGCTATTGTGCGGACTGCACGCTTCTGCATGACGAAAGCCCTCTGCCTGTCGGCTGCTCGCCCCCATAACTCCGCGCCGTACGTTAGCAGTGAATGAACGTATGCAAAGTAACACATGCGCAGCGCGGATAAATCGAGAGATGAAGCGATGCGATACAGCTACCATAAATGTGTACTGTTAGGAACTGCAAACAATGATGGAGAAGCTTGTAATTAAATAACCGAGCCTGGTCAGTCGTTCATCGCCACTGCTTCTGCATGACAACGTATAACCGCAGATTTCACTGCATTTATACGTTGTCAGAGGAACAGCATTTAGATAACGAGATAAAAAAATCAACTTTGAAGAGTCGGTGAAAAATGCCATCAAAGCAGTGGCGTACCTACAAAAAATGGGCCTCAGTGCAAAATATAACAAGAGGCTTACCTTCATTATAGCATAGGGGAAGTAATTTCTGTATACCTAGCTAATGGGCCCTTGCTGAGTTGGCCACGAAGACCCATTCTGTTCAGGGTTGGTCACACTCACGGGTCAACACCCATCCGGTGGCCTCCACGCATGAAGTGCGAGCCCAGGTAGGACTCTGGCCTTAGGGATAGTTTCCCCTAGGAATCAACCTTCTGGCGCTCCTGGACGGTCTGCGCACCGTGCGGCGTAAGCCAATCAATTGTGCATTCTGAGTAACAGTCGGGGGAGTCTGGAAGCAGTACTGTTTCCTATAGAGCGGGTGTCGTTGCTGACCTTACGGCGACTGCTAGGCTACCCGATCCTAAGTGAACAGCCGGGCAAAGGATGCCGTGGTCTGCGATAGATTCGGTTTACACCGTTTCACCGCTTCGTAAGGGAGAGGACCGCGCAAGCGACCCCGAACTCATAACTAATCGAGAGACCGGAGTAATCTGGTCGCAATTGGAAGTAAGGACGTGAGTAAGGGCCTGCTGAGTAACATACCTGGTTATCTTGCGGTTAAGACGAGATACGGGCATGTGGCGGAGCTTGACGCTGACTTGACTGTTTTGTCCAAGTCTTCTGCGCTCACTTCACGGGAGATCGAACAATCGTTAAAACTTACTGATATATATATATATATATATATATATATATATATATATATATATATATATATATATATATATATATATATATATATATATATATATATATATATATATATATATATATATATATATATATATATATATATATATATATATATATATATATATATATATATATATTCATGCAGAGTTTTTTGCCCTAAATTTCATTTATAAAACAGGAACTTCATAGGTTAGGACTCAATATTATTATTATTATTATTATTATTAGCAGCTTAAGGCTGATGCGTGTATATCACATGCACTTGTTTTTAAACTTGTGACTGTTTTGCAGTAAGAAAATTGTCCAGTTTATTTTTAAAGCTATTGACAGAGATAGCACTGATCACATCCTCTGGCAACGCATTCCAAGCATCCACTATACGATTTGTCAAAAAATATTTCCTGGGGTTCGATGCTGCAATTGTCTTATTTAGCTTCAACGAGTGTCCACGCAGTTGCTTATTGGTGTTCAGGGTATACATGCTCTCGAGGTTGGGCACACTGTAATAACCGTGAAGCATTTTGTAGCTTTCTATTAAGTCTCCTCGCTGCCTACGTTCCTCTAATGTTGTCAGGCGAAGTTCTTTCAGTCGTACTTCGTATGGTTTGTTCCTCAGCGATAGAACCAACTTTGTTGCTCTTCTCTGAACTCTTTCCAGGTGCTCTATATCCTTCCGAAAGTAAGGATTCCATACCTGGTAGGAGTATTCGAGGAGCGGGCGAATGTAGGTTTTATAGAGCTTGAGGAAAAGTTCACTGGTGATAGTGGAAAAAGCTTTCCTTATTAAATATAGAAGTGAGTTTGCTCTCTTAACTATTTCGATTATGTGGGCTTCCCATTTGAGGTCCCAGGAGATAGTGATGCCGAGGTCTTTCTGGGTCATAACTGACTGTACTGTTTTCCCCTCAATCGTATATGCTAGCCGTGGATTTCTAGATCCGATGTGTAGGACAGTGCATTTATCTGCATTGAGAGAAAGCAGCCATTCCTTGGTCCACTGCACTGTAGAGTTAAGGCTGTCTTGGATGTTCTGGTGAGCTATGACTGGGTTTGCGAAAAACTTGGTGTCGTCGGCAATATTAACTTATTAATTCTCTATTACCCAGGTAAGGTTCTAATACTTCTAACACTTCTCGACAGATGAGCTGATGGAGAGCATAACTGCGATTGGCGGTGTGTATGCGGTGAATTCTGTGTCCGGGCAGGCGTGGGGAGTGGAACGCGTGCGTCCCGAGACGCGTCTAATACCCCGGGACGTAAAGGCTTCGAGAAACCTCGACTGGCTTATCGGCAAGCTCGGCGGAGGATGGCTGCCTGGAGACGCAATGAAAGATCTGAAAGAAGGCATCGTACTGAGTTTGGCCAGTTTACAAGTAAGTCTTGTTGTCATTGATGGTAGCGAAACCAGCAACGACATCTACCATCGTGCATCTTGGGCCATAAGATCCAATGTGTTTTCAGGTCGGCCCAACTCACGATTCAGCTCCTATTCAGAAGTCTCCCTGTTTGAGGACACTATCCCGAGTAAGACTTTTGCGATGGGTCCAAATCGGGACTTGACGTAGGCTGCGGTATATATGGAGAGCTACCAAACTTCGAAAGAAGTGTAAACTTGAGGAAATACGCCTCCATATTCCAAGCAGAAGTATACGCCATTATTGAATGTGCGGATATCAACCTCCATAAGAACTACGCCAACCACCGTATCTATATCCACTCGGATAGCAAGGCAGCTCTTATGGCACTAGCCTCGAATACCATTAATTCAAAGCTAGTGCAAAACTGCGTATCACTACTGAATTCCCTGAGCAAAAAGAACAGGGTAATTCTAAGATGGGTCCCCGGCCATGCAGGAATCAAGGAAAATGGAAAAGCCGACGAACTTGCTAAGACGGGAGCAAAGGGAACGTTATACAGACCTGAACCTTGCTGTGGCGTACCAAAAAGCCTTGCAAACCTAATGCTCAAACAAATATGTTTAGAACAATCCGTCAACCACTGGAACAACACGCCAGGGTTGAATCATTCCAAAGCGCTAATTAAGGCTTACGACCTTAAGACGGCCTGTGAGGCCTTATCGCTAAATAGGAACAATCTAAGCGTACTGGTGAGGGCGCTCACAGGGCATTGTGGCCTGAACAAACACATGTTCAACCTCAACCTCTGAGACACAAAAATGTGCAGGTTCTGCCAAGGGGCAGAGGAAACTCCCCTGCATGTTGGCTTTGCTGGACAATAGGTTTGTACTCGTCCCCAAGTCTTCTACGGTCAACCCACGGGAGACAGAACGATCGCTATCGTTAAAACTTTCTGGGGCGACAGGTTCGCCCGTTGTAGTCGACACCTCCACCTCCAACTGACCCCGTATTTTGTTAATTCGGTGAAATCACCTGAAATTACTGAAGTAAGTTTTTCAAATTCCAGGAGTCGATTTATGATGACAATGAGGACGAAAAGCGTGATGAAAGCCCGTTGCACATCCTGGCTTTAGGATCGGAGTACATGATCGCTTGGCGGCTGATGGTCGAAGCCCTTGCATGGGTGCCCAGGTACAGTTGGGGACTGAGCTAAATGTAAGCAATGGCTGAGGTGCGCGGGTCTCCCAACCACAGACATAAGTGCTGTGGCATCACTCGCCTGGTGCTACTCGACAGTAAATCGGTATGTACGCTAACGAAACAACGCATGTTCTACAAACGCCGGTCCCCGCATCTCAGCCACCACTTACATTTAGCTCAATCCATAACAGTAGGTTTACTTCCCATAATTTCTCGTGATATATTCTGGACTCTGAATAACAGCATGGTTCTTAACTCTTTGAAAACCATAAGTGTTGCAGTAGAGTATTTAAATTCATAAAACTGTTAAAGGGCAATAAATAACATATATGTATGCCAAGTTTTATGGAAATTAGTTCAATAGATTTTGTATAAATTGTCTCTGTGGTCCATCAAGATGCAAAACTAGAACTTTTTCCAAAATTAGATTATTTTATTATATAACTCAAAAATCATACGTTCTAAAAAATGTACTAAAAAAAAGGAATTCAAAAAATATTTTATATAATATTTTTTTATCACCACAGTTAAATACCAGAGGTCTAATATTAACAAATTCAGATCAAATACCGTTTGTCATTTGCGATATTTTGAAACAAAAATTACAGTATATTTTTAAAGAATATTTTATTTTACTATTATTAACAATTTGATGTCGCAATAACCTGGAAAAAATATAATTTATGAATTATTCGTATTCAATAATTTATAAAATTATTTTGAAGTTATGGGTCACATTATGTCCCAAGGTCCTTAATGTGTTAATGAGTCCGTGTAGCTTGTGCGGTGATCGTTTTCTTTGTCCTCCCACGGTCCAGTCAACACATAGTCCTCCCACGGTGCAGTCAACTCACCATCTCAACTCACGGTCCAGCTCCCATCCGGTAGCCTCCTCAACGTCAATGGCCATGACAGCATGCCAACTCGACGGAGACATGTCCGTGAATGAGGGAGCGAAAATAGTTGTTCGGGACATACAGATGCACAACCTCTAAAAGACTGGGATAATCCACTCCCATCAGATGAGTTTGAAGATGCGCTGCAACACCGACAATGACCGTAACTCCCGAAGGGGTTCAACGGTTTCGAGCAGGTTGGGCCTGTCTGTGTTTTTAGGTCGGCTCAACTCGCGGTTCAACTCCCATGCGATAGCCTCATCAAAGAAGGACTTAATCTGGACAGGGCTCTGACTGCAGCCTGCAGTCGGAGGCTGTTGGGATCTCAGAAATGAACATCTTAACTAGATATTTTCTATTCAAATAAAATGTTCTCTTATGTTCAGTAGTGTGCAAATCGAGTTACTTCTGTAAAGACTAAGTCACATGTTATAATTCATCTGCCCCGCCAGAAAACAACGCCCAGTGTTGCCACACGCGAAGAAATCATGGAGTCAGATAAATAAAATACAAACGGAGCTGCCATGGAATTCACCGACCAAAAATCGGGCCCATCATATATAATTATTACACTTCTGGGAGGTGAACGGTGGATTCCGGACTAACAACCGGCTGTGGTAGGTTTAGGACAGCTGTCTTGCCACATGTGAGCGTTCACCTTACCACCCATTCACTCCCCCTTCGAAGCCAAAGAATATGAGATGCGGAAATTGCGGTTTTAGATAATTTTTCTAGAAAGGAGTTGATTATTTTCCTGGAGAGACCAAGATCTTTAAAAAGGTGAAACAAAGATTTAGCTGGCAGGCCACGAGCGCCTACTTCCACCGCGTGAAGGTGAACAGTGAAGCCGTTCCGGGTGACGGCATTTGCGAGATCATAATATTTATTTAATTTGAACTCGTGGTCTTTTGGGATATTTGATTCCCATGGAACAGTTAGTTCTACGATAAGGACCATCTTCCAAGATAGAGAGTAAAGAGTTATATCTGGACGGAGGGCTGTGCATCCGAGACTTTCAGGGAATTTATACTGCTTAGAGACCGAATCAACCTCCAGAATCCAATCTGTAGCTTTCTAAATTATTGAGAGAGGTTTTGTAGTTAAATGTTTTTTGCTTTAGAGCCATCCCGCACAAACTGTATTGGGGGTTTGGAGGATATTGTCAAACCCTTGTTGGCACGAGCCACTGAGAGGCTAAGTACATCGCGAATAATAATAATAATAATAATATTTTCCAAATCGCTTTTACGGACGAGCATCGCTGCAAATACCGAGCGGGCTCGACACATCGACCCGCCCGGCAGCAGCAATGAAATCATCAACCGAACAACACACTGCGTTTAACTCTTCCGCTCTTGCGCCTCCCTCGTTGAAGAGGCGCAAGAGCGGACCACACAGTCGCGATAAAGGGAATCCTACCCATTTCAGTGGTAACTCAAGGTCTCTAAACATCAATGGTACTAATTATGAAGTTTGCAATTTTACCAACAGATGGTCGCTCATGGGCACAATTCACTTACTATTACCAACCGATTTAACCAATGCAAGTCTCATGCAGACACTTACAAGCGGTAAGCCAGACATTCCACGAATTTCTTAAAATATACATTATTTTATATGTTTTTATTTACTGTACTAATTTTTAATATACTAATTACCCCTCCAATGTGTAACGTCCCGCTCGGGACGATCGCCTACCTAAGGCAAAATGTCTAATGGGCAGTTAAAAAAATTCATATTCAATGCGATCATTTTACATTTCTTCTTTTTATTATCCGTATAGTGGTTTATAACATATGTACGTTTTTCTCAAGGCCGTTGATTCACATCGATTCACGCTCGACGGTTTCACGTTCGAAACGGTACGGGCGAGATTTACTTCGCAAATTAAAGGGTTAATATTATAAAATGTTTATTTATTTATTTTATTTTATTTTATTTATTTAAGTCCATAAAAAATACATTTGGTTACAAAAACATTCTCTTAGCCTAATATTTCATAATAATTTAAACAGTTTTTTTTTAATTTACCTAACTCGGAAAGAGATTCAGAAATAATAGTTTGTGGTTTACCACCTCACTAGGAATAACCTGTATCGAGGTGGTACCAACAGAAATCGTATATTGCCTGCCGAAAGAGCATGATATACCCGCTCTTAGGTTTTCATTTTATTTTAATATTTTTTTAAAACTTTATATTGCAATGGTATTTACAATTAATAATTACAAGGATGGGGGTAGTTACTTTATTCTAAAATTTAAAAATTTTGAAGATACCAAATTAAACGGAAGGTATTTTCTTACATCTAATATAATACATACATAGATACGATTATCGCATAAACTTTACATGAATTTATATTAAAAGTATATATAAATAAAAATTATTATAAAGAAGTACATACATATAATATGATAATTAAAAAATAAAAAATAGAAAAAATATTATTATGATAATACGAGTATATATTTACATATGCAAAGTGCCTTGATAACTATTTATCAAAGAAAATGACAATTTGCAATGCCAATTTTATTATATAATATAGAAGTTAATTAAGATTTTAGGTACCTACTACAATACAATACAATATAGCCGTAAATTTGCACAATATATATATAAATAGAAATATGTTCATTCAAGAGATTTTAATAACGCCTCGCAGTCTTTCCTAGATTTATTTAGCAGCCTATTTATCACCACTCTTCGAAAAGTAGGGTATGGTAAGTCGGTCGTCGGTACGTCCATTCTCAATTTATTGTATAGTCTCGGAGCTAGAAAAGTATAATTTCGTTGTCCATATGTCGTGTTCATTTTTACCTCAGGTTGTCTGTAACGATGTCTAGTCTCATGTCCATGGTCCCGAAGTTTAGATATCGCAGTCCTGTCATTCCTCTGGAAGTACATTAGAACCGCTTTTAGGTACAACTGTCGGATGTCCATTACGTTAAAGTCTGTGAATAATTGATCGGATGGGAAACGGAGCGGTTTTTTATTAATAACCCTAATGAGGGCTTTTTGGGCTTTTATTACCGGGTCAAGAATTGATTTAGCCGCTTTACCCCATCCTATCTGCCCGTATGTAATTAATGACTGTGCGAGTGCGTAGTAGGTCGTTTTTAGCATAGATGGACTAAGCACGTTTCTAATATTTTTGAATACGTATATTAGTTTTCTAAGTCGTGACGCAGTCTGGTCAACTTGATTGTGCCAACGCAGGAACCCGTCTATTAGAATACCTAAATATTTGATACATGACGTACGTTCCAGCGGTAAGCACATGCAGTTTCTTCCGTCACAGTCGTGTAATAGTAGCTGTTTATCTATTCCAGGTTGGTTTCGCCCATCTATGCTAAAGGTGATGTATTTCGTCTTGTCTATGTTAAGTGTCAGTAGATGATCATTTAACCAGGCAGTTATCTGTTTTAGTCCATTTGTTGCCTTTTCAAATACGGACTCCCAGGTGTTACTCTCAAATAAAAGCACCGTGTCGTCGGCAAAAGATGCAATAACACCTGGTATCTCCTGTCTGCAAAGATCGTCTATATATACCAGAAATAGTATTGGTCCTAATGTACTTCCTTGAGGAACACCGTAGTCAATACTCATCCAGTTACTTGTTGTGTCATTTATTTTCACTCGTTGTGTTCGTCCTGTCATATAACTTCGGAACCAGTCCAGTTCTTTGTCTCGTATACCAATCTGTCGTAGTTTGTACAATAGTTTTACGTGATGTACTGTGTCAAATGCTTTGGCCAAATCAAGGAACACTCCAAGGCACTTATGGTTATCGTCAACATTTTGTGAAATAAATTTTGTAACTTTTAATATAGCGTCCTGGGTGCCCATGTTTGACCTAAAGCCGTACTGTCCTGTCGATAGTAGCACATTCGTTTCCAGATAATCAGTTAGTTGTTTCTTTATGTGACGTTCTATAATTTTGCTAAGTGAGTTGAGTATAGATATTGGTCTGTAGTTTGTCAATTCAGTTTTGTTACCCCCTTTGAAGAGCGGCAATACATTGGCTTCTTTGAGATGTTTTGGAAATCTACCCTGTTCGATGCTGCAATTATATATATGCACAAGTGGGAGTGCGATTGACTGAGCTGCAATTTTCAGCATCTTTGCACTTATATTATCTGGACCACTTGCTGAGTCAGTCCTCAGTTGCTTAATTAATGTCAAAACGTCCCTCTCTGTTAGTTTCGAGAGTCGAAATATTTTTGTTGTCTTCAGCAGTGTTTCAGGCACCTTTGCATTTGATTTAGTCAAATCCTCTGATGTAAACTTCATCGCTAATCTCTTTCCTACGTTCACAAAGTAACTGTTAATCGTATTAGCTAAGTCATTTTTGTCAGTGTACTTTACACCGTCCAAATTTATTTCGCTAATTGACGTCCTGTTTTGCTCTACATTGTTAAGTTCTTTGACTACTCTCCAAACCGTTTTGGGGTTGTAATTGTCGTCTTCTATTTTCTGTCGATAATATGTTTCTTTGGTCGTTCTTAAGATGTTGGTACATAATTTTCTGTATTTTTTATGTAAAAAAAAAATGTAAATCAACTCATTGCATATTTATTTATTTATTTAAGAATTAATTACTAAAACATTGATTTGTTTACAAAAATAACAGGAACCTAATTGCGTAACCTTAACCTTTTGCTTATTTGATTCTGTCACCCAACTGGGACTAGCCCGTTCTAGGGTGGACAGGACTCTAATATTATAATCAATAGTAAAAAGTTAATAACACAATACATTGCCCATAAATTGCCCTAAAATGTCTACAAAAAAAATATATTAAAAATAATATAATAAATAAAATTCAATTCCATTATGTAATCGGCATTAAATATAATATAAAATTTGATTAAATAATATAAATAAAAAACAAGTGAGAAAAATAAGACAGTCATTAATATTTAATATATTATGTTAAGTAACATAGAATTTAATATAAAAATACCTAGTCAAAAAAAGTACAATTCATTGTCAAAATAATATCTAACAACAAAGTTAAATATTTTTTGGTAGTTAGTTCAATGTAAAATATACTCAACATACATGTTTAACCCGTTGAGTATGAGTCAACCAAATCTGGTCGCGAAACAATTATCCGTTGAGTACGAGTCGACCAAATCTGGTCGCGCGTTTTTTTCACTTCTTTGACGTTCTCATATTTATTCATAATTATCTAATTGTTTTACAAAATGATATTTCAATATTCTATATTCGAAATTTCAATGCAATCATTGTGCAGTTGTTCTTTTTATGATTGGTGTAGTAGTTTCGTAGTTATAGTACTTTAAGTCGATGTCGCCGAAAATCCTGCAAAAGAGACAGATGCATCCATGAAAATACCCATTTACTCCAAGGGTTAAAAATATGTTAATAATTTGTGCACCTAAGTTTTATTAAACTGTAATTTCTAACTTTTGATGTAAGGTTAGTCTGTCATGATTGGATAGCCATTTATTTATTTTATTTTTGAATTCCCTAAATGTCAAATTAATTTTATTTCCATATTGATCAGATTGTAAAATCTCGGCGTAATGAAAGAGTAATGTCTTTGTCCAAATGATGTTCTCATCCTGGGTATTATTAAGCTATTTTCTAAAACTACCTTCATAAGAGTGATTGCTATATTTTATTTGAAAATACATATCCAAATAGAGTTTTAAAAATGAGACATATTATTTAGATCTGTTTTAAAGCAGTCTATATCTTCTTTCGTTATTCTTGCTCCTATCTCACTATCATCATTGAGTAAGTAGTGCAGAGGTATCCTATTTTTTTTGTTTTGTAGACTATTTGCTGTTTTTTTTACCGACTTCAAAAACAGGGGGAGGTTATCGATTCGGTTATATATTTTTTAAAATGTTTGTTACTTCAGAACTCCAATATTTATGAATTGATTGGGAAAAATTGTTTTTTTATTCGAAAGGAATATTTCCAAATTAGTTCCATTTTTATCAAAATCATTTTCTGATGATGAGATCCATGAGGGATTGAGGGAACTCATCAAATATTATCATAAGAAAATAAAAATGTACACGTTGGTTCAGTTCCGATGACAATGCATTTTATACGGTAAGCATGACCTGATCCTGCACCCTGGATTGGCTCCCGTCGAGGGGACTCCTCAACGGTCAACAGCACAGACACAACATTTTGTATACGCATTCAGTTATGACAGCACGTCCTAAATTTCACTATGACATAGTTGCTGCACTCATTAAAAAAATGTAGTCGGATTTTTTTTGTTTTGCGTAGACCCCCTGCCCCCCCCCCCCCCCAGTTTTTGGTAAAGTGGACAGTTATAAAAAATAAAAACATATGCAATGTTTAGCTGTATCATTATTGAAAGTATTTAAATTTTCACGGTTTAAATTTAGTATCTTTAAGCGCCCACGACCTTGAAGCACAAAGTATTTGAGAAAGCCACACATAAGTGCACATGTAGCGCTATCTCACTTGCTTATTCATGTGACGGGTCCATCCTACTCGCTCGCACAATAGCCGTTAAAACGCAATTTGTTTGCTTTAACGGCTCGCTCGCACCTTCCCATGTTACTCATATGCATTGCCCTCCCCAAACGACCAGTGTTGCAATTTGACTTGAGTGTTGATTTTCTTCCATGACACTTGTGAGTCGCGCCCGCGCGTTCATTTATTGCGATTAATATTGGGTCCTTGCCGCAATTGCTGTTTTACTTTCCTGACGACCTATCGGAAAGGAAAGTATTGTGATCGCGCTAAAAAAAAATTTTGAGATGAAGAAGGGAATATATATTTTGAGACTCCCTGAGACGATTGAGACTATTTCCAGACCGATCTCTGTCTGTCTGTATGTCTGTATGTCTGTATGTATGTATTCTTCCACGATAGCGCCCAGACGCTTAATCGGATTGAGCTGAAATTTGGTATATAAGCTTCTGTTAACTGTCGGAGGAACCCATTAGTTTTTGGAGTCCCTACGCCCTACGGTTGTGGTACCTCCCATACAAATTTGGGGTTCCCGGCGAAAAAATTGTTTCCGCGATAGCGCCCAGACGCTTAATCTGTCTAAGTTAAAATTTGGCATAGAAGCTTCTGTTAACCATCGGAAGAACCTATTAGTTTTTGGGGTACTTACGACCAACGTTTGGGGTACCTGCCATACAAATTTGGGGTACTAGAGTAAAAAATGTCGCTGTTTTTTCGCACCTCCCCGGATACTAGTCAGGAAAGTCTTGGGGTGACACAACCGATTTTTTAAACTTGTGACTGTTTTGCACTAAGAAAAATGTCCAGTTTATCCTTAGAGCTGTTGACAGATGCAGTGCTTATCCTTGACCAAATATCAAGTAAGTAGTTGTCTAAATGTCCAAAAGTACAAATGTCAATAAATTAACATAAATATATCGTGTTTAGTGTCAAATGAAAGGTCTGATTGAGAACATTCCGGAAATATACATGCATCTACCTGTATATGGATTAATACATAAACCACAAATATTTAATAAAAAAACGGTATTTAAAGTAATTGTAAATACAATAGTTCACTTTCCGACACGGCCCGGTGGCATAGTGGTTAGGTCGCCTGATGTTACATTGTAAGGTCCCGGGTTCGATTTCCGGCTGGGTCACCATTTTCCGTTGGGATCTAATTAATTACGGAATTGCATTTTCAATTCTGTCGATGGAACGCAATAACAAGACACACACTTACAGACATGTTACACTCACACATACATATAACACGTCATAGAGATTATCATATGACAATAAACCCGCACATTGTGACATTTTTACAATAAATAGTATAAACAAACAAACTTTCTGTAACCTCAGTTGTGTTTTTTATTCTTTTTAATATATTTACTTGTTTCGTAGGTCGTCAGCGGTAACAAAAATAATTCTTTATTATTATGTTGATTTCTTTCCATGACACTTGTGACTCGCTCCCGCGCGTTCATTTATTGCGATTAATATTCGGTCCTTGCCGCAATTGCTGTTTTTTTTACACTGGCCACTTTGAACTTAAAATATTTGCTAGTTTTCACCCTCTGCAATGCAAACACTCAGAAGATTTCTTCCTATGGACACAAAAAAATCTCTTGCACAGTCTCTCCTCTTGCCTCTCCTTGACTATGCAGATGTGGCTTATCTCGATTTATCAGAGGAACTGCTCAACAAACTTGAACGTTTGCAAAATGTATGCATACGATTCATCTTCGGTCTACGTAAGTATGATCACGTGTCCGACTATAGGGCACAGTTAAAGTGGTTGCCAATACGCCAAAGAAGAAATGTTCATATACTGGCTCTCCTATATCGTGTACTCACCCAATTAACACCATCCTATCTCCAGGAGCTTTTTGAACCACTAAGTTCCCACGGTCTCGTACTTCGGTCAGCCTCTGACAGTTTATTAAAAATTCCGAGTCATAATAGTGATTTCTATTCCTATTCTTTCTGTGTCCATGGTGCAAGACTCTGGAACGATCTCCCAGCAAATATACGAAACTCGCCTTCTTTACCATCGTTCGAGACTCACCTTAAGGATTACTACCTTTCTAAGAAGTAACCAGTTCTTCCCTTTCTCTCCTGTTCCTCTCCCAATTTCCTCTCCTCGGGCACTTTTAGTCTTAAATTCTTCCACTTGTCTGTATGTTATGTAATAATCTTTATTTTCACTATGCGCGCATGTACCACTATGTTTAGGTTAGCTGTAAGACATTGCCATGTGGCAATAAGCTCGCCTTTTTTGTATACTTTTTTTAAGTGCAAATAAAGAGTTTATAAATATAAAAATTATAAAACTTGGATAACTTCGGTTTGAGTTGGAATTTTGAATTCAAATAATTTTAATTCAAGGCCATGTTATTCTTTTTGACGTGACAACGTCTTATAATTCGATGGAGCCGGCTGCACACACGAAAAAACATGACTCATGCGGTGTTACCTCGCTCTGAGGCGTTCTATTTAAGGCTTGTATACAATGAGCGAACAAAACAAAATATTCCTTTATCAAATTCAAATATCAAATATCTATCAAACAAATATTAAATATTAATGACTGTTTCTTTCTTTTCTCACATATAACTTTATTTATATTATTTAATCGAATTTTATATTATATTTATTGCCGATTTAATAATGGAATTGCATTTTATTTATTATATATTTTTAATATTTTTTATTATTATTATTTTTTATTTTATTCTGAAGACCACATTTTAGGGCAATTTAGTGTCATTAGCTTTTTACTAAAACTTGTACATTTGTAGGCAACCAAGCAATCAAGCAAACTTGATTGTAATATTTTTTATTAAAGCTGGTATCCTTACCATATCGTCTATGTACATATATCAGTGCCTTTTATACGCCAAAGAGAATATTTTAAATTGCGAGCTTCACTCCACTCGGCATAGCCATAATACGCGACATAAGAACAATGTGTTATTGCCTAAAGTACGCTTGACTAAATATCAAAAAACATTTTTATATATAAGTTTTAAATTGTTCAATGCTTTGCCATCATCAACGAAAAGACTTGAAATGGCAGCATATAAAATCTGCTTGAAAAATCAGTTAGTCAAACATGCCCTTTACAAACTGGACGACTTTTATGATATTGCGTCCACAATTGCTTGATTATAAATATCCATATTATGACTATACTTTCGAACTAAGTTTTAGATTTTATTGACATTGTTTTTAATTACGCATGTTTCAGAATTTTTCTTTTTATGGTATTGATTATTATTTGTTTGATTATTGATTATTTTGTAAAGTTGACTATTTTTAAGTAATCACCTCTGATTACAATTATTTTTTTCCTTTTAATTAATCAAAGCGATTTTATCATCCGGTAAATTATGATTGTAAAAGTTGACATGTTCCTCAGTATTGTGAAATGCTTTTATGGAATGAATAAATGATGATGATGATGATGATGATGATTGGAGTCCTGTCCACCCTAGAACGGGCTAGTCCCAGTTGGGTGACAGAAGCAAATAAGCAAAAGGTTAAGGTTTTGCCATTCGGTTCCTGTTATTTTTGTAAGCTAATCAATGTTTTATAGTAATTAATTCTTAAATAAATAAATAAAATAAAATTAAAATTTTCAAATTTAAGGCTTGTATACAATGAGCGAACAAAACAAAATATTCCTTTATCAAATTCAATTACCAAATATCTATCAAACAAATAATATTAAAATTTTCTTTTGAAAAATGCAACCATTCCATCAGTATTTTCTTATGACGTTGTCATGTTCAACTATCGTCAGTAAACCGACTTTATAGACAACCGATTTTTTTAATAATCATTTGTCTTTCCGTCGTTCGTTTTTGCTCAAATATTTTCGTTTGTGCAACCGTGGTAAAGTCTGCATTATTTTCAAATATGAGATCCTGTGCCGGTGTTTTTTTTATTACAGCTTCTTGCGGTCTGGCTATACAGTTACCGTAAATGTGTACTGTTAAGCACTGCAAACAATGATGAAAAAGCTCATGATTAAATAACCGAGCCTGGTCAATTGCTCATCGCCACTGCTTCTGCATGATAACGTATAACTACAGATTCCACTGCAAACAGTCGCAAAGTTGCAGGAGTTGCGGCTCAAGACTCTTGGTCACCCACCGTTCTTGCCAGACCTTGCTGTAATAGGTTTTCATTTTGTTTTCAGAGTTTAGATAACTTTATAAAAGGAAAAAAATCAAGACAGTCGGTTAAAAACGCCTTTAACCCGTTGAGTTTGAGTCAACCAAATCTGGTCGCGAAACAATTATCCGTTGAGTACGAGTCGACCAAATCTGGTCGCGCGTTTTTTTCACTTCTTTGACGTTCTCATATTTATTCATAATTATCTAATTGTTTTACAAAATGATATTTCAATATTCTATATTCGAAATTTCAATGCAATCATTGTGAAGTTGTTCTTTTTATGATTGGTGTAGTAGTTTCGTAGTTATAGTACTTTAAGGTCGATGTCGCCGAAAATCCTGCAAAAGAGACAGATGCATCCATGAAAATACCCATTTACTCCAAGGGTTAAAGAATTCATAGGGACTGTACATGACAGCTTTTTCAGCAGAGAAATTAAGCAACTCAGCGCGTTTGACCGTCAGCGCTATCAGCGCTACTTGTATTTCGCCATCTCGGAAGGGCTGCGAAATCGTTCTATTGGGTTGCTTCTATCTAATGCCACATAATATAACCAATGCTATAACTATAACTTACAACTTTGACGCAATCACTGATTACTTGTTATAACAACTTCCAAATATTCAGTTACTAATTCGTATAATTCGATTTGTAGATTTGGAATCTGGTCGCTTCAAAGGCATCGTTTGGGCTGCTGGACCAAACATGGGGAAGAGCAGTTTACCAAAACAAATATGGGCGTTAATCAAGTATGTATATTCCATCTGCAGAGTAACAGTCTCGCAAAAACACTTCCAAAACTCTTTTGCTTGCCACAAGAAGTCAATATTCATTCTGCAAAAACAAGCAGTTAAAATAATATCCAGGCTTGATAAGGACAAATCGTGTAAACTCATTTTAGGTGAATAAAGATCATGACGCCGACTTCACTCTATTTAAGTTCCCGCATTTCCAGGGAGCTATAACGACATTGTGCCATTCTGTGTTACGGTGCAGCTTGGGTGGTATTGGCCAAACTCTCTGTCTTCTGGCCTGCCCAACTCTGTCAGGGCCGCTGTGAACATCTGCCACGGCTGTAATCCTGCAGTCGGAGGCGGTTGGAATCAGAAGATCGCGGATTAAGGGGAATACCTCAGGCAGTACTGGGCAGTTTGTGCACCATCCGGTTTGCTAGGTGTTGAATGCCGAGCCACCGAATAACCAGAGGGGTCTGGAGACGTACGTTTCCTATAACAGCGGAGGGTAATTGTCGGCCTGACGTCTTCAACCCTTGAATCGATCGCGTCGTCCACCTGATCCCGAGTGACCATGGCGGGCAAAGGGCGTAGCGGTCTGCAAAATATTCAAACTGAATAAACCCTTACCTCAGGTAGAGGCCGCTGATCCAGTCAAATCAGCATACACTTCTAGACCCCAGTAACCTCGCTCGTTGGAGCTAGGCCGAGGATAGTACATGTCCCCTTTATACATATTTTAGGGAGCTAAGGGGCCCTTGCTGAGTTGGCCACGAAGACCCATTCTGTTCAGGGTTGGTCACACTCACGGGTCAACACCCATCCGGCGGCCTCCACGAATGAAGTGTGAGCCTGGGCAGGACTCTGGCCTTAGGGCTAGTTTCCCCTAGGAATCAACCTTCTGGCGCTCCAGGACGGTCTGCGCACCGTGCGGCGTAAGCCAATCGATAGTGCACTGTAACTAACAGTCGGGGAGTCTGGAAGCAGTACTGTTTCCTATAGAGCGGGGGTGGTTACGGACCTTACGGCGACTGCTCTTGAAACGACCATCGGCTACCCGATCTTGGGTGTACAGCCGGGCAACGGATGCCGTGGTCCGCGATAGATTTGGCATACACCGTTTCACCGCTTCGTAAGGGAGAAGACCGCGCAAGCGACCTCGAACTCGTAAGCAATCAAGAGACCAGAGTAATCTGGTCGCAATTGAAAGTAAGGGCGTGAGTGTAAGCCCACTGGGTAACACTTCTGGCTATCTCGCAGTCAAGGCGTTGGCCTCTTACGGGCATGTGGCGGAGCTTGACGGTGGACTGTTTTGTCCAAGTCTTCTGCGCTCACTCCATGGAGATGGTTAAAACTTCCTGAGGTGACGGGTTCGCCCGTTGTAGTTGACAACTTTAGTTGTACATATTCTAACTGGCAACTTGGCCTTAGATCAAGGACGGTACACTACCGCCAGTGGCGGTCTCTTCATATAAGCCGAAAAGCCTGGCTTGCCTATAATTCCAAATTAACAATTAAATAAATGAATAACACAATTCGTAAAAAAACAACTAAACATTTTTTTTTGCTAGCGCTCCTACTGCTATCTAGCGCGCACAGCTCGCTCCACGCGAGAAAAAATCTGTTATCGACAGGGTGCGATAATTATAGACAGGGCGCGATTGCTGTCTCGCTCGCACATTATGGGCTTTCAATGCGGCTTTCAAAATCAGTGTTCCTCTCATTCGCACCTGTGGCAAATTACGCTAAACAATATATGTGTATATACAACTTTTGTATCGGGAGCTAAGCCGGGCTTGCTTAGCCATGACGTTGAATGCGAACTGCGAATGCGAACGTGTCAACAGAAAGCGCGACTTCATTATAATTAGTTTGGATTGCAATGTGCGAGTGACGTCGGGCTAATTTTTTATTGTGTAATTTCAATTGATTTGTGGTTTTAGTGCCTGATAAAAAAATGGAGGAAATTGTCCTTTGTGGTCAGTAATGTATTCTTATTACTTTGTTTTCTGACATATGTGACAACCCGCAGGACTAAGACGGGGATACGGTTTTAGCAGCGAAGAATTTTAAAAACTCGATGCGATCATTCCATTTAAATTTTTTCACCTTGTTTTCCGCCGAATTTTTAAAAAACTGAGCGTTTGTACAACATTCTTCAAAAATCACAAGTCGATGTGGGTTATAGGAATTAAGAAAGGAAAACAAAATAAAGGAATTTCAGACTTGGTTACGTGTTGAATTTCAATATGAATTTGATCAAATTTATGAAAACAATCTACAAAATAACTCAGCACCTCGTTTGAGACGCAACGTACGCTGTGCTCATACTGAATACAAACGACTTTTTGTCCAGGTAATTAATTGACAACATATTTTGCGAAATTGACGATCGATATTCGCAAATTTTCAAATTGAAATTTTTCCAACTCTTCAACAACAAACTATAAGAGAAATACCGTTTAGATTTTCCTACAAAGGCATTAGATTCATTATTTGACATTTATGCAAACCATTTTGACAGAAGGTTTTAAAGAACCAAATGATTTGTTTGTACTCCTCTCTTGAATTGAAAGATTGCAATGTTTTTGAACGAATTAGTCAGAATAGCCTCGAAGACACCTTTCCCCAATTGTTGAAGTTAGCGTATCTTGTCGTCACTATTCCTGCTACAAGTGCTTCCGCAGAACGTGCATTCTCATCTCTTAAGCTTATTCATACTTACCTAAGAAATACACAGGGTCAGGAACGTCTATCTGAGTTATGGTTGCTATTGAAAAACAGTTGTTAAAAGAATTAAAGCGTTCGCCATCATTTTACTCAGACGTAATAAAATCATTTTTGAAAAAAGGTAGACGCTTCGATTTAGAATATAAACGATGAAAATATGCCAGCGTGAGTTTCATTCCCATGGCTAGCTTTCTAAGGGTCACTTATTTTACTTTTTGTTCACTTTTTTATAAAATAGTCTTACAGCTCATACAAGCAAGGGTCAACTTATCAACTCAAGCAAGGGTCAACTCAAGCAAATAAAATGGCTTTTCTAAGGGGCTCTCTAGACGATCAAGCATGCTTGACAAGCTTCGCGTCGCGGACAGGGAGGGGATAGTAAAACCGCAGGAAATATGCAAATATTTTTTTGTAATATTTACCAAAAATGCATAATTTTGTAGTTTATACCAGGGAGTCACGTTAATTAGAAGTAATTGATTGATGAATGACGTGACTGGCATTTTTGGTAAATATTTAAAAAAAATGCATATTTTCTGCGGTTTACGATCCCCTCCCAGCCCGTGACGCGATTTTTGACAAGCATGCTTGATCGTCTAGAGAGTCCTTTAAAGCCACTAGAGGTATGCGACTGCTGATAAGTATATGTTAAATTCTGTCTTGCAGTAGCATGCCTTCAGTGTGCTTTATTGAATGTACGACCCAAGCAGTAAATTTCAAACTGAAGATTAAAGAGTAAAGAGGTACCACTTTTTTACTATAAAAAGCGTAAAAAAACACAAAGAGGTATGTCGGGCTTGCCCTATTTACGAACCCTGGGCACGCCACTGACTACCGCCATGACAAAGTCCTTGCTAATTGCCTCACGAAGGTTAATTCGTGAGGCAATTAGCCTCTTAGTGGCTTGTGCCAACAAGGGTTTGACATTACCCTCCAAACCTCCAATACAGTTTGTGCAGGATGACTCTAAAGGCAAAAAACATGTTACTTCAAAACCTTTCTCAATAATCGAGAAAGCTTCAGATTGAATTCTGGAGGTCGATTCTGTTTCAAAGCAGTATAAATTCCCTGAAAGTCTCGGATGCACAGCCCTTCCGAGACTCATAGTCTTTTGGGAATCAAATATCCCAAAAGACTATGAGTACAAATTAAATAAATACTATGATCTCGCAAATGCCGTCACCCGAAACGGCTTCACTGTTCACCTTCATGCGGTGGAAGTTGGCGCTCGTGGCCTGCCAGCTAAATCTCTGTTTCACCTCTTTAAAGATCTTGGTCTTTCCAGAAAAATAATCAAATCTTTCCTGTAAAAAATATCTAAAACCTCGATTTCCGCATCTCAAATTCTATGGCTTGGAAGGGGGTGTGAATGGGTGGTAAGGTGAACACTCACATGTGGCAAGATAGCTGCCCTAAACCTATCACAGCTACTCGTTAGTCCGGAATCCACTGCTCTCCCCTCAATGTAATAATAGTATTATGATGGGCCCCGACGGGATGAGGTAGGCCTGCTGGGTTCACTTCCCAGTGCCTCGCGGAAAGGCGTTGGTCTCTGAGGTCCGGGGGTCTCCTCTCACAGCCTGAGGTGCCGGGTTCGCCCGTTCCAGATGACAGCTCCAAAGTGTGCCATTCAGTCTCCTATGAAGAGAACATAAAAGATTTAATGGGCAGCACAATCCTCAGTCAAGCTATGCCAACAGCCCGAAAGAGTCCAACACCTTACCGCGAGTGAAACCAGCGGGCCGCCTCGCGCCCTCACTACCAGATTTGGACGGACTTCACCGTCCCCTAGTCCGGTCACATATTCGAAATCGCTTGCGCGGCCTATGTCTGACGTAAACGGTAATTTAGTTCAAATTGATCACGGCCCAAGACGCTTAATACCTGTTAAATCTAACATGGGGTCGTGTGGCCAAGGTATTGTTTCTCAGGATAGATGATGCCAGGTCACAGGAAACGTAAAGAAAACGTATGTTTCAAGACTGTTTCGAGGCTACCGGATGCGAGTTAAACCGTGAGTTGGGCAGATAAGACAAAGATGGCCATCACTGCCCAAGCTGCGTGGGGGAGCTAATGGGCCCTGTTGGAGTTGGCCCATTTGTTCAGGGTTGGTCACACTCACGGGTCAACACCGATTCGGCGGCCTCCATGCATGAAGTACGAGCCCAGCTAGGACTCTGGACTTAGGGTTAGTTTCCCTTCTGGCACTCCTGGACGGTTTGCGCGCCGTGCGACGTCAGCCAATCGATTGTGCATTCTTACTAACAATCGGGGTAGTCTGGAAACAGTACTGTCTCCTATAGAGCAGGGATAGTCGTTCACCTTATGGCGACTGCTCTTGAAACGGCCATCGGCTACCCGATTCCGGGTGAACAGCCGGGCAAAGGATGCCGTGGTCCGAGATAGATTTGGTATACATCGTTTCACCGCTACGTAAGGGATAGGACCGCGCAAGCGACCTCGAACTTGTAACCAGTCGGGAGACCGGAGTAATCTGGTTGCAACTGGTAGGGCGCGAGTGTCGGCCCGCTGGGTAACATACCTGGCTATCTCGCTGTAAGGTGTTGGTCTCTTACGGGCATGTGGCGGAACTTGACGGTGGACTGTTTTGTCCTAAGTCTTCTGCACTCACCTCACGGGGGACAGAACGATCAAATTTTGTTAAAACTTCATAATGGGTTCTCCCATTGTAGTCAACAGCTCTAGTTGCCCAAGCTGTGTGGAACCATTAGAACCCTGATTCTATCAACAGATTCAGAAGGATAGAGACCAACAACAAAATATGGAGCCGAGTATATTTGGCTTTTTCCTGATTTATCTCCAGGCCATATATATTGCTGCTCTAAGACTTCTTTGAGTCATATGCAAATATTTGTACCGATTGAAGATATTTAAATATTAATCTTTTCAGTGTTTTCGGAATGTCTTTTGGTGCTGAAATGGACGAAGCGTCTTCTAAGCAATTCATGGATGACGCTTTAAAAGAAGCGATGGGTTGCCGCAGCCGAGATTCGATTATTAGCGAACGTAAGAATGATAAACTTTAGTAGAATAACAAAATACAAGTAGAATAACTTTATTGTGCTTAAAGAAAATAGGGAGTTAATGGGCCTTGATTCAGTTAGGCCACTAAGACCCAGTTGTATAGGGTCGGTTAATACCCATCCGGCAGCCTCCACGCAGAAGTGAGAGCCAGGGTAGGACGCTAGCCTGCGGGTCAGTTTCCCCTAGGAGTCAACCTTCAGGCGCTTCTGGACGGTTTGTGCACCGTGCGGCGTCAGCCAATCGATTGTGCAATCCGACTAACAGCCGGGGGAGTCTGGAAACAGTATGTTGTCAACCATTCGGCAACCCGATCCCGAGTGAATCAGCCGGGCAAAGGATGCCGTGGTCCGCGATCGATTCGGTAGACTCCAGTCGAGAGGCAGGAGGTATCCTGAAGGTTAATTCCAGACGGAAATATCCTTCCAACTGGTAGTCAGGGAGCAAGGCTGCCCGCTGCTTAACTTTCCCGGTGCCTTACCGTAAGGCGTTGGTCTATTACGGGCTTGTGCGGTAGTTTGACGCTGGACTGTTTTTCCTAAGTCTTCTGCGCTCACCTCACGGGAGACAGAACGCTAAATTTCGTTAAAACTTCCTGAGAGGACGGGTTCACCTATTGTAGTTGTGCTTAAAATTACATTACATTACTAGAGCCTCCGTGAATTTTGGTACTAATTTACATAGTTCAAAAAAATTATTCTCCTAAACGAGATGCATTTTTAAGATTTTAGAGTCGTTGACTTTGGTATATTAAAACCCACATTTGATCACAAAAAAAAATCCACCAGCAATTTTTTTTTGTGAAATGGAACTGGAAATGGAACTTACAGCGTAAAATATTAAAATTCTCAATTTTTCTTTAAAGTTAAACTTTTTGTCGTCATGGAAATATAAATTTGAGAATTTTGCTATTTTTGCTAAGTTCCATGTCCAGTGATTGTGATGGTTAAAATTATTTGTGATTAAATGTGGGACAACACCCCCTCCCCCCCTTCCCGCGTCAATTTAACCTCCCACCGCGAGCCAATTCGTAGTATATTTATAGTATTTTCCGTGGTATTAAAATGGTTTTTTCCGGAAAATATGTAGCATTTTCTATAATATTATTCGTCTAAATATTCTGAATATTATTCGTGTCGCTTGTATATGGAGCTATTCCAACCAAAATTTCGCTATCTGATTTCGGTCCAACAAGGCACCTGTGTACCGAATTTGAAAAGGGGACTCTAACTGTAATATTTCGAGATTTAAGGAAGACTAGCACGCTCTCTTGCGGAGCGATTTTAAATACAATATTTTCAATTCTTGCCATGACCGAATGATGCGTGCATGCCAAATTTCAGCTCAATCGGATAAAGCGTTTGGGCGCTATCGTGGAGGAATTCTATCTAAATACATATCTAAATACTCTAAAATATCTAAACACTCTAAATACTTGAAAATACATGTTGTTTAGGAGAACAAATTATTTTTTAATGATGCAAATCAGTACCGAAATTCACAGTGGCCATAATAGTTTGTGGCACTTGTAGCACTAGATGGCGTCGAAACTGGCGTACAACTGATTGTCATGAAAATTGGTATACATAGGTATTACAGCGCAGATATAACACGGGCGACGGATAATAGCACTAGTTTAATATAAACTAAAACAAATGTTAAGGAGAAATCTTTTGGAGTCAAGTGGAAATGAGAGTTATTTTTATTAATTTTTATTTTATTTGTTGTGTGGGGCTTTTCTAAGGTCTTTATGAGCCTTGTAACACTGCGACCATTGCTGATCTATTGTGTTCGCCACCTACTATAGTTCTGCGCTAAGCCTCGTGTCAGTTAAGAACCGCAACAGGCTATTGGCGCCAGATTGTTTTACCTCCTCAGGTTGGATGTAATGACCACGCATCAGCGGGCCACACTCGCACATGAGATGCTGGGGAGTTTCCTCTGCCCCTTGGCAGAACCTGCACATTTTTGTGTATCGGAGCTTGAGGTTGTGAATGTGTTTGTTAAGGCCACAATGCCCCATGAGCGCCCTCACCAGTATACGTAGATTGTTCCTATTTAGCGATAAGGCCTCACGGGCCGTCTTAGGGTCGTAGGCCTTAATTAGCGCTTTGGATTGATTCAACCCTGGCGTGTTGTTCCAGTGGTTGACGGATTGTTCTAAAGATATTTGTTTGAGAATTAGGTTTGCAAGGCTTTTTGACACGCCACAGCAAGGTTCAGGGCCGTATAACGTTCCCTTTGCTCCCGTCTTAGCAAGTTCGTCGGCTTTTTCATTTCCCTCGATTCCTGCATGGACGGGAACCCATCTTTGAATTACCCTGTTGGTTTTGCCCAGGGAATTCAGTAGTGATACGCAGTTTTGCACTAGCTTTGAATTAATAGTATTCGAGGCTAGTGCCATAAAAGCTGCCTTGCTATCCGAGTGGATATAGATACGGTGGTTGGCGTAGTTCTTACGGGGGTTGATAGAGAGTTAAGGTAAAAGAGTTAAAAAAATTATTGCGACCATGTTATTGAATGGAAAAATATTGTCTGCATTGGAGCCGCGAAGTAGATGATTAACGCATTACAATTATCAACCCCTTGTCCTTAAGGACATTTTTGCCAAATAAGATTTCGTCGACTATAAATAGCTGGAAATTTAAAATTATCATTGTAAACAGGAAATTTAGCTTTTTTCCTATTACTTGTGGTTCTTGTTTTCATCGCGGCCTCTTAATTTCAGGGACCAAAATGCAAGATCAACAAAAGATTAAAAGAATATTTCATGATATTTCAAACCATCCGACTAAAATGGACGTCAATTCTGTTAAGCTGCTAAAGGATTATTTTTTGGCTGTTCGAGGAGATAGACCTAGTGAGTGATATTAATGCATTTTTTTATTGTAAAATGATAAAATAGCAGAGCAAAGCCTAGACGGAGGGGTTGAATGATGCACGTCTTGTCGTGAAGATATTTGGTACGTGACCATTTGGTCATATTGAGTGGATTTATCGGTAAATTCCTTATTCGATGCGTATGTCAATTATTGGAGTTCTTTGTCAGGCTATGGCGATTACCGAAGCTATGTAGAGTGCTTGTAGTATCAAATCCGTAGTGTCATTTCCAAGTATAATTGTCACCCTACATATAATCATTGATTATATAGCGTTTTAGATTGATCAATGCCGTACTACGACTTGGTAACCACAATATTTCAAAGAATGGATTAATCTTCTCCTATTATGTTCAATATGGCGACTTTCAAAGTATAACATTATAGCGGGGCATTGTAGATGGTGCTCTAAACACTCTGATATATTTGTATAATTACGGGTCTAGGCCCGCTTCTATTAACACGCAAGAGGAGAAGTCCATGAAACTCTTACTATGTTTTAAAAAGTTTAAAATATTTTAAATTGAAAGGAAGGATGGGACAAAATTTCCCCACTGGCCAATACCAACCAGACATGAAAATCTCTGTCATTGAAAATCTCTTTTCGTGACTGTCTTGGCGGGCAGTCTAAAATCATTCTGGGAAAAAATACAGCTAAAAGAAAATCCTATATCACTGTATCTCAAAAAAATCGGTTGTGTCACCCCAAGACTTTCCCGACAAGCAGACAACCCCCCCCCCCCCCACCAGCGCGCCAAACCATTAATGCCCAACCCCCTCCCCCAACAGCCCCCTTCAAACACTCCCCCGACTCCCCCACACACCTTCCCACCCCTCCCCTCAACCAACCCACATCAACCCCTTTCCCAACCCACCGCCCCAACCCCCCTCACCGCCCAACCTACCACCGGCAACGCCCCCTTTCCCCCTAACCCCCTAAACCCAAAACCCCCTATCGCCAAGCAAATCTCCCCAAACCTCCCCCCACCGCCAATACATCTTTTGCATCCTAAGCACTTGGGTATCTATTAAAGCGCTTCAGATAAGGCGGATTGGAATCTACGGAAGAAAAAGGAAAATGGTGAGAAGAAGAATATATTCGTTCGGAACTATATACATACATCCTGAGTACTTGGACTATTTTCTTCGAAGTTTAAGCTTTCTAGATAAGGCGGGATAGGAATCTACGGAAGAAGGAGAATATCGAAAAAAAAGAATGTCAAGTAGTTAGTTGTCAAAATGTCCAAATGTCAATAAATTAACATAAATATATCATGTTTTTAGCGTCAAAATAAAGGTCTGGTTGAAGTACATTTCGGAAATATGCATGTATTTACATATATGGATAAATACATAAACCATAAAAAAAACGTAGTAAAAATATTTATAAATGCAAATTTTCACTTTCACTACATATTTTTTTTTATTCTTTATGACATATTTACTTGTTTTTAAACTTGTGACTGTTTTGCACTAAGAAAAATGTCCAGTTTATCCTTAGAGCTGTTGACAGATGCAGTGCTTATCCTTGACCAAATATCAAGTAAGTAGTTGTCTAAATGTCCAAAAGTACAAATGTCAATAAATTAACATAAATATATCGTGTTTAGTGTCAAATGAAAGGTCTGATTGAGAACATTCCGGAAATATACATGCATCTACCTGTATATGGATTAATACATAAACCACAAATATTTAATAAAAAAACGGTATTTAAAGTAATTGTAAATACAATAGTTCACTTTCCGACACGGCCCGGTGGCATAGTGGTTAGGTCGCCTGATGTTACATTGTAAGGTCCCGGGTTCGATTTCCGGCTGGGTCACCATTTTCCGTTGGGATCTAATTAATTACGGAATTGCATTTTCAATTCTGTCGATGGAACGCAATAACAAGACACACACTTACAGACATGTTACACTCACACATACATATAACACGTCATAGAGATTATCATATGACAATAAACCCGCACATTGTGACATTTTTACAATAAATAGTATAAACAAACAAACTTTCTGTAACCTCAGTTGTGTTTTTTATTCTTTTTAATATATTTACTTGTTTCGTAGGTCATCAGCGGTAACAAAAATAATTCTTTATTATTATGATAGGTTTAGTGCCGTTGAAGACTTTGAACATCCTGTGCAATCTATGGAGATCTAGAAGCCGTCTAAGCCAACAGGCGTCATCATCACTGGCGCTACATGCTGTCAGGCTACACGCTTCTGTTACCGGTTTCTTTGACAACCAGAGTCAGCTGAATGAAGATATTGACTTCAACGTGCAATGTGCAGAAGTAAGAAAATTATATTTCTTAAGGTGCTGTACCATTGCTGTGCACGGCATAATGACTATCACAAAACTATGCTTCATCATTGATTATATTAAATATGTAGGGTAGTGTCTCCAGTGAATGAACCCATAAAGGATCCTTTAACTTTGAAAAATCAACCTAAACGGTGTCGGTGCCAAGCTATTTACATACGTCCTTTAATGTCATTGTTAATAATTAAGCATTATTCAGTTATTTCCTTTTTCTAGATGTTCTGTTTAGTTTTCAAAATATACAACAATTTTCAAAATATTTAAAAAATTATAAAATCGAAGACGACAAATATTTTAAAAATTATAAAATCGAAGAAAAAAGTAGTTTCGAGAAAAAAACGTTTAAAATCGAAGACTATCGCGGTTGTTTGACATTATAAATAGGATAGAAAACGAATTTACTGCGTGAAATTTGTAGCACCCGACGTTTCGGTGACGTTGCAGCCGCCGTTGTCCAGGGCAGACTGAAGAGCTGTCAATCCGTTGTTTTGCGGGTAGGCCGCATACCGCTTCTGGGTGCTACAAATTTCACGCAGTAAATTCGTTTTCTATCCTATTTATAAAAGCGCTTAAAGTTTGAGACAAAGTTTCGGGAGCATAACTCAGATAATAGTACTTAATTCTCACATTTGGTTCTACTTCAAAATTAACATTTTCTGAAGTCCTTAAAGCTAAGCGAGCGGTTCTAGCTTCATAATCAGGAAGTCGAGGATTACATTATAGTACGCGCGCGGGTCTATTGATCCGGAATCCAAGGCGCCGGAAGAAACCGGTCCACCAGCTTTGAGGCCTGAGACACGAGAGTCTTTTACGGGGTAGCCTTCCACACGAGGAGGCTTCTGAATAGGAGCTGAATCGTGAGTTGAGCCGATCCGAGAACAAAGCGGATCTTGTGGTCCAAGCTGCACGAAACCGTTCACCACCGAATTTCATTTGGTTACCGAATTTCAGGTCTAACATTCATACAGGAATTCATACAGACATACAGACACACAGAAGTGCATCCACAACACTTTCCTTGCCAGGAAAGTAGAACTCACTCGTGTCACCCCAAGACTATCTTGGCAAGCAGACGAGGCCTCCGCGCCAAACCCCTTAACCCTCCCAACCCCTACCCGTCTCCCCTGCTGACCAAGTATCAAGATCAAATATAATATTTCGAGATTGAAGTACCTGTGACTAGCGCCCCCCCCCCCCCCCCGCTGGACAGGTTTCAACCACAATCTTTTCAACTCTTGCTATGATGACCAAATGGTGCCTGAATCAAATTTCAATCGGATGACGCGTGGAGGAATACACACACACACACACACACATCTTCATCTCGATTTTTTTTTTTGGCGCGTTCACAATACTTTACGTTGGGCTGGAAAAATAAATTGTATGTGAAAGAGTGAGAGAGACATAAACAATGGCACATATGTTGGACAAAGTTCAGAGCGGGAATATTTTTATGTAAGTGTGTGAAGTATGATCTTTTATACTATTTCTATTTTGACAGGGTGATATGGAAATGGCGCAGTTTGAAACATGGCTGAAGGAGTATTTGCTTACAATGCTCGGTCCAGATGGAAAACAAAATTTTTAAATAGTAATATTAATTAATAAATTATTTAATTATTTAGTACGTAAGATTTAAAAAATATGTTACTGTTATTATCATTAACAAAATGCGTTCACTAATTTAAAAAATACGTTACTGTTATTATCATTAATAAAAGGCATTCACTCATTAAAAAAATATGTTACTCTTATTGTCATTAATAAAATTAGTTCACTCATTAAAAAATATATGTTACTCTTATTATCATACAATAAAATGAATTCACTAATTTAAAAAATATGTTACTGTTATTATTATTAAAATAATGCATTCACTAATTTTAAAAATATGTAACTGTTATTATCATTAATAAAATGTGTTCCCTCATTAAAAAATATGTTACTGTTATTATCATTATTAAAATGCATTCACTCATTAAATAAATATTTTACTCTTATCATTAATACAATGCGTTCACTAATTTTAAAAAATATGTTACTGGTATTATCATTAATTAAGTGTGTTTAGGCATTAGAAAAAATATGTTACTGGTTTAGTTAGTTTAGTTTAGTTTGTCTGGGCTTTTTTCTCGCACTTTGATTGGACCGTTGTGCATGGCTCATGTTTCTATTAATGTTTATGTTACTCCGGCCAACCCAGGCTGTCCCAGAAGGTTAGCAGCCTGTTTGGGTTGCTACAGGCCTCCAGGACAGATGCTGGAGATTGTAGTATTTTTGCCCGTTGCTCTGCCACGCTCCTGCATTCCATGAGCACATGCTGTGACGTTTCTTCTTCCTCCATGCATCCTCTGCATAGAGGGCTGTCTTTCACACCTATGGTAAACAGGTGTTTGTTTAGCGGACAGTGGCCTGTCATAATACCTATGACTTCACGGATTTTGTCCCTTTTTAATTTGGTGAGGTTGCGGGCAAGTTTTTTAGACGCTTCCGGAACCGCGTTCTTTGTTAGCCTGCATCCTGCGTTTTTTTCCATTCTGTAAGGTGGGTTTCATCGGTGTTCCTGCGTAGCCATATTTTTATTTGGGCCTGGGGTATGGGCATTAAGGGTTCTGGTCCATATGTTACTGGTATTATCTATACTAATATTATAAAGAGGTAAAGTTTGTGAGGTTGTAGGAAGTAATATCTGGATCTACTGAACCGATTTAAAAATTCTTTTACCAATAGAAAGCCACGTTATTTGTGAGTGTCATTGGATATATATTATTCCCAAAAATGAAAAGACTTTTTCGTGGTAGTCGGATTTGCAAAGTAAGTCGGAGAAAAACGGTCGAACATAAACGTTTTTAACTAACGCTGCCTTAACGATGAGAGATATATGATTAAGTTTCAGAGAAAAGTTGTAGAGCTTGATAATGCCTACATCAGCGACAGCATATGTCTAACTTTTATATTTAAGTCACAAAAAGTAGTATTTTATATTAAAAAAATAATTTTAATCGTTAGGTCATGTTTATTGGTCATATTATCAACAATTATGAATTATTATCGAAATAAGTAAATTTATCGTTTCAAGTGTATAAAACAAAAGACTTTTCCCTTTTACTGAATAAATGGTTAAAGAGATAAGACACTCACAAATAAGACACTCACAAGAAGACACTCACAAATAACGGTAATATAGTCAAATTGGCATGCAAATACATACATACATATGCAGTAAAAAAATAACCCTTCTTTTGGCAGTCAGGAAATAAATCATAGCACTCAGTACTAACCGAACCAGACTCATAATTTCATCACAAGTAAAAATGTTTACCGCCCAACGAAGTGGGCACGGGTCTGCTAGTCATTAATAAAATGTGATGTATTTGTATTCATAGAGGTTCTACATATCATCGCTTTATATATGAGACCTCATACTCGCCAACAAACAAACTGATCAAGGCATGGAAAAAACTGAATAACTTCATTCACGAGATGTTTTTTTAACACGCTTTTATCAGATCGACCTGTATGTAACTATGTAATGGAATCTAAGGTAACTAATTTAACCATCTTCCAAGGATCGTAGCGTCATGAAAATTATCAGCTGTATGTAGTACTGATGACAATACAATAATATGGTACTGTCGAACTGATCTGATGATGGAGTCGGAAGATATGAACTGGAACTTCATGATGGAACATCGTATCATAGCTGTGTTTGGACTTGTAGGAGCCTACGGCCCTACATACCCACAACAAAAAGTTAATTTCACAGAACAGAAAACTGCAGACTCGCTCAAACTTGCACGAGCAGCTGCAGTTAATTTCCAGCTAAATTTGGCAAATATTGCCCAGGCAAGCGACACATGCGTCGCCCCACTCGTAGCTATTGCATCACCGATCACCCTATAAAACGCAGTACATTGCGTTCGATATTCATCATTCCCTTGGCGACAAGTACGCGCTCTACACATCATTCCCTTGGCAGACAGTTGCCACGCGCTACCTATCATTTCCTTGGTGGACAAGTACACGGCTACAGATATCGCGACTACGCTTCATTAACAAGCAGTACCTGCATTATCCGCGATACCGATCGTCCAGCCTCGCTCCTCGACTACACACATCCGACACACTACCACGGCTTCACCTCGCGCCCACACTACGACACAACGGCGAAATAACAACAAGGCGTTAAGAACTGGCGACTTCAACTTTCAACCTTCCGATTAAATACTTCTACTTCGACATCTACGACTTTCATTCACGGAGAAATCTTCATGATGAGAACCACCCTTCGCTCACAAACAATTGGAGTCCAGTGAAGGGTGGCCATTCTCACAGACTTGTTAGAAAAGTCTCGGAATAAACTTTGACCACGATTAGGTTTCAAGGTCTGATGATGAAGCCGGAAGATAGGAACTGGCATTCCATGATGGAATATCGTATCATAGTCGTGTTTGCACTTGTGAGAAAGGTCACGTTTTTTTGTTTTTATGTGCATTTATAAAAGCGTGTTTTTAGTGTTTTATTTTAAACTATTAATTTATTTAAAAACTTTTGTTTACCTTGCCATTTTTATTAGTTTGTTTAGGTGAAATCTTGCAATCTAAATTAGAACCACTTCCTTTTATCCTATGTAGTTGAAATTGTACATGTTGGCTCAGTTGCAATGTCAATGTATTTGTATGGTGAGCGTGACCTGATTTTTCACCCAGGATGGGCTTCCGACGAGGATACTCTTCAACGGTCAACAGCACAGAAACGAAATTTTGTATACGCATTCAAATATGATAGCCCATTCTAAGTATCACCGCGACAGGGCTGCTGCACCCAGGGTTGGCTTTCAATGGGGTGACTCCTCAACGGTCAACATTATACGTTTACGCGGTGACATGCGGCGAAAGAAACCCCGCCCACCACCCGGGCAGTTCTAACAACATGGGTCGTTTTATCTGCCCGGGATGTCGTGCAACGACAACCTCACGTGTACCGGAAGGGTAGCGCGTGAGGGGTGAACGAACGGAGACATAGAGGAAGATTCTCCGGGTTTCTACCCCCTCCGGCAACCCCGTGAACCGTTTATTTTTTATCAAAAACTACATATTGCTTATAAACTAACAAAAAATTAGAAAAAAAAAGAAAAGTTTTACAAATTAAGTTACTCTTATATACTAGATTACTGTTATTAATATTTATCGCTGGCGATTTGTCGCAGTGTATCCATGTGGCTATGTGCGGTGCCGACTTACATCAATAAACAGCAGCAGGGGCGCCGTCGGTGGCATCTATACCGGGAGAACCTGCAAAAGGCACGCACCCACAGGGGCGGACGGGACGTCACGTTACGATACGGGCGGCCTCGGGCGATGAAGCAGCCCACGGACAGCACCATTAAGAGGGGAGGCCCTCTTCCGGAAGGGGAGAGCCCCGCTGCCTCAATTGGATACCCAGTTGTCCGCAAACACCCGGAACGAACGGAAGCAAACCCCGCATCCCACGAGATCCATATACAAGATCGGCAGACTGCCGACGCACGCACCAACCGTATCCAGCATTACTGCCCGTGCGGTATCCAGCTTAGGGCATGTCCGGCTGCTTCACCCAGGGTTGGCTCCCGACGAGGGGACTCCTCAACGGTCAACAGCATAAACCCGAAATTCTGTATAGCATTCGATTATGATAGCCCGTTCTAAGTTCCACTTTGACATGGCTGCTGCACCCATGGCTGGCTAGGGACAGAGCATTTTAATAAAGTTTGTTTTCAAAAATGTGTTTTTACTATTAACTTATTACAAACTTTTATTTACCTTGCAATGTTTGTTAGTTTGTTAAGGTCAAATCTTGCAATCTTTTTTTTTTTTTTTTCTCTCTTTTTGTTAATGCCATCTGTCTTCTAGATATGACATTCAGCAATTGTTGTGGCTCTTGAACATGTATATCTCTGATGT
Organism: Micropterix aruncella; assembly: GCA_944548615.1. Classification (NCBI taxonomy): domain Eukaryota; kingdom Metazoa; phylum Arthropoda; class Insecta; order Lepidoptera; family Micropterigidae; genus Micropterix; species Micropterix aruncella. Next base: position 14,838,531 of record OX155977.1, read on the forward strand.
TCCTTTGATTATCTTGACTGGACTTGAATGGTATGTGCCCAATGGCACATCCACAATAATGGGTGCTAGCACATTATTATGACAGCAAGTCTTGGGGCACTCTCTTTTTCAATCTGCGGAAAGCCTGGTTTTTCATCAGCTTTGAAGCTAGTTGATTTGGATGAAGTAGAACTCGCTTTTGGTAGGATACCATTTTAGTTTTAATTTCTTCTTTCACTGTTGAGATTTCCAGGTCATGATGTAAACGGACGTTCAAGACATACCATGGTGCATCAACTATTATTCTCAGCATCTTGTTTTGGAACCGCTGAAGAATCTCTATATTGGAATTGGCTGCTGTGCCCCACAGCTGTAATCCATAGGTCCAAATGGGCTTCAGGATGCATTGCACACTACTAATTTGTTTTCTAGTGAGAGTTGTGACTTGCGGCTAATTAACCAGTACAGTTTCCTGAGCTGTTGACTTAGCGCTTTCCTTTTCGTAAATATATGCTTCCTCCACGTAAGCCGTCTATCCAGGTACAGTCCGAGGTATTTAGCATCATTCCCTTGTGGTATTTGGATGCCATTTAATTTTACTGGTGGACATGTTTCCCTTCTCATGGTGACGGTCACTTGCACCGATTTGAATCTCATTCGCTTTGATTCGCCATTTCTTTAGCCAGATTGAAATCTTATCGAGACTCTTTTGTAAGAGAAGTCAAGCTTCCTCAGGATTTTCATGTACGGCTAGTGCAGCAGTATCATCGGCGAATGTGCCCATCTCTACCTTCTCGGTTAATGGGAGGTCTGTAGTCAGTAGTATACAGAAGATACAGTGTAGGGCCCAAATTTTACTTGTTGGTTCCGTTCCGATGACAATCCATTTGTATGGTGAGCATGACTTGTTTCTACACCCAGGATCGGCTTCCGATGAGGCTACTCTTCCACAGTCAACAGTACAGACACAAATTTGTACACGCATTCAGTTATGACAGCCAGTTTTAAATTTCATCACGACAGGGGTGTTGCACCTAGAATTGCTTTCCAACGAGGGGACTCCTCAAAGGTCAACAGCACAGAAACGAAATTTTATATGCGCATTCAATTATGTTTACGGTAAAAATATTGTTTTAAACTGGCCATTCTCTTTTTTCCAACACCCATTATCGACAATCAGTACGTTTCCTTCCTATTATTTTCCGTTTTAATTACGGATAATTGGAGTTCTACTGTATATGATTCAACAATTTGTTGTCAAAAGTTGCTTACTAGTACTGATTGGTCGATATCCTGAACGTCAGGCAATGGACTGTATTTAGTTAAGGTGTGGTGGGCGCTGAACAGCCACAGTGGAAATAGATCTAGGATTAAGAAAAGGAGTACCTCAAAAAACCGCTTCCTTCCTGATCTTCTCTGGCTGCTTCGCTGATGGGTAGCTACCCAGACGCTGGTGCTGATCCCGATGAAACAAACTCCCTAAAATGCATGGCACTTCCGGAAGTTATTTTTATGTAAATTTTCTATCTCGGATAGACGAGTATTTCACGACGTGCGATACGATCCACAGCGCGTAAATTTGATAACTGAATCGTCGATTGCGCAGATGGTCCGAGCGATGACTTTTTGTAGGTACTTATTTATTATAACAGGGTAGGAATAAAATATATTGGAAAACATTTATTCGGGATTAGGGAGGAATAAAACTTAAGGATACACCAGGCTTCGCCCATTTCAAGGATGTCACTAATTACAAACTCACCCTGTATAAAGTAAAGTAAAGTAAAAGGTATTTATTTCCAATACAACCATACAATTGTGTAGGAATGACAGTAATTAATCTTAAATTAGTTACTCAATTTAGACAAGAGATGATATACAATATATAGTTTTAAACTTACCAATTTACGAAAACATAGACTATATGATAACAGTTTACAACAAAACAATTAACGGTAAATAATATGTATTAGATTAACTGGGTAGATACGATGCTATGTATTTTCAAAATATTTTAAGAAGTCGTTATGGGCATACATGTTGATTTTAAGCAGATAGACTCGGATGGATCTCTTGAAAATATCGATGTTTTTAATTTCTTTTAATCTTTCGGGCAATTTATTGAAAAGTTTGAGGCCTAAGTATCGACTAGTCGCCTGGAACTTGGCAGTACGTGCTACGAACGGTTGGAGATACAGGGTTTTATTCCTGGTGTCATGCCGATGTACTTCCTCGTGGGATATGGCCGAGCTCTTATTGCAATAGAATTCGCAAAGAGCTTCTTGAGCAAAAATCGCATATACGGTCAATATCCCTAGTTTTTGGAAGTGTTCACGACATGACTGCCGTGGACCAATACCTACTATCGCACGTATGGCTCTTTTCTGGAGAGTGAATACACTGTTGATGTGTGCTGCATTACCCCATAAAAGAATACCATAGCGCAGGTGTGACTCAACTAGCGCGTAATAGGCCGATATTACTTCAGTTCTCTCCAAACAATTTCTGATGCGTAATAGAGCATAGCAGGCTGACGAAAGTTTTGACTTAACATGCTCTATATGTAGATTCCATGACATCTTTGCATCCAGATGTAGTCCGAGGAATTTAACTGATTCCGCAAGTTCAACCGGGTAGTTAACTTTTATAGATGATGTCTTGCTATGATGTCTTGTATGTTCTACATAAAGAGATCTTTCCATTAGTATATGATATACAGCTATTGGAAAAGTGGGCCCGAAATGCCCATTCACTTTTCAAGCTGAAAATTTAAAAATTTCAGCACTTCCTGAAAACCGATCATATTTAAAATATTTTGATTTATGTATATATTTATCTATTAATAATCACGAAAATATGTATCAAAACACGCGATGCTAATAAATATGGATATTTTCGACGACATTTGACCATTATAATGATTTAATAAAAACGTGATAAAAACTATTTAAAACCCCCGCCACTGACATCTGACGTTTCGGCGTTCCAAACTGTACCAACATTCGAAACAGAAACTCATAAAACATATATTACACAGATTGTTTTTAAAGCGCCGTCATCTGAAGTTTAATATGTTGTCGGTTTGTTGTTTTATTATAGAGAAAAAATCTTTTTTTCCAGTTCTTTAAAGTAACGAACGATATACACATTTCTGCAAGTGCACCATTACAAAATATTCGTGTTTGTACAGTGGCAAAAAAGAAAGTACACTGCAGCATCAAGATCACTACGTCAACTCTGCCTAACTAGGCCTAAACCTGCTAAAGCAGGCGTACCGTAAAATATTTTTACCTTTATTGGTTATGAAAGAAAAAAACAAATTCAAATTAGACACATAAGTATTTTAAAAATCGGTTGTGTAACCCCAAGACTTTCCCGGTAAGAACAAACCCCCCCCCCCCCCGCCCCTTTCCCCACCGACCTCCGATAATGATTGTGTTAAGTTACTATGATAGCAAATGTGGTATATTTAAGTATTTTCGTGGTATTAAAATGTCTATTTTCCGAGATGTAGTATTTTCTTAAATACAGAGCTATAACATTTTTGGGTCGCTTTTATGAGAGATATTCCAACCACAATGTGATTTCGATGTAACAAGGCATTCGTGTGCCGAATTTCAAGTCTCTAACTGCAACATTTCGAGATTGATGTATGACTAGCGCGCCCTCTGGTGGACCAATTTAAACTACAATCTCTCAACTCTTGCGATGAACGAATGATGCCCGCATGCCAAATTTCAGCTTAAGGGGATGAAGCGTTTAGGCGCTATCCTGGTGGAATACACACACATATACAGACTAGCAGACAGACTTCAGTCTGGAAATAGTCCTAGTCGTCTTAAAAGGGTGTGGGGGGGGCGGCAAAAATGGAAATTTCCGTCTTCATCTCGATTTTTTTAGCACGTTCACATCTCTTTCCCTTGGGCCCGAATAGTAAAACCATGAAATTTAATTTTAAAAATTAGCTTTAATATGGAAATAAAGTCAACAATTACTTTAAAATAAACAACATTATTTTTAATTGATAAACATCTGTTGGCGATCGTCAAGGGTCCGAGTGAAATAAATATTATGTCCGAAATGTTTACACATGCACGTTTAGAATTATTTGTATGTACGAGTGCAAACCAAGATACACGCAAGCCTTATGTTTTTTGTCGATCCCCAAAATCCCGTTTAAAATTTTGTTTTCTCCTGCGCTGAAATTCACTTGTTTCACATAGGAAAACTGATGTTTTGGTCATGTGAAATATCACATCTGGCAATGGCTGTAACCCTTGAAGACCTACATTCCTGGAAAATTCAGCAATATGGGCGATTCGAAGCAACATAAAATTGTATATACGAGTAAATCGAGAGCAGCAGACATCCTTAATTCTTTGCGCCACAACAGAAATTTCTTGTAGTAGAATGTAAAAATTCTTTAAAGCGTGTAGAGTTTCATTTATTGTAATTTTCATTTATTATAAAAATCATTTAAAATTGTATTATAAAAATTCTTAAATCAATTGAAGCAAAGCATAAATTCTGTTAGAAACTTGTGAGTTCTAATGCTATGAGACCCTTAATTAATTGAATTGAATTGAATATACTTTATTTGCACTTAACAGTTAAAATACAAAAACGAGCTTATTGCAATATCTAGCAACTAACCTTACAGTGTGGTGGTACTTGTGCGTATTGTGCCGCAAAATATCATACATTACATGGGGCTAGGAATGTTAATTGTCTCACTTCATAGAAGGAAGGTCATCTCTGGCAAGCGAGTGAGTGTCGAATTACATGAACGGTCGAAATGACGAAGGGAGAACAAATATGGGCTAAGGTCGAGTATATATATATATATATATATATATATATATATATATATATATATATATATATATATATATATATATATATATATATATATATATATATATATATATATATATATATATATATATATATATATATATATATATATATATATATATATATATATATATATATATATATATATATATATATATATATATATATATATATATATATATATATATATATATATATATATATATTTAAGATATGCCCTCAGCAACAGGAAAATAAGATAAGTAAATAAGTTTAACGTTCGATATGAGGAGATTGTGAAAGCGTTATCCCTAATTAGGTCAACGGGCAGAAGGTAGCTAGAGTATATTTTTGAATTTAGTGTTTAACGAAGAGCGGCTCGGTGTGCGCGTTGACCAAATTGCGTGGGTCAAGGGGAGATTAAAGGACACTTCACCAAACCTTCGTTTTATTCGGTCAAGGACAACCCAGAGCGACACTCAAAGCATTCAAGAAGCAAACTGTAGTTCATTTCTCGACGATACGGTGGCGTGTATAAGGAGTGCTGCTGATCCAACTCTATCACAAAGATTGCAACGGTTTTAGACTGCTTTACGAGGACTGTAGAGTAGAGCTTCGCGGTACACGTATTGTGGCAATAAAGATTATTAAAGAATGAAAGTAATACTGTGTTTTTACGGAGTTTTTATAAACTACTATATTTAAAACTAAGAATCCCCGAGGAGAGGAAATCGGAAGAGGAGGAAGAGAGAAAGGGAAGAACTGGCTGCTTCTTAGAAAAGTAATTATTTTTGACGTGAGTCCTAAATGATTCTAATAATGAGTTTCGATACTTTCCTGGCAAAGGGGAAGTATTGTGATCGCACTTCTGTATGTCTGCGTATACTTCTTCACGATAGCGCCCAAACGCTTCATCCGATTGATCTGAAATTAAGCTTGCCGGCATCAGTTGGTCTTGGCAAGAGTTGAAAAGATTGTGGTTGAAATCGGTCTACCAGGGGGAGCAATAGTCATACTTCAATCTCGACATATTAGACTTAAAGAATGCAATAATTTTACAAATTGCTGTATGATAGGCATGCAGCAGCATAATATGATATGTATAATATGCACAGCAAGTATTATATGATTAAATATGATATGATATGGTATAATATGCATGATATGATATGTATGATATGCAGAACAATTATGCATATCATTCATATCAAGTAATATCCTGTCATAATAAATGCATATATGATCCAAATATAATCTATGATCATATATGATACATATATTACAATATATGATCCAGGATAATATATTTTATTTATTTATTTATTTAATTAACTTAACAATTCATTTACAGTGCATAAGTATCACTAATAATCATATCAATAAATATATATATATATATATATATATATATATATATATATATATATATATATATATATATATATATATATATATATATATATATATATATATATATATATATATATATATATATATATATATATATATATATATATATATATATATATATATATATATATATATATATATATATATATATATATATATATACCAAATTAGTTTGATACTCATGCATATGCATAGTAAATATGATAATCACTACCGTGGTGGATTCATATATATTTCATAAATGTTTTTTGCAGCTAATCCACTATTTGAATTTTATAGTCATGTCCATAATCTTACATAAAAGTTAAAGTAAAAAAGAATGTGCGTGTCAGCTCCGTCGCGTGACTGGAGTATATTCTTTGAGTGCGATTGTCAGAATATACAATAAGCAAAGGCAGTAAATAAATGCATCTCTTATAATACTGAAAGCATGTTTATACTTCTATTCATATAAAATTGCTTGCTTGCTTGATTGATTGATTGTTTTTTGATTATATGATTAATTAATTGATTGATTGACTGACATTTAGCTTTATTGAACGTATATTATGTACTATGTTACGAAAAGTTATTTAATTTTGAAAGATTTTGCTTATATGGCGCTAACATTATTTTCATTTATAAAAACATAACCCTTTTTGTTAACGCTAGATTTTACAACCCATCAAATTGTCGTACCGGGGTCTTTAAATATAATCGATTCTTAAGGAGTAAACTAAAAAAATAAATATTTTTTATTTAAAACAAAATTATTTTTTTTACATTTGAGATCACCCAAATATGGTTCTCGTAGGTGTAATGCTGTATTTACTATTGAACGCTTGCAAGCAGGTTGACCAACCGCTGAGCGTTGAAACGCGCCGTGCGCTGTCACGCTTGTCATGGCGTCAGCTGTCAGTGCGGTTCAAGGTTCAGCTTCCTGTTTTATTTTTTAATTTTACTCGCGTTTCCATCGTTTTTCTCTCAGTTTGCAATAAGCGATCGACGGGTTCGCTCGCGTTGTCGGGTCGTACGCATATGCCGAATTGGAAATGCGCGTGAAGCTGTGATTATTATCGTTTCTCGATATATTGTTTTGTATCCGTGTTGTGTCACTTCCCGTCAAGATGCGTTTAGCCACTCCGATATTCAGTCAGATGTCGAAACTGTTGGATTTTTACTCTCAATTCAATCCATCGCCGCTATCGATAAAGCAATTTATAGACTTCGGTGAGTAAATCTTTTTTTTTTTGCTTTATATATATTTTCTCATCTTCCGGCTTATTTTAAAGTTTTGAAAGAAAGTGACCTTGCTGCTTGTTCGTTTACTGCGTATTTATAAATATACAGTGCTTTATCAATGCAGAACGCGGATATTTTTTGGTGGTTGTGATGTAATTTATCGCTCGTGGGTGGAACATTTATTATCCACCGCTGAAAAACTGTCTGAAAACGCATTAGGTATATATTTATAGGAATAACTGCAGTATAGGAACCTCTCACCAAAAAAAAAAAAAAAAATATACACTAATAGATTGTAGCATTTTAATGCTAAATCTGGAAGAAAATTGTGTCGGTCGCTATAAATAAGCGAGATATAGGCATTCAAACTTTAAATTTTATATGTAAACAAATAGCCTAAAATGGCCCAAAATAAAATTCACCCCGCTATATTCACCACGCTGATTCCGAATCTTCCATAATTTTTATTCGATCTCAATAAATAAGCGAGATATAGGCGTTCAAATTTGTTATCCCAATGTCAACAAAGTTTCGGCCATTTTGTTTGTACTTACCGTGTTGACACTTTCGAGTATATCGTAATATCGATAACAATTAGCGATATTACAGAAATTATGACAATTTGGAGAGTTTTAAGATTAATTGAAATATGTTGAACAAAAGCGATTGGAAAAATACATATTTTCGCGCAAATTAAAAAAGGGCACTATTTTCGATGTCTTTTCAATGACTTTGCGTATTGATGACAGAAGATATCCTGAAATGTCGTTTGTTTCAGGTTACCTTTAGTCATCAATACACCAAATTTCAAATGTTCGTAAAATCTACGAAAATTGTCCAATTGTTTTAGATGATCGCTAACACATGGTGTTAATTTGATATTGAAGAAATTTAGTTTGTTTCAGTTTACCTTTTGTCATTCTTATGTTAATATCAATAGCGCCGCAGGCAAAATTTTTTTTTCGAATTTCTTTTGTCTGCGGTGTTAATTTGATATTGAAGACATTTCGTTTGTTTAAGGTTACCTTTTGTCATTATCACCAAAGTCATTTAGTAAAAACCTTGGACAAAAACGAAATATCGCTAAAACATTGTCATGTTAACTTCAATAGCGCCGCAGGCAAAAATTTTTTTTCGAATTTCGCGCGAAATTCGAAAAAAAATTTTTGCTTGCGGGGATATTCAGATATTTAGGAATTTTCTATTGTTTCAGGATACCTTTTGTTATCAAAACGCAAAGTCATTGAAAAAACCCTCGAAAATAGACTATTATTTTTTAATATCGCACATGTTTTTTCACGACCATGCCATAATTTTTCTAAAATCGCGAATTGTTATCGATATTAGAGAACTCGCGGTATATCGACTAAGTATATTCCGACACTACTTCTGAAGCAATATGGCCGTCTTTTTGACGTTTAGTATGCAAATTTTAAATGCCTATATCTCGCTTATTTATTGAGAGCGACAAAAGATTATTGCAGATTCGGAATCTGCGTGGCGAATATAGTCCGGTGACGTTTAAAAATCAAAAATCCAGGAGAGGTTCCTATACTGCAGTTATACCTATTTATATACTCGAATCTATATCGAATCTAATAATCTATATATAATATACTCAAATTTAACCTCGAATTAAATATATTCGAATCCTCTGGGGAATATATTAGTTATTGCTACCTCGCCTATTTTTTTTAAAAGAAGAAAAAGACTACTAAATTCAATAATTTTAATGCAAAATTTAAAAGAAAATCTCGTCGGTTTTTTACTATTTTAATTTTAAAATTAGTTTTTATGATCTAAAAACGTTTGAAAAATTGTTAAAAAAAACAAACCTAACCTATCGAATTCGAATCGAATCGACTAGGTAGCAATACCTATTATTTTATTTTTGAACTCTTAAAAGCTAGCTTTTTTTGTTTGTAAATTTAAAAGGTTTGTGTTTTGAAATATTGCGTGTCTGTCGCTATTTCCTAAGAGATTTAGCATTAAAATGATTAAATCTAGTAATGTAATTTAGTAATGTATTAATATTCGGGTACCTCTGAATTAAGAGAATAAAAATAAGAAATAAACTTTCCAATTATCTAACAACGGATTATATGTCGATCAAATAGATATAATTTAATTATATTATATATTTATTTATTTATCTAGTTAAGAATTAATTACTATAAAACATTGATTAGCTTACAAAAATAACATGAACCGAATGGCAAAACCTTAACCTTTTGCTTATTTGTTTCTGTCACCCAGCTGGGACTAGCCCGTTCTAGGGTGGATATAGGGCTCCAATATTACAATCAAGTTTGCTTGGTTGCTTACAAATGTACAAGTTTTAATAAAAAGCTAATAACACTAAATTGCTCTAAAATGTGGTCTTCAGAATAAAATAAAAAAAAAATAATAATGAAATATTAAAAGATAATATAATAAATAATTCAACTCTATTATATAATCGGCAATAAATATAATATAAAATTCAATTAAATAATATAAATAAAGTTATATGTGAGAAAAGAAAGAAACAGTCATTAATATTTAATAAAAGTTAAGTAATATAGGATTTAATATAAAAATACCTAGTCAAAAAAGTATAATTCATTGTCAAAGTCAAATAATTTTTGGTAGTTCAATGTTAAAATATACTCAACATACATGTTTAAAAATATGTTAATAATTTGTGCACCTAAGTTTTATTATACTATTATTTCATTTGATACATGGTTAGTCTGTCATGATTCGATAACCATTTCTTTAATTTATTTTTGAATTCCCTAAATGTCAAATTCATTTTTATTGAGTAATGTCTTTGTCCAAATGATTTTTTCCTTCTGGGTATTATTAAGCTGTTTTCTAAAACTTGTCTCGTTGGTCGCCGGTTCTGAATTATTCCTAAATTTGAGTTATTGTCCAAAAATAGCCTTAAGAGGGAAGTGTTTAGAAAAAGTTGCCTACAATCAAGAACTTTAGCTTCCTTATAAAGTTGCCTACAATCCAGAACTTTAGCTTCCTTATAAAGTTCATTAGTGGGGATGGCGATATGGTCTAAGTAGAATAATTTTTAATAATTTATATCTATATTACGTAATTATTATATATCTATTTTATTTATTATAATTATATAATATATTATATAATATATTATATATTATATTATATATTATATATAGTAATTATATATTATATATTATATAATATATAATATATTATATATTTTAATTATATATTATATATTATATAATTACTATAATAAATTAAAATAATTATATAATTAATTACTATATAATATATTTATTGGTGATCAAATAGAATATGTAATCACCAATATTCTCACCGATATTTATGTAAAGTCTCGTATCATATGGTTTGATAAGATGTCAATATATTGGTCCGAATTCAAATTCAAAAGGAAGCTGTCTAAACCTGGTAAATTATATGCCTAAAAGAGTGAAAGGTTATGAATGCAAAGGAGGACACATTCTATATTAAATAAAACTAACAATCTATAACTACCAGTGGCGGCGCTAGACCACACTTGGACGTCGGCGAAATTAGGTTTGCGAGGCCTTTTTTATTTTCCAGTCAAAAAGAAAATTTTCGGCTTTTGGCCTCACTGAACTTTTTCAGGATTATGTCATAGCTAATACTAGCCGCTATTTCAGCTTCTATTGATAGAATTGATAACGCAGATAGTCTCTCTTGGGTCATCGTGCTTCTCAAGTAGTCTTAATCAATTTTAACTTTGAGAATGTGAACATGATTCTAATTGCTATGTAAACATTTGGATATATTTCTTCCAAATTATTTTCTAAAATGTACTGAATGAGTTGTTTTGCGTCGTTGACAGAGTCAAGTGAATTCGCTTTTAAAATCTGTGGCTTCATATAGCTCGAAAGGCTGTATGTCACTGTTTTCGCCGTCGCCTTCCCGCAGTATTGTACCTAAATCATTACAATGCTTGAGAAAGTCCTCTTTTGATATCGATTTCAAATAACTGATATCATAAATAAAACCAAATTGTTGAAAATATTCATTGAGCGCTTTAAATCGACATTCGGTGTCGACTATAATAGCATCTATCATTGTGGTAAAAAAGTTATCTCTGTTATTGCATGTCAAAAGATTGAATAGGTTCATCAATATGTTCATAATCGAACATTCGTGTTTTCCTGGCTGTTCTTTTTTCTTTAAATTGACACTGAATTTCAAAAGTACTTTTCTCCACAAATAAAATTTAAATAATTTGTAAAACTTTTGCGAGGTCCCCTCAGGTGCGAGGCCGTCGGCGGTCGCCGACGTCGCCGACGCCTAGCGCCGCCACTGAAACTACCAGTACTGTTTTTTTGTGTTTATGTCTAATAAACCACTTTTCGAAGAAAAATGCTCTTTGTTCCAATTAATTCGCACGGTACTGTATAATGGATTTAATATTCATTTTAGTGAAATATTCTGAATACTTCGGCTATGGCGCCTTCTAGACGTAACATTATGCGTCAAAAACAGCAAGAAGCGGCTAAAAAGAGATTTCTCTAATAAATAGACTTCTAATATGTATGGTATTTGGTTTCATTCATTTCACTACTTAGGGGCCATCCATATATTACTTAATCACGTTTTTGGGATTTTCGACTCCCTCCCCTATGTCAACAGACCCAATCAGCGGCTCTTCCGGCTCAGTTTGTAGTTTGAGGACGGTAGGTGGTAAAAAACGCTTTAGAATGCTTTTAAAAATTACAAAGTAATTATAAAATCTCAAACTCTTTGATTTATTTTACACATTTTAATCTTCAGACCGCAGTCTCGGCTGTAAAAACGGTGTTAAAGAGGAAAAAAATATTTAAAAATGCACATTTAATGCGCATTTTAAATCTAAAAAAATCAGAGAGGAGTGAAAAATCGTAAATCCGCCATAGTTGCTCCTCGCAACCACGTTAATCTTTCAAAGATCGAGTTGGAGCGTGCAGCGGCGCGCTAGTCAGCCAAAGCAGGAACAGGCCCGGGCCACTCAATCGCAGACGACTGCATAGACTATCAAGCACATCGCGCCAAGGGGTATCTTCGACGCATAACTGCAGAGTTCCCCAAAAAAAATGCGATGCGGTGACCAAAGTTGATTACGTAATCAGGACGGGCACCCTTCTCCCCACGTAATTAATCGTAAGCTTTAGCTCCATGCCCCTCCCCCTTGGTGATTACGTAATATGTGGACGGTCCCTTACCTATATACCCCTCTACCATGCATCTAATTGAGCTGCATGGTATGACTTGTAGGAATGTTTTTAATCCTTCGAGTAGCGGCATAATTTCATGGCAGACCGCGGCAATTTATTGGAATATCTTGCAATATCGCTGCGCTCGACAAAAAGTACTATAACTATGGAACTACTATAGCAATCATAAAAAGAATAACTGTGCAATGATCGCACGGAAATTTCGTATTTAGAATATTCAAATCTCATTTTGTAGAACCATTAGATAATTGTGAATAAATATGAAAAATCGAAAAAGTGAAAAAACTCGGCATTTCTAACTTGTACTTGTCTTACGGAAAAATACGGAACCCTATTTAGAAATTGTAAATACTATCGTGATATTTATTAGATTCTCTATGAAAGATAATATTTCGTTATGCCTATTTACAAACAAAAATATTTAGATATTAGCTCATAGAACCAATAAATTTTTTGTTGATTTCTCGAAAAAAAAATGATAATGTTTGACAATGGAATTTTACAAGAAATATCCGCGAAAGGACGCGCGAAATTATTCTTGCGACCGTCTATGTATCTATGGTAATAATGAGATATTTGGTATGGATTTTAGGATGCGTTCGAATTAGAAAATAATATTACTGTGCGCTCCGGGAGCAAGCCGCCAATATTGGTCGTCACGTAGTCAACGGTGTTCTGATGTGCAACCAAATTTGGTCGTCACGTAGCCGAAGATTTGGTATGGATTTTAGGATGCGTTCGAATTAGAAAATAATATTACTGTGCGCTCCGGGAGCAAGCCGCCAATATTGGTCGTCACGTAGTCAACGGTGTTCTGATGTGCAACCAAATTTGGTCGTCACGTAGCCGAAGATTTGGTATGGATTTTAGGATGCGTTCGAATTAGAAAATAATATTACTGTGCGCTCCGGGAGCAAGCCGCCAATATTGGTCGTCACGTAGTCAACGGTGTTCTGATGTGCAACCAAATTCGGTCGTCACGTAGCGAGATGCAAATAAATGTTGTATATTAGTAAACATGATTTATTAATTTAATAAGCGGTAGCATGTACAAAAAAACTAATTTTAAAATTGAAAAAATTGTGATAAATATTTTTATTTATTTATTTGAAATCTCCGTTCATTGGTCATTCGAGTACGTTGGTCATTTGCGATGTTTTAAAAAAAACGATATATTTTAAACAATATTTTCTTTTCTTTGCTAAAATTAAGATTCTAATGTCTCAATAACATGGAAAAAAATAATTTATAAACTATTCGTATTCCATAATTTATAAAATTATATTTGAAGTTATGGTACACATATTATGTCCCATGGTCCTTAACCTTTTGCAAGCCAGTCAATCAACGCAAAATTTTCGAAGCCCTCCAAAATTTGTTTGTAGAAGGTTATTATGCGTTTGTGTAAGTTATTATGCGTCGCATCGCTCCCAGTAAAAGAGTAAATTTATAGAAGTATTCTGCCGTCGTAAATGAAAACACAGTAACTTGAAAAAAGACGTTTTGAGAAAAACGAAAAAGTTCAGTTGTTAAATATTTGTTTTCATGATCAAAGTAATCAATATAGATTATTTCTTTTAATCTTTAATGTTAAAAAATAGTTATAACTTCGATTCTGCATAAAAATATATATTAAATTATAATTGTTTAATTAATTAAATTAGATATTGTGTTTTAAATTAGGAAAATAATTTGATAAATTTTATATTTTTAAGCTGTAACACCGTAACTGAGTGGTTACTGTGTTATAGGTCAATTTTACCCATTACTGTGTTCTAACCATGTAAAATAAATATATATTTTTTAAATAAATAAATAACTGCAGGCACCTTAAACACAGTAATTGAGATACTGTGATTAATTCGTGTATTAATAAATTAACTTTTAACAAAATTTCACCTAAACCCACAGTATCTCGAAGAAGCCGTGTTGTAACCAAACAAAAATATTTCTTAAATGCTTATAGGTATTAAAAAAGATCACAGTAAATAATAGGTTACTGTATTTTAACTTAAAAAAATATACATACTGTGTTTTTTATTTAAAGTATTCAGTTTTTTTTTATAATTACTGTGTTTTTGTCCAAGGTATCTCGGTAACTATCCATCGACAGACAAACCGAAAAATTTGCCTTATAGTACTCCAAGTCGTGATGTTAAAGAACCAAACTTGTATAAACACAGTAAATGAAGTTACTGTGTTTTCATTTACGACGGCAGAATTCCCGTCAAAGCTGTATTTATGCAGTCGATATAATATTATAAATATCATATTATAAATTTAACAGTTAATCAAGCACTTATGTTAAGTTGCGAATAGCTGGTATAAGTTTTAAGCATGGTATAAGTTTTAAGAATAAAAATCAAGAAAGACGTTTTACAGAAATCACTGCGGTGGCCTATCTAATACCCCGTTATTTTTACTAAAATAAGAAAAAAATCAGTTCATGTGATGTTTTTTATTACTGAAAAACTAATGAATTTCGAAGCGATATTCAACTCTTTGAGAGGATTTATGTATATAAGGTTGTTGACTTATCAATTGACACTGTCACGTGTTATTTTTATCGATATTGGTCATAGATTATTAAACAAAACTTTAGTCACATGACCTTGAGACCTTTATCATTCACTAGCTGTTGCCCGCGGCTTCGCTTCGCGTAAAGTTTCAAATCGATTTGTTAATTTAAGGCGACACGATACCTGGGAACGACCATATCTGAGGAATTTTAGATTTATGTTTTTTTTGAAAAATATAAGCAATAATTTTAAAAAGTTTCTTAGTGAATCCCTCGATAAGGAACCAATTTAAAATGTGGACTCATTGCCTTGGACATTAAGGCTTTAAACTGACTTCAAAAACTTTGAGGCGCGTTTACTCCTACAATGTAAGCGGTGAGTGTGTTTTATTATAATTTCATTATATTGACTGGTTAATTTTCTAGGGCAGCACTTAGCCACATTTTTTATTTAGGTCCTAAATTAATTACAATTAATTATAACGTGACAGCGCTCTGAGAGTTACGCTAAATATGCTTTGCCATTAACACCCTTATACCACCACTGCGTAAAGATAGTTATTCTGTGCTAGCGCTGCGTTTGACTATTTAGTATGCCTCTAGCGGACGTGGAATCTGCGCTTGACGCTTCGTCAACGCTGGATTTTTATTGGTCAAACTCTACAAAATTGACTCCGCCTATTTTTTCGCGTGTCCGCCCATTTCAGATATTTTTCTGAGGTCTCATGTTGCCTTGAGTAGGGTGGCGTTTATTTCCCTTTTCAGACGCTACATTTATGGCCGCTCTACACTTAGTCCGCGAATCGCGCGCGAAGCCGCGAAGGTGCGCGAACGCGTAGTGTGGAGCCGTTTCGCATATTCTTCGCGGCGTCGCGCCCTGTTCCCTGATTTTTGTCGGTTTTCTATCCCGAGACAAAGGGATCGCGAAGCGCGAACTTAGTGCGAACGCGCATAGTCTCCACACTCGCGCGCCGCTCAGTTACTGTCGGCAGCGTTGGTCTCGAAGCTACCGATTTTTCGATATTTCTACCGATATGGCGCCTGTCCTACCGAAATACCGAAATTGAACGATTTTTCTACGATTTCTATCAAAACATGCAAGCAAATAAGCCGTTGAAACTCCATTGAAAAATAATCCAATAGAAGGTTTATATATAGACGTAATTATAACGAATGTTAAATGTGACAAAACTGCTTCGATTATTCCTGTTATTACTCTTTCCCAATATTGTTCATAACAATGATTCCCAGCAAATTGATACAGAATGGCGTGTTTTGAGAAATTGTGAATAAATAAAAACATTTCCTGATGTAGGTATTCTTTTGGGAAAACAGTTTACTGCAGCATGGCGATTTTGTTTACTTTGTTGTCTTCTATTATCTTTACTATTGTATTATCGCCAATGTTGAGCGCATATTCTCGCATATTAATGTCAGGAAATCAAAACAGTGAAATAAGTTTTCTTCCGAGTCAATCACTGGTCTGTTACATACAAAAGTCTATTTAATGACGCTTATTGTTACGACTTCGAAATTAGTTTACAAAATTACTGCTGCTATGGCTAAAATATATTAGTACCTACTATCCTAAATCCATATTTAAGTTGTTGATTTCATTGGTTGTACTAACTAATACTTAGTAAGTTATTGTTAATTCGTTTTCATTATGATTTGTTGATGTAAATAGTATACTTCATTTTTATGATGTATGCCCAACTAGATGTTAGTAGTTTTAATAATATTTAATAATTCCTGATGTTTAAGAAAGAGGATTCCTGATCTTTAGTATTATTTTTTATTAATTCCTGGTGTATACTAATGAGATTATAAAGATAATAAAGAGATTTGATTGAACATTGTTTTTTTTTCATATGTAGACCGATTTTTGTCCAAATATACCGATTTTATATGGCAACTCTACCGATTTAGCATTTTAACGTTCGAGACCACTGAGCGTCGGTGTGTAGTCGTGTCTGTTCCTAATTAATATATTGCTGAGATTTCCTACAAAATTACCGTAAACTGGATGAAACAATTTTAGTTGCAATTTCTTGAATACTACTAAACCGAACACGTTTTTTGGGATGTAAATCGTAAACATTATATGAAAAAATATAAAAATCACGACGCGTCATTAGCGCCATGAAAAACATGTAAAAATTTAAAAAAAAGGAAATCTCTTGCTATACTTAGTTACAGAAATTACAAGAGTAATGTTAAAAATCTTGAAAAATTTCAATATGAAATAATGAATGGTGACATCATTTTGTTTTTACTTTTAATATATTCATAATTATAGTGCGCTATTGCGCACAACATGAGAGACGCAGTTGAAGCTAATTAGACGTCCATCTCCTTCAAACGCGCGAACTATAATGTGAAACTACCGCGAACCATTGCGAGTGTAGAGCTTTGTTTCGCTCATCGCGTGTTCGCGGTGAGTTCGCGCCGTGAAGTCGCGCGCGATTCGCGGACTAAGTGTAGAGCGGACTTGAAGCTTTGTTTCGTTTATCGCGTGTTCGCGGTGAGTTTGCGCCGCGAAGTCGCGCGCGATTAGCGTACTAAGTGTAGAGCGGACTTTAGATAAACAATGCAAGACGTCTCTCCTCAGATTCAAATTCAAATTCTTTGTTTCTTAAAAATCATAGTAACAGAACCTAACTTAACTGGATCGCACGAGACGTCCGCATTAAGATACTTATACATAACTAAATACTGCCTAATGATAAATAAAATAATACATTGAAGAATGCCGTAAAATCAATTAAAAATATTCGTAAAAACCTAGAATCACACAAATAGGTAAACTATTACAATAATTTTAAACTGTCAATTTCAATAAAAATATATATAAAAATAAAATAAATATTTTTTTTTGTAAAAAATAAAAATTCAATAATAAGTAACATTTTAAATTATCCTTACCTAAGGGTATAAAAACTAGAGCTGTTAACTACAACGGGCGAACCCGTCACCTCAGGAAGTTTAACGAAATGTGATCGTTCTATCTCCCGTGAAGTGAGCGCAGAAGACTTAGGACAAAAACAGTCCACCGTCAAGATCCGCCACATGCCCGTAAAAGGCCAACGCCGTATTCGCGACATAGCCAGGTGTGTTACCCAAAGGGCTTACACTCACGCCCTTACTTCCAGTTGCGACCAGATTACTCCGGTCTGTCGTCTGGTTTCGAGTTCGAGGTTGCTTGCGCAGTCCTCTCCCTCACGTAGCGGTGAAACGGTGTCAACCGAATCTATCGCGGACCACGGCGTCCTTTGTCCGGCTTTCACCCGGAATCGGGTAGCCGATGGTCGTGTCGAGAGCAGTCGCCGTAAGGTCAGCAACCAACCCCGCTCTATAGGAAACAGTACTGATTTCCAGACTCCACCGGCTGTTAGTCAGAATGCACACTCGATTGGCTTACGCCGCACGGTGCGCAGGCCGTCCAGAAGTGCCAGAAGATTGACTCCTAGGGGGAACTAGCCCTAAGGCCAGAGTCCTACCCGGGTTCGCGCTTCATGCGTGGAGGCCGCCGGATGGGTGTTGACCCGTAAATGTGACCGACCCTGAACAAATGGGTGTACGTGGCCAACTCTATGTTCAGTAAAGAGTAGTAACGAGACTTGCTACCTAACCCAATTATTTTGACACGTCCAAGAGCGGTTTTTAGCCGTCAATTGGACACGACGAAAATGTAAATGTAAAGTAATGCCCAGCGGAAGGCGTCACGGACCTTGTTCAAGTCCCGTAGACTGACTCACAGAATGCGCAATCGTCTTTAAGCACTAGGTGTCTATAGAGATAAAACGCGCGTCAAGGGAGCTTCTTTAAATTTAATTTTGTTTCGGCGAATATTGTTTCAACAAATAACTCTATTCCCTAAAAATGTGCTTTTCTGCGCGAACAAATTGTTTCTAATATAATAGTTTACGTTTTTGGACCGGTAGTCGTGTTTTTTAATTTTTTAAATTATTTCTCTTGTTTAGTCATGATTGTGATTGAAACTAATCCATCGTTAGTCACGATTGACGAATAAACTAACCGATTATTAGTCATAAAGCACGATTTAATGTATTCAATCAGTGTAGGTCTCGATGTGTACGCTTTGGTACGGAACCCTAAAAGCATTTTTTTTTCTTGCCAAGTCACTATTCGTCAATCTTCGCATGTGTTCTATTTTTTTCTGAATTCGTTGGTGCGTTACACTATGTTGCTTTTTTTGGTTTACGTAATAGGCAATAGATCTGTTCATTCGTGACCACCGTAATTAACACACTCATTGATCCGGCCGTCATGTACCAACTTAAAAAATCTAAATTGTTAAATTATCCATGTTTGTCCATTTTAGATTTTTCCAAGGTTAATCAATTCCGACGCATATCTTTACCCATATCCGGTTAACTCTATTCAGAAGCTGTTCCAAAAAAATATGATTACATTACATTACATTAAATCCATGTCCAATTGGCGAATTTACCGCTCTCGGACGTGTCACAGTATACTTTAGGTAATAATATACAAGCTACTGTGAGAAACAGGTATATACCTAGTTATTACAAGTTTTTTGCTTGATACTAGTTTGAGTATCTCACCTATCTAGGGTTCCCGGCCATGCAGGAATCGAGGGAAATGAAAAAGCCGACGAACTTGAGAGAGATGAGAACTCCCGATGAGAGAACTCCCCAACGGTCAACAGCAAGGACCCAAAATTTTGTATAAAGTTTCTATTTCGTTTTCGATAGTTTTCGATTGCGATATTCATTTCGGTTTCGGTTTCGGTTTAGATATCGAATTTTATTTCGATTTCGATTTTGATTTCGATTTATTGGCCTCGCCTAAAGCTGGCATGCTATTGCTTGTCTGTCCGCCGTTCGATCTCATCTACAACTTGTTACACTTTTATAGTCTTGTTTTTGTTATCCTTGAATCGCATGATAAGTATTATACATTTATTGTTATCTATGGTTAATCCATCTTTATCGCGTACGCTCAATGTACAATGCAGAAATAGTAATATCATTAAAAGATTATGTTCATGGGTGTGTATATTTATTCACGATATCACTTCGAGTGGCTTGGCTTTGCGTCCGGTTGATGTGTCGAGGACATTCACTATGCAATACATACGTACGTATTGTATTTCATGTCATTACTGAGCTTAATGTGTGTACGCCGTACACTAAGAAAAATATTGCATTGATTCTGACGTTACTATGTTTTTATTACGATTTTATACAGAATAACGATTTTTCAATCGGAATTTTGCTGAATTACAAGTAATTTCGTTGAAACTCCAGTACTCGATTATATGTATCAACATTCCCGTACAGTTAATACGGAAATAACAGTATACTGTCATTTCAACATGATTCATGTGTCCAACTATAACCGTACGTATACTATTACATGCAGTCATGTTAGAAGCGAGATCCCAGGGTTCCGCAATGTAATGAAATAACATTAGGTTTTAACATTACGGCACGGTAACTACCGTCAAGCCAACAACGTTACGCGTCATGTTAATTCATGTTTGAACCACAGTCAGAGTTATATACGTAATCCTTATTGAATAATGCGTATTTCCGTCCAAATATACTCTCACTTTCGCCCGGAAGATATTGATACAACAATTGCTTCTGTAAATGAAGATCCATCGATGATATACGAAGGGTTTAAAGCACATGGACTGCTCTTAAATTCATTCAAAACGCATACGAGTATCATTGGCAGCAGGTATTTTACGTCGAGGATTAATTTAAATGAAGTCGCAAAGATTTGCATCGGCGCGCATGAGGTCCCTACTCCCTATCAGTTTCGAGGCTAAGAACCTCGGTGTCCATATGAACTATAACCTCTCACGGCGGCCACATACATATTCGAGAAATGTGACGCAAACTCTTCGGCCGATTTCATTCGCTGAATAGGCTGAAAAATATCCTCCCGGAGGAGAGCAAGATTACGATTGTCAGTATGCTCTCCTCCCCCTTCTGGATTATGGAGATGTTGCATTTCTCGACCTCACAGAGGTTGAGAGTTATCCACCAAAGTTTAACATCTCCAAAATGTTTGCTTTCGTTATATCCATGGCCTCAGAAAATTAGACAACATCACCGAGTATAGAGAGAAGCTTCACTCGCTGTCGACCAGGCAGAAAAGAGACATGCGAGATATTTGTAAGCTTTTTAAGATCTTGGATGGCGTCGCTCCCAATTATCTTAAAGACAGATTTACTGCACTATCGGCTTATGGAAGCCCTCCGAGATCAAAAGATAACCTGCTACTCTCTATCCCTAGTCACCTGCTACTCTCTATCCCTAGTCCCAGGGAGCTAATGGGCCCTTGCTGGGTTGGCCACGAAGACCCATTCTGTTTCAGGGTCGGCCACACTCACGGGTCAACACCCATCCGGTGGCCTCCACGCATGGGGTGCGAGCCTGGGTAGGACACTGGGTCAACCAGTCTCCCCTGGGAATCAATCCTCTGGCGCCCCTGGACGGTCTGCGCACCGAGCGGCGCAAGCCAATCGATTGTGCTCTCCGACTAACAGTCGGGGGAGTCTGGAAACTGTATTGTTTCCTATAGAGCTGGGGTAGTTGTCTACCTTACGGCGACTGCTCTTGAAATGACCATTGGCCATCCGATCCCGGTTCAGAGTCGGGCAAAGGACGCCTTGGTCCGCGACAGATTCGGTGCACTCCGTTTCACCGCTTCGTAAGGGAGAGGACCGCGCAAGCGACCTCGAACTCGGAACCAATCGAGAGACCGGAGAAATCTGGTCACAATTGGTAGTTAGGGCGCGAGTGGGGCCCGCCAGGTAACATACCTGGCTACTCGCGGTAAGGCGTTGGTCTCTAACGGGTTGTGGCGTAGCTAGACGTCGGATTGTTATGTCCAAAGTCTTCTACGCTCACTGCACGGTCGATAGAACGATGAATCGTTAAAACGTCCTGCGGTGACGGGTTCGCCCGTTGTGGTTGACATCTCAATATATATCCCTAGTCACAGCACTGACTTCTTCTCATTCTCTTTCACCGTTCATGGAGCCCGTCTTTGAAATGCTTTGCCGAAAAATGTGAGAACCGCGCCAAGCATAACAAGTTTTAAAAACAGACTCAGAGAGGATTTGAAATCTTCCAGATATATTCCCTATCCCTTCCCATTCTCCTCTTTTTAAACCTTTGCGTCTTTATAGGTGTTAAGAGGGCATAGAGCAAAATAAGCCACAAACAGCAGCCAGCGTTTAGTTTGTATCTTTTGAATTAGCTATGACAACAATATATTTCATATTGTAAAAGAAGCATCAAATATTTTATCTTCAGCAAATTGGTATTTACTTATAAGTAACTTTATGGCAAACTACACTAAATAAACAGACTTTTCTTATTTTTATGGTTAGTTCGTTACATAAACTACTTTGTTAACGGTTAACCATGTGAAAATTGTTTCTAATAAAGTTTATGCAATTTTGGTGTGGCACATTCTGTGCCTACAGAGTTATATATAAAAGGTGTGGCAATTAAATTCCGTGAATTTACTTGCGGCGTGCGAACCGGCAACATTGCATGACATGCGCCAGGTTAGATGGGTCCTTCCATTCTGTCACAGTGAAGATTTCATGGTAATCGCACGTCTAGTTCGTTTTTTACGGGTGTTCTTCGGAGACAAGTTTTTTAACTCGGTCGCAGAAATGACTGACTCAGTTTTCAAGCAACGTGCTGTGATCCATTTTTTTGTTATAACTGGTGAAAACCCTGCAGCAATATTGCGAAAATTACGGCAGGTGTATGGAGATGAGTGTCTGACACAATCACGTGGGTTTGAATGGGCAAAACGGTTCGAAAATGGTCGTGAATCGTTGGATGACGATCCGCGGCCAGGAGTGCCAATTCTTACACGCACAGACGCAAATGTCGACCGTCTTCGAGAGCTAGTCCTGTCTGATTGTCGCCTTATACCCCGTTCCCATTTGTCGGGTGTCGGGACCCGTTTTTTTTCGGGTGTCGGCGCTTCTGTTCCCACTTGTCGGGTGTCGGGGCCCGATTTTTAATCGGGTGTCGTCGCTCTGTGCACACTTGTCGGATGTCGGGTCCGACACTCTCTTAGGAGGCGACTACGCGATGGACATCTCCGACGATAGCGCCGAAACGCTTTATCCTATTGAGCTGAAATTTGGCATGCAGGCATCATTTGGTCATGGCATGAGCTGAAAAGTGTGGTTGTGGTTGAAATCCATTCACCCTGGGTTGGCTCCCGATGAGGGAACTCCTCAACGGTCAACAGCAGAGACCCAAAATTTTGTATACGCATTCAATTATGGTAGCCCCTTCCGAATTCCACCATGACATGGATGATGTACCCTTGGTTGGCTCCCGATGAGGGGACTCCTCAGCGGTCAACAGCAAAGACTCAAAATTTTGTATACGCATTCAATTATGATAGCCCCTTCTATGTTTCACTATGACATGGATGATGTACTCTGGGTTGGCTCCCGATGAGGGGACTCTATCAAAATTTGGACAAAAGTTTGAGTCTTTGCTGTTGACCGTTGAGGAGTCCCCTCATCGTGAGCCAACCCTGGGTGGACGGATTTCAACCACAATCTATTCAGCTCATGCCATGACTACATGATGCCTGCATGCCAAATTTCAGCTCAATCGGATGAAGCGTTTCAAGCTCACAGAAGTGCGTTCACAAAAGTAAAATGCCTAACACTGCGTGCGGATAGATAGTTTATCGGGCCCGACATCCGACAAGTGGGAACAGCGCTATGCAAATACATAAGCGAGCCAGATCCGACACGATTTTTTATCGGGCGTGCGGCGCTCGCAAGCCGACCGAGAAAACTTGTCGGAGACGACAAAAAATCGGTGTCCGACAAGTGGGAACAGCTCCATACAAAATGTTCTGCCACTAGAGCACCCGACATTTTGTCGGGCCCGACTCCCGACAAGTGGGAACAGGCGGTTACCCTTCCTGGGTTATTATTAAAGAAACAACTGGGTTATTATTAAAGAAACGATCTATACTAATATTATAAAGAGGTAAAGTTTGTGAGGTTGTAGGAAGTAATCTCTGGATCTACGATTTTGAAAATTCTTTTACCAATAGAAAGCCACGTTATTTGTGAGTGTCATAGGCTATATATTAATCCGAAAAATCAAAAGACTATTATAATTATACTGTATTACTATATTATATATTACTATATTATATGTACTATATTATATAAGACTATAATTATAAATTTAATATAAATTAATTATTTAATATATTTTTATATAAAAAAAAAAATAATAATAATTATAAATTTAAATAATTATTAATTATTTATAATTAAATATAAAAATATATTAAAAATTTATATAATGAATTTAATAAAAAAAATAAGTTCGTGGTAGTCGGATTTGCAAAGTAAGTCGGAGAAAATAGGGCCGAACGAAAACGTTTTTAACTAACGCTGCCTTAACGATGAAAGATATATGATTGAGTTCTAGAGAAAAGTTGTAGAGCTTGATAATGCCTACAAAAAAGTCAGCGACAGCATATGTCTAACTTTTATATTTAAGTCACAAAAAGTAGTATTTTATATTAAAAAAATAATTTAGATTTGTCGCGGAGCAACAATACACACAGAACCCACCTACTCAAAATGTCATAAAAGGAAAGGACCGGAAGAAGACTCCACCCGAAAGCGGCAGGAAGGTGGTGTCACCGAGGTGCAATGGCGACACCGGAATTAAGGAGATGGCGATGTGCAATGCCATCACTAGGATTACCTACCCCGAACGCCCAATAATCAACACACGTCTTAAGTGCCTCCAACGAGGCGTTTATTTTAATCATCACAATCAAGCCGTCAACGAGAAGCTAAAAGCAAACATCGAGATAAATGAGAGAGAAAGTACAAACCGTCGCGAATCAAACCGCCGTGTTTCGCACGCAAAACGTCACCACAAACAACGAAAACCACATCGCAGCGACTTCTCAGCAGAGAGCTTTTCATCTTGTGCCACGGCAGTCCGAAGACTGGTGGTGAAGGGGAAGGTTTCAACTGAGGGCGCCGCGACGCAGTATAAACTCAAAACACGAAAAACTAGCGCGCTCACACGACCGCTTCCAGCGACTTTCCGGACGGGAGCCTTACTTCCGGTGGCTACTTAATGCAAAGTAGGTCGGGGGAGGGATCGCCGGTGGCGTCCAAAAGCGGTAAACGTGCGAAATCTAATGTGCGAAACACGACACAATTGCAGCTCAAGCGACGCCCACGGGACGTCAGCTCGCGGGGGCCAACGGCGGACGACTGAAGTACGGCGTCCCGCGCAGGTGTGTATATCGGCCGGCCGGCCGGAATGAAGGAGACAGCGCGAGACAAGAGGGAGACGGGGCGATCGCCGCCCGGCGACTAGTATATATAGACGATAATGTTTGAGCAAATTAATTCACTTTGTACACGACTTTTGGAATAAACTACTGCAATTTGAATATCGATCGCGAGTTTCTTTCACGACGAAAACCCTCGCGACAGATTCTTAGGTCATGTTTATTGGTCATATTATCAACAATTATGAATTCATATCAAAATAGGTAAATTTATCGTCTCAAGTGTTTAAAACAACAGACTTTTTCCTTTTACTGCATATAATTTCCCTTTTACTGCATAAATGGTTAAAGAGATAAGACACTCACAAATAAGACACTCACAAGAAGACACTCACAAATAACGGTAATATAGTCAAATTGCCATGCAAATACATACATACATATGTAGTAAAAATATAACCCTTCTTTTGGCAGTCAGGAAATAAATCATAGCACTCAGTACTAACCGAACCACACTCATAATTTCATCACAAGTAAAAAGTTTTACCGCCCAACGAAGTGGGCACGGGTCAGCTAGTTATTAATAATAATATTATTATTACTAAATATATAACCAAATTAGTTTTTTTCACAGACTTCAGAGATTCGGCTTATTCGGAGAATATGTGAACGCGGCTTAATGATTGATGTATGTAGGATTTATGCAGTACATGTAATCGTGTCTCGTACACAGATGGTTGGGGTCAGTGACCTGCAACTGGGTTATTGAATTCATTACCTACTAGTTCACAGTAGTTACCTATGTACATATCGTCACAATTTACGTACCCTCACATCTCTAACAATATAAATTGCCCATTTGTTTAATTCAATCATGTCTTGCTGACACGCGATTGATATAGTTAATTTTTGTACTTTTATATTTCATTTTGTGTTATTATCTTAATAAAGTAGTGAACCTTATATTTATTTTGTATTCATTGTATTACTTCCATAAAATCATAAATTAGGTTCAGCTAATCTGTAACACGACATTCATTGACTGTTAGGCGGTACGAAGTTCGCCGGGTCAGCTAGTATCTTAATAAAACTAAACTATAAAATTGAAAATAATATATGAAATTGGCGTTTTTCTTGGAACAGGCACTGCCTTGTTAGGATTGATGAAAAATCATTCTGTAAAAATAATTTAAAAAGATATAGAGCGACGATAATTAAATCAGACTATTTCTATGTTTTCCTATGTTATTTATCATTGAAGAAATAAAGCAGGATTTCATGCAGACGATACAACAATTTTAAACGTTTTCAAGTTAATAAGCCACACATGGCGGATTTCTGATTATTCCTTGATTTTTTTTTCTTTATTTTTTATATTATTGGTGAATTATTTTTATTAATTGTCTTCTAATGTTAGTTCTACTTATCCGGTCTGTTTAGATCTTTTTCATGTTATATTTCTCTTTTAAATGTTATTTTATGCCATTCAATGAACATTACGAATTATTCTTGATTTCATTTAGATATTATAGGCAAACAGGTGTAATATTTACATTTTTTAATAAGATATTATAATTATCAGATAAGTAAATTTGTCAATCTGTTTTAATAACAGGTAATTGTGAGAGACATAGTTTTACGCATTATTACCAAAAATGTACCACCACAATTTCGGACAATAAATATTTCTATGTATATTTCTATTTCATACTCACACACCCAGCACTGCTCGTATAGGTAGGTACGATTATGTTTATGTGTATGTATATCGTGTAACCTTCATTAGTTGTTAGCAATAGTGTTTGTAGAGAATACTAATTACACGAACTTCACATAGCAGTGTTGTTCGCTGGCGTGTGGTAAAGCGATACTAGATTATCACCGGCACCAACAATAACAATTTATTATCACCAGGGTTACATCATTGCGAGCTAGTAGCCGGCAAAATTGAATGGCTGTTTGTTGCTGATAAAGCTGACTTTGTTTTTGATATGAATACGTCAAAAATAAAGTCGTCGAGATGCCGGCCGGTTTGAAAAACGTGACATATACAGCAGTATGTGGTGAATCAGTACAAGCAAATTAGCAACTTTTGATAGAATTTTGTGTTTTGATAGAACTTTGAAATGTTTTTCCCAACAAAAAAAAACACCTTCAAAAGTGATCACCGTCAATTGATCAACTCCACCGGCATGTGCCCAGTTTTGCCAGTCTGTCGGCCTCTACGTTACCGGGTATGCCTTGATGTCCCGGTGTCCATAAAGGTGATTTTGTTGGCTTTTCCCAATTTGTTGAGTTCTTGCATACAGTCCCAGACCACAGAGGCTTTTGTGGTGGCTTTAGCCAGAGCGTCCAATGCTGCTCTGCTGTCAGAGCAGATGAGGATTTTTCTATTTTTTACCTCAAGTCGACTTTGGAGTTTTATTTATTTTTATTTTATTTTATTCTGGAACCAAACAGAACTACATACAATGCAATAAAAACCTATTTAAAAGTGACAAAAATCCATTAATGTGATTCCGAATATAAAGTATACAGTATTTCAGTATTTTCAGTATTCAATTTATTCATTTAGAATATACAATAAAAGCGTGAATTATGAATTAAAGCTAATTATCGCATATTAGAATTCGTCAGTTTATATGTAGATATAAAACTATTAAACCATAAATATTAATTCGACAATAGCGTTGACTAAAGTCGGCTTTACACGGCAGACAAATAAAATTAACAAAAAAAAATAGAGCTGAATCCATGTAAATGAGTATACATATAAAATAGATAATTATTATAAGAATATTAATAGTCATCATTATACAAAAAATAATCACACAATAGGAAGTATCAAATCAAAATTGGAAAAAACAACGTATTATATGATCAGGTAGGTATGTTACATCTATACAAAATGAACGCAATATAATTTTATATTGTTTCCGCTTGAGAATGGGGGGAATCAGGATGGGAAGTGAGGTGAAAGGAAGAGACAGAATAGATAAAAATATATAGGTATTATAATGATATATAGGTATATAGGTATAATGATATATAGGTATTATAATGAATATACTTGAGATAAAATTATGTCCTTGAACTAAATTAAATGAAATATAATATGTATAAATGTTTTGTGATCATCTAGATAGACTCTAGATTTTTTTTATTGAGTTCTTATAAGAAGTTTTTGATGAGTGTAATATGTCCACACTTAAAAAGCCTGTCTTATATCTATGACACGCTCTGTATAGAAATGCATTTTGAGATGCGTTGGTTTTCACCACAGAGAGATGAAATAGTCGATGCGATCGAACAGGGCGGGGAGGAACATAAAATTCAATGCGCTCCAAAATCGCGTTCGCATCGATGGAATTATTTACCAACCCATATAAGAATACGGCATCGATCAAGACTCTACGGCTCTCCAATGACATTAACTTGTGGGCTTTTAAGGATTCCTTACGCATTCCAATATGGCAAGCATATCGGCTTGGAAAACCGTGGCACATTGTTCAAGGAGGATGCTGATTCTGTGGTTGGTTTTGAGTCCGTACACGACTGTCCCAAAACGTCCATTTGTTCCTGATCAGTCGGTGAACCTGGCGTCCGCATTGTGGTTTTGGAGCCAATGCGGATTTTTCCAGTCTTCGCTGATGGGGATTAGGATTTTATAGGATCGTACCGTACCGATTCAATTTGCTCAATCGTACTGAGTCATCTGTGACTTGTTTTTAGTTTGAAGTCAGTAACTGACTCATTATACATAACTGTTGTGATGATTACTAAAATCAATGATGTGCAATGCTTTTCTTAGTAATGTGTTTAATTTATCTCTTGTATTTTCTCTTTTGTATTTTTTTGCGTTTCCTTTTTTTAACAATAATAATAATAGTGTACTCTTTATTTGCACTTAATCATGATACAAAAAAGCGAGCTTTTTGCCACATGGCAATGTCTTAAAACTAACCTAATTACAGTGGTACATGCGCGCATTGTGGAAATAAAGATTATAACATTACCCTGCATAAAATGCAGACCAGTAAAGGTATTTAAAACTAAGAATGCCCGAGGAGAGGAAATTGGGAGAGGTAGAGAATTAAAAGGGAAGAACTGGTTACTTCTTAGAGAGGTAGTAATCTTTGAGGTGAGTCTTAAATGATGGTAAAGAAGGTGAGTTTCGTATATTTACCGGGAGATCGTTCCAGAGTCTTGCACCATGGACACAGAAAAAGTAAGAATAGAAATCAGTATTATGACAAAGAGGCTTTTTGTGTTTTTTTTTTTTGTATATTCATATATTATTTTACGTTTTCATGTTAGTTATATTTGCAATAAAATATTTCTTTGCTTAAACCATTCGATACAGGACATATTTTTAAAGACCATCCCCGGAATCCATTTTTTTTATATTGACCATTTTTAACCGACTTCAAAAAAAGGAGGAGGTTATCAATTCGGTTGTATCTTTTTTTGATAACAAAATATGAACATTTCGCCCAAGCTGCACGGAGTTGTTATCTGCCTCTAACAACATTCTAACTGTCTCAAGTGCTTTATTATTCTCGACTTGGTAACACCACTAGTAGTTTCTTAAATTATTCAGTTAAATACTCCTAAATTACAGCTGGCTTTGCTGGTATTTATCTAATATTTAGGCCATGCGATACTTCAATGACACTTCGCTATGCGTGTTATTGATTATACCATATACTTACGTGAAATATAAACTGGTGTTCTTTGAGCGTCCTCCAAAAAGAAACAATTTAAAAAAAACGGTTGTGTCACCCCGAGACTTTCCCGGCAATTAGCCAAGGACCGATTTCATAAAAACCAGCCCCAATTGTCATTTGTTTCAAAGCAAAATAAATAAATGGCTTATAAATAGGATAGAAAACGAATTTACCGCGTGAAATTTGTAGGACCCGACGTTTCGGTGACGTTGCAGCCGCCGTTGTCTAGGGTAGACTGAAGAGCTGTCAGTCCGTTGTTTTGCGGGTAGGCCGCAAACCGCTGCCGCCACTGCGTAGGTTATAACGGTGGTGGGGGGCCGGGCTCGGAGCGCGGAAATTTTGAAAATCCGTCTTGCACACAACACTCCTTGTATCCTGTTTTACGTCTTTGCGTTCGGCGTTCGGCGGCGGGAACATTTTAAGAAGAGGGTTCCACGTAGAAGAGAGTTTGTAGCCGTCGTCTCTATTGAAGTTCGGAGTTCTTCTTATTTCAATGGCTTCCCGGATCATGCGAGGAAAGTAGAATTGTTCCTTGGATAGAACAATGGCATTTTGAAACTGCATCCAGTGGTTCTTCCGCTATCCAATATATGTTCGCAGATCGCCGATTTTTCTCGCTGAACGTGAACAACTTTGACTGTCGAATATCGGTCGACCGGCCCTGTATATAGGCCTGTGACTTCTTCCACTTCTCGTGCTGTTGGGTGGGGCTTCATATGAGCCGGGTCCATTGGCCCGGCTTTCGAGCATATGGCGTCTCAGGGCTGTTCACCCTGAGGCAAGATTCTTAGTGTGGAACAATGTTACGCTCATTTCTTCGAGGCACGTCGTGGTAGGTCCGTTTTGAGGAAAATATTAATGAGCATAATATTTTCCTCTTTAGTGCCGATTTGGCACTCGTGAATCAGGTCCAGCAACTGGGATGCCGTGATCGTTACCTGCTCGTCTTCCTCGAGATAACGCTTTTCATCTAGGTACACCGGCTCTTCAGGCTGGGGTTGTGGGGGCGGTGTGGTCGGCCACTCTTCGTCCGTTTGAGTGGAGGCGGACTCTGTGGCTGCTCTCACTGGCTGGGAGCAAGAGGGTGGGGCGGTCGCTTCGACCTCCATCTTCTCCTCCTGCGGTGGATGGGGCCTGGATGTCTGCTGCTGCGGTGGCTTCGCCCGACGCCGCCGTTTTGACTTTTTCTCCACAGCTGGTTGCCGCGGAGCGGCCGGCGGGGCTGGCTTCTGTCTCCAAGACAGGGGCGCGTTGCGTTGCGGGGAGACAACGGGCTGGAGTTTGCCTTCTGTGGACTGAGTCGTAGTAGCTCGCGGCGGGGCGGCGACGACCACTGCGTGCGGGACGCCCTGCTGCTTCCGCGAAGTTTGGCGGATTTCCGCCAGGAAGCTGCGGCATCTCCTGTTGTTCGCAGGATGGTCCTCTCCGCAGTTTCCGCAGGTCGCCCGGGCGGTTTTCGGCCTCGGGCAATCTTTGGCTGCGTGTTCTTTGCCACAGCACACGCACACTTGTCGTCGGTGGCAGTTGTGGCTGCTGTGGCGGAAGCGCTGGCACCGGTGGCACTGCTTGGGGCCATTTCTGCCCCTCCAGGCCTCCACGGTAACCTGCAGGAAGTGAATCTCCGCGATGGAGAACACCTCCCGCCAGCGCTCGTTCTTGCGGATGACGGCGTAGAATAGTGCTCGCCGCCCGCCGTGTATCATTCTGACGTAGCTGGCCTCGATGCCGTGGTCAGCCAGCCCGGAGATGGCCTCCTCCTGTGTGGTATTGGAAGGCAGGCCGCGGATGGCAATTTTCGCATCCTTGCTGGTGGGCGTCGTGTATGTGTGCCATGCTACCGAGCCGCCCAGGCTATGTAAATAGTCCTGAATGACTCGGTATTCGGCGGAGTCGGCCGGACGAAAGCCAAGTCCGCCCCCTCCTCCAATCGGCGACACGATAGGAGCGCGGCCCAGCCTGGCCCGGATGGCCTTCAGGTGGTCAGGCCACCTGTCCAGCTTATCCACGACGATTGGCTGGGGGCGCGGCTCCGAGTTCAGGTGTTGCGGCGCGGAACTCATCGTCGAGCGCGGCAGTGGCACAGGCGCGGTTCCGTTGACGCTCGGTGTCGGGCTCCTCCTGGCCGCTTTGGCGTAGGTCGGTGCATCTTCGTCATCCGAAGGCACCGGGGTGTTGAAGAGGTCGCTGTCGTAGAAGGAGTCCGCCCGACGGCGTTGCGGGTCTCTCTGTGGCTCGGCATCAGGGGAATCGGGATTTCTCACGCGTTTCCTTGGCGTCGCAGGCGGAATAAGCGGCATGTCCCGGCCCCTAGTCACTGGCGGGTGGTGTGAAGCAGCAGCTTCGGCGATGTTGGCAGCAGACTGCATTTCGAACCGGAGAAACTCGACGGCACGAACTTCACGGCGAGGACCGGAGACGGCGCTCGACGGTCGACTCGCGGCGGCAATATTCAGCGCGGGCGGCGGAGCGGAGCAGGCGACCGTTGAACAACTTTGATGTGTTCTGTCAGTCGCGTGGCTATGGGCCGTTTCGTTTGTCCAACGTAGGCTAGACCGCAGCTGCATTCGACTTTATACACACCCGGGGTTTGCAGTGGTATTACATCCTTTACAGGCTTCAAAAATCGAGCTATATTTTGGGTCGGTTTGAAGATCGTTTTTATATCGAATCTGTTTAGCATCTTACTTATTCAATCAGTCACGCCCTTGACGTATGGTAAGAATGCTCTTGATCTGCTCGGTTTTTGAGTTTCGTCTGTATTAGATCGTGTGCGTGTCTCGTGATATTTTCCGTATCCATTTTTCACGCGGTAAATTCGTTTTCTATCCTATTTATAATGTCAAACAACCGCGATAGTCTTCGATTTTATAAATAAATGGCTGTTGCAAGAAGAGCGTTTATCTATACATGCCATGATCGATGTAGTAGAATAAATATTATTGTGTTTATATGTATGTATGTGTGTATATGTGTATTCTAATGTATTTAGTATTTCTATTTCCTATATAATATTGTAATTTTTATTATTATTTTATTATTATATGTATTTATTATTATTATATATTTTAAAATTATTATTATTATTATTATTGTGTTTGGTTGGTTCATCGACCCTCGTTTTAAATGTAAAAATATAAATTGCTTGCCCTGGAACAGGTATATCCCAGTTGGGCAGCACTAGCCAGTAAATGAAAAAGGAAAGTTTTTGCCATTTGTTTTAATATTATACTTATTATAAATGGTTAATTTGATAATTCCAATAAAAATAAAAAATAAAAAAATTGAATCTGAATATTAGTATCGTAAATACAATTAATGAACGCCCTCTCTCGACCCGCGGTTGAGCCAGTTTACGTTCCGTTACACATCGGCCTTGGGCGGCGCGTTTCGTTTCTCGGATAGCCCCGGGCGACTCGGCATTATATTTGATTAAATATGTGGCGGATTTTAAATATGACTAGTGTAGCATGTATGTGAGATATTCAAACTAAAATTTTACAATGGATTTCGGCCTGACAATGGATTTCAACTACCGCTTCCCCCTGGTAGACTGATTTTAACCACAATCTTTTCAACTCTTGCCATGACCAAATGATGCCTGCATACCGAATTTCAGCTCAATCGGATTAGGCGTTTGGGCGCTATCGTGGAGGAATACATACACACAGACAGATAGATAGACAAACAGACATACAGACAGGCTTCAATCTGGAACTAGTCTTAATCATCTCAGCCTCTCAGGGGAGAGGGGGGAGGGGGCTCAAAATTGATATTTCCTTTTTTATCTCTATTTTTTTGACGCGTTCGCAATACTTTCCGTCCTTGTCGGTTGGTTGGCCGGGAATGTAACGAAATGATCTGGGTAACACCCGAATGACACTTGCATTGAAAACTTCGATTTCCTAAGAAATACCGTAACTTATATTTCTAGTCATTTACCAAATTGCAAAATACTTCATGTCAAAGCGTCATCATTAAACTTCAATTATCAGTCTGTGTCATTTCGTTGAAGTGTCAACAACGGTAATTTTGTTAGCTTCGAAGATGTCGAAATTTGAGCCGACAAAACGTCATTTTCGGGAAGCAATGGTTTTCTGCTTTCATCTTAAGAAAACTACCGCAGAATATCATAGATTGCGGCTGGAGGCTTACCGGGAATTTATTCCGACAGAAAGGACTGTTGAGACTTGGTTTCTCCGATTCAAAAGTGGTGATTTCGACGTGCAAGACAAAGAGCGCCCAGGCCAGGAGCAAAAATTTGAAGAAGCCGAATTGGAGTCCATGCTCCATGAAGATTCGAGTCTGACGCTGGAAAAGATAAGTAAAGTGCTTAATGTTCATGCCTCAACCGTTTCGAGACGTTTAAATCTATGGGAGTCATTCAAAAGGAAGGGCATTGGGTTCCTCACGAGTTGAAGCCAAGAGACGTGAAATGACGTGAAATGCTCCTTCGCCGTTAAAAAAGAAAAGGTTTTCTCCACCGAATAATCACCGGCGACGAAAGTGGATCTTTTACTTTACCAAGTAAAACCAACGACTATCGTCATCTTTAACGAATTCAGAAGAGCTGTCATAAGTAACTATCAGCTGTTTTCGCGCATTTCTGACTGACAGGCGTCAGGCGAATTTATTTACATGGTTTCCTGCGCCGTCGTATAAATACCTAGGCCCACTATCAAGACACTCATGCCCAAATATCCGTGTCGTCGCGGCCTTGGCCCAGGTTTCAACTTCCTGGTTGGCTAATAGATTAACCATACTCCGTTCACCGAAAAAAAACAATAACATTTACTTGTTTACTGAAATTTATAATTGACTTTTTTATCTTAGTTGAATTATACCTGCAGATTTGTATCTTTTCTCGGTGAACAGAATGGGTGTACAGCCCCTTGTCATATAAATAGACCGTTATTATTAGGCCATAGTATTAGGCCATTTTGTTAACAATAGGATGGCTGTTTTTGCCTATACGATAACTGATAACATAACACCTCAGTCTACCCTGGACAACAACGGTATTACAACCAACAATGTTACCATCATTTTAATTTTACTCAAAATCTTTTACTTCAGTCTACCCTGGATAACAACGGTTGTCAGTGCCGGATTAGCCACGTAGCAAGAGTAGCAAATGCTACGGGCCCCGCGCATTGGGGGGCCCCGCGCACCCACGCCTGCCTGAGCGTAAAATTATCGCTGCAGCCTGCAACAGGCCAATGGGAAACGTTAAATATAATCAACGGCGGGGCGCGGGCCCGAGTTTGGGAATTAATATCTCCAATTTAAGAAAAAACGACCTCACGCACTTTCTATATGTGATGTATAATATCATCAGCTACGTATAGTAAAATTTTGAACTTCCTGAAGTGGGATTCTCGATTACTGCCAGACCAAAGTTTGAGCGGCCGCCTCGCCCATTAAATATAATCATCGGCGGGGCGCGGGCCCGAATTTGGGAATTAATATCTCCAATTTAAGAAAAAACGACCTCACGCACTTTTTAAATGTGCAAACATTTCTCTTTGTAAACATTTTTGGATTACACGGTACCTCCAAAAATTACATTTTATTACCTTGTTTTAGGAATAAAGGAGATCTATCAAAAAGTTCTATTTTATTTCACACCCTAAACTCAAGAACCTAAAGCAAACCAAGGGCCTTTTGAGAGAATTTGCTACGGGCCCCGCGCTGGCTTAATCCGGCACTGACGGTTGTAACATCATTTTAATTTTACTCGAAATCTTTTACTTCAGTCTTCCCTGGACAGCAACGGTTGTAACATCATTTTAATTTTACTCGAAATATTGTACGTTAGTCTACCCTGGACAACAACGGTTGTAACATGATATTAAATTTACTTGAAATCTTTTACTGTCTTCCCTGGACAACGACGGTTGTAACATCATTTTAATTTTACTCAAAATCTTTTAATTCAGTCTACCCTGGACAAAAACGGCTGTAACATCATTTTTATTTTAACCCTTGGAGTAAATGGGTATTTTCATGGATGCATCTGTCTCTTTTGCAGGATTTTCGGCGACATCGACCTTAAAGTACTATAACTACGAAACTACTACACCAATCATAAAAAGAACAACTGCACAATGATTGCATTGAAATTTCGAATATTGAAATATCATTTTGTAAAACAATTAGATAATTATGAATAAATATGAGAACGTCAAAAAAGTGAAAAAACGCGGAACCAGATCTGGTCGTATCATACTCAACGGATAATTGTTTCAGAACCAGATTTGGTCGTATCATACTCAAGGGGTTACTCAAAATCTTTTTAATTTTACTTACCCGGCCCACCAACCGACAAGTATGGAAAGTATTGTAAACGCGCTAAATAAATGAAGACGTAAATATCCACTCGAACCCCTCTGAGACGCTTAAGACCATTTCCAGTATATGTATGTATGTGGCTCTTACAAGTGACATACATAATTTTTGAATTCTGCCATATTTAAGAAAATACTACTTCATATTGGAAAATAGCCATTTTTAATACCACGGAAATACTACAAAATTATACTACATTTGCGGGGGAAGATGGTGGGGTGAGGTTGGGGGAGTTGGGGGGGTTAGAAGGTGGGGATTTGCGGGGGGGGGGGTGACGCGCGGGTCTTGGTGCTTGTCTGCTTGCCGGGAAAGTCGGGGTGACACAACCGATTTTATACAAGACTGCCCAACAAAAAAGAAGTGTAATGTTTTCAAGGTTTATCTATGTACCTATGTTTTCCGTTTCTTTATTCTGCTATAATTTCTAAAGCTCGAACCGATTTAGAAGTGTGGTAATGTTAGAACCGTTATGTCATCCTAGAAAACTTTGCAAACCCGACTGTTCCCTAAAAGACCCAGTGTACACACCGTGTCCCGAAAATATAGTGTACACACGCCGGATTAATGGGCGAGAGACTATTTCATAACAAGAACCATGAGACCTCAGAAAAATATCCGAAATGGGCGAACACGTGAAAAAATAGGCGGGGTCAATTTTGTAGGGTTTGACCAATAAAAATCCAGCGTTGACGAAGCGTCAAGCGCAGATTCTACGTCCGCTCGCGCCGACTACTAGGCGCATCGCATACTAAATGCTCTATCGCAGCGCTAGCACAGAAACTGAGCGAGAAACTGAGCTCAACTGAGCGGCGCGCGAGTGTGGAGACTATGCGCGTTCGCACTAAAAGTTCGCGCTTCGCGATCCCTTCGTCGCGGGATAGAAAACGGACAAAAATCTGATGGGGCATTTACACTCTCGCGCGAGGCGCGAGGCGAGACGCGAAACCATATAAGTAAACAAACGGAACAGAGGCAAAGCTTCTAGCAAAGTAGGTAAACATTTTGTACGTCGTTAGAAGCTTTGCCTCTGATCCGTTTGTTTACTTATATGGTTTCGCGTCTCGCCTCGCGCGAGAGTGTAAATGCTGCTACGTGCCCCGTTTATAATGGTTATATAGTATTGTATGAAGATCGGATAAATGCCATTATGTCACGGATAATATCTAAATTTTTAGGAAACCGTCAAGTTCCAGGGCGCCAATCCGTGATAATTCTAGGGATGGGGTTCACGCACAAAAAGCTAGACGCACGCCTTCGCCTAGCGGTTGGTCTAGATTATGGGAGGAGGAACGTCACTGACGGGGCCTCACTAGCTCAAGTCGGAATATGTGATCCTCAGGGGTGGTTTTTATCCCGCCTTATTAGTGGCGTCCTCGGAAGTCGGGATCGTCTGTGAGGCAGACGGGCGATCAAGTTGGATGGGGTATACTTGCTATGGATTGGAAAATATACTCGAATTATTTACTTATGGGCTATTAATTACGGACTGAAATTTCCTATGTTGGCTTTCGTAGATTATAAAATTTATTTAATTATGGAGAGCGTTTCGCGAATTCAAATCCGTACTCAGTTCGCGGGAAGTAGATTGTGGTAAAACGGCGCAGCGCCCTCTATCTTCGGATACGTCGCACCGGCAATGGCCCCCTCCTTCACCTCCGCACCTACAAGTGGCGCCGGCGCTCGCCGCGCTCGCCGGGCTGTCGCGGGCCCGCCTACTGATAACGAACCGGTCTGAGATCGCTCGCCCGGCGCGATTTAATATCTTTTACAATCGGTCCAGAATTACTGAATGATAATTTAAATTGAAATTTATCTTTATTATTGGGTGATGATTTTGGATCTATTTATTTATTATATTATCGAATTTAATTTCAAATTTAAATGACCTGTAGAAATGAATACTAAGGAAAATAGCTAGAAGTTTCGCGATTCTATCTTTATTGATTCGTGTTTTGAACGATTGACTAAACAAGAAAGGTATAGAAATTTCCAAGACTAGAGTTCGTAGAATTTAAATGATAAGGCTCGGTTTGTCCGAACATAAATTAATGGTTCTTAACCCTGTGAACCTTTCTTTTCTCTCCCTGGCTCCGCTTGCACGTCTTCGTCTCGAATTCGAATTATTACGAATTTTTCTGAGAAGAATATAGAATTACCAATTTTTAAACCTTTTTTATTAAATGAAACATAATGCCTTACAATGGAGTTTTTATTATAAAGAAGAATATATTTTACGAAAATTTATGGTACATGTTACATTCCTGTGCATAGATTCTCCGATCTTTCTATATAATTTTAATTCAGTCGAATAGATTCGACTTCTGCATGATGACATGGAATGCTGTGTGTCAGTCAACGGTGAACAAACAGGGTTCTTTCCTGTAAGCCGTGGCGTGAAACAAGGCTGCGTGCTTGCGCCTACCTTGTTTGCCTTATATTTCGCAGTTGTAGTCCGTGATGCTCTGCAACACATCTCAGAAGGTGTTAGAATTCGTTTTCGCACAGATGGCTCTCTTTTTAATCTGGCAAGACTTAAAGCCCACACAAAAGTATCATACGCCACGATAACGGATATAATGTATGCCGATGATCTATGCTTCGTAGCCGAAAGCCCAGATGGCCTGCAAAGGTTAATGACTAACCTCGACGTGTCATGTAAGAACTTTGGCCTAAAAATCAGTGTGAAGAAAACCGAAGTGATGGCCAACACACTTAATGAAGAACCTATATCTATTAAGCTCGGAGAGACTCCTCTGAAGCAAGTGGACAAATTCAAATACCTTGGAAGCACTATAACAGCAAAATGTGACCTTGACTCTGAATTGAACGGGAGGATAGGAGCTGCTTCTGCAGCTTTCGGTAAACTCCGTAGCAAAGTCTTCAGCTCACACGACATCAAGCTGGGAACAAAAGTGTCTGTCTACATGGCGATCGTCCTCCCAAACCTCCTCTACTCGTCAGAGACATGGTGCCCATACCGAAAGCACATTCGCGCACTTGACAAATTCCACCTTCGATGCCTACGCGACTTAATGAACATCAAGTGGTCGGACCGTGTGAGGAACACGGAAGTTCTTCGACGCGCTAAAGTCAGCGGAATAGAAGCATACATGATGCGACGACAGCTGAGATGGTGCGGACATGTCTCCCGTATGCCTGATGAGAGAGTGGCAAAGCGTATCTTTTACGCTGAACTAAAGAACGGCAAACGGAAACAAGGCGGCCAGCTACTCAGATACAAGGATACTCAGAAGAGGCATATGAAAAGGTGCAACATTGAACCCTCTCAGTGGGAGAGTAAAGCGAAAGATCGCCCAGGATGGAGACTGCTAGTGCAGAGCAATATAGATGATTTTGAAAAGAAGAGGCTGCTCGACTTAGATGCCAAGCGCGACGAGCTAAAGGCCCGACCACCGGCGGCCATAAAGTATAATTACGTCGATGGTGTCTTGACTTGCGCCAAATGTGCACGCACATTCAAAGCCAAGATCGGCTACATCAGTCACCTGAGGGCTCACCAGCAAAACCCCCAACAATAAAAAAAAAAAAAAAAAGAATCTAGAATGCAATCGCTATGGCCGAATACGGCTAGAAGGATATATATAATTTTAATTAATGCGCATATCAAGGCCGAATTAAGTTTCGAAGGTTTTATGAATTTTCTATCGAGCTTCCGTGATTTTCGTGATTGAAATTCAGGGATTCGGATTTTTTTAGGAGTCGGATAGGCGTTGAAGTCCGTCGGTATCGGGATGCGGGTATCTCCTTCGGTTGAACCGTAGATTTTTCTAGAGAGACGTCGATTGATAATGATTGGAAATGACTTATTCTTATGTTTAGGATTATGGAAAATGATCGCTTTAATTTTATGTTACGGTGGAGTAAGAATCTAATGGAATTTGGATAAGTCGGGAATTTAGATTTTATATTTTTTAGATAAATGTTTGAATAGGAATATTATTTATCGGGAACCTGACCTTGGTTCTATTCTTTCTATTGGGTAAAGATTTTTTAATAAAATAAAGGAAAATAGTTTAGATGATTGATATTTTGTATTATTGAGACGTGATTTGAAAGATAATATTTTTGAGATTTTGGACTTGTACTTTGGGAAAGAGATTCAAAAATTAGCTTGCGATTTGGGATTTTGTTTCGTGGGGTAGAGACTTGAAAGAGAATATTTTGAGGGACCTGATATCGAGGGGATTGTACTCCGAGAATACGGTATTATAGAAAGGGTTTCGCGGGTCGACTTTCACCTTTTCGACCTAATGGGGGTAGCACATTTTATGAAAAATTTAGGAAAAAGTGAACTATGCACGTTTATTCGGCGGACAAGCCGGCTATGCTATTTAATCTATTTCTATCGGTAGAACGTTATAGTTAATTTTAACCTAACCCTGGCCTAACGGCGATATTACAATAACCTGGGTTCCTTTCGAAGCGACGCGGTTTCTGGCGTCTGCTTCACATTAGTTTAATTATAAATGGATTTTAAAATTGTAATAGAAAATTATAAAAGAGCGAGAAATTAAAAGAAGCGAGAATAGATGCGGTTAATGGTACAGTGAGCGACTTGCCTTGTAGGGTTGAGGATTCCTCGATGGCCTGCCCAGGTGTTACACTGAATTTAGTAAAGATTCAAATGCTTCTATATCTCGTACTGGCTTTAAATAAAGAATTTTAATCTGCAGTGGCTGGATGCAGGGTAGTGAATGAATCGGGCGCGCCGCGCCGCCATAGCGGGCGCGCCCTCTCCGAAATATCGACCGTCTTCCTCGAGGTCCGGTCGCCAAAAAAAAAAAAAACTATTACCCGCAATGGTAATACTGAAAAAATCTCTCCGCTGTGGATGAGCTGACTAGTGACGTACAAAGACTAGACGTCGATTGCACGGCAAGTTTATACAATGAGTAGATTTGCTTAACTAGATTAAATATTTTATAAGTATTAGACTATAATGGTATACTTTCTAAGTATAGGGTAATGCAGCAGCATTACATGCCGGGTAGATAAAAACGTCACCGCCCACGGTGGCACTAACAAAAGAAGCAATAAACAAATAAGAAACAAACTATACTACGAGTTGCTACGCCTAACACTTGCTACGAAGCGTAGCTGCTGGTGCGGTACTGTATTTGTGCTTGGATTTAACAATTACTTATTATTAGTTTTTTTTTTATGTCCTATATAATAGACCTAAATTATTTTGTTGTGATATTTACGATTATGTAAGTTTGATTTGACATGTGAAAAGGATGGAAAAGTCATAAGTTTTGAATTAAGTTCTATTCTTCTAAGTATTAATATGGTTTGTATCCTACGCATTTGATTATGTTTTATAATGTAGATTATGAGATCGGAAAGGAAATATATGGAGTAATATGGAAATGTCACGGGTATTTTGTCGCTAGAAGTTCAGTCATGGAAGTCACTTGCTCGTTTTTTAACGTTAAGTGGATATATAGTTTGGGTATGGCCCTTTACAATTTACAAATTTAAATGTAGATCGCGTTGACATCCTTCCGGTCGCATCCTGGGTCCTGTAGACGTCTAAGTGTGTCCTCGAATAATGGCTGGTCGTCGATTTCGTCATGACACTCTAGGGTGTCGGCTGCAGCGTGGTTTACGTCACCTTACGACAGACAAGAAAATGGAAACAAGCATTAGTTTCTTGAATTCCGTTACGAAGCCAAATTTCTGCTACGAAGTATAGAGTCTTTTTAAACTGTATCTTCCTATGCTACGCCACTTGCTTCGCAGTAAAGTCTATGTGTGCAGGAGCAGATTATAAAAGTCTATATGTTGGGTCATTACGTTGAAGTAATGTTGTAAAATTCGGGTAATGACTTAAAATTTGACACTTCGCTTTATAAAGTCTTGTGTACTATTACGTTGTCGTGGTAATTTTCCTCGTAGGTGGCAATTTATGAACACTTTGCTTATGTAAGTCCTGTGTAGAATTGATTAATACGGGAACTTGAATAGGTGGCTTAACGGTCTCAACTGTCCATTTCACTGAAATACCGTAAGATATTAGACTCGAATTACTTGCACTCTCACTTTTAACGATAACTAACTGAATGGCACTTTCTTAGTGTCTTTCACTCAAAGAGCATCTGGGAAAAGAGCTGCATGCTAGTGGTACAATATATGCATGATATGCATGGTACTTGCTGTATTCCTGTGTGCATATCCATTATACGGACGTCATCGGGTACGCTGTTTGTACGGCGACTAGTGGTCCTCTGGTGTTGGTCATCTGGTCTGAAGTCCTAATGTCTATAGAGGTAAGGAAAATGTGTCTTTTACCTGCTATGACTGCTTGGAGTTATAATTTCCGGATCGCAAGTTGAATTTAACGGTGTTCTTCCTTGGACGATCGGTAGTAAATTTGTCGTATCCAATTGATTAGCGTGTAGATCCCTTTATAATTATTGGGTCGATATTCGCTGCATCGGTTCATCATAGTAACGTCGTTATGAGTATGGCCTTTTCTGCATCGTTGCTCCAAATTTTCTGGAATTTGAGAAAGGTATGCGGCATCATCTTGTCGAGATACTAATGTTTCTTTATCTGGTACTACTAGGATGGGTGAGGTAAGAAGGATAGGCTTGTTTCACTGTACCATGAGTAGGTATTGTGATATCCTCGTTTACAAACAATTAACTATATATTTCCATTCTTATTCAATTTATACCCTTGTGTGATCTTACAATATTTTATTCCTCAGTGGAATGTATAACAGAATGACAGTTATTCTATTTGCTATTTCCTTTCCTAGAAAAATTTAAATAAACAGAAATAAACTAGCATTAATTTTCTATGTACTAAGTTGCTACTACTATGTATGCAGTTAATATTGTGTGTCCGATTAGGTACATATGGTATACAAGTCAGTACTCTTTATTGACGGAGTTACTGTAAAAGTTCTTATGAAACAACCGTTATTAATATTTAAAAACAACATTTTATCTAGACATAATGACCTGATTAGTGATTATACGATATTTATATACTTATATTCTATGCTGATATGTACGTTTGTAGCTCTCTTTTTCCTTTCTTTTTACTGACTTTAATAATATGGACGCAGACGTGCGTGTGCGTCTTCTGCACTTTTGATGTAATAATTTATGGATTATAAAGGGGAGTGAATGTGGTCCGTTAGCGAGATGCGCTACGACCTTTGATTAAACTTATAAAAATGTTGTGCAATGGTTAAATTTTTATCGATTTATTGTGATATTTTATATATGGGACTTGATTTTATTTGCATTTTATTTCTCCTCGATATCAGATCTCTCCTATATTTATTTTTTAAATGCCCTGGTTGTATTTTATTATTTTTATGATTTTTAGGGAAAAAGGGGAAAAAAAGGGGAACCGGTTATAATATTGAACGTGATTTAACGTCATTTTGGGTGTAATATTTAATCATGGATTGTTTTTATCTATATGTGCATTGTATATTTGCATTCGCGCATTGGCGCATAAATAATATTAGGAAGGCTATATGTTCCTTATTAATAATGTATATTTTTAGTATATATAATTTTGCCGGTTTGTTTATAATTTGTGTATGTATATTTTGGCGACCTGTCTGAAGTATACAGACTCGGGTTCACGTAATTTT
Organism: Micropterix aruncella; assembly: GCA_944548615.1. Taxonomy (NCBI): domain Eukaryota; kingdom Metazoa; phylum Arthropoda; class Insecta; order Lepidoptera; family Micropterigidae; genus Micropterix; species Micropterix aruncella. The sequence goes on from OX155977.1 coordinate 14,882,751, forward strand.
AATTTGCGAGACCCATGATCGACCGTGTTTTTATTTATGTATTTTTATAGGGTTTGTATATTATGTGAGTAAATGTTGCTATTTATTTGCTATTCTTTTAAGTATATTGGAATGTAATATTTTATATGGGCTTTGTCATGTATTATTGTATAATTTGTGTTTTTATTTTTTATAGAACCTTGTTATTTTATTTGCTTTTATTTGGACGGGAGGACTGAAAAAGTATGCGCGCTTTTCGCGACAAAACCACAGTCTTTGACTTTCTAGTCATTTTGCTCTTGATGGTATGTAGTTAATATAGAATGTCTAATATGCGTTGTTCCGCTAGATATTCCCTAACTGTTTAAGATTTGTGAGATCTTTGGTATCCAATGTTTGTATTGTATATAAATTCTGTCTGATGGTAGTTTTTCTTAGTCTTAGTAATAATAATAATAAATGGTATTTTAACATGAGTTTACTCTTTCGTTGTCTGTTCGCGCTCCTGTCTTTCGTCACCGTTCAGGACCCCTATCATACTTTCCTTTCATTCCTAAAGCTGTCCGTCTTGTACCTTTTTTTACTATTCTTGACCGTATGGTATGAAATATATTTACAAAAATTAAGAGTAAATGTATACAGATGTTTATATGCAATTAAGATCGGTTTTATATGTTAAATTTGCAGAGCTTTCGATGGGCAAACTAATTTGAGCTTTATACTAAAAGTATCATTACGGGTTAATCTATGGGGGGGTGTTTTATTATGAAAACTTTCATGGTATGGAGTGACTCCATGTCCTGGCAAATGCCGGGATCGAATAAAGATTTTTCTGTAGCTGTTCATGTCGAATTCACAACGGTTTTGTGTACGGAGTTCTAGTCGCTACTTAGTTCTGCCGACTTACTCGCCGCGTGATCGAATAATAATGATAATAATATAATATAATGATATTCATAGTGGTATTCTGCGCAACAGAGCTGACATGTTGATTTTAATTCTACGCTGACAGTTGATGTACATATACCCGGAAACCAATGGTTCCAATGGTGTTTCTGTCCAATGACGGGCTATATAACCACCAAACCCAATAAATAATAAAAACCCGGATATTCCGGAGGTGTTTTCTCTCTATATTTGGATGGGTAGCACCGAACCTAATATGTATATAATAATGGTATATTGAGGTAGAGAAACATCTTTATTCTTAGATCGGTCCGTAATGGCTCAGGCAAAGGGACGTTATTTGTTTATTTTTTGAATTTATGATTTTATTTTTTATTTGGTAACTATATGACCTTTATTTTTTTAGATTTATTTATTTTTTAGGAAGTTTTGAAATTTGCATAAATGGAGAATGTTGTCTTATCGAGCCCGGTGATTAGCCGGGTTAGATAACTTGTAAAAAAAATTTTTTTTTTATTAAAAAAAAATTTTTTTTAACTTTAAATTGTAAGTTTTGTATTTTTGTTTATTTTTGATGGGGCAAGGCTCTTTGTATTGTTGTTTTTTATCTGATGTATTATTATTGTGTGTTTTATAAGTCAAATCGATATCATTTCAATGCATTTCTTTTAGTTTGTTTTATTTTATACTGTTATATATTTTATTAGGCTTTAATTAATTTATTATTTTATTCATTTTGTTAATATGTGTACATATATATTTATTGTTTTAATTTTTTGAAAATAACACTGAGGTCCGTTTCGTGCCTTTAATACTTGTTCGTAAATACCTTTTAGTGTACCATAATACGGTGTCTTCGAGTTTTCATAGCTTTTCCGAGCGGTTTATTTCTGTTTATGAGAGTATATTCATTCCGACGACATCACAGCTACCATTTACTTAGACGCGTTTAATCGCTGGCGATATCTTTGATGTGGAACGTTCCGCGAGGTTTCCCATTCATGTCAGCTAGTTCATAGGCGATTGGCGATTTTTTAGCAATAACTTTGCATTTTGTATACCTAGGTGCTAATTTACTAGAGAAGAAATCTATTTTCCTCGATAAGGTGTGGTTCTTTGCCCATACAGTGTCACCTACTGAGAATTGGATGTTTTTCCTCCTTAGATTATACCTGGCCGCGCTGTTTCTAAAAGCTTCCATTAATCTATCCTGCACGACTTCGTAAGTATCCGCCAAGGCTTCTAGTCCCTTAGCGAACTCCTGCGGGCTGTCGACTGCTATTTGGGAGTTTTGGTCTGGCACGTACCCTAGCATTTTATGGTACCTTCCATCAACAAAAGGCTCTCGAGCAAACATTAGATACGAGGGTGAAAATCCTGTCGCGAGATTTATATGATTATTTAGAGCATTTTGTATCAAATAGATATATTTATCCCACATTCTTTGATTTTGGCCTGACAAAATTGATAGGCTAGTTTCTATTGTCTGGTTGTAACGCTCAACCATATTGGATTGCGGTGCGTAGACGCATCCGTAGAATAGTCTAGGGATTCTGTATTTATCGATTAGTGCTTTAAATGTTCTTGATCTGAAATAGGTCGCGTTATCTAACGTTATAACGGCCGGAGTACCATAAGTGAGAAATATATTGTTTTCTAGGTGTTTGTTTATATTCACCGACGTGGCTTTTCTTAAAGGAAATAGCCAGCAAAACTTGGTGAATACATCGACCACGGAAAGTATGTATGTGAAACCACTCATTGATCTCGGAACGGGCCCTATAAGATCGATGCTGATGGTATGCATCGGGGTTTTCACAGATTTTGGAGTGACCATCAGGCCCTGGGCTGGCCCTGTTCGAATTTTGTGGGCTTTACAAGTGTCGCAGCTTTTTATGTAGGATTTCACCTGCTTTTGCATTCCTGGCCAATAATAGTACGATTGCAGCTTCCGTAGAGTTTTGAATATGCCGAAGTGAACAGCGAAGTCTCCCTCATGTATTTCTTTCATCGCGTTTTTCCTGTCTGCGAGCTTTGGAACGATTCTCCATGGGTTTAGCAGTTTCTCGCCTCTCCTGGGAGCGTGGTATTTGTACAGTGTTGATTGTGTAATCAAAGTGTTGACGTATGTAATGTGTGTTGAAAGTAAACGATGTGAGATTATAATTAAAATTTACAATGATCAATTTATTATTTTTGAACACCCTGTTGTTATGAAGATGTAAATAAAACTAAAAAAAAAATATTTGTAGACGAAGTGTTGATGTGGTGTGGGTGAGTGAATGTTAATAGAAACGACAAAGAGAGAGAAAAAAAAATAATTAATGTTTGGATTTTGCGAGTTCTTGCGAAGGTATTTTTTTAGACACCCTGTTCCGTATAAAATGTTTGTTCTAATGTTTTGCGAAGTAAATGGTAACCGTTCCAAAATTATTTTTAATGATGATTTCCAGCTGAAATATAATGTTTGTTTTCAAAGTTATGGTGCTGCGATGTGTCGCCTGAAATAAAACCTTTTTGCACAAAATACTCGAATAACAGTCGTATTATTTTATGGTACCTATGGTTCTCACTTACTCCTGGGCTGAAACTTGAGGTAATATTAAGACAAGAAAATTTAATTGGTCTCCTTTCACTTGACGAAAGCTGAAATAAATTTCTATATCTATGCACCTTGTATGATGTTATTTTATTTTGTTTGATATCGATTGACAAGTGGGTTATATATTTAGCAAAGGGTGGGCTTGGGTGGGTTAAATATTTGGTACAGGTATTTGTAAAATTTTTATGTTTTATTTATTTCCGGATTTAAATGTATTGAAAAAAAATTTCGGTTCCGTTTTATTTTTTTTTTTAAAAGAAAGTCTATATATTTTATTTGAATTTGATTGTATGGTAATATTTATTTTTGAAATTCTATATATTTTGATTTTCGAGATATGTTCGATGTTAAAAATCGAAGGGAGGGTTTGGGTGGGAAAGTGAAGTTTTAAATTTTATTTAAAGAAATTATAAAATATTTGAAGACAAATGAAAAAAAATATAGGCCCCTAAGTTGAGCGCCAATTTTTGCTTCACCAAAAATTGCGCGCCGCTTATGATATAAGACTATAGATTCTGGCCCCGCGTTGGGATCCAATTTTTGCTACGTGCCCCGTTTATAATGGTTATATAGTATTGTATGAAGATCGGATAAATGCCATTATGTCACGGATAATATCTAAATTTTTAGGAAACCGTCAAGTTCCAGGGCGCCAATCCGTGATAATTCTAGGGATGGGGTTCACGCACAAAAAGCTAGACGCACGCCTTCGCCTAGCGGTTGGTCTAGATTATGGGAGGAGGAACGTCACTGACGGGGCCTCACTAGCTCAAGTCGGAATATGTGATCCTCAGGGGTGGTTTTTATCCCGCCTTATTAGTGGCGTCCTCGGAAGTCGGGATCGTCTGTGAGGCAGACGGGCGATCAAGTTGGATGGGGTATACTTGCTATGGATTGGAAAATATACTCGAATTATTTACTTATGGGCTATTAATTACGGACTGAAATTTCCTATGTTGGCTTTCGTAGATTATAAAATTTATTTAATTATGGAGAGCGTTTCGCGAATTCAAATCCGTACTCAGTTCGCGGGAAGTAGATTGTGGTAAAACGGCGCAGCGCCCTCTATCTTCGGATACGTCGCACCGGCAATGGCCCCCTCCTTCACCTCCGCACCTACAAGTGGCGCCGGCGCTCGCCGCGCTCGCCGGGCTGTCGCGGGCCCGCCTACTGATAACGAACCGGTCTGAGATCGCTCGCCCGGCGCGATTTAATATCTTTTACAATCGGTCCGGAATTACTGAATGATAATTTAAATTGAAATTTATCTTTATTATTGGGTGATGATTTTGGATCTATTTATTTATTATATTATCGAATTTAATTTCAAATTTAAATGACCTGTAGAAATGAATACTAAGGAAAATAGCTAGAAGTTTCGCGATTCTATCTTTATTGATTCGTGTTTTGAACGATTGACTAAACAAGAAAGGTATAGAAATTTCCAAGACTAGAGTTCGTAGAATTTAAATGATAAGGCTCGGTTTGTCCGAACATAAATTAATGGTTCTTAACCCTGTGAACCTTTCTTTTCTCTCCCTGGCTCCGCTTGCACGTCTTCGTCTCGAATTCGAATTATTACGAATTTTTCTGAGAAGAATATAGAATTACCAATTTTTAAACCTTTTTTATTAAATGAAACATAATGCCTTACAATGGAGTTTTTATTATAAAGAAGAATATATTTTACGAAAATTTATGGTACATGTTACATTCCTGTGCATAGATTCTCCGATCTTTCTATATAATTTTAATTAATGCGCATATCAAGGCCGAATTAAGTTTCGAAGGTTTTATGAATTTTCTATCGAGCTTCCGTGATTTTCGTGATTGAAATTCAGGGATTCGGATTTTTTTAGGAGTCGGATAGGCGTTGAAGTCCGTCGGTATCGGGATGCGGGTATCTCCTTCGGTTGAACCGTAGATTTTTCTAGAGAGACGTCGATTGATAATGATTGGAAATGACTTATTCTTATGTTTAGGATTATGGAAAATGATCGCTTTAATTTTATGTTACGGTGGAGTAAGAATCTAATGGAATTTGGATAAGTCGGGAATTTAGATTTTATATTTTTTAGATAAATGTTTGAATAGGAATATTATTTATCGGGAACCTGACCTTGGTTCTATTCTTTCTATTGGGTAAAGATTTTTTAATAAAATAAAGGAAAATAGTTTAGATGATTGATATTTTGTATTATTGAGACGTGATTTGAAAGATAATATTTTTGAGATTTTGGACTTGTACTTTGGGAAAGAGATTCAAAAATTAGCTTGCGATTTGGGATTTTGTTTCGTGGGGTAGAGACTTGAAAGAGAATATTTTGAGGGACCTGATATCGAGGGGATTGTACTCCGAGAATACGGTATTATAGAAAGGGTTTCGCGGGTCGACTTTCACCTTTTCGACCTAATGGGGGTAGCACATTTTATGAAAAATTTAGGAAAAAGTGAACTATGCACGTTTATTCGGCGGACAAGCCGGCTATGCTATTTAATCTATTTCTATCGGTAGAACGTTATAGTTAATTTTAACCTAACCCTGGCCTAACGGCGATATTACAATAACCTGGGTTCCTTTCGAAGCGACGCGGTTTCTGGCGTCTGCTTCACATTAGTTTAATTATAAATGGATTTTAAAATTGTAATAGAAAATTATAAAAGAGCGAGAAATTAAAAGAAGCGAGAATAGATGCGGTTAATGGTACAGTGAGCGACTTGCCTTGTAGGGTTGAGGATTCCTCGATGGCCTGCCCAGGTGTTACACTGAATTTAGTAAAGATTCAAATGCTTCTATATCTCGTACTGGCTTTAAATAAAGAATTTTAATCTGCAGTGGCTGGATGCAGGGTAGTGAATGAATCGGGCGCGCCGCGCCGCCATAGCGGGCGCGCCCTCTCCGAAATATCGACCGTCTTCCTCGAGGTCCGGTCGCCAAAAAAAAAAAAAACTATTACCCGCAATGGTAATACTGAAAAAATCTCTCCGCTGTGGATGAGCTGACTAGTGACGTACAAAGACTAGACGTCGATTGCACGGCAAGTTTATACAATGAGTAGATTTGCTTAACTAGATTAAATATTTTATAAGTATTAGACTATAATGGTATACTTTCTAAGTATAGGGTAATGCAGCAGCATTACAATGCCCTATGAGAACAGTCCGCGAAGCCGCGAAGAATATGCGAAACGGCTCCACACACGCGTTCGCGCACCTTCGCGGCTTCGCGCGCGATTCGCGGACTAAGTGTAGAGCGGCCATAAATATAGCGTCTGAAAAGGGAAATAAACGCCACCCTACTTAAGGCAACATGAGACCTCAGAAAAATATCTGAAATGGGCGGACACGCAAAAAATAGGCGGAGTCAATTTTGTAGAGTTTGACCAATAAAAATCCAGCGTTGACGAAGCGTCAAGCGCAGATTCCACGTCCGCTAGCGCCGGGAACCAGAGGCATACTAAATAGTCAAACGCAGCGCTAGCACAGAATAACTATCTTTACGCAGTGGTGGTATAAGGGTGTTAATGGCAAAGCATATTTAGCGTAACTCTCAGAGCGCTGTCACGTTATAATTAATTGTAATTAATTTTGGGCCTAAATAAAAAATGTGGCTAAGTGCTGCCCTAGAGAATTAATCAGTCTATATTATGAAATTATAATAAAACATACTAACCACTTACATTGTAGGAGTAAACGCGCCTGAAAGTTTTCGAAGTCTGTTTAAAGCCTTAGTGACCAAGGTAATGAGCATCTTTTTTGAGTTCAAATTTTAAATTGGTTCCTTATCAAGGGATTGACTTAGATTTTTTTTTAAAATTAATGCTTATATTTTTCAAAAAACTCATAAACAAAAATTCTTTAGATATGGTCGTTTGCAGGTATCATGCCGCCTTAATACGGGTACGGAACCCGTCGCGCGCGAGTCGAACTCGCACTTAAGAGCCCTATCACATATTTTTTCCAGAAAGGCAAGAAAAGTGGATTTTTGGCGTTCTAATTCCAAGAAATGAAGAGATTTCTACAAACTTTAATTACTGAATTACCTGGACCATTTCTTGATGTTGACCATAGCGGCCTTTAATTTTAGATGTAACTAATATTATTTACTTATTCAGCCCATTTTCCGAAAGTCGTTATTCGTAAAACGCTCGGAAGGCAAACTTTGAGCTCCTTAATACAGTAATATCACTACAACGAAAACCGTATACTATTTTTTTTTATGTCCGTCATGTATTCTTGATGTACACTACGGCTTTATTTTTTCGTTTTTTGACCACATATCCAAGGTATACATTACTTACAATTACACAAAATTAAAAAAAAATCTTCCTGTATCATTCTAATTTTCTCAGAAATAAAATAAGATTCTTATATAATACTTATACTATATTAAAGTTCACTCTTTTAGCAATACGACATAATATAAATTATTGTCATTAGAAAGGAGAAAACACTGCAAAAAACAATTACAAATTGTGTATATATTTGCTTGCGCAAGAGAAGAGCGCTCAGTGCCGCGGTTTTCTCCCAGGGTTGAATAGTTATTTATTTATTTATTTATTTATTTATCCTATCTTTTATAGTTACATCCAAAAAAAAATGCGTTCATTTTTTCAACTCATTTTAAAAGAATACCTACGCTATTTTGTAATAAGGCTCTTAACCGATTGTATTATCTTTTTCCTTGTCAACTTATTCCGCCCTAAAGAACAAATTTCGCGCCAACATTTCATGTTGTCGTGGTCAGTTTATTTACACAATAACATATATGAATAATTAATATGTAAACTGGGTTTTTTACCATAGGGAATTATTCATCGCCATTCATTTGTTTTTTGCTAGTATCGAGTTTCTGCGTAGGCTTTTGTTTATCAGCAGAAAGTAATCGGTCGTCTAGTTAGTACCAGAGCCAGCGACAAAAATGCAAGTTTTGGAAAAGCTGCTACTTTCAGATCAGACAGTATATTGGCCGTAGAATGCCGGGGTAGAGTCAGCAGCCCAAATTCCGGGACACCTGGCGCTGGCGTACTAAGAAAGGTGTAATTTTAATTAGTACATACTTCAGTAAGGCAAAGATAATGACCATGTATTCGGCGTTCATATACCAGTGCTTAATGTATGCCAGACAGCACCTAACAGAAACTGCAACTAGAGCGGACATTCACTCTCACCATACATGCGGTAACTCCCTTTTATGCGTGCCCCGAACAAGACTGGCAAAAGCACAGAAGAGCTACTTATACCTTAGAATTAAATTCTACAATTCACTCCCTACCACTATCAAACAACTGGAGGACAAACAATTTAAAAAAAACATTAAGGAGATGATGATAGGCCACCCTTTCTATAATCTGTCCGAATTCGAGGGCCATGACTTTGCAAATATTATACCAATTTGAATGATAATTATATTTGTACTTTTAATATTTAATTGTAAAATTTAGCTTTAGTTTGATTATTTAACACTTTACTTACTACTTTGGATGTTACTATGTACAGTTTTTAGTACGTATATATTCGATTTATTGACTATTTCAATTGTTAGTTTTCTGCTTTGAATATTTAACCTTTTAACTGACTATTTTAATAATTGTGTTGAGTGGCTTTTAGTAGGTAGCCATTAGAATTATTAAATATTTTATTAACCCTTTACCAGGAACATCGGTCCCTCAGACCGCTACGGTTTTCTAAAAATGCTTCCAGTCCGTGCCCCTATCCCTCAGTGACGCACCGTTCCCAGTATCTCCTATTAGTTCACGCTGTGTCGGCGCACGTGGCGATCCTGTCTGTAGGAGCGTCTGTTTCATTGTTTTAAATATATATATAGTATATTTAGTGTTTTTTGACGTTCTAAAAAGTCGTAATTATTAGTACCGGTCTGTGATACCTTCTACTGAGGTACCGATGACCATGACGGATAAACTTGAAAAAGAAAGACTTGTAAACTCTGTCCATACACCAAGAAGCGCTAGACAGGCTATAAATGCCTCAAATGCTCGGATCTTATATGTTTAGAGTGTTCGAAGAAGATCTGCAAACAACGTGCTCTGAATACGACAAAAGTGTTACTTATAATAAGATAGATAATACATTCTAGTTGAATAAAAGTGTTGAATAAAATGTTCTGACTTAGAAGTATGTTTTATCATCAATAATTCAAAATAGTGGTATCACAGATAGATGTTTCCTATTACGTAGTTTAAAATCATGTTCCGAGTAAAGGGTTAAATAAGCTTGTAATAAGATTTTACGACGAAAAACTTTTAGTAGGTTCCAAAGTTTCTTAGATACCTACTTTTTTTTTATAACATATGTATGTTGAGTAAACATTAAAGTAGAAATGAGACTTACTACCTAACACAAATATTTTGACCGTCCAAGAGCGGTTTTTAGCCGCCAATTGGACACGACGTAAATGTAGTGTTTTTGAGAAGCTGAAAATTTATCAGTAGACAGTGGATGCAATAAAGAACTCGAAACATGAGTCAGACTGTTTTATAATCGAACGCGTGGCGTCATCACCTCCATACCTACCCTTATATTGCGCCATTGCGGCCATTATATTGCGCGGCAGTTGACCGATGCGTGACATGTATAGAGATGCTGACGCCACGGGTTTGATTATGAAGCACTCTGACCATATTATTATGTTTCGAGTTATTTATTGCATCTACAGTGTTATTAATAAACCCAGACTAATTCCTATTCCGCGCGTAATCCTCGGAATAAACGAAAGTGCCATTAATAAACCTGGAATAGCACTATTCCGTCGCTAATACTACTAGACTATCTCCTGTCAGTTTAGTCCGTGGTGTGAGGTGGAATAGTGCAGGAATAGCGGTGAACAGTTGCGTGTTTTGCGACATACCAGCGATTTGTTCAGATTTTGCGTTCGTTATTAGTGATATTCCGTGAGAAAATGGATGAAATAAATTATTTTCGTACCGTCAACGTTTGCGCGTTTTTAGGCTCCGAAAGCCGAAATTTTACAAAAGGCGCTTCGACCCATAATATGTCAAATTGCCGGATTAGGAATTTCGCAAAAAGTATCGTTTCTGGAAGGTGAGTATTCTAAAAATTGTGAATATGGTACGTCCTGAGGTTCGAGGCGACAAAAAAGATGGATACGTGAAGCTCGAGCTGCAAGTCGCCGCGGCAATCAGTTGGTTGTAATAAGGTTAGTTTCTCTGTAATTTGTTTCTTTCTATATATTTTATACTTTATAGTAATATGTTATTGCGTTTTACTTTCAGATTCAAGCTTAATGCGCAGACCTAGGTTATCGACTGTATCCCAAGAGTCGGCGGAGAAGCTGGACAAAACTATGTCAATCGATAAAACTATTTTTTGATCAACAAGGTTATGGTTGCCCTTAATAATAAATAAAGAATTAGTAAGTGCATAAATATTCTTTCATTTTACTTATTAAAACCAAGCAGCCGACACAACAGAGGTATTGCGAATTGAGGTTATGTCGCAGTTCGAATGACAGCTGAGACCTAAGTCTAGCCAAGTTGACAACATAACGAACCGAATATGACAGTGTTACTATATGGAAAAAAATGTTTTCACTCTAATCCGCCGACTAACTAGTCTAGGTTTAAAGCTGGTTTATTAATACCATTGCTTTAATACCCGAATTAAGAGATAATACGCGGACTTAGTATTCCGACGATAGTCTGCCGATTAAGGAAATCTATTTAATAACACTGCTAGTGTTTACTGATGAATTTTCAGCTTTTCCAAAACACTTTGGGGGTACTAGTAATAATTACATCTTTCCTAGTACGCCAGCGTCAGGTGTCCCGGAATTTGGGCTGCTGACTCTACCCCGGCATTCTATGGCCAAAATACTGTCTGATCTGAAAGTATCAGCTTTTCCAATACTCTTGCATTTTTTGTCGCTGGCTCTCCAACTAAGTCGTTCTGGGCGTCATGAACTGCCCTCACTATTTCGGAATCTGTCGCTTTTGCGCAAGCGTGACGTCATAAGCGCGTTTATTTTTGCGCCGTGCGCCGAGATCGATGTTCAAAGTACAAAGCTCAAAGTTTATTTAATTCGAAAAACCCCGCAAGGGTATAGCACTTATAATTAATATATTATGGCAGGCTATACATGCCTCTATAGAAAGTGGTGTTTTTCCCGAAGAGTTGAAATTATCAAAAGTGATTCCACTCTATAAAGCAGGCGCAAGAACTGAAACTGGAAATTTTAGACCAATTGCAATTTTGTCTTCTTTCTCAAAAATCATAGAGACTGTAATCAAAAATAGATTAATTGCGTTTTTTGATGCAAACAATATTCTTAGTGAAAGACAATTTGGATATAGACGAAACAAGTCCACTACTAAAGCTATCGAGGATTTCATATCTTATGTAAATGACAAACTAATGGACAAGTACTACCTTAGGTATTTTTTGCGAGTTAAGTAAGGCATTTGATTGCGTTAGGCATGATATTTTACTAAACAAACTAAATCATTATGGAGTCAGGGGAGACTGCTTAAAATGGTTTGATTCATATTTAAAAAATAGGACGCAAATCGTGGAAATTACACACTGTCAAAATCAAAACATTACAAAACACTGTTCGATCCCTTTAACTAATAAACTTGGAGTCCCGCAGGGTTCCATTTTGGGCTCTATTCTATTTTTAGTATATGTAAATGATTTGCCAATGTATTTCAACGATATAAATGTATCGATGTTTGCCGACGACACTAGTTTAATTGTTGCCGGTAAAGATATGGAAGAATTATTGATTAACGTTCAAATTAATCTATTCAAACTTAATAGTTGGTTTGAGAGCAACAATCTCACACTAAATGCGTCTAAAAGTAACTTCATACATTTTACAAATCATCGAAATCGGAATAAAGGTTCGCCAATAATACTTTCAATAAATAACACTGCCATTCCTCAAACTCCTTGTACTCGATTTTTAGGTGTTCATGTCGACGAACTTTTAAAATGAAACTTTCACTGTGAAAACCTCGAAAGTAGGTCAAGTCGGGCATGTTATGCTTTAACCCTTGGAGTAAATGGGTAATTTCATGGATGCATCTGTCTCTTTTGCAGGATTTTCGGCGACATCGACCTTAAAGTACTATAACTACGAAACTACTACACCAATCATAAAAAGAACAACTGCACAATGATTGCATTGAAATTTCGAATATAGAATATTGAAATATCATTTTGTAAAACAATTAGATAATTATGAATAAATATGAGAATGTCAAAGAAGTGAAAAAAACGCGGAACCAGATCTGGTCGTATCATACTCAACGGATAATTGTTTTAGAACCAGATTTGGTCGTATCATACTCAAGGGGTTAAGTATTGTAAGAAGGTCGTTGGATGAATTGCAAACAAGAAATGTTTATTTCAGCTACATTGAAGCTATCCTAAGTTATGCCATTACGATCTGGGGAAATTGCTATGCTTGTCATAGGGAACCCAATGGATGATTTACATAAACTCCTCGATTAGTTAGATATTAAAAATAAAATTAAAAATAGGTTAACCTGTCGGAAGCCAGTCGTGATATAAATAAATTTTACAGATTTTAAATAAATACCAGATAATTCGTCCAATAAAGAAACTTCAAACGGCGTGGAGGACACCCTGAGATTAAAATATGGTTAATATATTACATACTCGAATGGGACAAGGCCGGGGTTCTGAGAAAGGGATGAGGGTTCAGAAATTACGACGGCCGAGGGTCTAACAGTGGCATAATAACAATAGACCGAGGAAGCCATACATCAGCTGGTAAACTGTCTCGTCCGCCGGGAAAAGAAAAAAAAAAGGGGTCCGTCTAGAAACAAGAGCCGTAAATTATTGGCGGCGGCGGAGGGGTAGGTGCTCTGGGGTGGTCTTTAAAAGGGCCATAATCAAAAACCAAAATATGCGATTGAAGCGCTATAAAAGTATTGTGTCTCCCACTCGAGTACTTGAGAAAGCGACGGACCCTTCATATAACATATTTTATAAATAAAATTAACGCTAGAATAAGTCTATGTTAAAACTTGCCTGTACAATTTAAATTAAAATGTTTCTCGCTCGTTATATGTAGCTGATATTATCTTTATAGTTATTTTAGACAGTTGATAGAACCTAGCATATTATGTTTGAATTTGAAATATTAAGATTTTCTGAAAACACATTTAAGCCTAAGTTTCACACGCCCTCGTGTCTTCGAAGGGGCGTGGTATGTATTTTTTTGTTGCTAGCCGGTGCCGAGTATAGCCAATCCCGGACCAAGGGGCATAGACGAGTTGGTCAGCTGTTTTTTGACGCTGAACTCGTCAGTCAGTCAGTAATATTTTGAGAGCGCCACAAATAGGTGGCCCAACGGAAAACTGTCTTAGCTCGTATAAAATAGACATTCATATTAACTCTGGGCAATAATGTTGGAAATGTGTTCAGTCGTGTAGCGAGATTGATGTGTACGTGTATCTTGAAGTAAATAAAGACATTAAAATTCAGTGCAAGGTTTCGTCTTTCACCTGCTCTCCTAATCTCCATCATCGTCATCTACAAGGGAAAATCGGAGTTTCGACTCAGGATATCGAAGAAGAACAAAGGCGTGAGTAATTATTGTACAGTCCACTAATTATCAATCAAAGGAGTCTCGCGCCCTCTCCGCAACGAGCGGAGATGAAATAATGGTCGTTCCGGTCATTCAGCGAGAAGTCTGATCGGATCTGTCCATAAGTGGTCATTCGCAGCCGAATGTGACGAAGAGATATTACAATAGATCCTGTTTCGAAAAAAAATAAATTACTCAAAAAATCCAAGATGAGTTCTATAAACGGATCTCATGCAGCATCGAGAAGCAGCCAAAGGAGCGATAGGATGCAGGAGATAAAAGATGCCTCAGAGGAATTGAGAAGAGTGACACGGCAGCGGGCTAAGGTTGCAGCGGAAAAGAAGAAGATGGAAGCTCAGCGCGCGGCGGAAGAGGCTGACCTCAACGCAGAATTGGAAAAGCAGAGGTCACAGGAGGCGGCGGAGAGGAGGAAACGAGAGGCGCGACACGCCGTCGGACAAGCGGACATCGATGCGGAAATGGAGATGCTAGAAGCCGATAGCCAGCACGCGCTGCGAATGCTAGAAGTGGTATCTGAAGCATTTGGGAGCACTGAGGGAGGTAGCGCATGGGGAAGAGAGAGGAGCCTCGCCGAAGACGGAGATGCAGCCGAACGCACGACGCAGTGGGCAGACTACCATACGCCTACGGCAGAGGGAGGAAACGCAGCGTCGGAAGCCGCAGCGCGCGCGTCGGCAGGAGCGGCAGAGGGAGACGCCGCGCGCGCGGTCGAACGGGAGCAAGCGGAAGGCGCAAGGCGAGACAGGGCGGTGAGTCCGGCGGCGGGAGCCGCCGCACTTATCGCACCTGAGAAGACGTCGAGCGATCAACGGGGGGCGGCCAGCTCAAAGGCTGGCGCAACTACGGAGACCGGGGAAGAATTTATCGAAAGGGTAAGTCGCTTAATCTCAGTCGCTTCTTTAAAACCGCAATTTAATAAAGAATTACCAACCTTCTCGGGAGACCCGTTACACTTTATAGCGTTTAAATCCATATTTTTTCAATCAACAGAGATATTAAAATTAAGTGATGAACAGAATTTATTAAGATTACAAACCGCTCTTAAAGGTAGGGCTCGCGACAGTGTATCAGGATTATTGATGGCTCCCCAAAATGTAGGAGAAATCATGAAGTCATTAGAATTGCTTTTCGGTAATGGGAACGTAATATTACAACGCACTTTAGCCGAGATAAGGAAAATAAGAGAACTTAAAGAAGGTTTAGATGCTGAAGAACTCTTAAGATTCGCATGTCAGGTAAAAAACTTGGTGGCGACAGTACGTTCTTTGGATAAAACCGAGCATTTGTGTAATCCGGAGTTGCTTACGACATTAGTATCAAAGTTGCCAAGGAACTTAGTTATACATTGGGTAGGAGATAGAAACAAATCAGGATTATCTGACCCAGCATTAGTTCAATTCGCGAGGTGGCTGGAAGAGATGGCGGTAAGGGCACTAGACGCCGGTATCAGCGCCGGGGACTCGGGAAGGAGAGAGGAAAGACCGCGAGAGAAGAGAGGCAAAGAGGCCCCTCGGAAAAATTACGTAATGCACGTTCATAACAAAAACTCCCCAAAATGTGTTTATTGTAAAGGCGAACATTATATCAGCCGTTGCGAAGGGCTGAAAGCACTTTCACTTACCGAACGCTGGGACGCTGCAAAAAAAGCAAGGGTATGTTTTAAGTGTCTAGCGACCGCGCATAGCCGCCATAATTGCCCGCTGTATAAAAAATATCCAAAAAACAAGTTTCACTTTCTGTTGACGGGCAGCGCAGAGGCGACGAACGACAACGGAAGTACGGTAAATGCAGACGGGCAACGGGATATTGTCGCAAATACCGTAGCTTATAACGGAGTACTTTTACAAGTATTACCTATTAAAATAATAGGACCTTGCGGGGAGAAGAGTATATACGCCCTTCTTGATAGCGGCTCCACGATCACGCTATTAGATCAGGAAATAGCAAAAGAATTAGGAATCGGGGGTTTGAGAAGCTCGATAGAAGTTGCCGGAGTGAAAGGGATGAGAGTCACTACGCAAGATGCAGAGGCTGTAAACTTTACAATTAAGGGCGCATTGAGGAATCGGCCTTTTGAGGTGAAAGGATATAGCGTGAAAAATTTGGACCTTCCGACGTTAAAGTGTTTTTCAGGCAAAGGAACACGGCGGGCGGTCGTTGCCGCGTACGAGGCAAAACAGCTGATCGGCGTGCAACCTAAATTATTACTAGGAGCGGACTGCGGAGACCTGATGGTTTCGCGTAATGTTTCGCGCATAAACAACGAGTTACACCTATCACAAACAAAGTTAGGTTGGGTACCGATCGGGGGAAGTTCGTTTAATAGCCCGAAAGAGACGGTTTATAATTTCTGCATTAATGGAAACAGCGATGATTCGTTACTAAACGCTTTGCTAGAAGAAAATATTAATCTAGAGCAAATGTGGCCCGCTAAACAAAGGAAAACGGCGGCCGTAAATAGGGCAGAAGAATTACTGGAAGCAACCACTTCTCTAAAAGACGGTGTTTGGACAACTGGTTTATTATGGAACGATGACCGAAGACGACTACCTGATAGTAGACCGCTCGCGCTCGCGAGGTTGAACTCAGTGGAAAAGAAAATGGAAAAAGACCCGGAATATGAAAAAGCATATTGCCTAAGAATGAGTCAATATATAAAGGCGGGCTACGCCGAAGAAGTACCTCCGGACGGTTTGACGGGGCGTGAAAATATTTGGTTTCTCCCTCACCTTGGGGTGAGCCATGCCGCCAAGCCGGGGAAGGTGCGAATTGTTCACGACGCCGCTGCACGAGTGCACGGGGTGTCCTTAAATACACAACTATTGCCCGGCCCGGATTATTTCAATAATATAGTAGGAATAATAGGCAGGTTTCGCGAACACGCGATCGGGTTTACCGCTGACATCGCCGATATGTTTTTACGGATACGGATAAAGGAAGACGATAGCTACCGACAACTATTTCTTTGGAGAGGTAACCGTAAAGACATCGAACCCATAACCTTTCGGATGAGAACCCTAATATTCGGGTCTCGTTCCTCCCCCGCCTCAGCCCAATTTGTGCGTATTAAAAACGCAGAGAGATACCGAGATCAATATCCGGAGGCTGCAGCAGCTATAATTAATAATTTTTATATGGACGACCTTATTCATGGAGCAGAAACGGCGACAGAGGCACGGAAATTAATCAAAGATATTAATTGGATCAATGAGCAAGGTAACTTTAAATTGACCGGCTGGGCGAGCAATGATCCCGAAGTACTGGATGTTTTGCAGCGGGAAGAATGCGGCAACAAGACGATTGCGCTAGAGAAAAACGAACTTGGTGCTCAGCGTTTACTTGGTTTAGTGTGGATGCCGGCGACCGATGAGCTGGCTTTTAACCTTCGTATGGAAAAACTGGGCGATAATTTAAAGACAGGAATCGGGGTTCCCACTAAGAGAGAGGCGTTAAGGCTCATTATGTCATTATGGGACCCTTTAGGTTTGCTGAGCCCCATAACTTTGAGGGCAAAGGTCATAATGCAGTCAATATGGGCGAGTGGCGTGACCTGGGACCAACCGGTTCCACCAGAAGTACTCCATAGCTGGAGAGACTGGCTGAAAACACTGCAAATGGCTCAAAATGTGCGGATCCCGAGGCATCTGGGTACAACCCGCGATCCTACCGAAAAAAGAGAATTACACGTGTTTTGTGATGCGTCAAAACAAGCTATGTGTGGCGTCGCTTATTTACGAATTGAGCGAGGAAACGGAGAAATAATCGTGTCATTCGTAGCGAGTAAAACTCGAGTAGGGCCACTAAAGGGACTGACTATACCTAGAATGGAGCTGACTGCGGCGCTATTGGGGGCGCAGCTAGCAGACAAAATTATAAAGGAACAAGCTATAGGTATTCATGAAAAGATCCTGTGGACAGATGCCACTAACGTCTTGTGGTGGATAAGATCTCAGAGTGAAAACCATCAACAGTTTGTGGCAAATCGACTAGGGGCCCTGGACGATTTAACGCAACCATCTGAATGGCGATGGCTCGATGGGAAAAGCAATGCGGCAGATGACGCGACTCGCGTCGTAACAACAATCGATATGTCTTCGAACAGCCGTTGGCTGAACGGGCCAAATTTTTTACGCGGCCGGCGGGACCAGTGGCCAGCTGAAATACCGCCACAGCCAAACGAAAGTGAAAAGAAAGCGTTAGAGTTTAAACCAATAGCCGTCCTGGCGCTGAGAACCGAACCGACTAGCCTTATAAACGTGGGTAGATTCTCACAACATCGTAGAATCGTACGTACGATGGCCTATGTAATGAAATTTTGTCAAAAACATAAGAAAGAGGCGGAACTGGGCGGTTTGGACGGGCTAGATATCGGCCGCGCTGAACTCGCTCTCATAAAAGAATCTCAAGTGAGGTGTTTTAACAGGGAAATTGATATGATAAAAAAGGAAAGGATCTTGTCGAAAGATAGCAGGCTGCACGGTCTCAATTTGCATGTCGACCAACGGGGTATAATTCGAATCAGCGGGAGAATTGATAACGCTCCCGGGGTATCGTACGATACCAAACACCCTATGGTACTCGACGGCCGAGATTTATATACTCAATTATTGATTAAAAGAACGCACGAAGAGACTGCGCACGGCGGAATAGAGCTAGTACTTTCTGTCCTACGTCAGAGATTCTGGTTAATAAGCGCGCGAGCCACGATAAAAAAACTTATATTTCAATGCGTACCTTGCACTATGCGAAAATCTAAACCAATGACCGCGATAATGGGTCAGCTACCAGCTGAACGTATCAATGCACATTCTAGGTGTTTCGCGGCGGTTGGCGTTGATTTTTGGGGTCCTATGTACGTCACGGTGCGCAGGAGGCCTGAAAAGCGCTATGGTTTATTATTCTCTTGTTTAAGTAGCCGCGCGTCTCACATAGAATTGGCACACGACCTGTCCACAAACTCGGCTATGCAAGCAATACGTAGATTCATAGCTAGGCGCGGTAAACTGCAAATCATTATGTCAGACAATGGCGCGAGTTTTAAGAAAGCGAGCGTTGAATTGAAAAAAGCGGTTTCCGAAATCAATAACGAAGAAATTCGAGATCGCCTCAGTAATGAACAAATTACGTGGAAGTTCATCCCGCCTGTTTCACCGAGTCATGGAGGCGGTTGGGAATCAATGATTAAATCGACCAAGAGGGCTTTAGAAGCCGTGTTAAAGGAAAGAGCTCCACCGGAGGAGGTTCTGAGAACTTTACTAGCCGAGGTGGAGTTAATTCTGAATATGAGACCGATCTCACACGTCACCGATGATAGTCGAGACGAGGCGCCCCTAACTCCTAATCACTTGCTACTAGGACATGCAGGGGGAACTTCAGCCATGGGGGAATATGAGGTCGATAAGGTAAACAGCAGGAGGCAATGGGTACAGACACAAGCGATGGCAGATTCATTTTGGCACCGGTGGAAGCGCGAGGTATTACCTACGATGGTGCAACGACCTAAGTGGAAGGTCCCGCAAAAATCTCTGGAGGTCGGAGACCTAGTACTATTGCTGGATCCCTCCATGGAGCGGGGTAAATGGACTCGGGGACGAATTGAGGCGATTTACCCAGACAAGCAGAAAGTCGTAAGGAGAGTAGATGTCAGGGCAGGAGGCAAAATTTATCGTAGAACGATAGGTAAATTAGTTAAGCTGACAACGGAAGCGCAGACATAAGAACGTAAAAATAGGTTATTATTGAATAAGAAAGGAATACAACTTATAGTAATGTAAATAATCTTAAGAAGCTTTTGGCATCGAATCGACAAACAAAGATGCCAAAAGGGGGGAAAATGGATGATTTACATAAACTCCTCGATTAGTTAGATATTAAAAATAAAATTAAAAATAGGTTAACCTGTCGGAAGCCAGTCGTGATATAAATAAATTTTACAGATTTTAAATAAATACCAGATAATTCGTCCAATAAAGAAACTTCAAACGGCGTGGAGGACACCCTGAGATTAAAATATGGTTAATATATTACATACTCGAATGGGACAAGGCCGGGGTTCTGAGAAAGGGATGAGGGTTCAGAAATTACGACGGCCGAGGGTCTAACAGTGGCATAATAACAATAGACCGAGGAAGCCATACATCAGCTGGTAAACTGTCTCGTCCGCCGGGAAAAGAAAAAAAAAAGGGGTCCGTCTAGAAACAAGAGCCGTAAATTATTGGCGGCGGCGGAGGGGTAGGTGCTCTGGGGTGGTCTTTAAAAGGGCCATAATCAAAAACCAAAATATGCGATTGAAGCGCTATAAAAGTATTGTGTCTCCCACTCGAGTACTTGAGAAAGCGACGGACCCTTCATATAACATATTTTATAAATAAAATTAACGCTAGAATAAGTCTATGTTAAAACTTGCCTGTACAATTTAAATTAAAATGTTTCTCGCTCGTTATATGTAGCTGATATTATCTTTATAGTTATTTTAGACAGTTGATAGAACCTAGCATATTATGTTTGAATTTGAAATATTAAGATTTTCTGAAAACACATTTAAGCCTAAGTTTCACACGCCCTCGTGTCTTCGAAGGGGCGTGGTATGTATTTTTTTGTTGCTAGCCGGTGCCGAGTATAGCCAATCCCGGACCAAGGGGCATAGACGAGTTGGTCAGCTGTTTTTTGACGCTGAACTCGTCAGTCAGTCAGTAATATTTTGAGAGCGCCACAAATAGGTGGCCCAACGGAAAACTGTCTTAGCTCGTATAAAATAGACATTCATATTAACTCTGGGCAATAATGTTGGAAATGTGTTCAGTCGTGTAGCGAGATTGATGTGTACGTGTATCTTGAAGTAAATAAAGACATTAAAATTCAGTGCAAGGTTTCGTCTTTCACCTGCTCTCCTAATCTCCATCATCGTCATCTACAAGGGAAAATCGGAGTTTCGACTCAGGATATCGAAGAAGAACAAAGGCGTGAGTAATTATTGTACAGTCCACTAATTATCAATCAAAGGAGTCTCGCGCCCTCTCCGCAACGAGCGGAGATGAAATAATGGTCGTTCCGGTCATTCAGCGAGAAGTCTGATCGGATCTGTCCACCCATATTTATACTCCAAAAGAGAGCAGTGCGAATAATTGCAAAGGTGAAAAGGGAAGAGTCGCGTCGACCCATTTTTAAAAGGCTAAGAATCCTCACCTTAACCTCACTCTATCTCTTTAAGTTACTGACTTTTTTAAGAATAAAGAAACACATTATAAAAAGTTTTCAGATACACATACTAAAAATACGAGAAATAAATTAAACATTTTTATACCATGTATTAAACTAAACACAGCAAGGCAAGACACAAAATACTCCGGGCCATATTACTTTAACAGGTTACCGGAAAGTTTAAAAACAATTCAAGTGGAAAGCTTATTCAAAAAGTTACTTAAAGAATTCTTATTAGACAAAGCTTTTTACTCGATCGATATATTTGTTCATTTTAAATAATTTTTCAAATTTTTGGCCATTTTGTTTTTTTTTTAACAATTTTAAGTAGCATTTTTTTAATTATTCTGACTG
The DNA here is from genome assembly GCA_944548615.1 of Micropterix aruncella. Classification (NCBI taxonomy): domain Eukaryota; kingdom Metazoa; phylum Arthropoda; class Insecta; order Lepidoptera; family Micropterigidae; genus Micropterix; species Micropterix aruncella. The sequence continues at coordinate 14,904,407 of OX155977.1, forward strand.
TTTCTGATTTTAATTTCTTGATTATTTTTATTGATTATTTTAATTTGTGGTTTTAGTAAATAAATCTTAAAAATGATTTTGATGCCCTAAAAGCAATAATGAAGTAACTGTATGTACGTGGTGATAAATGTAAATATTGTAAAAACGGACTAATAGACTGTAATTTTAATGTACCTAAATATTAAGTTTCTACAATCTGTTAAGATTTTTTTTTGGAAATAAATTGAATTGAATTGATATTCTTTATAATTCTTATCCCCTTCGGCTACGTAACGACCAAATTTGGTTGCACATCAGAACACCGTTGACTACGTAACCGCCAATATTGGCGACTTGCTCCCGGAGCGCACAGTAATGTTATTTTCTAATTCGAACGCATCCTAAAGTCCATACCAAATATCTGATTTTTACCATAGATACATAGACGGCCGTTAGAATAATTTCGCGCATCATTTCGCGGATATTTCTGGTAAAATTACATTTTTTTCATATTTTTTATTGGTTTTTATGAGCTAATATCTAAATATTTTTGTATGTAAATAAGCAAAACGAAATATTACCTTTGATAGAGAATCTATTAAGATCACAATAGTATTTACAATTTCTAAATAGGGTTTCGTATTTTTTCGTAAGACAAGTACAAGTTAGAAATGCCGAGTTTCTTTCACTTTATCGGCTTTCTCATATTTATTTTTAATTGTCTAATTATTTTACAAAATGAGATTTCAATATTCTGTATACAAAATTTCAATGCAATTATTGTACAGTTATTCTTTTTATGATTGCTATAGTAGTTCTATAGTTATAGTACTTTTTGTCGATCGCGGCGATATTGTAAGAAATTCCAATAAATTGCCGTGGTCTGTCGTCTGCCATGAAATTATGCCGCTACCCGAAGGGTTAACATATCTGCCTACCTATGTAATATTTATAATATCACACCAAAAAATCGGTTGTGTCACTCCAAGACTCCCGGGAAACAGACAACCCCCCCTCGCCCTCCCCTTCACGCCAACTTCCCCTACCCCCCCCCCCCCCCTGATAGTGAATGAATGAAATGATTGAATGAAAAACTCGTTATTGCACAATTAATAGAAGGTACAATGGCGGACTTATTGCTGCATAACAATATCTTCCAGTCAACCAACATGCTGATGTGAAAAGAAGGGTAAGCTCAAGTTATTTTTAAAAGATTTTATATTTTTATTATAAATTTTATTATTTTTTTTGAGATTTTATAAGAATAGCCAATCTGTCAAAAAATTATACCATATCAAGTAAATTCAATTTAATTATACCAAGAGTAGTTATTTCTACCAACTGATTTATTAAAAAAAGGGATGTTAAGAAATTGAAAAAAAAACATTACTTTGTAAGTATTATAATATAAATTGAAAAGAAAATAATATATCCAAAATAGAATTAACAAATACACAACAGGTTATTATATATTGATATATATTATATATATATTGATACGATATATATTGATCAATATATTTGATACGACAAAATAAAACAATCCCACTACAAATCTGTACAAAATAAACCATTACATTGCCTAAATGTTAAAAATAGAATTAAAATGAGAAATAAAAATATCTGAAATAGAAATACCAAATCCACGACTAGCTACAAAAAAAAACAAAATGTAAATATATAGATCAGTGATATAAATGTAATAAATAATCTCGCAAAAAAAAAATATCAGGAATGATTATGAATGATTTTTTTAACGACAAGATATGTATGACGTATGTTGATGTTAAAAATGTAGACAAAATAAATATAGATCAAAGAGTAAAACCGCAATATTAAAGATGTAATCAGCATATTATTATATTGTATAAAAAATGCGATAGATAGCACTGATCATTAAATTTTATTTTTGTTATCATTGGTTAAATTATTGTGTTTTTAAAATCAATCAGTCCTTTATCCTTTACCATTCGCTGGGCTCGACTGCATTTTTTCGTGAACTAAAATCGTAAATTAGTCCGTGTGAACGAGACAGGGCAATACGCTAGAGCGGAATATGAAATGAACTACCCACCAAAGATGAAGCATCTGAATCTAACACCGCTCGAAATGTGTTCAAATTTATTCATACGAGTATAAGTTCGACAGGTAGTTTTTATCGACGATCGTTCGTTTCATATTCCACTCTAACGTATTACAACTAGAGCTGTCAACTACAACATGCGAACACGTTACTTTAGGAAGTTTTAACGAAATATGATCGTTCTTTCTCCCGTGAAGTGAGCTCAGAAGACTTCGTAGAAGACTCAGTAGCCGATGGTCGTTTCAAGAGCAGTCGCTCTAAGGTCAGCAACCACCCCCGCTCTATGGGAAATAGTACTGCTTCCAGAATTCCCCGACTGTTAGTCAGAATGCACAATCGATTGGCTTACGCCGCACGGTGCGCAGACCGTCCAGGAGCGCCAGAAGATTGACTCCTAGGGGAAACTAGACCTAAGGCCAGAGTCCTACCCGGGCTCGCGCTTCATGCGTGGAGGCCGCCGGATGGGTGTTGACCCGTGAGTGTTACCGACCAAGCAAGGGCCCATTTGCTCACTCTAACGTATTTCTCTATCTCGTTCGCTTGAACTAATTTCAGTTTTTGTTCACAAAGAAACGCAATCGGACCCAATAGCATTGCAAATGTAATTATAGGTGGCCAAATACATTGCTATTAGTTTGGCTGGACAATGCTATCAGCACCACCTGCATGTCGCCGCCGCAGAAAGGTTTCCAAAACGTACTATGTCGTTGAATAATCTAATACCATACATAATCAATGAATAAATACCTACTTCCTATTATAACGAATAGATACTTTTGTGAGGACAATGGACGCGTCGTCTATAGACGTATCAAGATTTAACTGGTTAAATTGCATGCAGGACTTGAATTTATGCGATCGTTGACCCCAATAGATGGATGCGAGGTGATAGTATTACGTCTGTTTTCTAAAAGCGACGAACAGCGATAAGTTAAAGTAGGGACATACAGAGCCCATAGCAAAGGGAACGTTATACGGCCCTGAACCTTGCTGTGGCGTACCAAAAAGCCTTGCAAACCTAATGCTCAAACAAATATGTTTACAACAATCCATCAACCACTGGAACAACACTCTAGGGTTGAATCATTCCAAAGCGACCATAAGACCGTGAGGCCTTATCGCTAAATAGGAACAATCTACGCATACTGGTGAGGGCGCTCACGGGGCATTGTGGCCTGAACAAACACATGTTCAACCTCAAGCTCAGAGACACAAAAATGTGCAGGTTCTGCCAAGGGGCAGAGGAAACTCCCCAGCACATCATGTGCGAGTGTGGCCCGCTGATGCGTAAAAGATACACCCATTTATGTGGTCATTACCACCAACCTGAGGAGGTAAAACAATCTGGCGCCAAAAGCCTGCTGCGGTTCTTAAATGACAGGAGGCTTAGCGCAGAACTATAGTATGTGGCGAACACAATAGATCAGCAATGGTCGCAGTGTTACGAGGCTCATAAAGACCTTTGAAAAGCCTCACTCAACAAATAAAAAATAATAATAATACTGAGCCCATGTTCGCCACGTATGCGACGCATACGATTACATGTTGACATGTTGGCCCTTGAATTTGCATGAAAACACATGACATAGATATAGGTATATGTCACACGCAACGTCGATTTGCGATCTCCAGATCGGCATGGGAAGGTGGAGGGGATGACAGTACGTGGTCCCACCCGTAAAACTAGGGTTTCTAGAACTTACGTTCCTGAATTAATGAATAGTAGTTGACCTGGGGCGTCATCTATCCAGAGGAATTATCTATTGGCCACACTGAGAAAAATATAACGTTGTAATACACGGAAATACGCATTTTTCAACAAGGATTATATAATATAACTAATAATATATAACTCTGAATGTGGTCTATACGTATGAATTACCATGACGCGTAGCAGTATTGGCGTGACTGTAGTTACTCGCCGTAATGTTAAAACATAATGTTATTTCATTACGTTGCGACCTTGGGCTCTCGCTTCTAATACGACAGCATGTAGTAGTAAACGTACGGTTATAATCGGATACATGAAACATGTTAAAACTACAGTATGCTGTTATTTCCGAATTAACCGCAAGGAAAATGTTGATACGAAATGTTGGATGGAGTAATGGAGTTTCAACAAAATTCCTTGTAATTCAAAGAAATTACCGTTGAAATATCGTTATCTATACTAATATTATAAAGAGGTAAAGTTTGTGAGGTTGTAGGAAGTAAACTCTGGATCTACTGAACCGATTTTGAAAATTCTTTTACCAATAGAAAGCCACGTTATTTGTGAGTGTCATAGGCTATATATTAATCGGAAAAATGAAAAGACTTTTTCGTGGTAGTCGGATTTGCAAAGTAAGTCGGAGAAAAAACTGTCGAACTAAAACGTTTCTAACTAACGCTGCCTTAACAATGAGAGATACATATATGATTAAGTTCTAGAGCTTGGTAATGCCTACAAAAAAGTCAGCGAGAGCATATGTCTAACTTTTATATTTAAGTCACAAAAAGTAGTATTTTATATTAAAAAAATTATTTAAATCGTTAGGTCATGTTTATTGGCCATATTATCAACAATTATGAATTCATATCAAAATAAGTAAATTTATCGTCTCAAGTGTTTAAAACATAGGAGTTTTCCCTTTTACTGCATAAATGGTCAAATTGGCATGCAAATACATACATAGGTACATACATGCAGTAAAAATATAACCCTTCTTTTGGCAGTCAGGAAATAAATCATAGCACTCAGTACTAACCGAACCACACTCATAATTTCATCACAGGTAAAAAGTTTTACCGTCCAACGAAGTGGGCACGGGTCAGCTAGTTCTGTATAAAACAGTAATATTTTTCTTAGTGCATTTGATCCCTAGTGAGCTTGACTGTCAAAGGGCGCCACGGTCCGCAATAAGTTCGAATTTGAATTACAGCTAACGTCAGGTAGAGGCCGCGCGAGCGACCTCGAATCCGTGACTATACTGGAGGTCGGGAAAATCCGTCCAAATCTAGTTGTAAGGACGTGAGGTCGGTCCGCTGGGTTCCCTTTCCAGTGTCTCGCGGTAAGGCGTTGGACTCTTACGGGCTGCTGGCATAGCTCGACCACAGTATACCAGACAGTAGCTTCTCTTGAAATTGAATTGAACAAAATTTAAATCAAGGCGAGCTACGTCACAGTCGCAAGGGCTCGCATATGGCCGCCACTCGGCCGACGCGGATGTCAAAACGTTCGAAAAAGTCGGCAACCGTCATCCGCGCGTAACTCTAACCAAAGGCGTTCATCGAGACGTACCCCTCTGCTCACTTTCTTCGCACTATCCCCGCAATGCCATGCCGCTCGAGAATGCGTCTACTGTTCTCTTATTTTTTTAAATTTTATTTTATTCAGGAAACAGACAGTACAAAAAACATATTTACTTAATAAAAATATAACAAACATAAACTATTTATATGTTTCCATCAATTAAACGGTCATATAGTGCTTTATTCTATATAAAAGAAAAGTTTAAAATATGCAAGCATTTTTTAAAGTGAAAAGTGAAATTATTAGGGTTTTTTAAATACACAGAAAATATTCTGAAAAGTAATTGCTAAGTTACTAAACAATCCAAAGTATTAAAAGAGTAAATATAAATTAAATAGAGCAAAAAAAAAACAGTAAATAGATTCATAAACATGTATATTAATATGGTAATAAATTAATTTATTATTAAATAGATAGTAATAAGAAAATAAAATATATAATTATGTAATGACAAATTTTATGAGAACGAAAAATAGAAAAAAGGAATAAGTTATGTAAATACAAAGATAAGAGGAGCATAACTATTTTCATAATAAACAGATTACTTAATTAAATTGTAATATATTCATAATTAGATTTTTAATGTATCTGGGGTTGTGGCAAATATATCAACATCCATAAACACCGAGTTGTAATGATGACAAGCTTTATAAAGAAAAGGATTTTGTGCATAGTTAGAATTGAAAATTGGCAGTTGAAAGGAACGCTGAGAGCGAGCTGGTCGAGGGGGCACGAAAAAATATATCTTATGCAGATATACTGCGTCGATCATTCTTCGGCGCTTTTCTAACGACATCATCTTACATCACCTCTTGGTATACTGCGGCTTGGCTGTGGATCGTGTTGTCCATTAAGTCATTACGTTCACTGCATGGGGGACAGGATGGCTCGATGTCGTTATAACTCCCTGGGTTGACGGGTTCGTCCGTAATTGACACCCCCTCAACGTACGAGTTATAATTGCTTCAATGATAATAGTTTCAATTTCTATGTCTTTTTTGAGAAACAAATATACGTCCAATATTTTCCGCATGACTGATTCTATTGTTTTCAAAACGGTTCTGTAATGACGTTTGGCTTGACTGCAAGAAGAAACAAGAATAGCGCAAGCGATCAATGCCCCTCACAATTGCTTGACAATACAAAGCCATTTAAATATTGACATTGTAATGACAAATATCTGCGATTGGATGCATGAATATGCTTATCAAGCGTGCAAAATGTACCATACAAAATAAGGAATTTAAATTATGGAGGGGCTCCTAAACGGGCTATACTTTTACAGCAACTAGAGTTGTCAACTACAACGGGCGAACCCGTCACCTCAGGAAGTTTTAACGATTAGTCGTTTTATCTCCCTGGAGTGAGGCCAACGCCTTAACCGCGAGATAGCCATGACTATTACCCAGCGGGCTTACACTCACGCCCTTACTTCCAATTGCGACCAGATTACTCCGGTCTCTCGGTTGGTTACGAGTTCGAGGTCGCTTGCGCGGTCCTCTCCCTTACGAAGCGGTGAAACGGTGTTTACCGAATCTATCGCGGACCACAGCGTCCTTTGCCCGGCTGTTCACCCAGGAGCGGATGGCCGATGGTCGTTTCAAGAACAGTCGCCGTAAGGTCCGCAACCACCCCCGCTCTATAGGAAACAGTACTGCTTCCAGACTCCCCCGACTATTAGTCAGAGTGCGCAATCGATTGGCTTATGCCGCACGGTGCGCAGATCGTCCAGGAGCGCCAGAAGGTTGATTCCTAGGGGACACTAACTCTAAAGGCCAGAGTCCTACTCAGGCTCGCACTTCATGCGTGGAGGCCGCCGGATGGATGTTGACCCGTGAGTGTGACCAACCCTGAACAGAATTGGAAAATGGTGACCCACGAATAGAACCCGGAACCTTACAATGTAAGATCAGGTGACCTAACCAGTATGCCATCGGGCCGTGACTATTGTTTATAGTAGACGAAGCAAGTATAATACTCAAAATACTCGCTCCGTACATACAATTATCAAGCAAATACATTTACATAATTACCGCGCGATATTCCGTTTTTTTTTCTTTTCGCCAACACGCTTTGACGAAGATGCAAACAGATGACTCATATTTAAAAAAACAGAAGAAAATCAGTTTTTATTGTTTAGATAGAACAACTTTTGTTGTTTGTATAGAACTCTTTTGTTAAAGCACCTCCTACAATTTATTTATTAAGGAATTAATTACTATAAAACATTGATTAGCTTACAAAAATAACATGAACCGAATGACAAAACCTTAACCTTTTGCTTATTTGTTTCTGTCACCCAACTGGGACTAGCCCGTTCTAGGGTGGACGGACTCTAATATTACAATCAAATTTGCTTGATTGCTTGATTGCTTATAAATGTTACTATGCCTAATTCTAAATGTCCGAATAAAACTTATCTAAATGTCCGAATGTCTGAAAGGTCTGATTGAGTACATTCCGGAAATATAGATCTATCTATAATGGATATACTCGTATACATAAACCACACATATTTAATTAAAAAACGTAATAAAAATAATTATTATTTATTATTATTATTATTTATTTCGTAGCCGGCGATTGGGGAGGGGGTCGCCCTCGCAGCCAATACGCTGATGTCGGTGCCGCTGGATCTCGTACTTTATTCACGATTCGCTTCCATTCTTGACGATTTTTTGCCACGTCTCGAGCATCTCTAGCCGATAATCGTTGATTTTTAAAGTCGTCTTTGATGTTATTTAGCCAGGTTTTCTTCGGTGTCGATCGCTGAATTCTCCAATCTGTCGGACGGTCTCGCCAAAGAAGTTTACTTGGCAAGCGATTATCGTTCATACGGCAAACATGGCCGAACCATCGTAGTCGACGTTTTTGTACTTCTTCTTCGATCGTTGTTACTAGATCGCATCTTTCTCTAATGGTCTCGTTTCGAATTCGGTCGCGGAGTGAGACACCGAGAATCTGCCTCAAGCATCGCATTTCGAAGACTTCGAACTTTTTGAGGTCCGATTGTAGTAACGTCCACGTTTCCGAGCCATAAAGAAGAATGGGAAAACCAACGTTCGGTATAGTCGTACTTCGGTTTTGATGGTAATATTCGTTCGCTTCTATGTGCACCACTTGAGCGAGGCGAATGTTGCTGTTGCCTGACCGATCCGGCTATGGACATCGGCCGTCGATGCCACTTTCTTTTCCGTAGCCGACGATCCTAAATACTTGAATTGTGGGACCTGTTCGATTTGGTCTTCATCGAGGTAAACGCTGGCCTTCGAACCGTCCGTAGTGAGCACTTTGGTCTTATCCGCATTGATTTTCAATCCATATGATTGAGCAATTCCGGATATGTCGTATAAAATGTCCGTTGCTTCGGCATCAGTGTCGGCGAAAACGGCGCTATCATCGGCGATCATCAAATCGGTTATGAAGTTTGATTCGTCCCATCTAACTCCGCGTCGACCGTCGAATGCTCTCCGCATAATCGCGTCGATCACTACGTTAAAAAGTAGCGGCAATGCGACATCTCCTTGTCGAACACCAGTTTGAATCGGAAATTCCTCAGACAAATCGTTACGGATTCGTACGATGATTGGAGAAGTTTAATGATTTTTGAGGGTTGCCAGATGTCTGGTATTTAAGCGTACAGTCCGGTATTTTCGAGGCCTGTCCGGTAAAAAATAAATGGTCATACCGGACAAAAAAATGTCCGGTATTTTGAGGAAAGTCGGTACTACTGGTCACAAGCGCCTACAAAAGTAGGCATATGAAATCCCTCAAACGCAAAACTCGCGCGCGCTCCTCGCTCGCTGTCTGTAGCTGCGTCTGCGGGCTGTGTCAAATGCAAATGTAGGTACCTACTACCTAAAAGTACCTAGGTACAGTACAACATAAATTAGTTTTAGAAGAATGATTTAACTTTATTATTTGTTCATTGGAAGTTCCTATTATTTTTGTTAAACATACCTATCTAGTTTTAGGTGATTTTATTTTTTTCTGAAGTTCCTACCTTTATTTTGTTAAGTAAGTAGTAGATTATAATATTCATACCATTGTTTAATAAAGACTTTGTCAAAGTTAGCATAGTCTTGGCACCACAATTTTATGACTGCATTATATTTTGTTACTAATTTAGTTGATTTATGTGATGTTGATTAATAAATACAAAATATTAGTATAAAAAACCCGTATTTTTTTGCGACCTAGCATACCCCCCCCCCCCCCGTTTGGGGTGTCCGGTATTTTTTCGCGACTCACCTGGCAACCCTAGTGGCACGTGTTCTGTCTCCTAGGCACAAAAATATAAAAATAATTATACATACAATAGTTCACTTTCTGTAACGGCAGACGTGTTTTTAAGCTATTGCATAGCTTTTATCGCGGAGGCCAGCGCGGCGACCGAATGAAGAAATTTCTTAACGAAAATTAATTATTTAAACTGATAATTACGTCTAAACGAGTACTGCTTACGATTCGAAAAAAATATATGTTAAACAAGAACATTTTATTCTTATTATTCTTAGCTTTGAATATTTTAGATTTTGTTTATATTACATAGTGTAATTAATTTGTGAAATTAGGTCTAACCGAACACAAAAATGACTACTACGCAATTACTATCTGGCGTATTATTATGAAACCTGCACCATTTTAAATATAATTGAATTATCTATCTTTTTATCTACGATTTTTTTCGAATAATCCGTTTTTTTTGCTTTATCGAATAAAAAAATCGTGCGCGGCGCTCTATCGGAAGACGTTTAAATTATTCCGAATCGGAATAATTTAAACGTTTTCCGATAATTTATTTATTTATTTATTTATTTATTTCAGGAAACATACAGCGCTTCATTAATTATTACTAATTATTCTAATACACAGTTTCGCTGGCCGATTAATTGTTTCCTACATTATTTTCTTATACGTTAGATCAAAAATTGCATTGCACTAAATTAAATTAAATTGCAATTGAACTATTGTAAGGATAGGAAAGGAGAGGGATGGGATATATATAGGATAGGATATAGATATTCAAATTATATTCACTGTGTAATCACTTCCTAGACGCCTAGTGAGCTAAGGACAGCTTCGCTGAATTTAGGTTGATTCAGGTAAAAAATGTCGATATCTACGAATCGTCTATTATATGTGGTCATCAAGCGGTGCATAACAGAGTTTTGGGCGTAACTAGTATTCACACGAGGGATTTCGAACGTACGAGGAGAGCGAACCTTTCGTGGTGGAACTAACAACGACAGTTTATTTACCAAATGAGGGCTATCAATTTTGTTGTGAATTATTTTATGCAATAATATCATATCAGCCGCTGTGCGGCGGTCTTCCAGTGAACACATACTGAAATAGTTCAGCCTGCTCTCGTAGGTTCCAAGTCCCAAGTGCTCACGATAGTCCAGGTATCTAGTAAAACGTCTTTGGACGCCCTCCACCCTATTTTTATACACGCCATATTGCGGATTCCAAATCTGCGATGCGAACTCTAAGGTGCTACGAACATAGGAAAAGTAAAGCGTTTTAAAGATGTTAATATTCGAGAATGGTTTACATATTCTATTAACAAAACCCAGTGTCCTCAACGCCTTGCTAACAATACAGTTGATGTGTTGATCGAACGTCAGCTTTTTATCCAGTTGTACCCCAAGATCTCGAATGCACTGAACTTCAGGGATATATTCACCATTCACGCGGTATTTGAAGTTGATGCTATCCTTTTTGCGACTGAATATAATGCTATTACATTTGGTAGCATTTAAAGTGAGCTTATTTTTCACGCAATATTCGAAGAGTCGGTCAATATCTGTCTGAATATGGAGGCAATCAGCCATGCTATCCACTTGAGCATAGACTTTGAGATCATCCGCGTATAATATATAACGTCCTCTGGTGAAGCATAAGCCAATGTCAAATATATAAGCGTTAAACAGTAAAGGACCTAAATGAGAGCCCTGCGGAACTCCAGAAGGGACTGTCGCGAAGTTAGACCTGAAACCACCAACTGCTACAGCCTGGTGCCGGTTTGTGATATAAGAGGAAATCCACCTAAAAAGGTCTCCGTGCACTCCCAGCCTCCTTAATTTATAAAGAAGAATCGGGTGATCAACCCGATCGAATGCCTTAGCGAAGTCTGTGTAGATGGCGTCCACTTGTTTTCGCCCGTCCATGGTCATTAGGATAAAGTTAGTATATTCCGCCAAGTTTGATACTACTGAACGCTGCTTGAGAAATCCGTGTTGCTCAGCAGGTAGAAAAGTTGCAATATATGGATATAGCTGTGAGTATACCACCTTTTCGAACAGTTTACTTAAGACAGAAAGAATTGATATGGGCCTATAGTTGCTAACTGTGTTTTTACAGCCTGCTTTATGAATCGGGACTATGAGTGCCTCTTTCCACTTTCTAGGGAAGATTCCTTGAGCTAACGACAGGCGGAAAATCATAGAAAGAGGGCGTGTTAGCTGAAGGGCACAATTTTTTACGAAGACGGGGGGGACTAAATCACTTCCAGCGCCTTTATTCACATCCAGGTCCCGAATGCATTTGAGTACAAACTCCTCAGTGATGGCAATAGAACCCATGCTGTTGGAGCTCAAGCAGTCGCTTGTCGTTGCTGTTGTTGAACCGGATGGTTGGAAGGTTGGTTCAGATGATGTGCTATCTTTGCTAATATCGCTCTGTGCTGAGCTTCTATTCGAGTATACGGTTTGAAAGTACCGGCAGAAAAATTCACAAATTTCTGGCCCATCAGTAGCGACTTGGCCGTCATAGTTCACACACTGAGGTATACTATTTCCGTTACGCACAGACTTGATGTATGACCAGAATTTTTTTGGGTCCTTCTCGATATTGCACTGTGCGTGCGAAATAAAGCTTGCGTAACATTGCTTTTGAAGAGCCTTACCCCGGCGTCGCAAGAGCGCAAATGAGTCGTAATCCAAGGGGTTACCGTATCGTTTCCACCTTCTGTGGAATTTTGACTTCTCCTTTAGGATATTTATTAAGGCTGGGGAGAACCAACGCGGGTGTGCCGATTTGTAAGATGATTGGTATGGAACATAAAGCTCAATTGCCTCGTTTATAACTTTATAGAAATTGTCCACCGCTGTGTCTACGGGACGATTTGCAATTAAGTCATTCCAGTTGATGTTTGTTAGGTAATTTTTAATATCTGGGTAATCGGCTTTGTAAAATTTATATACTAGTCGCGGTGGTTCGCGCAATAATGTTAGTAAAGCATTCCCGATATCCACGATTAGCGATGGATGATGAGAGTCCTCTGGTACTAATGGATCAGTGGCGCGGGTGACTTGGACTTGGGTGTTGGATAGAACAACATCTAGCCAGCGACCCTTTTCATTGGCAATACCGTTAAATTGGTCTAGACCGGCGAATGAGATGGAGTCAACGAAAGAAGCACTGATCGTATCCAATCTACCTGCACATTGCTTAGCTAAGCTATCATGTTTAATCTCCCATGTAATATTCGGCAGGTTCAGATCCCCGAGGATGACAAAGGTATCGTCGGGGTGACGGTCCCTTAAAGAAATACACGATTCGAGGAATGTTTCTATCTGAGTTTGATGAGTTGGTCCTCCGCCGGGAATATATACACATGCAATGTGCAGGTCGCATTGACTGGCGAGATGACGTCCGGGTACCGTAACCCAGACACATTCGGGTAAGGCGTCTAGAGGCCACCACTCTGGTCGGGCGCGCGGACGTAGACTCTTGCGTACCGCCAACATAACTCCGCCGCCACGAGCGTGCCCACTCACCTCTGCATTTCTATCGCATCTGTATAGTTCATACCTTTGATAATCTACCAATTCCCCATCAAGAATTCCGCTCGTTAGCCATGTTTCGGAAATCGCTATGATATGGTAATCGTGCGAAATTACGTTGTGAAAAAAAATATCAGTCTTTGACCGCAACCCTCTCACGTTTGCGTAAAATATCTTAATGTTACTCTCTGTAATGAGTGAAAATCAGTATGTATTTCCTGAATCTGAGGTTCTTTTCTGTAGGATATATCGTATTAAATAATATTGTGATAATATAACTGATAAAAATATTGTTTTTCAGTGGTGTAAAGTATGTTTTTATGATCACGCATAATAATAATATGGTATAAAGCAGTAATGAATATAAAGTGTGTAAGATTCGAAAATCATAATATGCGCAGTTATATGATATCAGAAAGCGCAGTTATATGATATCAGAAAAAATAGAATAAATAAATAATTATAATTGCATAAGTTGTTAAAAATGCTATGCAATAGCTTTACCGCGGCAGTCCCCGGGTGCCACACGTATTTTTCTTTCTTTTTAATCTAATTACTTGTTACCGAACGCCCTAGGTATTTCATCGAACTTGCTCCACAGCTGAATGAGTTTAGTAGATGTAACGCTATCGATTGCATTCCCGCGCAACGTGCAAACTCCACTCGACTAACCCAGTCGCATCAGTGCAAGGCCAAGGTCGGTGGCGCCTTCCGTCGAGCCGGCGCACAACTGAGTGGGCGGCAAACAGCTCGGGCGTCGCGACGCACAGATATACGAGGGCGCATTGAACAGCTCACGACTGTATAACAAGAAATAGTCGGGACTAATGATTTTTGACACGACTGCCCAACAATAAAGGAAGGTTGTGTGTTCAGGATTCATCTATGTATGTTTCCGTTTCTTTATTTAATTTTTTTATTTTATTTTATTTTATTCTGGAACCAAACAGAACTACATACAATTCAATAAAAACCTATTTAAAAGTGACAAAAATCCATTAATGTGATTCCGAATATAAAGTATAGAAAATGAACGCAATATAATTTTATATTGTTTCCGCTTGAGAATGGGGGGAATCAGGATGGGAAGTGAGGTAAAAGGAAGAGACAAAATAGATAAAAATATATTATGTACGTATATAAATATATTTATATTTTATTTTAGGTATGATATATAGGTATTATAAAGAATATACTTGAGATAAAATTATGTCCTTGAACTAAATTAAACGAAATATAATATGTATAAATGTTTTGTGATCATCTAGATAGACTCTAGATTTTTTTTTATTGAGTTCTATAAGAGGTTTTTGCAGAGTGTAATATGTCCACACTTAAAAAGTCTGTATTATATCTATGACACGCTCTGTATAGAAATGCATTTTGAGATGCGTTGGTTTTCACCACAGGGGGTGAAATAGTCGATGCGATCGAACAGGGCGGTTTATTCCGCCACTAGCTGACCCGTGCCCACTTCGTTGAGCGGTAAAACTTTTTACCTGTGATGAAATTATGAGTGTGGTTCGGTTAGTACTGAGTGCTATGATTTATTTCCTGACTGCCAAAAGAAGGGTTATATTTTTACTGCATATGCACGTATGTATTTGCATGCCAATTTGACTATAATACCGTTATTTGTGAGTGTCTTCTTGTGAGTGTCTTATTTGTGAGCGTATTATCTCTTCAACTATTTATGCAGTAAAAAGGAAATTTTATGCAGTGAAAGGGAAAAGTTTTTTAATATAAAATACTACTTATTGTGACTTAAATATAAAAGTGAGACATATGCTGTCGCTGACTTTTTTGTAGGTATTATCAAACTCTACAATTTTTTCCCTAGAACTTAATTATATATCTTTCATCGTTAAGGCAGCGTTAGTTAGAAACCTTTTCGTTCGACCTTTTTTTTTCCGACTTACTTTGCAAATCCGACTACCACGAAAAAGTCTTTTCATTTTTCGGATTAATATGTAGCCTGTGACACTCACAAATAACGTGGCTTTCTATTGGTAAAAGAATTTTCAAAATCGATTCAGTAGATTCAGAGATTACTTCCTACAACGTCACAAACTTTACCTCTTTATAATATTTTTTTTAATTTTTTTATTTATTTATTTTATTAATTTTAGGAATCTTACAGCTAGGTATACGGTTATTACAAATTAATATATATAAGGCCAATTACAAGGTTCCACAAGTAAAAATGTATGAATAGATATACATATAAAAGGGGGAGAAAAAAAAGAAAAACAAGTAGACTAAGAAAAAACTAAACAAAATAGAACAAAGGATTAGCCAAAGAAGGCGTCAGCCAGTAACTTCTTGAGCTGCTGGACTGACATATTAAATAAGTCAATGTCATATTGGGTAGCTACATCATTGAAACTTTGGCTTGCTCTCAATAGATAACTGTTAGCTCTGGGGATAAACAGGGTGCATGGTCTTCTGATCGGATCAGCAGAGACCCTCAACCCAACCTTCTCCAATAAATCCGGGCAGTCAACTGAGCCATTTGCTATCTTCAATAGGTAGGCGACATCTGCAATATGGCGTCTTCTATATATTAGTATAGATAACTTCTAAACGCTGTCCAAATCTCCAAACGTAATAAATTAATATAAATATATCGTGTTTAGTGTCAAATGAAAGGTCTGTTTGAGTGCATTCGTTAAATTTAGTATGTTTTAATTAACCGGAATCCTAAAAGAGCGTGAATCAGTACGAGCGTGTAAGCAAAATTATATAAAAAATTGTGAAAAGAATAAAAAACAAAAAATATGTTGTTAAATTTGAAAAAAACTGAATAATAGTATAAAAAGCGTTAAGAGCCCTATCACATTTTTTTTCCAGAAAGGCAAGAAAAGTGGATTTTTGGCGTTCTAATTCCAAGAAATGAAGAGATTTCTACAAACTTTAATTACTGAATTACCTGGACCATTTCTTGATGTTGACCATAGCGGCCTTTAATTTTAGATATAACGAATATTATTTACTTATTCAGCCCATTTTCCGAAAGTCGTTATTCGTAAAACGCTCGGAAGGCAAACTTTGAGCTCCTTAATACAGTAATATCACTACAACGAAAACCGTATACTATTTTTTTTTATGTCCGTCATGTATTCTTGATGTACACTACGGCTTTATTTTTTCGTTTTTTGACCACATATCCAAGGTATACATTACTTACAATTACACAAAATTAAAAAAAAATCTTCCTGTATCATTCTAATTTTCTCAGAAATAAAATAAGATTCTTATATAATACTTATACTATATTAAAGTTCACTCTTTTAGCAATACGACATAATATAAATTATTGTCATAAGAAAGGAGAAAACACTGCAAAAAACAATTAGAAACTGTGTATATATTTGCTTGCGCAAGAGAAGAGCGCTCAGTGCCGCGGTTTTTCTCCCAGGGTTGAATAGTTATTTATTTATTTATTTATTTATCCTATCTTTTATAGTTACATCCAAAAAAAAATGCGTTCATTTTTTCAACTCAGTTTAAAAGAATACCTACGCTATTTTGTAACACGGCTCTTAAGGAGGTACGTGAAAAGCTGATTATCAGATCGGATTGAATTAGCATGCACAAGCACTCACAAGCACATTCGCACTACAGATACACACACTCACACACACATACATACACCCTCACACACATACAAACACACACACACACACACACACACACACCCTCACACATACACGCTCTCCATCACACAAACACACACTAACATCCATACACTCGCACCTAGCGATTTTAACTGTTACTTTTAAATTCTTTTTGGTTTTATTTATTTTGTATTGTTTAGCATATTTTGTAATCCTTATATAGCAAATAATTTAAAACATCATTGGCTTTGTTACTGGTATATATATTATGCTTATACGTATTTTTTTATGCTGTATGTTTTTAAGAAAAATAAAATAAAATAAAATTAGCAATATTTTACCTAGGTACCGCTAGGTGGCGTAGCGCGCTCAAACGCTTGTCAAACGCTCAAATGCTTGTCAAAATTTTATTCAATTGTCAAAATCTTAAATTTAAAAGAAAAAAATGTTTTTATTAAAAAACTTTTTTTCCAAAAAAATATATCAATAGTTGCTTTTTCGCTTGTACTGATTCAACCCTT
Source organism: Micropterix aruncella (assembly GCA_944548615.1). Classification (NCBI taxonomy): domain Eukaryota; kingdom Metazoa; phylum Arthropoda; class Insecta; order Lepidoptera; family Micropterigidae; genus Micropterix; species Micropterix aruncella. The sequence goes on from OX155977.1 coordinate 14,921,689, forward strand.
AAAGGATACCGGTTAATTAAAACTCATCCTGTATATGTATCTATATGCATAAATACATAAACCACATATATTTCATAAAATAGCCGTAATAAAAATAATTTTAAATACATTAGAATTAGCTTTACCTATAGTAGTACACGAATGCAATAGCGTAGAGTCTTGTAACTGTCAGCCTCTACAAAGAGAAATATCTTGGAAATATCTAGGCATCACTCTAGATTGCTTTCTCCGTTGGGACTCTCATATACATAACGTGGCTACGAAGGTGCGAATCCTTGGATATGTTTCAACGAACTGAGTAATATTCTGGATTCCAAAACACTAAAAACTGTTTATTATGCTTTATGTGAATCGCTTATTACTTACGGCATAATTGGATGGGGTGGATGTGGTAAAACCCTGCTAGGGCCATTGCAAGTTGCGCAGAAATTTATATTAAAAAATATTTTACGTAGACTATATTGCCATCCCACTAATGAACTTTATAAAGAAGCTAATGTCCTTGATTGTAGGCAACTTTTTCTAAAAACTTCCTTCATTAGGCTATTTTTGGACAATAACTCAAATCTAGGAATAATTCAGAACCGAAGACCAACGAGACAAGTTATACAAACTCGCCTTATAATAGCTAGAATGAAAACATCATTTGGACAAAGACATTACTCTTTCATTGCGCCGAGATTTTACAATCTGATGAAATAAAAATGAATTTGACATTGAGGGAATTCAAAAATAAATTAAATAAATGGTTATCAAATCATGACAGACTAACCATACATCAAATGTTAGAAATAATAGTTTAATAAAACTTAAATGCACAAATTTAAACATATTTTCAAACATGTATATTGAATATATTTTAACATTGAACTAACTACCAATAAATATTTGACTTTGTTGTTATATATTATTTTGACAATGAATTGTACTTTTTTTGACTAGATATTTTCATATTAAATCCTTTATTACTTAACATATATTAAATATTAATGACTGTTTTTTTCTTTTCTCACATATAATTGTATTTATAATATTTAATCGAATTTAAATTAATGCCGATTGTATAATGGAATTGCATTTTATTTATTATATTATCTTTTAATATTTTTTATTATTATTATTTTTTTACTCCTTTTTTTTAAAGACCAAATTTTAGGGCAATTTAGTGTTATTAGCTTTTTACTAAAATTTGTACATCTGTAAGCAATCAAGCAAACTTGATTGTAATATTAGAGTCCTGTCCACCCTAGAACGGGCTAGTCCCAGTTGGGTGACAGAATCAAATACGCAAAAGGTTAAGGTTTTGCCATTCGGTTCATGTTATTTTTGTAAGCAAATCAATGTTTTATAGTAACTAATTCTTAAACAAATAAATAAAATAAACAAAAAGCTCGCTTTTTGTAACGTCCGTCGTGTTTTTTATTCCTTTCATATTTACTTGTTTCTGAATTTATTTTCTTAGTCACCAAACGTCGATAGGATTATTTTATACATACTTCACAGTAGGGTTGGTTGTAAGAAATTGTCATATGACAATAAACCCGCCCATTGTGTAATTTTCACAATAAAAAATAGAAATAAACAAACAAACAAATCGTAAATTATTGAAGACTGGGGCCTGAAGCAAAACTAATAATAAATTAATAGTTTTAAAAAAACACGCTTTTATAAATGCACGTAAAAACCACATCATCAGACCTTGAAACCTAATCGTGGTCAAAGTTCATTCTAAGACTTTTCTAACAAGTCCAAACACAGCTATGATACGAGGTTCTATCATGAAGTTCCAGTTCATATCTTCAGACTCCATCATCAGATCAGTTCGACAGTACCATATTATTGTATTGTCATTAGAACTACATACAGCTGCCAATTTTCATGACGCTACGATCCTTGGAAGATGGTTAAATTATTTACCTTAGATTCCATTATATAGTTACATACAGGTCGACCTAATAAAAGCGTGTTAAAAATGCATTTATCTCAAAACTAGTTTTTTAGAATAACCCACTGTCGGTTTTAGTCAGCGATATTATGGCTTCACCAGCTTGTTATGCATCCTATTATGCATCCAAAACAATCTGTTGATGAGTAGTGTCAATTGGCTAGCTTGCGAAACTTGTTTATAGTAGGTATGAATATATCAAAGCGTTCGTTCAGTCACGTTGCATACGGCTATAAAACACTTTTAAATTATGCACAATTGCCAAGGATATACCTACATAGGTATAATATAATGGTTGATAGTTACGGTACGATTCCGTGTGTTTGCGTTTATTAATTTATACGTCAGCAAATTGACACGTAACGGCTGTTACGCGTTCAATCTAGCATCAGTTCAGTCCGTGACGTTGGTCAGACTGACGGGAAACTGATCGTTTATTGCGTTGACCGATGGACTGAACTGATGGATTTTAACACGCTTTTATTAGGTCGACCTGTATGTAACTATGTAATAGAATCTAAGGTAACTAATTTAACCATCTTCCAAGGATCGTAGCGTCATGAAAGTTGGCAGCTATGTAGTTCTGATGACAATACAATAATATGGTACTGTCGAACTGATCTGATGATGGAGTCGGAAGATATGACTGGAACTTCATGATGGAACATCGTATCATAGCTGTGTTTGGACTTGTTAGAAAAGTCTTGGAATGAACTTTGACCACGATTAGGTTTCAAGGTCTGATGATGAAGCCGGAAGATAGGCACTGGCATTCCATGATGGAATATCGTATCATAGCCGTGTTTGGACTTGTTAGAAAGGTCTTGTAATGAACTTTGACCACGATTAAGTTTCAAGGTCTGATGATGAAGCCGGAAGACAGGAACTGGCATTCCATGATGGAATATCGTATAATAGTCGTGTTTGCACTTGTGAGAAAGGTCACGTAATGGACTTTGAACACGATCAGGTTTCAAGGTTATAACAAACCTATTATATATTAACTTGTAAATATTGAGTATAAATAGTGTAAATATTGACGTAGGTGCTTGTATAAAGCGTGTTTTTAGTGTTTTTTTAAAAACTATTAATTTATTTAAACATTAGCTCTTTGAATTGAAAACTTCGATTTTTTTTGTGTGATCTTTGATCGAACATTTATTTGGAAGCAAATTGGAAAGTGCATTTCATTCAATGTATTGTCCATCGCTAGCTATGACGTTCTCCCATCTTTCTGGCAATAGACAGATTCCCCGGCGGAAGAAGTCTTCGTCCTTGGAGGTTATCCACGAATCCAGCCATTTTTCAATATCCTCAAAAGACTGGAAGCGCTGCTCGAAAAGGCCATGGGCCATTGACCGGAACAAATAGTAGTCGGATGGCGCAATATCTGGGGAGTACGGCGGGTGAGGTAGGATGTCCCAGCGAAGCGTTTCCAGGAAGTTCTCGACCTGCATCGCGACGTGTGGTCGAGCATGGTCATGCTGGAAAATTACCTTGTCGTGCCTTTTAGCGTATTCCGGCCGTTTTATCTTCACAGCATCGCTCAAATTCTCAAGTTGAGCTCGATAGCGATCGCCCGTGATGGTTTCTCCCGGTTTCAGCAGCTCGTAATAGATGACACCCTTTTGATCCCACCAAATGCAAAGCATTACCTTGGATCTTCGGCGTGGCTGTAGAGGTCGATGGAAGTGATTCACCGGGGTACGAGCGATATTTTTTGCTTTTAAGATTCTCGTAAAAGATCCACTTTTCGTCGCCGGTGATTATTCGGTGGAGAAACCCGTTTCTTTTTTGATTTTCCAGCCTGTACAAAATACTTGTCCTCTACTAAGAATTAGTCACTGAGCAATGCTATCGACGTCAGTACGTACCCAAAAAAAACTCACTAGCTCCCTAATTATAATATTTCGCCAAATCTCTGGAAGTAAAACGCGCGCGGATGCAATGACGCGTACGGATCACTAGTTAGCTCAGTTAGGATGGTACTGAGGGGAGCGAGGCGAGGAAGGACGGGGAACATACTTAGATAATACAGGGAACATACAGTACCGTGCGAATTAATCGGAACAAAGAGTATATTTCTTTAAAAAGTGCTTTATTGGATATAAACATACAAAAACAGTACTGGTAGTTATAGATTGTTAGTTTTAATTTAGATGTGTCTTCCTTTTGCTTTGATAACACCTTTCACTCTTGTAGGCATATAATTTACCAGGTTTTGACAGCTTCCTTATTCCTTTCGGTTATTCATCGTGAAACCAGACTTGAATTACTGCACTGATAATCTTGGTTTTCGTTGTACAATCCATCTTGGAGAGTCGTTTTTTTTTTTTGCAAATTCACCTTAACTGTCCAAATATCAAGTAAGTAGTTGTCTAAATGTCCAAATGTCAATAAATTAACATAAATAGATCGTGTTTAGTGTCAAATGAAAGTTCTTATTGAGTGCATTTTGACATTTTATTTACATTTATATGGATAAATACATAAACCACAAATATTTCATTAAAAAATCGCAATAAAAATAATTATAAATACAATAACTTGAGTTGTCGACTACAACGGGCGAGCCCGTCACCACAGGAAGTATTAACGATTAGTCGTTCTATCGACCTGCAGTGAGCGTAGAAGACTTTGGACAAAACAATCCAGCGTCTAGCTACGCCACAACCCGCAAGAGACCAACGCCTTACCGCGAGATAGCCAGGAATGCTACCTGGCGGGCGACACTCGCGCCCTTGCTACCAATTGTGACCAGATTTCTCCGGTCTCTCGATTGGTTCCGAGTTCGAGGTCGCTTGCGCGGTCCTCTCCCTTACGAAGCGGTGAAACGGTGAATACCGAATCTATCGCGGACCATGGCGTCCTTTGCCCGCCTCTGAACCGGGATCGGATGGCCAATGGTCATTTCAAGAGCAGTCGCCGTAAGGTACGCAACCACCCGGTACAATAACTCATTTTCTATAACTGCAGTCGTGTTTTTTATTATTTTTAATATTGTTTTTTTTCACAGTATCTTTTAGGAGATCCGCATTTGGCCAATCCAGCTTTTCTTATCTTGCCCCAAATTTTAAAACAACCTCCCTCTAATGTCATATACATTTAAAAATAAATTGAGTGCCAACCTTTTAAGTTGTACAACTGCAGATGTTAAAGATGTTATTATATAATTCAATATTTAAAATAAAAACATAGGTATAAGTAGGTATAAAGATTGATGATTTTTAAAAAAAATATGATTTTAGTTTTGTAACCATGTTTATTATCATTGATTTATTTTTTGTTTTTTTTATTATATTTTAATTTAAAATAACCATTTATTGTTAATTATGATGATACTTTTTTGTTGCGAAGTTTATGTTTAGGTATTAACCCCTTGAGTATGATACGACCAAATCTGGTTCTGAAACTTTAAGGGATTTTTATTAATAATATTGATTTGTCAAGATATGATTAAATTAAATTGCCTACCTTAGAACAGGCGGCGGCCTAGTTAGGTTTGGCTGTTGTAAATTGTAGCTATTGGATTATTGTAATGAATAAATTAGTTTGAATTTGAGACTGCAGGACGGAGAATCCTCTTAGTCTCGCGTTAAAGGCGTTGGACTATTACGGGCCGTTGTTGTAGCTTGACTGTGGATTGTATTGTACGCAATGTCTTTACGTTCACTCCATGGGACACAGGATGGATCGATGTCTTTACAACTCCCTGGGGTGGCGAGTTTGCCCATAGTACGAGTAAATGACACCGCTCGTATGATCAACAGTGTTGAAATCGAGCGACGGGTGAGACAAGGGTGTATTTTGTCTCCCTTTCTTTTCAGCATCTCTCAATGCAGTTTTACCGCTCCCCACCATTTGGACCGTCATCGTCAGTCATCGCCACCACCATCACCATTGTCACCATCACATCACCATTGTCACCATGTCACCATGAAATAACATAGTCACCATCACCATTTGTCAATATGTGCAATAAAGTTCAATTTCTCTTTTCCTCAGGTTTAAATGCGTGCGAGACAAAGTCTTATGTCTTCCTCAGAAAGGAACTGCCCGTTCGGTAAGTTTGCATTTTTCATTCACAATTATACTTTATCATACGAATTGATTTTTCAAACGAAGGAAAAGGAGAAAATGTCGGTGACCAGGGGTAACCTAGGATTTTTCGGCGGGGGGGGGGGGGGGGGGGGGAGGAAAGGCTGCAAAATTGACAGTAAATAATTAGTCTCAGCATGCATTGGCTATATAGGCACATAAAGCAATGCTACATTTTGTTACACTTACCAACTAAAAGAAAAAAAGGAAAAAAGAATACATAAAAGTCTAACTTAGTACGGGTATTACTCCAGCAAGGTAGATTTTAAACTTAATAATCTAGTATTTCAAATGTGTGTGAAATAATAAATATCTAATATTCCAACATGTATAGCTTCGGAAGAGAAATATATTTAGTATGTGTTTTGCTATTGCTTTTACAAAACTTTATGTTGTTCTAAAAAGGAAACGGAAACAGTTATGTAGATGCAGCTTCGAAAATGAAAAACTGTTGAAATCATGTAGTTTTCGCCGTTGTTTTAATAAAAACTTTATTTATTAGATGCCTACAGCTACAGCTGTGGAATAGACTAAGGGGGGGGGGGGAGGAAACTAACTTACAGTCTAAGGGGTGGGGTCTCGTAAGGGTTTTATTTATTTTACAAAAAGGGGTCTAAAAATGGGTTTATTTTACCAAAAGGGTTTTTTTTAGATTAGAATCTAAAAAAGGTTGAAAAACACTGATATAGGGTATTAGATTGCTTAATGCTATACTACGTTTTGGCAGCTAAGATATTGATGGAAAACGCACAGGGTCATGGCAATCATTGTATTCTCCAGCACTAATAAAGCTCATTAAAGAAAAATATAAATTCCATAAAAAAATCCAAACATATAATATGAAAACGGATCAAGAAACCTTTAAATTATTACGGGATAGGGTTCATTTATTAGAGAGTCAGTGTTTCAAATCATACATCACATCTATAGAAGATGATATCGAAAAACATCCAAAAAACTTCTGGTCCTTTATAAATAATTGCTCTAAATCCAATAGCATTCCGACACCTCTCAAGTACCTTGACTTGATTGCGACCACTGGAGATTCCATGTGTGAAGCCTTTTCCCAGTACTTCTCTTCTACATTTTTGGTACCGGATATGCAGCCTACTGATTTGCCGCCACTCGACTTCAACGACGTTATTCCTTCCCAGGCAAATAATATCTGTAGCATAGAGATCAATGATCACGACGTGGAAAAATTGTTACTTCATTTAGACACTTCCAAGTCGGCTGGACCTGATAATATCAGTCCAATATTTCTAATTGGCTGCGCTAAAACTGTTTGTGTTCCAATATCCCTGTTGTTTCGCAAATCCTTAGCTAATTGTGAATTCCCCAGTATCTGGAAGTCGGCTTTTGTTTCACCCATACATAAGAAGGGCTCGAAAACAGAAATTACTAATTATAGACCCATTTCGAAATTATGCGTTATTGCCAAAATATTCGAACGAGTCGTCTATAACCAAGTATATGCCGCTCTCCAAAACTCTATCAATCCGTCGCAACATGGTTTTATCAGGGGTCGCTCGACGGTGTCCAATCTTATCCTTTTTAATGACTTCTTGACTGAAGCTATGGATCACGGCTATCAAGTAGACGTAGTCTACACTGATTACAGTAAAGCCTTTGACAGGATTGACCACAGACTACTCTTGAAGAAGCTTAAGTTTATGGGTATACAAGGGGACCTCCTCCGATGGTTCTCCTCCTATATCAATAATCGCTCCCAAGCTATCGTCATCAAAAACTATATTTCTAGTTGGGTTGCTATCCCTAGCGGTGTACCGCAGGGCTCACTACTTGGTCCATTGCTGTTCTTAATTTTCATCAATGATATAGCTAGCTGTTTTCTAAATAGTCACTTACTATGTTTTGCTGATGACATGAAGATTTTCAAAATAATTAAATCGGTCGGTGATGTCGCCGACCTTCAGGCGGACCTTTCAAGATTGGACAGTTACTGTCTCTCTAATAAAATTGACCTCAATCCATCCAAGTGCACCGTTGTCACCTACACCCGTAAAAAAATATATACTCTAGCCTCATACTCATTAAAATTTCAAAACTTGCAGAGGTGCAGCGTGGTTAAAGATCTTGGTGTCATTCATCTACTGTTCGATAATCACGTTCAATCTATTGTTTCTAAAGCTTCCAAAGCTTTAGGTTTTGTTATGAGGAGTGCAGCTTGCTTTCACCGTGCTAAAACTTTCAAGATCCTTTACTGCACTTTTGTCAGAAGCATCTTGGAATATGCATCTCAGGTATGGAACCCTTGTTATGACAAATATATAAACAGAATCGAGCGCATTCAAATGAAGTTCATGAAATATCTCTGCTTCCGTCTGAAAATCCCATACAGCTCATCTAACTATTTCAATTTATGCAAGAAATTTCATATCCTCCCCTTGATTAAGCGGCGTGAAACCGCGGACTTAACCTTTTTGCTAAAAATTACCTCCAATAATATTAACTGTCCTGACTTACTAAATAAAATTAATCTCCGTGTTCCTTCCAAACTCAATAGATTTAACCCTGCTCTTCATGTTCCTGATGCTGGTACCAACTATAGGCAAAATGCATTTCTGTGGCGAACAAGTGACAATTTCAATGACATGATTAAACGCTTTGACTTTGATCTATTCTGTACGAGTGTTAACTCAGCTAGGCAGCGGCTGAACAGTGAATTTTTTAGCATTAATTGTTGGATAATTTTTGATGCATTCTTAATCGATAGCTTTAATTGAAAGATCACATATGTTTCTACAACGTTATTTAAACGTGAAAACCTTTAATTGGCTCTCTGCTATGTTACTCCGGCATTGTTAAATTATAATTAGCTGTTGGTTTTCCTGAAAATAAATAAATAAATAAATAAATCATAGTTCCAAATTTGAAATTAGCGGCGTTTGTGCTATTGCAGAATGGCGGCGAACTATAAATGGCTCTCTAAACACTCCTATACGGTATCCTATCTTGAAATCATGATAATTATATATGTACTCTTAGTATTACTCTTACTAATTCCATAATGGTTTAGCTTGTCTACCAAGCTAAACCATTATGTATACCATATTTGTACAGTCGAATGCTTTGCTTAGATCGCAGAACAGTCCTGCTGAAAGCATCTTCTTGTTTCGACTATTCTCAATCATTGAACATGCAGACAACGCGGAATCCTGTGTAGATTTTTTTTGTCCGGAATCCATATTGACTGTCTGAAATGACCACAAATTTTTCAAGGAAACCATTTAGTCGTTTTTCGGTGACCTTTTCCAAAATTTTTGAGAAATTACTCAGCAGGGCTACGGGTCGATAATTTTCTACGCTCGTGGGATCGCCCTTTTTTATATATCGGTGTAATCTTGGCTACTTTATGACAATCTGGAAATATTCCCTCTGAAAAGCTTAAGTTGTAAAGATATGTTAGACACGGTGCCAGTACACGTTTATGGATTTTAATTACGCTAACAGGTATGTCATCGAGACCAGTTGATATTTTGTTCTTTGGAGAGTCGATGCATTTTTCTATTTCTTGATTGTTGATCGATAGTTTGATCCTTATTAAATGTAGTTTATGTAGAACTCTTTGGATGCTTTCTATTCTAGTTTTCATTATTTCTATTTATTTTTATTTTTCAAGTTTTTATGTCTTTGTTATTTTTGAATTTCTATGTTTTTTTTTCAATATTAGTTTTTTATAGACTTTTTTATAATTTTATGAGTAATTTTAAATGTAATTTTATTTGTAGAAATATCAATTTTATTTGATATGTAATTTCTATACCAAGATCGGGTTTTTGAAAATAAATAATTCTTATTCTTATTCAAATGTAAGATTTAGCTTTAGTTTGATTATTTAACAATTTACTTACTACTTTGGATGTTACTATGTACAGTCTTTAGTACGTATATATTCGATTTATTGACTATTTCAATTGTTAGACTTCTGCTTTGATTATTCAACTTTTTAACTGACTATTTTAATTATTGTGTGTTTAGTAGGTAGCTGTTAGAATTATTGACTATTTTATTAAATAAGCCTTTATTTTGTTTTGTAATAATATTCTACAACGAATAACTTTTAGTAGGTTCCAAAGTTTCTTGGATACTATATATATTTTTAAATAACATATTTATGTTAAATAAAGATTAAAGTAGTAATGAGACTTACTATTTAAAACACAAATATTTGGACACGTCCAAGAGCAGTTTCTAGCCGCCAATTGGACACGAAGTAAATGTAATGTAATGTATACAATAATAATATAATAACAAACGAATGTTTAAATCGTATCTCTTATTATTGTAACTTCACGTGGTAAATTCGTTTTTATCCTATTTATAATGTCAAACAACCACCAGAGGGTTGTGGCTCGCTAGTCATACTTCAATATCGAAATATTGCAGTTAGAGACTTGAAATTCGCTACACAGATGCCTTGTTGGACCGAATAAAGATGCCTTTACACGGGCAACTGAAATTGCTCAATCCCAGGCAATATTGGTCAATTATGACGTCATGTAACATCGAGCAATTTACTGCGATACCAATACGTAGCAATTATTGCTAGAGATTCCGCTACACCAAGTTGAGCGATGTCGAGCACTTTGGGCGATATGGAGCAACTCGGCAATGTATTCATACACTAGCAATTCAGTTGAGCAACTGCTGGCCATGGACGAGGGTGTCATTGCGGCACCGGCTTGTAGTGCTTTTATTATCATAAGACGAAAAAAAAGAAAAGTAATAGACGGATTTGAATGCGAACATATCTAGCAAGGCGATAGCCATCTTTATTGTGCAACGAATCGGATGATATACACTTGCGAGCAACTAAATCCACTCACCCCCTCAGTGCGGAAAAAACCTATTTTTTTCAAAAATGGCTATGTAGATCCATACAATTATATACTTTTTAAAACCCTTATTTTATTAGCTGTCCGTTAGTACTATAATCATTAAAATCCGCTAAGGATTTTTTAAAATTAAATAAAATTTAAAATGGTAGTAAAATGGATGTTCAAAAGCAGAAAACCGGGGATATTTAAAATTAAATTAAAACGGAAAATGCAAACCTAAGAAGGAACCTTAATTAAATTAATATTTAGTGGTACCCCCCCCCCCCCCCCTTGCCCAGATGCTCTCGCATGCGGTTCCTCAATGTCCTGATCAGTTTTTTGGTCAAGTCTTGAGGAATCCCATCCCATTCCTCTAACAACGCTGTCTTGAGCTCGTAGATATTAAAAGTTGCCGAATTTCTGGCTCGGACTATTCGTTTCAGCTCGTCTCACAAATTCTCGATGGGATTCATGTTTGGACTGAGAACTGGCCAGTCCATCGTCTCCAAACCAACTTCATCTAAGAATCGCCGAGTGATACACGCTGCGTGACACCGTGCATTATCGTGTATTCACACAGAGGTTTTTCCAATAAATCCTTTATACGGTATGACATAATCCAGGAGAATAATTTGATATAGGGTTCAGCATTCAGGCCTTCTGTCCGACCTCCCCCTGGCACGAAAATGAGGTTGGCCCTTCCCTCTAATGAAATGCCAGCCCACAGCATGCAGGAAACGCCGCCGTAGGAGACTGTTTCAGCGAAGCAGCACTGCGAAAATCACTCACCTGGACGCCTAGGGACCCAGCCTATTCTGTGGCTGCCATACAGACACATTCTGCTCACGTCAGTAAATAAAACTGACCGCCATTGCTCTATTCTCCAACTGACGTCCTCTCGAGCAAATTAAAGGCGCGCTTGCTGATGGCGTGTGGTCAATTTAGGGCCTGTGACAGGTCTTTTTGGAACGAGGTCGAATTTTTTCAAGCGTCTTCTGATCGTTCACTGACTGACAGCTACCCCTTGAACTTGTCTCAGCTCCTGCTGTACATTAACGTCAGCGAGGTTGCGATTCTGCAGTAACGTCGAGGGGATGTAACGGTCGTCTCTCTCAGAAGCGCACCGGAGCCGGCTGCTATTTGGTCACCGATTGATGGTACCAGTTTGTTAAAACCTCCTTTTTACTCTTGAGACGTCAGACTGACTAAATTCCACTTGACGAGCAACTGTACGTTGACTAAGGCCCTGCTGCAATAAAACAATAACCTGAGCGGTCTTTTTTGGCGTACTATCTATGCTTTTACGATAATAATGAGTTTGGCTTACGGAGATGTTTTCGCGTCAACTACTGCTAAGTGACTGCTAAAAAAATAAAATGTTCCGGGGGGATTGATGAGTGATTAAGACTCGGAAACTTTTTGCGACGAATAGCGTACTTTCCAATATTATTATTATTTAAAAAAGTTCTGAACCGATTTTTATAAAAATGGTGTCATTAGAAGGCTAAATAATTAGGTTTTCATAAAAGTGTATATTTGGTGTACATCCGACTAGTAATTTTAGAAAAAAATTGGTTTTTATTCGAACTGAGGGGGTGAGTCGATTTAGTTGCTCGCAAGTGTATTTTTCAAAAACTTCACCAGAATGTCCCTAACTGATTTTGAATTACTTTTAAATAAAGTCGGCCCATTAATTACCAAACAGACGACCAATATGAGGGATCCAATTTCTGCACCTACAAAACATGCCTATTTTTCAAAGTCTAATGTACCTATTTTTTTTTTGCTGCATCATCGTGAGATACTTGGAACTGCAGGCCAATAGCAGTCCATTCATCTTTCTTTAACATCTTTTCTTTCCGAACTTTTGTTATCCCATAAGCAAATGCGTAAGTGCACTGCGTCAATAAAGCTTATTACATATAGTTAGTTTCGTTATTCCATGAAGATGACGCCATTGTGTCCACCTGTATTACACAACAAAGCGGTATGCCTGTAGCACTGCGGCCGCGCATCCCCCCCGCCAGCGGTCGGCGCTTCCCCGCGAAAGCGAGACAAATTTATACACACGAGCGAGGCAGAAAAAAATTGCCCGAAATTATCCAAACTCGTGGATATTCGGCAATTCGTGGCGGCGACATTGAGCAATACAAAATATATGAAGCAATACAAAATATATAAGCAATGTTGCCGAAACAATTTCAGCAATTTTTAGGTATTCCTCCAGATTGCCCCATTAATTTCTCCACTTCCGGCGATTGTTGCCGGGCAATTATTGCTCAAAAAAATGCCCGTCTAAATGAACCTTAAGGACGGTTGGAATATCTCGTATACAAGCGCCGCAAATAATATTTTAAGTCCGCCATATTTAAGAAAATACTACATCATTTTTGGTAAAATACCATTTTAATACGACGGAAATTACTACAAATATACTACGAATTGGCCGGCGGAACAGGTTTTATTGGCGGGGGGGGGGGGCGGCGGCGGGACTTGCCGGGAAAGTCTTGGTGTGACAAAGACGATTTTTTAATTTGTTATACAGGTTTCAATATGTAATAATTATGCATGTTAATGTTCAGATAGACTAATAGATGGCATTCTATCTCCGTATTATTTCTGTGAAGTAGTCAGCCTATAAAAAAAATGCAGTAGATGACTAAAAACTGAATGTTATTGTTATCATTGGTTACATTATTGGGTTTTTATAATCAATCAGTCCATAAAAAAACCATTCATATCAATGTTATTATAAATGGCCAAATAAATTGATATTAGCTTGGCCGTCAATGCTATTAGTGCCACCTGCATTTCGCCGGCGCTGACAGGTTGCCAAATCGTATAATGGAGTTGAGTACTTTAGTACTATTACATCCATGTTTGTATATATAAGTTTTTTCATCCTGAAAACCAGGATAAGAGATATCCTGAGGAAACCCCTAATTTGCAGCGTTTGTAGCTTTATTTCATAGTCTTTGTCTATTTATAGTTTTAATTTTTAATCTGTGTGTTCTTGTTTTTTTTTGTATATGTTTTTTTATAACAGCTGCAAATAAATAAATAAATAAATAAATAAATAAATATCCATTCAGTTTGTATGCATGTTTTTATAATGTTTTTTTGAGGTCAACCTGTTTTATGCCAAGTCCTAATTAACCCTCCGTAAACGGACCTGACTTCTTTGTTTTGTACATGTCTTGAAAAATGGTATGACATTATATAAAAAGGTTATCAGTAGGTACTTACCAGTGGCGGTCTCTTCATATAAGCCGAAAAGCCTGGCTTGCCTATAATTCCAAATTAACAATTAAATAAATGAATAACACAATTCGTAAAAAAACAACTAAACAATTTTTTTTGCTAGCGCTCCTACTGCTATCTAGCGCGCACAGCTCGCTCCACGCGAGAAAAAATCTGTTATCGACAGGGTGCGATAATTATAGACAGGGCGCGATTGCTGTCTCGCTCGCACATTATGGGCTTTCAATGCGGCTTTCAAAATCAGTGTTCCTCTCATTCGCACCTGTGGCAAATTACGCTAAACAATATATGTGTATATACAACTTTTGTATCGGGAGCTAAGCCGGGCTTGCTTAGCCATGACGTTGAATGCGAACTGCGAATGCGAACGTGTCAACAGAAAGCGCGACTTCATTATAATTAGTTTGGATTGCAATGTGCGAGTGACGTCGGGCTAATTTTTTATTGTGTAATTTCAATTGATTTGTGGTTTTAGTGCCTGATAAAAAAATGGAGGAAATTGTCCTTTGTGGTCAGTAATGTATTCTTATTACTTTGTTTTCTGACATATGTGACAACCCGCAGGACTAAGACGGGGATACGGTTTTAGCAGCGAAGAATTTTAAAAACTCGATGCGATCATTCCATTTAAATTTTTTCACCTTGTTTTCCGCCGAATTTTTAAAAAACTGAGCGTTTGTACAACATTCTTCAAAAATCACAAGTCGATGTGGGTTATAGGAATTAAGAAAGGAAAACAAAATAAAGGAATTTCAGACTTGGTTACGTGTTGAATTTCAATATGAATTTGATCAAATTTATGAAAACAATCTTTAAAATAACTCAGCACCTCGTTTGAGACGCAACGTACGCTGTGCTCATACTGAATACAAACGACTTTTTGTCCAGGTAATTAATTGACAACATATTTTGCGAAATTGACGATCGATATTCGCAAATTTTCAAATTGAAATTTTTCCAACTCTTCAACAACAAACTATACGAGAAATACCGTTTAGATTTTCCTACAAAGGCATTAGATTCATTATTTGACATTTATGCAAACCATTTTGACAGAAGGTTTTAAAGAACCAAATGATTTGTTTGTACTCCTCTCTTGAATTGAAAGATTGCAATGTTTTTGAACGAATTAGTCAGAATAGCCTCGAAGACACCTTTCCCCAATTGTTGAAGTTAGCGTATCTTGTCGTCACTATTCCTGCTACAAGTGCTTCCGCAGAACGTGCATTCTCATCTCTTAAGCTTATTCATACTTACCTAAGAAATACACAGGGTCAGGAACGTCTATCTGAGTTATGGTTGCTATTGAAAAACAGTTGTTAAAAGAATTAAAGCGTTCGCCATCATTTTACTCAGACGTAATAAAATCATTTTTGAAAAAAGGTAGACGCTTCGATTTAGAATATAAACGATGAAAATATGCCAGCGTGAGTTTCATTCCCATGGCTAGCTTTCTAAGGGTCACTTATTTTACTTTTTGTTCACTTTTTTATAAAATAGTCTTACAGCTCATACAAGCAAGGGTCAACTTATCAACTCAAGCAAGGGTCAACTCAAGCAAATAAAATGGCTTTTCTAAGGGGCTCTCTAGACGAAAAAGCATGCTTGACAAGCTTCGCGTCGCGGACAGGGAGGGGATCGTAAAACCGCAGGAAATATACAAATATTTTTTTGTAATATTTACCAAAAATGCATAATTTTGTAGTTTATACCAGGGAGTCACGTTAATTAGAAGTAATTGATTGATGAATGACGTGACTGGCATTTTTGGTAAATATTTTTAAAAAATGCATATTTTCTGCGGTTTACGATCCCCTCCCAGCCCGCGACGCGATTTTTGACAAGCATGCTTGATCGTCTAGCTAGAGAGTCCTTTAAAGCCACTAGAGGTATGCGACTGCTGATAAGTATATGTTAAATTCTGTCTTGCAGTAGCATGCCTTCAGTGTGCTTTATTGAATGTACGACCCAAGCAGTAAATTTCAAACTGAAGATTAAAGAGTAAAGAGGTACCACTTTTTTACTATAAAAAGCGTAAAAAAAAACACAAAGAGGTATGTCGGGCTTGCCCTATTTACGAACCCTGGGCACGCCACTGGTACTTACACACAATGTGCCATATTGATAAGGGCACTGTCAATTTTGGAGTTAATCAGCATTGATTATACATATAATATGGTATGAGATTCCTCAGCTCCATTGAGCATCTTGGCAACTTCTTTTTGACGGCGAAATGCAGGTGGCGCTGGTAGCATTGACGACGAAACTAATAGCAATTCATTTAGCCACCTATAATGACATTGCTAATGAATGTTTTTTTTAAGGACTGACTGATAAAAACCAAATAATTTAACCAGCGATTAACAATAATCAATTATTAGTGCCATCTATCGCATTTTTTATATAGGATAGAATGCCATCAATAGATGGCAATCTACAGGGTGAGTTTAAAATTAGTGACATCCTTTTAGTAGGTGAATCAGTATGATGAACAAAGCAACTTTTGATAAAATAATTTGGACAAAAACAAAACTGTTTTTTTGTAAAATAAAAATTTATATTTTTTTGTCAAATTTGTAAAATCCAATAAAGAAAAGTTTGAGAAACGTCGAGCGCGCTGCGCCATCTAGCGGTATGTTAAATATAGCTAAAAAAACAATATTTGCGATATTTTACCTACTGCTAGATATGCTCATAACTTTTTATACTCATTTTCAAAACATTTTTTTTTTAAACGTATTTTTTTTTTGTTTTTTTTTCAAAATTTCTTCTTAAAAGTTGCTCGTAAGTCTTATTAAAAGTTCGTCGTATTTCGTTCGAAATAAAAGCGATTTTTGCCCCAAAATGTTGTTTTTAACTAGGTAAAAAAATTATATAAAAACATTTCTTTCTCATTTTTTTTAGTTCATATAGAAGAAAATTTAATAATCTTTCAATTTGTTTTTGGAACAACTCAATCCGTCGAGCAGTTTTTTTTTATCACTGGTTCAAAACTGAGGAATATGGTTTTGAGAAAAACGCGTTTAAAGTTTTATTAAAATAAAAGTAGTAAGTTTTTTACACTTACAGCAATCTGAGACTCTCAGCTGTTCCAGAGATTAAAGATTCCGATTTCGCTGTTCCAGAGATAAAAGAACATGAAAAACATGTTTTTTTTGGTCGCCTAAACCAGGCTTTCCCCCATGGGTGGCCACTGTATTAAATGCAAAATCTAGGCGGTGAGTAAATTGGGCAATGACCTGTTGATAACCGAATTTTATTATACAACCACATATCAAAGCAATTATTATTATTTTGTTTAAACACAACAAAACACGGATTGACGTCAATGAATTTTAATCACATTTTTGATGCGTGCATGCGAATCACTATATTGAATAGTGGTTAATAAGAAATTTCGTATCCAAAGATTTAGTAAGAACTATATATTTCGCTTTGGCCCATAACTTGATAGCATACGGAATCATAGATTAGGGTAGAGCTTCGCAGCAAGCACTTAATCCTCTAATTAAGGCCCAAAAGTCCCTATTAAGAGTCCACAAAAAGCCCTTCCGGTATTCTTCTGAGAGCTTGTACAAGGAATCTAAAGTCCTAGATGTTCGTCAGATATAAGCTAAGGTAATCCTACGCTTCAGATTGGATTCTGGAGGTCGATTCGGTTTCTAAGCAGTATAAATTCCCTGAAAGTCTCGAATGCACAGCCCTGCGTCCAGATATAGCTCTTTACTCTCTATTTTGGAAGATGGCCCTTATCGTAGAATTAACTTATCCATGGGAATCAAAAATCCCAAAAGCCCACGAGTACAAATTAAATAAATACCATGACCTCGCAAATGCCGTCACCCGGAACGGCTTCACTGTTCACCTTCACGCAGTGGAAGTTGGCGCTCGTGGCCTGCCAGCTAAATCTTTGTTTCACCTTTTTAAAGATCTTGGTCTCTCCAGGAAAATAATCAACTCATTTCTAGAAAAATTATCTAAACCCGCGATTTTAGCATCTCAAATCTATGGCTTCGGAGGGGAAGTGAATGGGTGGTAATGTGTACGCTCACATGTGGCAAGACAGCTGTCCTAAACCTACCACAGCCGGTCATTAGTCCGGAGTCCACCGTTCACCTTCCAGAAGTGTAATAATTATATATGATGAGCCCGATTTCGGTCGGTGAATTCCGTGGCAGCTCCGTTTGTATTTTATTTTTTATTTTATTTAATGAGGTCAGACAAAATTAATGTGAAAAATGTTACACATGTGAATTACTAACCGTTACAAAGACTTTGGGAATGGTATTTTTATAAAAAAAACACATTTTGACTACAATTGTCCTTAAGCGGTGGCAATGGTGGTCAAACAAATTCAGCACTTATCACATACATATCCCACGGCTCTCCATCCAATACTCAACTCCTCTATCCAATACTCAAATACTCAACTCCATCCAATACTCAACTCCCACTCCTTCTATCCAATAATCAACTCCTTCCCAGAAAAAATATCTAAAACCGCAATTTCTACATCTCTAATTCTATGGCTTCGAGGGGGGAGTGAATGGGTGGTAAGGTGTACGCTTACATGTCTCAAGACAGCTGTCCTAAACCTACCACAGCCGGTCATTAATCCGGAATCCACGCTCACAACCCAGAAATGTAATAATAGTATTATGATGGGCCCGACTCCGGTCGGTGAATTCCATGACAGCTCCGTTTGTATTTTATTTTATTGCGAGCTGATAGTGCTAATTTCAGCACTCTGATATACTTCGACTTATGTATATTTTCGGCACCGGCAAAGTAGCATGATACAGTACATAAAATAATACAATCACAAAAGATTAATGTTGATAACACTAGTTAACAGGAAAAAAAATTTTTTTTTTTTTTTTGTTCCTGGTTTATCGGCAATCAGTCGAAGGACTATGAGTCGATGTGGTGACATAGCAAAAATATTTTTAGTGACAATTATATTCGCTAATGATAATTAAGATATTTAATGACGGATGTTGCTTATATTATCAGTCATACTATTTATGCATGTTTAAGTGAAACTGTAAATAATGAGAAGTAGAAAAGCATGTGCTTTTATTATATACTAGCTGCGCCCAGCGGTTTCACCCGCGTGGTGATGGAAAATTGTGATAATGATGATAGAAAACCATATATCTTTATAAATTATAGCCTATGTGTTATTCTGATGTGTAAGCTATATTATTGTAAAGTTTCATCAAAATCCATTCAGTAGTTTTTGCGTGAAAGAGTAACAAACATCCATACATACATACAAACTTTCGCGTTTATAATATTACTGGCTGCGCCCAGCGGTTTCACCCGCGTGGTGATGGAAAATTGTGATAATAATGATAGAAAACCATACATCTTTATAAATTATAGCCTATGTGTTATTCTGATGTGTAAGCTATAATATTGTAAAGTTTCATCAAAATCCATTCAGTAGTTTTTGCGTGAAAGAGTAACGAACATCCATACATACTCAGATGTCGTGACATCAAAACAAACTCGGGTATTTTTAGACTACGGTGGTGTATAAACGGAGCTTTGAGTGTATGATGATGATGGTGATGATGAAATTAAGGGTTGTCAACTGCTACGGGCGAACCCGCTATCCTCGGGAGTTTCAACGAAACTTTCGTGGAGTGAACGCAAAGTTATGGCCTCATGTTCTGGGGAATGGCGGCAAATGTTATAAGGATCTTTCGCCTACAAAAACGAGCGATTAGAAATCTGTTCTCAATATCTTCGCTAATATCTTGCAAGCAGTACTTCATCGAATCTGGTATCATGACTTTGTACGCCGCGTATATAGGTATACCAAAACATCATGTATACGAGAAAAATAAAATCGAGACTACTTCAACTAACTCAAAAATTCATTCGCTCAATACGCGAAATAAAGAGGACTTGCGTCATTAGGTGCGACTGAGTAAGGTTTGGAATAGCTTTCTCTGCCAATCTTACTTATTCTACGACTAACTTCCATTACACATCAGGGGCCTTGGGGAGGTTCACTTTAAGAAAAAGGTACAGGGTATTTTGACTAAAAACCCCATTTATTGCATTGAGGATTTCGACAATATCAATTTTTCGCAGCTCTGTTGATCTACTTGTCTATTATTATTCCTTATTCTTTCTATTATTGACTATTTTACAATTGCATTTTTTTCTTCTAACTATTGGCTATTGACTATTATTATTATTACTGATTTGTTTTTTTTTTGTTTTTCTTTAAAATACATATCTTCCCGTATGATAATTTGTGAAATTATTCAATATTTGTTTGATTATTTAGTACTATTGTCCACATGAAAATTCTACGAAATTATGTAAGAATTTTGATTGAAAATATTGTAAAATGTTGTTTCCTCTATATAACCTAGAAAATCTGCGCTTGGATGTTCAACGTTCATACCTTGCAATACCGACGTTCATACATTATACCTTAATAGGTATATATTTAAATATTATACTTGTTATTTTTGTTAGTTTTTGACATAACCAAGTGTAGGAATTCCTATCAACTGGTTCGAAATAAAAAAAAAATATTAAAAAAAATAATTAAACTAAATTGTCTACATTGGAACAGGCGGCAGCTTAGTTAGGTTATGACGTTTGTGTATTGTTCCTATAGTTAATTTGAAATCAATAAATAATTTGAAATTTGAAGTAAAATATCAGTTCAAGTTCAAGTTCTTTATTGTGTGAATTATTAAAAAAACATACATTAGTTAGTTAGTTAGTTTGACTGGGCTTTTTCCCGCACTTGGCCTCTTGATTGGGCCATTGTGCGTGGCTCATGTTTCCATTTATGTTACTCCAGCCAACCCAGGCTGTCCCAGAAGGTTAGCAGCCTGTTTGGGTTGCTACAGGCCTCCGGGAGAGATGCTGGAGATTGTAGTATTCTTGCCCGTTGCTCTGCCACGCTCCTGCATTCCATGAGCACATGCTGTGGCGTTTCTTCTTCCTCCATGCATCCTCTGCATAGAGGGCTGTCCGTCACACCTATGGTAAACAGGTGTTTGTTTAGGGGACAGTGGCCTGTCATAGTACCTATGACTTTACGGATTTTGTCCCTTTTTAATCTGGTGAGTTTGCAGGCAAGTTTTTTGGATGCTTCCGGAACCGCGTTCTTTGTTTGGCTGCATCCTGCGTTTTTTTCCATTCTGTAAGGTGGGTTTCTTCGGTGTTCCTGCGTAGCCATGTTTTTATTTGGGCCTGGGGAATGCAATACATACAATGTTTAAGTAACAAACTTTCCAGAGAGCATAGAACTAGAGAGAAGAAACTTCGTAAAGTAGAAGCTATATAAGGCGCAATCAACAAGCAGTAAAACTAAAACCATCAACAACTAAAATAATCAATATCCGAAATGATCAAACCAAAGCAATAATCATCAATAATAATCAGATAATCAATCAAAATAATTTTTATAATGTTTTGTCCAAGAAGAATCTAAATACATTATTACTGATTTGTTTGTATTTGTGTTTTTTCTTTAAAATATCTTCCCGTACGCTTGAACCGATTTAGAAGTGTGTGGTATTTATAGAATCACTGTCATCCCGGGGGTCATAGGTTACATTAACTGTCCAAATATCGAGTAAGTAGTTGTCTAAATGTCCGAATGTCAACAAATTTACATAAATATATCGTGTTTAGTGTCAAATGAAAGGTCTGATTTAGTACATTCCGGAAATATACATATATCTATATGGATAACTACATAAACCACAAATATAAAAAAAGCTGATTTATTATAAATACGTTAAGTCACTTTCTGTAACGGCAGTCGTAAATTCAGAATCCAATCTGAAGCTATCTAGATTATTAAGAAAGGTTTTTGTAGTGAAATGTGTTTGTAGTGAAATGTTTTTTTGCCTTTAG
Source organism: Micropterix aruncella (assembly GCA_944548615.1). Lineage (NCBI taxonomy): Eukaryota > Metazoa > Arthropoda > Insecta > Lepidoptera > Micropterigidae > Micropterix > Micropterix aruncella. Next base: position 14,943,727 of record OX155977.1, read on the forward strand.
AGCCGTCTCGCACAAACTGTATTGGGGGTTTGGAGGGTACTGTCAAACCCTCGTTGGCATGAGCCACTGAAAGGCTAAATACCTCGCAAATAACAGCTTTGTCTAAGGCCTTGATCTAAGGCCACCTTGCAGCCAGCTAGAATATGTCTAGCTGTGCAAGGGGTGTTGCTACAAACGGCAATGGATCGCCGTATCTTATGCACTTGTGAGGAAAGCCTATTGCACTGGAATTGTATGAAATTCTTTCTTTTTTACAGGTTAGCCAATATAATGAAAGAAATCGCTTTGCTTCCGGAGAATCTCCTGCGTCAGCCCTCTGTCGGTATGGTGAACCAATGGTACGCGAGGTCATTTGACGAAATCATACAATTCGACAAAATGGAACCCACACAGGACATACTAAATAGGTGAGATCTATTGGCCACTATCTTTTCCATGTCACTCAGCAGTTTGGGTCTTAGAGAGTAAAAAGCCTACAAGAGTTGTCCGTTCTCGCATGCATACCTAATAAAACGGTCGCTTCATTTATCTCAAAATCAAGAAATGTTGCCACAATTTTTACAATAAATAAACGGAGCTACAATAATACATATTTAAAGGGCTCTAGACGATCAAGCATGCTTGTCAAGCATCGCATCGCAGACTGGGAGGGAATCGTAAACCGCAGGAAATATGCAAATATTTTTTTAATATATTTACGAAAAATGCCTAATTTGGTAGTTTTATACCAGGGAGTCACGTCATTTATCAATCAATTACGTCTAATTAACGTGACTCCTTGGTATAAACTACAAATATTACAAAAAAAATATTTGCATATTTCCTGCGGTTTACGATTCCCTCCCTGCCTGCGACGCGAAGCTTGTCAAGCATGATTGATCGTCTAGAGAGCCCCTTACAATATTTTTTTATTTTATTTATTTTTTATTTCCTTAATTCAAGTTACAATTTACATAAAGAAAATCCTTAACACAAAACATTTTATAATAAGTGTACATATTATACCTAGCTTAGAAAGAAAATTCATCTTTTTGACATATCGGTTTACCACCTCACTAGGTATGAACCCGTGTTGAGGTGGTACTAACATCGGTAATTTATTTTGAGACGAGAGGGCAAGTCTTATCTAATACGTGAATATAATTTAAAATTAAAGTTAAAATTAAAACATCATTAAAATTATACAAACTAAATTAAAATTTATGACAATCTACTAAGTTATATAAAATAATAATTTTTTTTTATATATTAGATACAAACACATATAAATATGATATATACCATATAAATATTATTATATATTAGATATAAATATAATATTATATAACAGATATATTATTATTATATATAAATTCATACATACATATATATATATATATATATATATATATATATATATATATATATATATATATATATATATATATATATATATATATATATATATATATATATATATATATATATATATATATATATATATATATATATATATATATATATATATATATATATATATATATATATATATATATATATATATATATATATATATATATATATATATATATATATATATATATATATATATATATATATATATATATATATATATATATATATATATATATATATATATATATATATATATATATATATATATATATATATATATATATATATATATATATATATATATTTGATAAGGTTTGTAAAGAAATCCGTTTATAGGATGATGTTTTTATTTCAAATAAAATTAGTAAAAGCTACTTAAAAAGTAGCGAAGGAAATCCCAGCTTGTATTGGGAAATGCTTATGTTTGAATGAGATATACTTACGGATGTGCACGACTTTCGACGGTGCAATGTAAGTTTAAAGGTCCTTTTGCAGTCGACTAACGATCACTATTCATCCATATATCTCATAAATAGGGCTTACCCTTATACAACACAAAATGCCTTCAATTGAGACGAATTAAGCGAAAAAATAAAAAATTAAACTATTGATCACTTTTATATATATATATATATATATATATATATATATATATATATATATATATATATATATATATATATATATATATATATATATATATATATATATATATATATATATATATATATATATATATATATATATATATATATATATATATATATATATATATATATATATATATATATATATATTTTCAAATTGAAATTATGTATTAATACTAAATAAATTAACGTATAAAATAAATGAAAGGAGACTTATCTGGTCTGTGTAGACCAGGAGCGACTCCACGCCTTTTTTTCTTCTCTATTCTTTCAGTGTTGGTCAATAATCCCTGCTGTGGTATTAGAAGTCTGGCCAACCGGACTTCTTCCTGCCTCATACAGTGGTGACACAAGTGAAAGTCGAGAATCTATGCTGGAAAGGAATAGGCGATTATATATTATTTATTTATTTAGTATTAATTTATTTAATTTATTTAGTATTAATACATAATTTCAATTTGAAAATAATAATTTACACTTATACTAATCAAATATATATATATATATATATATATATATATATATATATATATATATATATATATATATATATATATATATATATATATATATATATATATATATATATATATATATATATATATATATATATAATATATATATATATATATATATATATATATATATATGTATATATATATATATATATATATATATATATATATGTATATATATATATATATATATATATATATATATATATATATATATATATATATATATATATATATATATATATATATATATATATATATATATATATATATATATAGCATGATCACACTCGAGACCTCAATAATTCTTCACAGTCTTCCCTAAATTTATTTAAAAGCCAAGTTGCCACCACTCTTCTAAACGTAGCGTAAGGTACGTCGGTCGACAGGTACAATAATACAAACAGAGCTACCATGGAATTCACTGGGAGTCGGGTCTTTCATAATACTATTATTACACTTCTGGGGGGTGAGCGGTGGATTCTGGATTAACGACCGATTATGGTAGGTGTAGGCCAGTCGTTTTGCCACATGTGAGTGTTCACCTTACCACCCATTCACTCCCCATTTGAGATGCATAAATAAACAATCTATTTTTTTTTTTTTTAATCAAAAGTTTGCTAGTACTGATTCACCCACAAAAGGATGTCACTAATAAAAAACTCATGGTGTATAAACTGCTAAGGGGGTTCTTTGATAATACGATCATCCTTAAAAGAATCAGTCTGTTTGTACCATAGCATACTAAAATAGACCGCGGTAGTACGTATGTAGACTGCGAGTCAAATGCTATAGCGCCGGTGTTCCCAAACTTATTGACCCCGCGACTCACTTTTTAAAATCACAATATTTTGCGACCCAGCGAGAACTTTTTCAGATAAGGTAATGAGTGGTTTGATGTAAAAAATAAACAATTCATTTGTATCATAAGAAAGTCTTTTTGAAAATTAGATTTTTTTGCTAAAACACTTATCCATCGTATTTAGCAAATAGCGAAAACAAATACGTAAATGCGCACCGACAGGAGCGGTGCGGCGCGCCACTCGATGGGTGAGTGAGCGCGTGCGGGCACTGTTGCAACTTCCTGAGGTGACGCGGCTCGCCCGCTGTAGTCGACAACCCCTAGTTGTTGCAAGGTTGCAACTTTTACATTGTATTCTTTTCAAGTGCTACCTTTATTTTAATTATTATATTTAATTATATTGTCTGTAGGTATCAAATTTCAAATTTTAAATTATTTATTGAGTTCAAATTATGAGTACATTCAATATATGTACAAAAGTCTTAACCTAACTAGGCTGCCGCCTGTTCCAAGGTAGACAATTTATTTTAGTTATCATCCTAAGAAATCTATAATATTATATTTATATAAATAAACAAAATCATACTTAATGTGACAGAAATATCTTAATTACCTAATAAAAATTCGTAAGAAAATGTCATGAAAATTGTCAATATTATTTTATTTTAAAACATGATAAAAATTAATATATCCTACTAATATTATAAACGCGAAAGTTTGTATGTATGTATGGATGTTTGTTACTCTTTCACGCAAAAACTACTGAATGGATTTTGATGAAACTTTACAATAATATAGCTTACACATCAGAATAACACATAGGCTATAATTTATAATGATATAGTGTGAATTATCTAAAATATAACGATAACTGTCAAGTAAGTAGGAAAAATATCTAAGAAATTGACATTCGAAATTTAAATTCTATCCTACTATCCTACTAATATTATAAATGCGAAAGTTTGTATGTATGTATGGATGTTTGTTATTCTTTCACGTAAAAACCACTGAATGGATTTTGATGAAACTTTACAATAATATAATATAAAGATATATGGTTTTCTATCATCATTATCACAATTTTCCATCACCACGTGGGTGAAACCGCTGGGCGCAGCTAGTATTTATATATGTATTAAATAATATGTATTAATAATATATAATATAATTCACAAAAAATAAAATAAAATAACATTTAGAAATCATCAATTTATATTACTACATATACTATTATGTTTTTATTATAAAGATTATAGAGATTCAATTATTTAATAATGTTTTCAATATCTGCATATGTACAATTTAAGAGGTAGGCACTCAAACTATTTTTAAATTTATATGATATTTTAATGTCTTTAATGTTAGGTGGTAGGCAATTATAAAAATTTGGGGGCAAGATACACTTAGACTCGTCAATCTATCTCATCGTCTATCTGCCCTACACTCATACGTTGTGTTCGCGACCCACCTGGAATCGGCTCGCGACCCACCAGTGGATCGCAACCCACACTTTGGGAACCGCCGTAGTAGAGTATAATTATATATATAAATAATAATAAATAATAAATACAAACGGAGCTGCCATGGAATTCACCGACCGGAGTCGGGCCCATCATAATACTATTTTTTACACTTCTGGGGGGTGAGCAGTGGATTCCGGGACTTACGAACCGGCTGTGGTAGGTTTAGGACAGCTGTCTTGCCACATGTGAGCGTTCACCTTACCACCCATTCACTCCCCCTTCGAAGCCATAGAATTTGAGATGCGCAAATCGCAGTTTTAGATAATTTTTCTAAGAAAGAGTTGATTATTTTTCTGGAAAGGCCAAGATCTTTAAAGAGGTGAAATAGAGATTTAGCTGGCAGGCCACGAGCGCCAACTTCCACTGCGTGAAGGTGAACAGTGAAGCCGTTCCGGGTTACGGCATTTGCAAGATCATGGTATTTATTTAATTTGTACTCGTGGTCTTTTGGGATATTTGATTCCCATGGAACAGTTAATTCTACAATAAGAGCCACCTACCGAGATAGAGAGTAAAGAGTTATATCTGGACGGAGGGCTGTGCATCCGAGACTTTCAGGGAATTTATACTGCTTAGAGACCGAATCAACCTCCAGAATCCAATCTGTAGCTTTCTCGATTATTGAGAAAGGTTTTGTAGTTAAATGTTTTTTGCCTTTAGAGCCATCCCGCACAAACTGTATTGGGGGTTTGGAGGATACTGTCAAACCCTTGTTGGCACGAGCCACTGAGAGACTAATTACCTCGCGAATAACAGCGAGAACTTTGTCATGGCGGTATGTGTACCGTCCTTGATCTAAGGCCACCTTGCAGCCAGCTAGAATGTGTCTAGCTGTGCAAGGGGTATTGCTACAGTGGGGACAAGAACTATCCTCGGCAACACAGGATGCACAGCTGAACACTCCTCGGATAAAGCAGCTGAAACAAAAACTACGAATAAAAAAAATACAACTATTGCTCAAACTCACCTAACAGTTATATTATGGCGTCGAAGCGTTGCACTCAGTGGGCCCGATTGCATTTCTTCGTAAACTAAAAAAGGAACTTGAGCAATACGTTAGAACGGAATATGAAATGAACTGCCGACGATTTTCCCGCACCAAAACTACCTGTCGAAGTTATAGACGCCTGAATAAGTTTGAACACATTTCGTGCGGTGTTAGATTTAGTTACTTTAGCTTCGGTAGGTAGTTTTAATGCGGAAAAGTGACATCCTTTCATTTCACATTCCGCTCTGTCGTACTGCTCTGTCTCGTTCACATCAACTAATTTCCGATTTTAGTTCAAGAGAAACGCAATCGAGCCCAGTATATATTTACGTATGTCTGTGGTTTGTACCCGCCACTTATTGCTGTACTGGGTGGGGACTCGCTGAAAACTTAAATTAAAAGACGAATTAAAATAATTGTATATTTGTTGCAGATTTTGTGAACAATTGGTGTTGATAAGAAACAGACATGCGGATGTGGTTCCGACAATGGCTCAAGGCATTGTAGAGCTGAAGGAGAATCACGATGTGGACCTTAATGCGGAGCATTCCCTTCAGTATTTCCTCGACAGATTCTACATGAGTAGAATATCCATAAGGATGCTCATTAACCAACACAGTGAGTATTATGTTTAATATTGCAACTAAAAAATCCTCTAATATTCTTCATACTTATCATCTAAATGGTAACCGATTAGAATCAGTGACATCTGTTCGAGACCTTGGAGTGATGCTCGATAACAAAATGATCTTTGCTGATCATATAGATTATGCAATCATGAAAGCGAATAAACTACTAGGATTTATTCTTAGAGTCTCGACAGTTTTCAAATCCACTGACACTCTGAAATTGTTATTTAATTGTTACGTCAGAAGCCATTTAGAATTTGCTTCCGTCGTTTGGAATCCTCAGTATGTTACGTATATCTAGAATAGAAGCAGTACAACGGAAATTTTTGAAACGCTTAAACTATATGTCATATGTACAACCTTCCTCGTATGCCGAATCCCTTACAATACACAACATGCTGTCACTGCAAAATCGTAGATCCCTGATAGACCTCTCCTATCTTCATAAAATATTAAATAATTCAGTTGACTCAATATCGATCGTAGAGAAGATCAAATTAAGTGTTCCCTCACTTCAAACGCGATCACATAGATTATTCCACCTTCCCGTCGTAAAAACTAATTCAGCACGCAATAGCTTCTTATATAGGACCTGCCACTCTTATAACACCAAATTTTCCGACGTCGATGTCTTTGCAACCTCTATTGGTGCATTTAAATCAGCTATTGTTGAAATACTAAAAACTTCTGATTAATTTTGAGTTAAATCTATTATATTTTTATAAATATAACTTTCATCTCCGGTAAACCATATAAATATATATATATATATATATATATATATATATATATATATATATATATATATATATATATATATATATATATATATATATATATATATATATATATATATATATATATATATATATATATATATATATATGTATATATATATATATATATATATATATATATATATATATATATATATATATATATATATATATGTTTATATATATATATATATATATATATATTTTCATTTAATGGCTGGCTGATAGCGAGCACTGCAATCGTATATCGTCCTTTTAAAGAGTGGATATATTCGAATTTCAAATCCAATTTTATACGCTTTGTTTTTGAGATGTGGATGAACGGCGATCGTTCGCTAGCGATAAAGGGATCCCATTAAACCTACATTGCACTGTCGAAAGTAGTGCTCATCCAGACATACATCTCATTTAAAATAAGCATTTCCCAATCCAGTCCGGGAAAAACCTTCCAGCTATGTAAGTGGCTTTTATTATTTTTATTTTTTCATCAAAGTGTCATCCTTTAAACGAATTCTTTAAAAATATATATATATATATATATATATATATATATATATATATATATATATATATATATATATATATATATATATATATATATATATATATATATATATATATATATATATATATATATATATATATATATATATATATATATATATATATATATATATATATTATTTTTTTATATTATTTTTTTACTCCCACATCTCCCTTCACTCCCACATCCCCGTTCACTCCCACATCTCCCTTCCTTCCCCCGCCTGGTGGATTAACATAGATTAACATAGTTAAATATTTTTCTTTTTATTTCTTCTCTTTCTTTAATTATAAAATTTATAAATTTATATATAAAACTTTTGTTGACTTAACTTTCGGAAACATAATTTTGGTTATTGTCACATGCTTTATAAGAAATTTAGTATAAGTACCTATCGTAACTGTTTGTTTCCTAAATAAAATAAAATAATAAAAATAAAGTTTTGACTCTCAGTATACCCGAAGTAGCTTCCTTTCGGCCTTTAAACTTTCGGAAGCCAGCTTTCACTCGCAAAAACTGCGCCGAACAATTTTCATCAATTTTGTATGTAAATAAAATACTTACAATGTAATGTTTTTATGAATCATCTCTTGTTACCAGATCTCTGTCCAGGGGTTAAACTCTTCAACCCCTGGGAGACCAAATACGCCAATCGGTGGTTGCGTTGGTTAACAGATTAGCGCGTAGCCATTCCGGCCGGCCTCTTTTTTCGGCCGGTTTTCGTCGGTGTAAGTTCCTGGAAATTTAGTGGACTTGGCAATCTCGATAGAGTAATTTAACTGTTTTTCTTTTTTATTTGAGAAGTTTATCAACACTGCTTTGCTTAAATTGGCGACATCGGGTTCACTCTAAACTAATCATTGACTTCAAAGAGTGTTTCGCTTGTTGGATCCTCCATTTTTGTTCTATAGTCACTTTCAAGAATGCACGTGGTGTCGTCTGCAAGTTGGACAGTCTTGGCACAAGTTATGTTAGTTGCTAAATCGTTACAATAGAGTTTGAAGAGGAGAGGTCCTAATGTTGAGCCCTGAGGCACACCGATGTTTACTATTTCGGAACTCGATTGCTCAGCCTTTTCCTCAATTCCATCAATTATTTTAATCTCCACCACTTGCTGCCTGTTTTGTGGGTATGATTTAATGAGTGAATTGGCCACTCCTCGAATTCCATATTGGTTTAGCTTGTCTACCAGGGTATTGATGTTTATACAGTCGAATGCTTTGCTTAGATCGCAGAACTTTTATACACTTTTTTTATACACTGTTAGCTTAGATCGCAGAACTTTTTATACACTTTTTTTATAATTTGAAATGTAATTTCATTTGTAGAAATACTATTTTTTGTAATTTCGTAATGTTATTATATATATAATAATTTTTTGTAATGTAATTTCTATACCCAGATCGGGTTTATGAAAATAATTTTTTCTTATTCCTATTCTTATTCTTTATATATTATATAAATATATGATGTACATGGCTAACAAGATTAATTATTAGGTAACAAGAGAGAATAAAAAAAAAGATATTATTAATATTTGGACATTTAGACAACCACTTACTTTATATTTGGACAGTTTAGGTACCCTATGACACTCGGGATGACAACGATTCTAACAATACCACACACTTCTTAATCGGTTAAAGCGTTTAGAAGTTTCAGTGGAATAAAGAAACAGAAAACATACGTAGATGAATCCTGAACACAGATGAATAGATAATCCTGAATCTATGTGCCAAGACAGCTGTCCTAAACCTACCACAGCCGGTCGTTAGTCCGGAATCCACTGCTCACCCCCCAGAAGTGTAATAACACTATATGATGGACCCGACTTCGGTCGGTGAATTCCATGGCAGCTCCGTTTATATTTTATTTTATTTTATACAAAAACCAAGATGATCAGTGCAGTAATTCAAGTCTGGTTTCACGATGATGAACTGAAAGGAATCGGTCAAAACCTGGTAAATTCTATGCCTACAAGAGTAAAAGGTGTTATCGACGCAAATAGAGGGCACATTCTATATTAAAACTAACAATCTATAACTACCAGTACTGTTTTTGTATGTTTATGTCTTATAAAGCACTTTTCGAAGAAAAATACTCTTTGTTTCAATTAATTCTCACGGTACTGTATGCTTAGGTCCCTGTGCATTGTGACACTTTGTAACGGCACTGTCCGTAGATAGTAGATAGTACTGATGTTTGGAGTTATTAGCCCCTCGAGCCGCAAGATTTCGCGAGCGCATGTCTTTGAAAGACTATGTATAATTATGGAAATTTTAGATTTATTATGGCACTTTAGAATTGTTGCATATTAGAACTTTAGAATACTAACTTTAGAGTCCGATCGGTCCCAACGAGGCGCAACTGTGCTTTTACTTTTGAGTCCGATCGGTCCCTCTGAGGCTCGAGGGGTTAGTATCGACTTATGAAATTTATCATTTTGAAAATCGCCTTTCAGCCCTATTATTCGGTGAAGACGCAGAGTTGGCGAAAACAGACAGAAGAAACCGCCACATCGGAAGCATAGACCCGTGCTGCCACCTGGCGGCCGTGGTGCGAGATGCTTACGAAAACGCAAGGTTCCTATGTGATCAGTACTATCTAGCCTCACCGGAATTGGAGTTAGAAGAATATAATTGTAAGTATTACGTATTGAAATCACCAAAAGTAATAAAAATCGATTGTGACAACTCAAGTCTCTTCTGGCAAGTAGCCAAGGACTGAATTCATTTGAATAATTATTTCGTAAATAAAATCGATGAGCGCGCGGAATACTAGAATAGACCACGCGACTAGCCTGAGAAATATGTAAATATATACCTACTGAGTGCAACGCTTCGGCGCATGCGCGACTAGGCAAGGATAGAGGGGGGTCCATATGCAGCTATCTCTTTCTATTCCTCTATCGCATTCACTCACAGTCCACCTTATAATCCCGCTGTCTATTCTAGTATGTCTGTGGTAAAAACTAGTTAAAATTAGCCAAACACTATGAAGGAATATACTCTCTCGGCCGGCGGAAAAACCCAGCTGATTTCAGTTTGTTTCTCGGTTAAGGGCAGGTTTGGGCCAAGCGCTAACAGATAGCGTTATTATTTAATTAAAATGTATGGCGGAACTTAAATATTATTAGTGTAGCTTGTATATGAGATATTCCAGCCACGATGTGATTTTGGCACAACAAGGCATCTGTGTACCGAATTTGAAGTCGTAAGTCCAATATTTCCTAAAAGGTCCAATATTTCGAGATTGAAGTATGACTAGCGTGCCACCTGGTAGACCAATTTCAACCACAATCTTTTCAACTCTTGCCATGACCAAATGGTGCCTGCCTATCAAATTTCAGCTCAATGAAATTAACCTATATCTTGGAGGAATGTCCCTGATCACCCTAGAACAGGACTATCCCAGTTGGGTGTTAAAATCAAATAAAACATTAGGTTAAGGTTTTGTCATTCGGTTACAGTTATTTTTGTAATCAAAATCAATGTTTTATAGTAATTAATTCTTAAATAGATAAAATAAAATATATACACACACTCACACGCACACACAGACACACACACAGACTCACAGAAAGACTTCAGTCTGGAAATAATCCTAATGATCTCAGGGGTGGCAAAATGGATATTTCCATCTTGACCTCAATTTTTTTTTAGCGAGTTCATTTCATAGCGCGTTCAAGCGATCATCTGATATTTCTTTTAATGTTTATTACCACTAATCACCGAATAATCTGAATCACTAAATAAGTGATTCAGAACGCCTAAGTTCGAATCATCGTAGACCATGGCGTCCATTGCCCTAGTATCCATTCCTCGTCTTTTACTCGAGATCGGTTGGCCAATTGGTGGTTTGCAGAGCGGCTGACATTAGGTTAACAGCCGCCCCCGCTCTATAGGAAACAAAGCCGTTTCCAGACTCCCCTGGTTATCTGCCGGAATGCACAGTCGATTGGCTGATGCCGCACGATACGCAAACCGTCCAGGAGCGCCCGAAGATCGATTCCCATGGGAAACTGGCCTGCAGGCACAGAGTCCTACCCTGGCTCAAACTTCTACTGGGTGGCTACCGAATGGGTGCTCACCCGTGAGTAGGGCCGACCCTAAAACACAATGGGTCATAAAGGCCAAACTGCACTGGGCCCGTTAGCTACCTAGGGAGTTAAACCATGAGTACAGCCGACCCAAAATCACAAACAGGTCATAAGGACAAATAGTAATTGCCTCCAGCGTTTAAGAGTGAGTTTGTTTTTAGTGATTGTCAGCAGTGATTCAGATTATTGACGGGGCGCTAGCAGTCGGTAGTCCGAAAGCCTCGCCCATGACCGGCTGAACGTTGCCAACCTATATCAAAGTTTCTTTACATTTTAATCGCTTAATATATACGCTGGCAACGCTGACAAAATTGCCAGTGGAGCGGTGCTTAGGCGTATCACACAGGATCCTACTATTTGTCTCTTGCTTGCACCTACATACCTAATTATGCTAGTAAAAGAGCTCATCCCAACAGTAGATTTTGAGAATGTCATCGAAAGTTGCGAGCTGTAAAATCAGATTGGATCAGATCAGCCGGATCAGCGCAGTGAATGAGTTATAAAACAGAATATGTTTATCTCTTTCAAGCACCCACGCACAAAAAAAAACGACCGATTACCCTCCTCAAATACCATAATGAAATGACTACTTCAATGTTTTTCTATTTATTCCAGATCTGGAAAAGGATAGACCAATAGTGGGAGTATACGTGCCATCACATCTCTACCATATGCTGTTTGAGTTGTTCAAAAACTCAATGCGTGCCGTCATGGAACACCGCGAGGAGGAGAAACCGCCCCTGAAAGTGACCATCGTTAATGGAACGCAAGATATATGTGTGAAGGTAACATATTTTATATGATAAGGTTGAAAAGATCATGCACGATTTTATATTTAGCAAATACAGGATTGCGCGTAGGGAAACAGGAAATTTCGAATGTTAGAGTTGGTAACAATGTAGTGCCGGAAGTTGTTTGGAGCCGATGCGTAGTTATTGTGAATGCGTTGCTATTTAGTAATCATGGCGCATTGGAATGGTGCGGAATGTGCTATAGCTGTGAGAGCGTTTTATAAGCGGGGTGATAGTGTGACTGCCGCGCAAAGAATATTTTGACAGCATTACCAGCTAGATCGTCATGTACATGTCCCATCTGCGAACTGTCAAATGAATTTATATGTTACGAAAGAAAACCTTATCATTGTAACAGAAAATCCAAGGAGTAATAATGAAATCTAAAAAACCCATACAAATAACGTGCAAAATGCACAGAAGTGATTTAAACCCTTGCACCAAGTCCTTGCACTACAAGAGTCTCACCACTGGAATTCCCTGCCTTTGCATACGCCAGTCAGCTATGAAAACTTATTTACTGGATAAATATGATCAACAAGCACCTTCTCCTAACAACTCTGATTTCCCCTCCAGCTCTCAATCCCCCTCCCCTCCCCTCCCATCACCATTCCACCCTTTGTTACAAAGCATTTGTGAGAGTGGCCACCCTTCACTAGGCTCCAATTGATTGTGAGCGAAGGGTGGTTCTCATCAAGTTGTTTTCTCCGTTATTGAAAGTCGTGGATGTTGAAGTTGAAGTGTTTATTCAGAAGGTCTGTAGTAGGTTGCCAGTTCGTAACGCCTTGATTGATATTTCGCCGTTGTGTAGGTAGTGTGGGCGCGAGGTGAATCCGTAGTTGTGTAAGCGCCGCGATCGATTCGAAGATAATGATAGTCGCGTATACTATGCGTGATTCATTGACTCGAAGTGAAGTGTAGAGCGCGAGTACTTGTTAATGTGCGGATACTGTCCTCCAGGGAATGATATAGATCAATCGAAATGTACTGCGTTTTATATGGTATGCAGTGACGCAATAGTTATAAGTGGGGTGAGAAATAAGCGTGTTAACTCATATCGATCAGGAGAAATGACATTAGTCATCGTTTGACTGTGCATAAAATGCCGAATTTAGTTGGAAATCAATTGCAGCTGACTCGTGTATATTCGAGCGAATTTGCGGTTTCGATTCTGTAGAAATTACTTTTTTGTTGTGGGTATGTTGGACTGAGGCTCCAACACATTTTTAGTTAATTTATTTTCCTATGTATATATGTATAATATTAATAGAAGCTCCCGGGTTCGATTCCCGGCTGGGTCACCATTTTCCGTTGTGATCAAATTAAAGGAATTGCATTTTCAATTCTGTCGATTGAATGCAATAACAAGACACACACTTACAGATACGTTACACGCACACATACATATAACACGTCGTAGTCGGGTTGGTTGTAAGAGATTGTCATATGACAATAAACCCGCCCATTGTTATCGCCATGAGTTATCATGAAAGTTCCATACGATACAGTTTGCCTCCAGCTTACTGAGCACTAGTGCATTATAGAGATATTGATTATATATGGAATTAGATTGCTTAATGCTGTAGTAAGTTTTGGCAACACTTCTGCGCTGGCGACAATACAATCAACTACTCCAGTAGTTGGATGCGTCACAAAATTAAATGTTAAAAATTATATGTATTTTCTACACCCTAAACGGATTTTTTGAAAATAAATATGATTTGATTTGATTATAGCAGCTAGTATTTTACTACAAAACACAACATGTAGATGGCAGTCATAGTTCCAAACATTGATTAATCTTCTCTTATGTTCAATGGCCCAATAGATAGCGTACTAAACATGCCATTACGATATATTATATGAAATTAAACTAATATTATAATAACAAACGAGTTTTTAAATCATTTCTCTTATTATTTTAATATTATTTACATAAAGAAACCAATGTTTAATTCGGTATACAGGTTTCAATACATTAAAATTACGCTCCTTAATGTTCTAATAGATTCTAATAGATCTTTAAATTCCCTGAAAGTCTCGGATGCACAGCCCTCCTTCCAGATATAACTCTTTACTCTCTATCTCGGAAGATGGCCCTTATAGTAGAATTAACTGTTTCATGGGAATCAAATATCCCAAAAGACAAATTAAATAAATACAATGATCTCGCAAATGCCGTAACCCGGAACGGAACGGCTTCACTGTTTACCTTCACGCGGTGGAAGTTGGCGCTCGTGGCCTGCCAGCTAAATCTTTGTTTCACCTTTTTAAAGATCTTGGTCTCTTCAGGAAAATAATCAACTCCTTTCTAGAAAAATTATCTAAAACCGCGATTTCTGCATCTCAAATTCTATGGCTTCGAAGGGGGAGTGAATGGGTGGTAAGGTGAACGCTCACATGTGGCAAGACAGCTGTCCTAAACCTACCACAGCCGGTTTGTAAGTCCGGAATCCACTGCTCACCCCCCAGAAGTGTAAAAAAAAAAAATAGTGTTATGATGGGCCCGACTCCGGTCGGTGAATTCCATGGCAACTCCGTTTGTATTTTATTTAATAGATCTTTAAATTCCCTGAAAGTCTCGGATGCACAGCCCTCCGTCCAGATATAACTCTTTACTCTCTATCTCGGAAGATGGCCCTTATCGTAGAATTAACTGTTCCATGTATATTCAACGTATATGCGATTTTTGCTCAAGAAGCTCTTTGCGAATTCTATTGCAATAAGAGCTCGGCCATATCCCACGAGGAAGTACATCGGCATGACACCAGGAATAAAACCCTGTATCTCCAACCGTTCGTAGCACGTACTGCCAAGTTCCAGGCGACTAGTCGATACTTAGGCCTCAAACTTTTCAATAAATTGCCCGAAAGATTAAAAGAAATTAAAAACATCGATATTTTCAAGAGATCCATCCGAGTCTATCTGCTTAAAATCAACATGTATGCCCATAACGACTTCTTAAAATATTTTGAAAATACATAGCATCGTATCTACCCATTTAATCTAATACATATTATTTACCGTTAATTGTTTTGTTGTAAACTGTTATCATATAGTCTATGTTTTTGTAAATTAGTAAGTTTAAAACTATATATTGTATATCATCTCTTGTCTAAATTGAGTAACTAATTTAAGATTAATTACTGTCATTCCTACACAATTGTATGGTTGTATTGGAAATAAATACCTTTTACTTTACTTTACTTTACATGGGAATCAAATATCCCAAAAGACCACGAGTACAAATTAAATAAATACAATGATCTCGCAAATGCCGTAACCCGGAACGGTTTCACTGTTCACCTTCACGCGGTGGAAGTTGGCCTTCGTGGCCTGCCAGCTAAATCTCTATTTCACCTCTTTAATGATCTTGGTCTCTCCAGGAAAATAATCAACTCCTTTCTAGAAAAATTATCTAAAACCGCGATTTCTGCATCTCAAATTCTATGGCTTCGAAGGGGGAGTGAATGGGTGGTAAGGTGAACGCTCACATGTGGCAAGACAGTTGTCCTAAACCTACCACAGCCGGTCGTTAGTCCGGAATCCACTGGTCACCCCCCAGAAGTGTAAAAATAGTATTATGATGGGCCCGACTCCGGTCGGTGAATTCCATGGCAGCTTGCCGTTTGTATTTTATTTATCGATGGTACTCTGATCTCTCACTATAATGGCATTAATAATTAAATGTTATGATTGTTATCATTGCTTGAATAATGGGTCCTTATAAACAATCAGTCCTCTATAAATAAAACATTCTTTATCAATGTTATTATAGATGGCTAAATAATTTGCTATTAGTTTCAACGGACAATGGTATCAGCGCCACCTGCATGTCGCCGGCGCAGAAGAGTTGCCAAAGCGTACTATGGTATTGAGCGTACCATGGTATTGAGCGTAATATGGTATTGAGCGTACTATAGTATTGAGGGAGTTAATGGGCCCTTGCTGAGTTGGCCACGAAGACCCATTCTGTTCAGGGTTGGTCACACTCACGGGTCAACACCTATCCGACGGCCTCCACGCATGAAGTGCGAACCTGCGTAGGACTCTGGCCTGGGAAACAACCTTCTGGCGCTCCTGTGCGGTCTGCGCACCGTGCGGCATAAGCCGATCGTTTGCTCACTCTGACTAACAGTCGGGGGAGTCTGGAAGCAGTACTGTTTCCTATAGAGCGGGGGTGGTCGCGGACCATACGGCGACTGATCTCGAAACGACCATCGGCTACCCGATCCTGGGTGAACGGTCGGGCAAAGGACGCCGTGGTCCTCGATAGATTCGGTGTACACCGTTTCACCGCTTCGTAAGGAAGAGGACTGCGCAAGCGACCTCGAACTCGTAACCAATCGAGAGACTGGAGTAATCTGGTCGCAATTGGAAGTAAGGGCGTGAGTGTAAGCCCGCTGGGTAACACTCCTGGCTATCTCGCGGTTAAGGCGTTGTCCTCTTACGGGTTTGTGGCGGAGCTAGAAGGTGGACTGTTTTGTCCAAGTCTTCTGCGCTCACTCCAGGGAGATAGAACGACTAATCGTTAAAACTTCCTGAGGTGACGGGCTCGCCCGCTGTAGTCGACAACCCTAGTTATGGTATTGAGCAATCTAAGACCTTATATAATCAATGCTGCAAGTGCATAGAAGTGGTAGCGCATTAAACTTTTTCTTTTTTTCTAGTTATCTGACAAAGGAGGCGGTGTGCCCAGAAGTGTCTCGGACCAGCTCTTCAAATATATGTACACTACGGCTCCTCAACCGAGCAAATCTGACGCCCACACGGTGCCGCTAGCCGGTAAGATGTCTGTTTTTGTTCTCTCCTTCTCTTACTAAGCAGGGACAACTAGAGTTGTCGACTACAGCGGGCGAGCCTGTCACCTCAGGAAGTTTTAACGATTAGTCATTCTATCTCCCTGGAGTGAGATAGCGAGACCGTTCGACAGAATGGAGAATTCAGTGATCGGCACCGAAGAAAACCTGTCTAGCCTATTATCGGCTAGGGATGCTCGAGACGTGGCAAAAAGTCGTCAAGAATGAAAGCGAATTGTGAATAAAGTACGAGATCCAGCGGCACCGACAGCAGCGTATTGGCTGCAAGGGCGACCCCCTCCCCAATCGCTGGCTACGGAATAAATAAATAAAAAATATTATGTAAAATCTTTATTTTCACAATGCGCGCATGTACCACTGTGTTTAGGTTAGTTGTAAGACATTGCCATGTGGCAATAAGCTCGCCTTTTTGTATAAAAATTAAGTGCAAATAAAGAGTTTATTATTATTATTATTATTATAAATCAATGATGACACCAACGTTAATGCTACAAGCTTACCACCTTGACCAACGCTACAATCTTAAATTATAAATCCATTTTATTTATTTTTGTTATTGTTTTCAGGTTACGGCTACGGCTTACCGATTGCAAGACTTTACGCAAGGTATTTTCACGGAGATTTGGTGCTGATGTCGTGCGAAGGTTACGGAACTGATGCTGTGATATATATTAAGGTAAGATTGTTTTCTAGTAGCCAGTCTGGCCGGATTATATACAGTCTGGGGAGTTAATGGGCCCTTGCTGAGTTGGCCACGAAGACCCATTCTGTTCTCACGGGTCAACACCCATCCGGCGGCCTCCACGTATGAAGTGCAAGCCCGGGCAGGACTCTGGCCTTAGGGCTAGTTTCCCTTAGGAATCAACCTTCTGGCGCTTCTGGACGGTCTGCGCACCGTGCGGCGTAAGCCGATCGATTGTGCATTCTAACAGTCGGGGGAGTCTTGAAGCGGTACTGTTTTCTATAGAGCGGGGGTGGTTGTGGACCTTACGGCGACTGCTCTTGAAACGACCATCGGCTACCCGACCTGCCAGGCAAAAGATGCCGTGGTCCGCGTTAGATTCGATATACACCTTTTCACCGCTTCGTAAGGGAGAGGACCGCGCAAGCGACCTCGAACTCGTAACCAATCGACAGACTGGAGTAATCTGGTCAGAATTGGAAGTAAGGGCAGGGCTAGAGTGTAAACCCGCTGGGTAACACTCCTGGCTATCTCGCGGTTAAGGCCTTGGTCTCTTACGGGCATGTGGCGTAGCTTGACGGTGGACTGTTTTTGTCCAAGTCTTCTGCGCTCACTTCTCAGGGAGACAGAATAACTAATCGTTAAAACTTCCTGAGGTGACGGGCTCGTCCGTTGCAGTTGACAACTCTAGTTGGCCAGATTATATAAGGTGGATTTTTCGTCCCTAATAATTATCTTCAAACTTTATCGCAGCATCTTTTCATAAAATTGCAATTCATAAAAATCTATAAGGGATTTTTTGACATTATTTTTAATTTTATATATTAATTTCTTGGCCCACCAATCGGAGACATAGTATTGTCAGTATTGTTAACAAGGAGAGAAAATATTGTCAATGCGCAGACGAAAATGACATTTTTTTAACCCTTTTGAGACAATTCCAGATCGATGTCTGTCTGTGTGTCACGGTAAATAACACAGGTCTGCGATTGTTATTTTTTTAAGCTATTGCATAGCTTTTATTGCGGGCCTAGGCCAGCGCGGCGACCGAATGAAGAAATTTCTTAACGAAAATTAATGATTTTAAACTGATAATTACGTCTAAACGAGTACTGCTTACGATTCGAAATCTGCCTCTCAAATCTGCCTCTATGTGGTGGCATTTGAGCCTTTTCAGGTCATTGGTTCACTTAGGGCTATGGTATGTGACGTTATTCGGTATTTGTATGACTGTATCCTGCCCTCCAAACCCCCAATACAGTTTGTGCGGGATGGCTCTAAAGGCAAAAAACATTTCACTACAAAACCTTTCTCAATAATCGAGAAAGTTTCAGATTGGATTCTGGAGGTTATATTCCCTGAAAGTCTCGGATGCACAGCCCTCCTCCGTCCAGATATAACTCTTTACTCTCTATTTCGGAAGATGGCCCTTATCGTAGAATTAACTGTTCCATGGGAATCAAATATCCCAAAAGACCACGAATACAAATTAAATAAATACCATGATCTCGCAAATGCTGTCACCCGGAACGGCTTCACTGTTCACCTTCACGCGGTAGAAGTTAGCACTCGTGGCCTGCCAGCTAAATCTCTGTTTCACCTTTTTAAAGATCTTGGTCTCTCCAGGAAAATAATCAACTCCTTCTTAGAAAAAATATCTAAAACCGCAATTTCCGCATCTCAAATTCTATGGCTTTGAAGGGGGAGTGAATGGGTGGTAAGGTGAACGCTCACATGAGGCAAGACAGCTGTCCTAAACCTACCACAGCCGGTCGTTAGTCCGTAATCCACTGCTCACCCCCCAGAAGTGTAATAACACTATATGATGGGCCCGACTTCGGTCGGTGAATTCCATGGCAGCTCTGTTTGTATTTTATTTTATATTCTATTTCGTCTTTTACAGTTCTGATTTGTAGATGCCCATGTATTTCTGAGGTCTTTATAAACCAAGGAGCATTTGATATTATTCTGAGGACTTTATTTTGAAATCGTTGGATAATTTCAACATTTGAATTCTTCGCAGAGCCCCAGAGCTCGGCTCGGTATGTCCAGACAGGCTTTAATACCGATTTGTAGATGAGTACTTTGTTTTCTAGTGATACAAATGATGTTCTTCCTAAGAGCCAGTTCAGTTTTCGGGGTAGGATGTTAAGCTCATCCCGTTTTTTCTCTATGTGGTCTCTCCACGTTTGTTTCCTGTCAAGATGTAAGCCGAGGTACTTAGCTGTTGTCCCGTGTGGAAGTGTGTTATCTCCGAGTTTAACAGGTAGGCCGTCATCTTTTCTGAGAGTAAATGTCACATGCGTTGACTTATTAGCGCCTAGAAAGTCTTTTTTTCTTTTTGGCACCTGGAACTTCTTTCTCTTGGTTTAGAAACCGAGAGATAAAAATTGACCTTTTTTTTTACAAGACGCCGATCTTGTATATTGTTCCAATGTACCCGGTTTGATGTCAATGTTTAACATTCATCATGTGGCTGATGAATGAAGACTATTCATCGACTCTTCTAACATATGTTTTAAAAGCTGTTTTACTTCACAATGGCAGCAAATATGCCTCTATACTTGTCGGGCACACAAACAAAAACATGTCGGGTACACAATCTTAAAGAATGGAAAAAAACGCAGGATGCAGGCAAACAAAGAAGGTGGTTCCGGAAGCGTCTAAAAAACTTGCCCGCAACCTCACCAGATTAAAAAGGGACAAAATCCGTAAAGTCCGTACTATGACAGGCCACTGTCCCCTAAACAAACACTTGTTTACCGTAGGTGTAACAGACAGCCCTCTATGCAGAGGATGCATGGAGGAAGAAGAAACGCCACAGCATGTGATCATGGAATGCAGGAGCGTGGCAGAGCAATGGGCAAGAATACTACAATCTCCAGCATCTGTCCCGGAGGCCTGTAGCAACCCAAACAGGCTGCTAACCTTCTGGGACAGCCTGGGTTGGCTGGAGTAACACAAATAGAAACATGAGCCACGCACAACGGCCCAATCAAGAGGCCAAGTGTGGGAAATAGCCCAGGAAAACTAACTAACTAACTACTCGTCGGGCACTCAGTACTTTTAAAGGAGAAGTATGACAACTTGTCTTTGATCTCAAACAAACTCGAATATAAGGAATTTGAAGTACATTGCTGGTTTTGCATAAATTTTTATTTTCCATTTGTGGAAAATCTCCACGTGATGGATCATAATTGATGGCATTTTTGAATTCAGCACATCGAAAACTATAGGATACATCTATTACGGTCTAAAAAAATAACTCAATTGTCTGGCCTGTGTAATTAGTAATAAAAATCAATAAATAAATAAAAATAAATTATAAATATTTGTTTGTTAATTGTTGCAGGCTCTTTCGAATGAGGCGAACGAACTACTGCCAGTCTTTAACAGCTCCTCGACGAAAGCGGCGTACCGCAGCCAGCAGCGGAAACGCGACTGGTCCGGACCCGCACTGGCTCAGGGTCCGTCCACGATCCCGGACTTCGGCGAGTCAGCCTCCGTCGCCAGATAGTCATACATTAGTATTTGAAAACCAACCCAGTCTCGATATTATTATTTAATATAAGCAATAGATTATAAGGTTAATATAAACTCTCAGCATTCGTGACGCTCGAATTTCAGTAAAAATGTAGAAAGGTTAGTAACAGGGCTAACGATTACTTCAGTAGCTGAGTATTGCACCATCGTAAAAGAAACTACATGATGATGATGATTAAAGGGGAGGGGACAGCTGATCAAACGGCTATCTGCACTTACTTATAATTTTAGGACCGTTGTAACTCTATCTATCTTTTGATTATATAGCATTGATTATATAGCATATTAGATTGCTCAACATAGTACTAGAATTTGGTACCCAGGATATTACTACGAAACGCAACATATAGATGGCGCTCACAGTTCCGAAAATTGATTAATCCGTCAATATGGCGACTTTCATGGTAGAACAGAATTGCGCGCCTATATGGTATAAAAGAATAATATAATAACAAACGAATTTTACTTTTGCGGTCAACCAACGGTTAGAGAAAGTATATTGAATGCGCAATTTTTTTTTGTTGAGATTTTTATTTATTTTCTTTTATTCAGGAAAATAACAGTGTATAAAAGTAAGTAGCCAAACAAGATATACAAATTACACCAGAGACATCAAGATTATCTAAATGATAAGAACGGATAAGAGAAAGAAAAAAACGAGAAAAGATAGAGGATAGGGGAAATATCCATTTTGACGCTCCCTCCTTCCCTGAGATGATTAAGACATTTGCAGATTGAAGCCTGTCTGTGTGTAGTGTATTCCTCCACGATAGCGCCCGAACACTTCATCCGATTGAGCTGAAATTTGGCATAATGGCTTTAGTCATGGCAAGAGTTCAAAAGATTGCGGTTGAAATCGATCCACCAGGGACCGAGCCAGTCATACTTCAATCTCGAAATATTGGACTTCGAGACTTAAAATCCGGTACACAGATGCGTAGTTGTGAAATGTTGGTTAGAATATCTTTTATACAAGTGACGCAGATAATTTTTAAATGCCGACATCATATTTAAAAAAATCCATTTTAATACCACGGAAATAATACAAAAATACTATAAATATACAACATTTGCGATCATAATCACTTGACACGATCGCTTTATGGGGGGGGGAGGAGGCTTTGGGTGACAACCGATTTTTTAAAATTTGATAAACAAGTTTCAATGCGTAATAATTACGCACTTTAATTTTCAGATAGACTAATAGATAGGATTATATCTACTCTATATTTAAAAAAATGCAATAGATGACAGTAATAATTAAATGTTATTATCGTTCATTATCATTATCGCCGGCGCAGAAGGGTTTCCAAAACGTACTGTCACATTGTGCAATCTAATACCATATATTATTATAATGAATGATAGTAGTATAGTGATAGAATATTGCCTGTTGGCAATAAACTTTCCTATTCGCATGAATAAAGCTTTTTATTATTGTAATTATTGTTAAAGTTCTCCAAAATGTTAATCTATTGGTCGTAATGGGTAATATTGTAATAGTAAAGCTTATGTAAAATGCGAATGTTGAGAGTTTATACTTGTTAGGTGGATAAATAAATATATAGACCTGGAATTCAAAATATTGTGTCCGAGATGATGTCACATCTGTATTATTTATATAGTCCATGTTGACAGTCTGTAATAATAAAACAAGCTTTGTGAGCTATTAACGAAATTCTTTTTGAAAGGCTGACGTATGCCATTATGTATGGAATACAATATCGATTAGATGTCCGTCGCGGCTTCGCACGGTGGCACGGATCGGAGAGGTCCCATTTTCAATGACTGCCGCATAGATCCGGCTGAATTTAGACGATGGCCAGAGTTATGTTGACTTTGACCACGCGACCAACCTGAGAAATCGATAGATGAATAGAAAGAGAAAGCTGCATATGGGCCCCTCTATCCTTGTTTAGTTGATGGCCAAGTTAATTTGACTTTGAGGCAAAGCATAGGCTTGTTTAGACGTGGGACACTAAATATATACTTGGTGCAATGCTTCGACGCCATTATATGTATCATATAAACGCGCATGCGCAAATAGACAAGGATAGAGGGTGCTATCCCTCTATTCCGCTATTGCATTTACTCACAGTCAACCTTCGTACTCCCGTAGTCTATTCTAGTATGTCTATGCTTTGAGGGCATCGGTCGATTGAGGCTTATTGGCATGCGACTTCAGAATATCTCACAAGAAAAAGTCAATTTTCATCATGTCCGCGAAAGATAAATGCACTAAACAAACACTCATTCCGATAATAAAGTCTTAATGGGCTGCTCAATCGTGTAACTTGCCATGGCGATTTGGCATCAGTGACAATTATATACAATGGATTTGGCAGACGCCGCCAAAACAACATGGCCAACACAGACTGTCAACATCGACCTACCCTTATTGAAAAACCCTATAGAACTGCTGGTAGACGAATTGTTTTGTACAAAGATCTGTCACTTCCTTTAGACAAAAATAACCCGTCAGATCTTCAATACAAGAAGGAACTTCCTCATAGCTTACTGAAGGCAATGGTTGATTTTTTTTCTTTTTCTCTACTACATAATCTAGACAATATCATGTAATTGTTGTCAATATGCATATTTATAAGTTACATAACTATAGTACAAAGATTAGGACCCTTAGAACAAGTACATACTTAGTGAGGGTGTCATAATTTTAATATATCAGATGATTGCATAAGTTCACGCCCAATTTGAGGGTAAATTTCAACGTAGCTCATACAGGGTGAGTTTTCAATTAGTGACGTCCTCGAAGTGGGTGAATCAGTATGAGCAAAGCAACTTTTAATAACAAATTGTTAAAACAAATAATACAATAAAATTATTTTATTCCAAATGATTTAGAAAAGTTTGAGAATCGATCATCTGTTTTATTTGACCTTGCTAATGGATCGAGGTCGTTGAACTCGGCGGCATTGAATGGCGTTTAATGACACAAAAGTCGCGAAGCAAGGCCACAGATGGCGCTGCACTTTTATTTCTGATCGATGTATTTTGAATACTTGAGACATTTACCACCACTTAAAATACTTGAGACATTTACCACCATTTTTAAAATGGAATAGGCATTACAAATAAAACACCGCCTAAAATGTACCTAATAATTTTAAAAAACAGTAACTTATAAAAAATCAATTAAAAAACACAGATTGCCATCTAGCGGTTCGAAGGATTACTTTCAATGAGCTTACAATCACAATAGTCGCGTGAATAACCGATAGATGGCAATGTAAAATAGAAAAAAAAACTGTTTTTTAACTAGTAGGTATATTTTAGACACTGTTTTATTTATAATATCTATTCTTTTTTAAAAAATCATTATGTGGTGGTAAATGTTTGAAATATTCCATATATATCCGTTCTGAAAAAACAGCGCAGCGCCATCTGTGGCCTTGCTTAGCGACTATTGTGTTATTGAACGCCATTCAATGTTGTCGAGTTCAATAACCTCGATTCATTAGCAAGGTCTAATAAAACAGCTGATCGATTTTCAAACTGTTGTAAATAATTTGGAATATTTAGAATATATTTTTAAATTATTCTATTATATTATTTGATTCAACAATTTGTTGTCAAAAGTTGCTTATTCGCTCATTTTGATTTAACCATTTCAAGGATGTCACTAATTAAAAACTCACCTGTATATACCTACATGTAGACATACGTATATAATTAAAATTATAATATAGTATTATAATGATACATGGGTACTGACGGTAAAAGTAATAACACCTACTTATATAAAATGATAAATATCATACTATAAAGATTGTCCAATCAATAAAAATGGAAGGTAAAGGGGTGGGGGGAGGGTGAGGGGGGGGGAAGTGATGTTTGTTCAATATTTTGAGAAAGAAAATGCCTTTAAGCAGTATAACGAAGTTGCATGACGGATAACATGCAGAAGCTGATTCCAAAGTCTGATTGATTGAAAAGGATAAAGTAAGTTGGCGATATCTATAAAAATCCCGCACGAACCTATCTCATCATCTGATATTATATTGTTTAATGTTGTTATAAACTCGCTTAAATAGATAAATAAATAACGCTGAAGACAAATCAACCCTGCAGCGCGCGCATACAAAATAGCACCGAATGGTTGCAGAAAAAATATGTGATAATATTAAAACATACTTGTGAATTGTCTTATTGTCAATTCTTACTGCCTTCGGTTGCTTGCTAGAAGTATACTCGCAATGACTGTGAACTGCCAATTGACTAGCGGCCTTTCGCGATGAAGCAAGCCAGGTCTATATATGTATTTATACGTCAATAAACGTAAGAACAGACTGAACCCACGTACGCATCGTATGCAACGCATTATGACATCTGGACCCTTGAATTTGCATGAAAACAGATGACCCTGAAATATACTTATTATACACAACGCTGTCACGCATCCCACGCAACATCAACCTGCGATCTCCATGAGAAGGTAGAGAGGATGACAGTACACTGTCCCACGCGTAAAATCAGTGTGTTTTAGAAGTTACGTTTGCAACGCGTCAGACATACGTAGAACGTTGGTGCATGCACAGACAAAAGAAGCAGGTGCATGCGTTTGTTTACTTTTTAAAAATGGGAGATAAACAACTGATTGATTTGGTAAGGCGATATGAAGCCATTTACGATATTAACCCCTCCTCTCGCGAAGTAAAAATTCAGCTATCACTTTTGCCCGCGACATTTTCGCGCGTAAAATCGACGCGAGTCGACGACCTTGATACAAACGACCATAACTTGTAAACCAAAAAAACCTAAAAAAAATTACTGTAAAATGATCGCATTGAAATTTGACATATAAAAAATTATAACCTGGAAATTGGGGGAGTCGGCCGTTGGTCCCGCAAGGGATGTTAGGGAGTTACCGGGTTAAATGCATTGTATAGGGTTTTATAATTAGGGCGGGTCGATGTTGACAGTCTGTCTTGTTTTGGCGGCGTCTGTCAAATCTGTTGTTTATTATTCAGTCACTGATGCCATATCAACATGGCAAGTCACAGGATTGAGCAGCACTTTAAAACTTTATTATCAAAATGATTGTTCGTTAGTGCATGGTTATCTCTCCCGGAGGTGACTTGAAATGGCCACCAAGATCGTGCGATTTGACCTCCCTAGACTTTTTCTTGTGGGGTTTTCTGAAGTCGCTATTCTATGCCAATAAGTCACAATCGACCGATGCTGTCAAAGTCAACATAACCCAGGCCATTGCTCAAATTCAGCCGGATCTATGCGGCAGTCGTTGAAAATTGGACGTCTCAAATCCGTGCCACTGTGCGAAGCCGCAGCGGACATTCAATGTCATTTTCCATACATAATGGCATACATGGTGTACCGCGAAGCTCTACTCTACAGTACTCGTAAAGCAGTCTAAACTCCGAGTACACCGTTGCAATCAGACAATAGGGTTAGATCAGCAGCACTCCTTATACTTGCCACAGTTTCGTCGAGAAATGAACAACAGTTTGCTTCTTGATTCCTTTGAGTGTCGCTCTGGGCTGTCCTCGACTGAATAAAACGAAGGTTTGGTGAAGTGTCCTTTAATCTTCCCTTGACCCACGCAATCTGATCAACGCGCACACCGAGCCGCTCTTCGTTACACACTAAATTCAAAAATATATTCTAGCTGCATCCTGCCCGTTGACCTAATTAGGGATAACGCCTTTACAATCTTCTCATATCGTAGGTTAAACTTATTTACTTATTTTATTTTCCTGTCGCTATAGTATAGTATAGTGTAATGATAAGTAGGTCTCTTCCTACTTATCATTACACTATACTTAATTATTCTAATAAGTTGCTACATACTATGAACGTTGTTTATTATCTAAAACACTTACGGTGATTCGACCTTAGCCCATATTCGCTCTCCCATCCTCATTTTGAGCGTTCATGTAATTCGACATTCCCTTGCTTGCCAGAGATGACCTTCCTTCTACGAATTGAGACATTTAACATTCCTCGCCCCCTGTATAGATGATATTTTTCGGAACACATGGGTCTTTCAAATAAAAAAAGAATGTTGTTAATACCTCACACACAGCCTGTTTTATTGCCTCACATACAGCCTGTTAATACCACAGACTGTCAACATCGACCCGCCCTTATTAGAAAACTATATATCGAGATGCTACATTACGCAATGCAGCATGGGAAGAGATACCAAAAGTTTAGACATGCGGAAGTACATAAAGAATCATTCTTTATCATATTCCAATTTCTTCATTAATGTATGGTATTCTCCAAACTTTTCTCTATTTATCTCATGACTAATATCTTCGTTTCTTAACTTTTTTTGTTTCTGTTGTGCGGACATATTCATTTGAAAATAACAAACAGTAAATCCTTGTCAAATTCACTCTCAGAATCTGAAAACATTTTATACAGCAGTTGTACACAATACAAGTTCACCTTCTGAGAAGTGACACCAGCTTCTGATGCCATAATTACGTTGCATACAAGGGAAAAGTGTGCACATCAACGTAAGAGTGTTGCATTGTATAATATGTTGTGTACGCGGGCTCAGTCTGTCCTCACCTTATTATTATAACTATTTAGACAAGATTTCCGTGTGATGAATATTCGTCTGATTTTGACCACCGCCAGGGATTGATTCTCTACGATAAGTGTTTTTGTAGTTTTCATATTTATAAATGATTTAGCGGATATTTTTACATTTAATGATTATTATATTTTTTCGATATTTTTGAATCGTATTGCACTGGCTTCGAATTCTATTGCTGCACAAACACTGCCGCTCGTACTGAATTTCCTATTTTGTTACTGTAAAAAATGTCGACGCGAACTTTAACCGTTTTTTGTTTTCATTGCTAAAACAACCTATATTTAAATTGTAGACACAACCCCATGTAGGCAGAAGTGCTAGGTCACACAGAAGGTAAAAGTAAAGAGTAGCTCAACTTCTTCTCTTCACAGACTTAAATGTCTACAGTTGGGGCGCGTCGCCCAGAACGCATGTCTGTGAGGGGCGCACTGAATTGATGGAGAATAGGAAAAATAACAAACATTAAATAATTAAAGAATATTTTTTTCTTTTTATAAGTACAATCAATTATATCGAAGTACAGTCTGGCCATTAAGAGTTGAAATTAAATTGACATAAGGGAAAAATATTTTGATAAGGCAACACTTAGGTACCTTGTCAAGACGAACTTTGTCCTTTTGGTTCAGTTCATGAAATTGCTTTAATTTTGACATTAATTCTCATTATTTGCGTTGAACATGAACAAAACTATTCAAATCGGAACTAGAGAAGTCGTTTTCAGTGTCTTTTAGGTACATTTTGAGGTTATGTTTCGTTTGACACTTCGTATAGTTGACCTACCTGTCGCAATCGTAGTCAAAATTAATGATTATTTAACGGAGGCACGACTTTCCTTTTTTTTTCAAGCTCTCAGTAATTCCATCGTCGATGATTGTTTGTTTATACTCTTTATTATGAAAATGTCACAATGGGCGGGTTTATTGTCATATGACAATCTCTTACAACCAACCCTACTATGACTCGTTATATGTATGTGTGCGTGTAACATGTCTGTAAGTGTTTGTCTTGTTATTGCATTTGATCGACAGAATTGAAAATGCAAATCCGTTAATTTGATCCCAATGGAAATGGTGACCTAGCCGGGAATCGAACCCGGGACCTTACAATGTAAGATCAGGCGACCTAACCACTATGCCACCGTGCCGATGTTACCTGATAGAATCAGCAAAGGAGCAGAAACACTAGTCTGAGTACACTACGCCTCTTGGGAGACTTTACTAAGACATATCCCTAGATTATTTAGTCTTGCTATTCTCACAATACTGTGTTGCAATATAAATATTTTTTTCCCAAAACGTAGGGTCTACTCTTTCTGGCCAGACTGTATTTTAGTATTCGCCCCAAAACAAACCTTGTAACAGTAGTAATTCCAATGCAAAGTTAGGGTCCTTCTCCGGGTTCTTAAAACCGCAGACCATGATACTTATTTTTGATTCCCGGGATTGTAAAATAATTATTGGGACTCAGGTTAGGACTTAACTGATTATGGTCCATAACTGGATTGTCTTCTGCTCCAAAATCTGCTTAGTTTTCCGAGCAATATAAGAACTTGCATTATCCTTTTGGGGATGATGTGACGCTTCGAGTACCCTACAGAGTTCGTTTATGATTTCTGACAAACACACAGCTGTATACGAACCTGTGGTAACCGAATCTGCTTATTTGTAACACGCTGATGTTCTTGTATTAACTGAAGTGCATCACTGACGTTGTTTTGTGTATAATCTGTTTTTAGTCAATCATTTCCACGTAGGAACTCTAAATATCAGTGATATAGAGTTATTCGACTAGGTTCTCAACGATTCCGTGCAGCCTGGGCCTGATTGCCTGTCTGTGTCTTCTTATGTCTGCTCAACTCACGGTTCAGCGCCCATCCGGTAGCCTCCTCGAAGAGGGACTAACGTGGAAAAACCGCCATGAACTCTGCCTTTGGCTGTAGCCCACTGTCATTGACAGTTTAGACAGAGATTCCGATTCGGGGGAGCACCTCAGGCGGTTTGCGCACTGTGCAGCGTTAACCAATCGACTACAGGTTATATACAGGTTTCAATACATAATAATTGGGCTTTATAGTTTAAATAGACTGATAGAGGGCCTTCAAATCTCTCCGTATTATTTCTGCGATGATTCCGTATTATTTCTGTGATCTGTGACATCACAGAAATATATCTTTCTATATAAAAATGCATTAGATGGTACTAAAATTAAATGTTATTATTGTTATCATTGGTTAAATAATGGGTTTATAATCGATCAGTCTTTAAAAATAAATTAATAGTTTTAAAAAAAAAACACTAAAAACACGCTTTTGGGCTATGATACGATATTCACATACACACGGCTATGATACGATATTCCATCATGGAATGCCAGTGCCTATCTTCCGGCTTCATCATCAGACCTTGAAACCTAATCGTGGTCAATGTTCATTCCAAGACTTCTAACAAGTCCAAACACAGCTATGATACGATGTTCCATCATGAAGTTCCAGTTCATATCTTCCGACTCCATCATCAGATCAGTTCGACAGTACCATATTATTGTATTGTCATCAGAACTACATACAGCTGCCAATTTTCATGACGCTACGATCCTTGGAAGATGGTTAAATAAGTTACCTTAGATTCCATTACATAGTTACATACAGGTCGACCTAATAAAAGCAAAATTAAAAACATACATTGTCAATATTAGCCAAATAGATGGCCAAATAAATTCACATTAGTTTAGCCATCAATAGTTTGATTATTAGCGCCACCTGCATGTCGCCGGCTCATAAGGGTTTCCGAGATGTAATATGGCATTAAGCAAACTAATAATCGATATAATCAATGGTAAAACTAAACATCAAAATTGAAAAAAATATATTTTAAACTTAGCCATTTTTTAATTTAGACATTAACCTAGTTCCAATACTGAATGGCAAAAAAACGTTTGGATAGCCGATAGCGCGTGCAAAGTGAAATTGGCTACGGCGACCTCGGGCGACGTTTCTCGAACTGCCTTGAGACGCCTGTGTCGGTGAGACATTTCGCGTTCTTTGTATGAAGTTCCGCTACTGTTTACATTTATTGACTGTGGTAAGGTCATCGACCCGCAGAGGATGACCGGCAGCAAAAGGCTGACTAGTTGCTAGGCTCAAACTGCATACGAAGAAAGACGTGACTCTCGAGCTGTGACATTATATAAATTTGAGAAACGTTAGCAATTTCATCACGAGATACATATCTTTTTGTAGACAACAGTAGTGTTTATTTATTTTGCGGGACAATATGTCGACGATTCCATTTGTATAGTGTTTAAGTTTTAAGTATAAGGTTGACTATAAAGATGTTTTATTTTTCTGGCTAATAATAAATGTCGATTTTAGTTTACTAAATGGTGTTTCATTTTGTGTGTTACGCAGCGCCGGATCTACTAGTTGGGTAGCCAGCGACAGACAAGTGTAAGAGTTTTGTAAAAGCTGATACTTTCAGATCAAAGCTCATCAGTAGATGGAGTGGATGCAATATAGAACTCGAAACAAATGGTCAGACTGCCTGTATAATCCTGTACCAACCTCCTAATTCCAAATCCCGCAGTGCTGACAAATTATTACGTGTGTATCGCGTCGTCATAAAAGGACACACACACACATAAGCGAGTAGTAAACACCGCCGCGCGGTCGCTTGTTCATTCGAGTTGAAGCCTACCCGCCGTCGAAAAATAGTCAAAAAACTCTCGTGCAAATTGGTGCTTGCTGCAAATTGATGTGTGCTGTTTCAAGAATTGCGCGTGCGGTCCAGCATCTTCGCGGTCCAAGTTTGTGAAATCAAAGGGGAGCCAAGCAGCTCGTCAATTCGTCAAGTGCAGTGATCGACCGTCGAAAAGGTTGGTGATTTGTTGGCATTTGTTCCATCGTTATGAAACGTCCATTTATCCCATAAATCCAATACAGTCCTAATATCTCGTTGTTTATCATACCAGCCGGATACTACTGGAAATAGTTTAGAAAAGCATGTTCTATAACTGGGCTGAAAAATCGTCAGTCAGCTAGAACACACCATTACACTGCCTAACAATAGAACGCGTGACGTCAGCATTACTCCATACATGTCACAACAATGAAGTCCCTGCAAATACGCCGGTACATATTTGTCGGAAACTATTATGCATCGGTCTAATGTGCCGCGCAATACAATGGATAGTACGGTTGGTTTAGTAGAGTTCTAAATTACGATGTCATCACAGAGTTGCTTAGAAAGAAGGGAAAAATTAACTATAAATGTCTAAAAAAAGAAGATAACACAAAGTTCCTCGCCAATCCTATTCTATGCAGTGAACAGCTTCAGCAAGATCTTGACAAGATCAAAGCGTGGACGGAAGATTGGTTGCTTACCTTAAATATTAAGAAATTTATAGTGCTTCATATCGGGAAAAGCAACCCCAACAAGCAATATTTTCTGGCAAACGCCCAACTAGAAGCCCAACTCAAATGGGAGAAACACATGACAGCTTTCCAACATCTGTAAATAGAGGTTTTTATCAAGATCTACAAGGCATATGTGAGACCTATTCTTGAGTATGGCTATCAGATCTGGAACCCTTACTTTTGCAAAGATGTAGATATTCTGGAAAAGGTTCAGCGAAGGGCAACCAAAATGGCAGTGGGCCTGAAGAATAGGAATTATGAAGATCGCTTGAAATTACTTGGAATTACTACAGACAAAGAGGTAGAGACATGTATTCAGGCTGAGTTTTGTATTAGTGACATCTTTGATGTGGGTGAGTCAATATGAGCAACTAAGCAACTTTTAATATTTTGTTTTGTGTTTTTTTTTTAATTTGAAAATTTAAAGAACTCTTGACTGTTAAATAAAAGTTTGACAAGCGTTTGAGCGCTGCACCATCTATCGGTAGGTAAATATCACTAATAAACAATATTAGAAATATTTTACCTACCTTTAGATATTACATCATTCTCAGCGGTTTTTATACTATTTTTCAAAAAGTTAAATCTTTCAAATTTTCAACAAAAAAAAATTAACCCGTTGAGTATGAGTCAACCAAATCCGGTGCGAAACAATTATCCGTTGAGTACGAGTCGACCAAATCTGGTCGCGCGTTTTTTTCACTTCTTTGACGTTCTCATATTTATTCATAATTATCTAATTGTTTTACAAAATGATATTTCAATATTCTATATTCGAAATTTCAATGCAATCATTGTGCAGTTGTTCTTTTTATGATTGGTGTAGTAGTTTCGTAGTTATAGTACTTTAAGTCGATGTCGCCGAAAATCCTGCAAAAGAGACAGATGCATCCATGAAAATACCCATTTACTCCAAGGGTTAAACAAAAAAATTGTTTACTTGCTCGTATTGATTCACCCCATCAAGGATGGCGGTTAGTTTACTTTTATATTATATAAGTTTATATTATATGGTATATGATTAACAAGATTAATTATTAGGTAACAAGAGGGAAATCATAGTAAAACGATATCCTTGAAGTGGGTGTATCAGTAAAAGCTAATGAGCAACGTTTATTTTTTAAAATATGGAAAAAACACAATATATATAATTTATTAAAAAAAAATTTTTTTTTTAAAATATAGTTTTGAAAAATAGTATATAAAAAGAGTTAAGCGCCGGTAGGTAGGTAAAATACTGCGTATTGTTTATTCGCTGTATTTTACGTATTGCTAGATGGCGCGGCGCGCTTAACGTTTGTCAAACTTTTATTTTATGAGTCAAGTTTTCCAAATCTTACAAAAAAAAACATATTTTTTTTTGTTTTTGCCCAAAAAAATCTATCAAAAGTTGCTTATATGCTCGTACTTTAAGGATTTCACTAATTTAAAACTTAGCATGAATATTGCCAAAATTTAAAATACACGTGACTAACAAAATTTTATTTGAATGCCTTTCAGCAAACACTTCCAGACCCCAGTAACCTCACTCGTTGGAGCTATGCCGAGGATATTTTATGTCCCCTTTGTAGAAATACCTCTTGCACAGCTAGACATATTCTAGCTGGCTGCAAGGTGGCCTTAGATCAAGAACGGTACACTTACCGCCATGACAAAGTTCTCGCTGTTATTCGGGAGGTAATTACCCTCTCAGTGGCTTGTGGTAACGAGGGTTTGACAGTATCCTCCAAACACCCAATACAGTTTGTGCGGGATGCCTCTAAATGCAAAAAACATTTAACTACAAAACCTTTCTCAATAATCGAGAAAGCTACAGATTGGATTCTGGAGGTTGATTCGGTCTCTAAGCAGTATAAATTCCCTGAAAGTCTCGGATGCACAGCCCTCCGTCCAGATATAACTCTTTACTCTCTATCTCGGAAGGTGGCTCTTATTGTAGAATTAACTGTTCCATGGGAATCAAATATCCCAAAAGACCACGAGTACAAATTAAATAAATACCATGATCTCGCAAATGCCGTAACCCGGAACGGCTTCACTGTTCACCTTCACGTGGTGGAAGTTGGCGCTCGTGGCCTGCCAAAATCTCTGTTTCACCTTTTTAAAGATCTTGGTCTTTCCAGAAAAATAATCAACTCTTCTAGAAAAATTATCTAAAACCGCGATTTGCGCATCTCAAATTCTACGTACCGATATTGTTTGCGTAGTGCACTTACTGCCATGAAAAATATATATTTGTTGGTGATTTTGATGCGTTGGAAATTTCGGCATGTCGAAACAATATTGTTGTGATGTTTATCATCATCGTGCCTGCCCGAGACTTCATCTTTTCTTCCCGCAACACACGGGGCATTGTGAAAATGCTTTTTTGCAAATATCAAAACCCAAGCTTAAGCCTACGACAAATCAGTGATGTTTGTTTGTTTGAAAAGCTTTATTGCACACACAAAAGAATACAATGTGGTGGGCCTATTGCCATGTGGCAATATCTACCGACCATACCGCCAGGGTTATTGTGACTGAAGGTTTATGATGTGCTCCTTGAACATTATGATAGGACCAACCCTGGTCGCTGAATTCCATGGCAGCTCCTTTTATATTTATTTCTCATATTCCCAGCACTTGGAGGAAATCGTCGGCACTCTGAAGCCCATCACTCAAGCGGTTCATCTTCTACAATCGAGGAAAACTATTGCAGACGTCCAAAGTACCGTCGACATGTGTCCTGATCTATCGACTACACAGATTTGCAAGGTATGTATGTGTGCAAATATACGGTTTTCTAGTATATAATATGGCTTCGAAGGGGGAGTGAATGGGTGGTAATGTGAACGCTCACATGTGGCAAGACAGCTGTCCTAAACCTACCACAGCCAGTCGTTAGTCCGGAATCCACTGCTCACCCCCCCAGAAGTCGAGCAATGCCTCCAATTCAGCGTCTTCTAAAGATTTTGGCCTTCCTAGACGCAACATCGAAATCATTGTCTTTGAAGCGACGGAACCAATCTCGGCAGGTTGTTTCACTTAGAGCAGCATCTCCGCAAACTTTTTGGAGCTCTCGATGCGCTTCAGCTGCCGTATTCTTCGAATAAACTTCCCGCACATGATTATTTGGCCCAAAATCAGACATTTTCACACAACCAAAAGTATATGATGCCAACTAATGTCAAAACGGTTTCACTATGTGTCAAAAAGGGTTGTTTATGCGTATATATGTCTAAGCGTGGTTTATGACGTTTTGGATATGTCAAAATCGACCAGCACTTTCTTGTGGAGCCATCTATTGACAAACAGCGAGAACTTAAGTTGCGCAAATATGTATTTTCTACACCAAGTATATATTTTCCTGTATATTTAATATGGGGAGTTAATGGCCCCTTGCTGAGTTGGCCATGAAGACCCATTCTGTTCAGGGTTGGTCACACTCACGGGTCAACACCTATCCGACGGCCTCCGTGCATGAAGTGCGAGCCTGGGTAGGACTCTGGCCTTATGGCTAGTTTCCCCTGGGAATCAACCTTCTGGCGCTCCTGGACGGTCTGCGCACCGTGCGGCGCAAGCCAATCGATTGTGCACTCTGACTAACAGTCGGGGGAGTCTGGAAGCTGTATTGTTTCCTATAGAGCGGGGGTGGTTGCGTACCTTACGGCGACTGCTCTTGAATTGACCATTGGCCATCCGATCCCGGGTAAGAGGCGGGCAAAGGACGCCATGGTCCGCGATAGATTCGGTATTCACCGTTTCACCGCTTCGTAAGGGAGAGGACCGCGCAAGCGACCTCGAACTCGGAACCAATGGAGAGACCGGAGAAATCTTGTCACAATTGGTAGTAAGGGCGCGAGGGTCGGGCCCGCCAGGTAATCATTACTGGCTATCTCGCGGTAAGGCGTTGGTCTCTTACGGGTTGTGGCATAGCTTGACGGCGGATTGTTTTTGTCCAAAGTCTTCTACGCTCACTCCAGGGAGATAGAACGACTAATCGTTAAAACTCCCTGTGGTGACGGGCTCGCCCGTTGTAGTCGACAACTCAAGTTGTATATTTAATATGGGGAGTTAATGGCCCCTTGCTGAGTTGGCTTGGAAGACCCATTCTGTTCAGGGTTGGTCACACTCACGGGTCAACACCTATCGGACGGCCTCCACGCATGAAGTGCGAGCCTGGGTAGAACTCTGGCCTTATGGCTAGTTTACCCTGGGAATCAACCTTCTGGCGCTCCTGGCCGGTCTGCGCACCGTGCGGTGTAAGCCAACCGACTGTGCACTCTGACTAACAGTCGGGGGAGTCTGGAAGCAGTACTGTTTCCTATAGAGCGGGGATGGTTGCGAACCTTACGGCGACTGCTCTTGAAAAGACTATCGGCTACCCGATCCTGGGTGAACAGCCGGGCAAAGGACGCTGTGGTCCGCGATAGATTCGGTAAACACCGATTCACCGCTTCGTAAGGGAGAGGACCGCGCAAGCGACCTCGAACTCGTAACCAATCGAGAGACCGGAGTAATCTGGTCACAATTGGAAGTAAGGGCGTAAGTGTAGGCCCGCCGGGTAACACTCCTGGCTATCTCGCGGTTAAGGCCTCTTACGGGTTTGTGGCGGAGCTTGACGGTGGACTGTTTTGTCCAAGTCTTCTGCGCTCACTCCAGGGAGATAGAACGACCAATCGTTAAAACTTCCTGAGGTGACGGGCTCGCCCGCTGTAGTCGAGAACCTTAGTTGTATATTTAATATATATTTATATCTAATATATTTCTTTTTTACATTTACACATAACACAGCCTTGCCTAGTTAAAGAAATAAAACAAAAATAGGTGAAAATTTCA
The DNA here is from genome assembly GCA_944548615.1 of Micropterix aruncella. Lineage (NCBI taxonomy): Eukaryota > Metazoa > Arthropoda > Insecta > Lepidoptera > Micropterigidae > Micropterix > Micropterix aruncella. Next base: position 14,981,293 of record OX155977.1, read on the forward strand.
AAAAGAAAAACTTTAATACACACACTTTACAAATTTGAGACAACATCAATACAATTTGTTCAAAATTTCATCTTCAAGACACAAAATAGTATTCACAACAATTTTTTTTTCATTTTCAAAGATCACGACATTGTTTTTTTTTACAAATATACAAAAACAACGCAGAGTACGAAAAATATAATTTTATAGTTTAAATTTATTATTAAATTAGCTTTCTGTTTGATTATTATGACTAAAATAAGCACTTTTGAGACTTTTCTATAATTATATCACAGTTTTCTCAAAAGGATACGGGAATGCACGATTGACGATGGAATGCATGTTTCGACTTTTTCTATTAGATGATTAAGGTAAGAACAGACTGAGCCCTCGTACGCTACGTATGCGATGCAACGCTACCATATAATAAATACAAACGGAGCTGCCATGGAATTCACCGACCGGAGTAGGGCCCATCATAATACTATTTTTTTTACACTTCTGGGGGGTGAGCAGTGGATTCCGGACTTACGAACCGGCTGTGGTAGGTTTAGGACAGCTGTCTTGCCACATGTGAGCGTTCACCTTGCCACCCATTCACTCCCCCTTCGAAGCCATAGAATTTGAGATGCGCAAATCGCAGTTTTAGATAATTTTTCTAAGAAAGAGTTGATTATTTTTCTGGAAAGGCCAAGATCTTTAAAGAGGTGAAATAGGGATTTAGCTGGCAGGCCACGAGCGCCAACTTCCACCGCGTGAAGGTGAACAGTGAAGCCGTTCCGGGTTACGGCATTTGCAAGATCATGGTATTTATTTAATTTGTACTCGTGGTCTTTTGGGATATTTGATTCCCATGGAACAGTTAATTCTACAATAAGAGCCACCTTCCGAGATAGAGAGTAGAGTTATATCTGGACGCAGGGATGTGCATCCGAGACTTTCAGGGAATTTATACTGCTTAGAGACCGAATCAACCTTCAGAATCCAATCTGTAGCTTTCTCGATTGGATCCCATGTAGATATGCACTTTTGTCCCACGTATGGAACGTATACAAGGTAAGTTTTTAATTAGTGACATCCTTAAAGTGAATGTATATGAGCAAATAGCCAACTTTTGATTAAAAAAATTGGAAAAAACAAAAAAAATGTTTTTTTATGAATAAGTTGGGGCAAAGGATGCCGTGGTCCGTGATAGATTCGGTTGACACCGTATCACCGATTCATAAGGGAGAGGTCTGCATAAGCGACCTCGATCCTGTAACAAGTCGGAAAGTAGGAGGTATCCTGAAGGTTAATTCCAGACGGAGATATCCTTCGGTAGTAAGGGTGCGGGGCTGCCCGCTGGTTCCTTCCTCGGTGTCTCGCCGTAAGGCGTTGGCCTCTGACGGGCAGGTGGCGTATCTAGACTGTGGATTGTTTTTCGTCCCAAGTCTTCTGCGCTCACCTCACGGGAGACAGAATGATCAATTTCGTTAAAACTTTCTGAGGCGACGGGTTCGCCCGTTGTAGTTGACAGCTTTAGTTGCACATGCTGTGTATGTGGGATCAGTGTGTTCTTACCTTTACCGATCTGTTGAAGATAATGCAATAATTCATCATTAGGAAATTCGTTTACAGAGACTGGCCTAATTATTATACTCAAGCTTACATTTCAATACCTACTAATTTTCATTTTTCATCATTTTTATACCTATTAACCCCTCGCGGCCCGCGGTTTGAATTTTAATGTGTGCCTTACGGCCCGTAAGAAATTCGCGAGTCTCAAAAAAAAGATGGCGTTTCAGAAAAAAAACGATTACTCCGAAACTGTCACACCGATCGTCTAAAAAAGACCTGTTTTATGATCCTATTGAAATTTGCTATTAGATATTTGTAACATCGTTATGTAAAGCAATAAAGATTATTCATAATTATTAGTCAAAGTTGTACTAACATAATTAGCGGTCGGCCTCGCCTGGCCATTTCGGGCCGTCTGGGGTTCGACGGTAAATATCAATTCTGGACGTTTCGGGCCGTCTGGTACGCGAGGGGTTAACAACTCAGTAATATTTATTGTAACGAATATATAAAAAACTATACTTTTTGCTCATACCGGATTTTATATCTTCTAGAATTGCATTAATCGAGTTAAGTATATTCAGATAATTTTATCTGAAAATGGTAATTTTAAGAAAAAATATATCTCGATTTGTAATAGTACATTCGTAATTTAGTAATATGTATGTGAGTACACATGAGTATACTCATATGTTATTATTATTATTATTTATCCTGGACATGCAGCTTTGCTGATACGTCCAGATCAGATCTTGTAAAGCTAAACAATATTGACAATATAATATAAACCATATTAACAAGTTTTTAGGTACAAATCGAGTCTGTTTTTAAATTGATTGACAGAGATTGCACTAATCACTTCAAATGGTAGTTTATTCCACATGTCCACCACTCTATTTGGCAGAACGTTCTAAAGAGGATTAGATTTAAATTTTGTACGGTTGAGTTTTTTGTTGTGACCTCGAAGATTTGTGTTGACGTTGAATTTGTAAATATTCTTCAGTGCAGGTACATCGTAATAATGTGTTAGAATTTTATATGCCTCAATCAGGTCCCCTCTTTGTCTTCTTTGTTTGAGTGTAGTAATTCAAAGTAATTCCAAGCGATCTTCATAATTCCTATTCTTCAGGCCCACTGGCATTTTTGTTGCCCTTCGCTGAACCTTTTCCAGGATATCTACATCTTTGCATAAGTAAGGGTTCCAGATCTGATAGCCATACTCAAGAATAGGTCTCACATGTGCCTTGTAGATCTTGATAAAAACCTCTATTGACAGATTTTGGAAAGCCTTATTAGATAGAGAGTAGAGTTGGCTCTTTTAGCAATTGCAATTATGTGTTTCTCCCATTTGAGATCATCAGTAATTGTTATTCCAAGATCTTTTTGTTGCTTGACTGCTTCTAGTTGGGCGTTTGCCAGAAAATATTGTTTGTTGGGGTTGCTTTTCCCGATATGAAGCACTACACATTTCTCAATGTTTAAGGTAAGCAACCAATCTTCCGTCCACGCTTTGATCTTGTGATCTTGCTGAAGCTGTTCATAGAACCATTTTCAGCAAAAATCTTCTGAGTATACTTATCTCGATCATGGCTATTCTAGAATATATATTTAACCCGTTGAGTATGAGTCAACCAAATCTGGTCGCGAAACAATTATCCGTTGAGTACGAGTCGACCAAATCTGGTCGCGCGTTTTTTTCACTTCTTTGACGTTCTCATATTTATTCATAATTATCTAATTGTGTTACAAAATGATATTTCAATATTCTATATTCGAAATTTCAATGCAATCATTGTGCACTTGTTCTTTTTATGATTGGTGTAGTAGTTTCGTAGTTATAGTACTTTAAGGTCGATGTCGCCGAAGATCCTGCAAAAGAGACAGATGCATCCATGAAAATACCCATTTACTCCAAGGGTTAACGTAATAATACCAAATTTTATAGTTTTATATACATTCGTTACAATAAATATTACAGGATCTTGATAGTAAGCGCAGTTTAAGCCTCAGCGCGCACTTGCGGCCTGGCCGCTGCGGCCAACGAGATCCTACGAAATGTATGGAATCGCCGTCGACTTGGCCCAAGGCGTTTCCATACATTCAGCAGTATCTCGCTGGCTGCTGCGGCCTGGCCGCAAGTTAAAAGTCTAAAGTTTAATCATAAGTTTAAAGTTTAATAAACCAGGGTTAAAAGTTTAATAATTTAGAAAAACAACAAATTAATACTGAAATGTACGCTTGAGTATTATATAATAATTTGGCCACCCTTGTAGGTCCATTTATTTATAGAATACTCAAAATTGAGTGCAGTAAAAACACCTAAATCCCTCCTCTACGAAACACTTCTGAAAACCAGGTTTTGAGATGTTGTCTATTCTGTTATTGTTCCCAAAATATTTTTATACTCAAGTGAGTTTTTTTTTCCATTAAAACTATAATTTATGCAATTTCTATTTAGGCGATATACGTGGAACTTAGGTGTGTTTATGTTTTATGTATTTAGATATTTAAAACCTTGTTTAATCACATGTTTTTCTAGTTTTCCAGTACAAAGAAGAATGGGCATTTCGGGCCCACTTTTCCAATATCTGTAAATCATATAGGTACCAATGGAAAGATCTCTTTATGTAGAATATTTATTGATAGAACGACTGATCTCAATTGTGAGCCGTTTCTCAGTTATATACTATTAAATATGGCTAATTACCTGATATCCCCTAGGGCACCCCATACATATCCATGCGTTGTATTATTAATAACTGTTTAAGCGAAAACCGTCGCAGAAATCCGTAAAGTCATAGGTACTATGACAGGCCACTGTCCCCTAAACAAACACCTGTTTACCATAGGTGTGACAGACAGCCCTCTATGCAGAGGATGCATGAAGGAAGAAGAAACGCCACAGCACATGCTCATGGAATGCAGGAGCGTGGCAGAGCAACGGGCAAGAATACTACAATCTCCAGCATCTCTCCCGGAGGCCTGTAGCAACCCAAACAGGCTGCTAACCTTCTGGGACAGCCTGGGTTGGCTGGAGTAACATAAATGGAAACATGAGCCACGCACAACGGCCCAATCAAGAGGCCAAGTGCGGGAAAAAGACCAGTCAAACTAACTAACTAACCGTCGCAGAATACCCGAAACGATAAAGTATGAGTACAAACTATTTAGTCCTACGAATGCTCGAGTTTGTCAGCAGTATATGGAGGGAAAATACTGGGATATGTTGCTTGAACTCTGTAACGTGTCTCATAATTTCATTCCCGCTGTTTCCTGGCGTATGTATATGCTAAGGCCAGCTGTCCAACATGGTGTGCCCAGTGACCGTCGATCATAATATACTATCTTGTATGGATCTTCACAGCAAATAATATATTTTAAATAAATAATTGGCATGGGGGTTTTCATGTAATTAGTAATATTTAACTTCTTACATCTTCATTCCAAACTTTAAAACTCCGATAATTGAAGAAACACTCATAATTGAGGTAAGTTGTAGTATTCATAATTACTCCAGATAAATAGATATTTCCAATAGTAAATACGTTATTGTTATTGGAGAGGTGGGCCCTGCGCCCATACATTTTTGACCTTGAGTTGTCCTTTAAGAAATTAAAAGTTGAGGATTACACAAGTAAGTACATTAAATGTCTTATAGGCCTATTGGGGTTGTTTTTTGGGAATATATTAGGTAGATTGAAGCATTGATTATATAGGGTATAAGATTGCTCAATCTCATACTGCTTATAGGCAGCTGCAATTTTACTATGAAAAACTGCATGTAATACTCATAGTTACAAATGACGATTTTGCATGCTTTGGTGTTCAATTGGTGAAACATCATCATGTTGAATTGGTGAAACATCATCATTCAATTATCATGAACATGAATTAATGATGTTATCCTGGCACTTTGAAACCAACAATACAATTGATTGTAATAAAGGGATAAATAATCAACAACACCTACATTTTTTAAAAAGTTTTTTACCCACGGGTTTATTCACAGATCGGGAGAATCTGCAGAGGATACGCTTTAAAAAGGGTCATTTTTAAAATCAAAAAATAACCAACCTCAAAAGTGTCGAAATATTAACGAAACATCAAAATTATCGCATTGGTTGGATCAAAGCTGCTAACGGCTAATTATCGATCGAAAATAAAGTAACATTTTCCATAAGTAAATTGACAATAGATGGCGCTAATAATTGAATATTATTGTTATCATCGGTTCATTCGTCGAATGCCAACAATGCATATAGGCATTTTGCGTCGTTTGACAGATCCACGCATAAGCTATTTGACCGGCTTCCATACACATTATATAAATATATAATAAACATGGCTAACAAGATTAATTACTTGGTAACAAGTGGGAATTCACAAAAATACGATATTGTTAGTATTTATTTACAAAATATCTGTATCTCCAACCGTTCGTAGCACGTACTGCCAAGTTCCAGGCGACTAGTCGATACTTAGGCCTCAAACTTTTTAATAAATTGCCAGAAAGATTAAAAGCGATTAAAAACATCGATATTTTCAAGAGATCCATCCGAGTCTATCTGCTAAAAATCAACATGTATGCTCATAACGACTTCTTAAAATATTTTGAAAATACATAGCATCGTATCTCCCCATTATAATAAATAAATACAAACGGAGCTGCCATGGAATTCACCGACCGGAGTCGGGCCCATCATAATACTATTTTTTACACTTCTGGGGGGTGAGCAGTGGATTCCGGACTTACGAACCGGCTGTGGTAGGTTTAGGACAGCTGTCTTGCCACATGTGAGCGTTCACCTTGCCACCCATTCACTCCCCCTTCGAAGCCATAGAATTTGAGATGCGCAAATCGCAGTTTTAGATAATTTTTCTAAGAAAGAGTTGATTATTTTTCTGGAAAGGCCAAGATCTTTAAAGAGGTGAAATAGAGATTTAGCTGGCAGGCCACGAGCGCCAACTTCCACCGCGTGAAGGTGAACAGTGAAGCCGTTCCGGGTTACGGCATTTGCAAGATCATGGTATTTATTTAATTTGTACTCGTGGTCTTTTGGGATATTTGATTCCCATGGAACAGTTAATTCTACAATAAGAGCCACCTTCCGAGATAGAGAGTAAAGAGTTATATCTGGACGGAGGGCTGTGCATCCGAGACTTTCAGGGAATTTATACTGCTTAGAGACCGAATCAACCTCCAGAGTCCAATCTGTAGCTTTCTCGATTATTGAGAAAGGTTTTGTAGTTAAATGTTTTTTGCCTTTAGAGCCATCCCGCACAAACTGTATTGGGGGTTTGGAGGATACTGTCAAACCCTTGTTGGCACGAGCCACTGAGAGACAAATTACCTCGCGAATAACAGCGAGAACTTTGTCATGGCGGTAAGTGTACCGTCCTTGATCTAAGGCCACCTTGCAGCCAGCTAGAATGTGTCTAGCTGTGCAAGGGGTATTGCTACAGAGGGGACAAGAACTATCCTCGGCAAAGCTCCAACGAGCGAGGTTACTGGGGTCTGGAAGTGTATGCTGAAAGGCATTCAAATAAAATTTCAGCATCTCTGGCGTCCAGTCATAGAGCATTACCTTCCAGTGCATTGGAGGCGGAATGCAATCTAATACATATTATTTACCGTTAATTGTTTTGTTGTAAACTGTTATCATATAGTCTTTGTTTTTGTTAATTGGTAAGTTCAAAGTTATATATTGTATATCATCTCTTGTCTAAATTGAGTAACTAGTTTAACCCGGTCGCTCCGTAACATCCGCTGGGGGACCAAATGTCGGCCGCCTAACACTCCGTAACGTTCTATACGGGACCAAACGCTCGCCGCTGCGAAAAATGCAATTTACAATTCGACACGCCGTACTATATACTTTTTGAGGGGGCTACGATATGGCCAAAATATCTTTAATTCAAGATTTCCGTCTGGCAATATCGAAGGACGATTTAAAAAGTGAGCATAGACGTCAAACGCTAGTGTCCGCCGGCAACCAACACGGCCGCTTACGTTTCCGCGAAATGGGTGATAAAAATGGTGTGTGTGCAGTGTTTGAGTGTTATTTACTGGAGAACAGTGAGTAATTTGCATTTTAAGTAGTTTCGGAATGAGGATTAGTCATTTGAAATAGTTCATTTGCTGTTTTTCACGAATTTTTAAACAAAAGACTTCGGCGACGACAAACCCCTCGTGAAAAAATGGCTGTTTTTATTTTGTAATGTTTGTGAAATATCCCGATATATCGCGAAATATGAAGTAATGTCGCTTTAATTTACTAACAAAATAGGTATTGCTTCATTTACATCCTAAGTTATCACATAATTAGGCGTATTTTGAACATTATATGTTGTTTTCTAATATGACTCGCGCAAAGAAACTTGTTTTGATAATTACTATGAGAGAATTAAGTGCGATTTTCCATAGTTTTTCGATGAAATGTGACTCTTTGGAGTATAGTAATTAGGTATTAGACATATAATAAGTATATAATGAGAGAATATAAATGAAAAAATCTAACGAATTTTATATTATGAGCATTCAAAGTTTATTATTAAGTTTTGGACGCAAACTCTCAAAACTTTCGATTTTTCTGTAATATCAGACAAAGCTCAAAGTTCTGGTGTGATTTCTAAGAAGTGTGATGTAGTAATAAAGTTATTTTGAAAGAATTTCATATAAAAAAATACCATAAGTAGTCACAAATTAAAAATAAAAAAAATTTTTTTTTACGAGAATACATAAAAATTTTCTTGGTTGAATAAATAAATATTTTTGTATGCAAATAAGTCAAAAAAAATATGGTTTTGGTAAAGCATTTAATAAAGAACATAACTGTATTTACAATTTTTGCATATTTTACGTATTTTGTGACAAAAAAATCGAAATGATTTTATAGGCGAGATTTTTCAGTTCGCCAATTTTGTAATATTTATTCATTATTATCTTAATTGTTTTACGAGATAAATTTATAATGTATTATATTTCAAATTTCAATGCGGTCATTTTAGTTATTCTTTTTATAATCGGTGTAGTGGTTTACAAGTTATGGTCGTTTGTATCAAGGTCGTCGACTCGCGTTGATTTTTCGCGCGAATATGTCGCGCGCAAAAGTGATAGCTGAATTTTTACTTCGCGAGAGGAGGGGTTAAGAATAATTACTGTCATTACTTTTACTTTTACAATACAAATACTTTTTATCTTTATCTTTATCTAAAATCGACCAAAAAGTTGCAGCGCAATTTTTTGGCCTGAGAAGGCTGGCTTTCGATTGGTTAAATAATGGGTTTTTATAAACAATCAATCCTATTAAAAAACTTCATTACCAGTGTTATTATATATCGTCGCCTCACAATTATCACTTGATAACTTGAAAATCTGCATTTTTGAGTAAGTTTGCCAGAAGTATAATCAACTTTATATTCCCATAAAATCAGATAACTGAAATTCCCCCGCCCTTAGGAGTGGTTGATAACGGTGGTTGATAAGTTGAAAATCAGCTCCAGCTACAATACTAAAAATCGATATATACTTATCTAGCTGAAAGTTGGTAGCACTGTCTGCTATCGTAGCGCAAAAACTCGATATCTCCACTTATCTAGGTTAAAGTTAGTATTTAGGTCCTTTTATTATTTTCCACAAATCAAAAATGATGGACGAGTTGAAACTTTAAAAAAACATCAAAACGCGTTTATCTCAGAACTACTAAATTCGAGTTATCGAGTTATAATTGTAAGCCGACGATATGCCCAAATAATTCGATATGCCCTATTACTTTCACCGATGATACTTTCAACGCCATCTACTTTTACTGACTCGGAAGGTGGCCATTTTTAATACTAGGTTGAGTAATCTAATACTCTACATAATCAATGTTACCTGTTACTTGCAGTAGCTAGTATATTACTACCTATAGTATATTGTGACATGTTTGAGAGCGTTAAATTCGACAATGGATGTGAATGTAATGTAATGTTTTAGGAAACGATAACAAAACGCGAATCATCAAACGAGAGCATTTCAAACGGATCTAATGGACAGAAACTAAGATTAGCTCGAGCTCAGATTAGATTACAGTTCAATCTTATAGGTCTGGTCGACGTCGTCAGCGGCGTCGTCGAATTCTCCAAAGTCGGAAGGTGACTCTTGTTCTACGTTTGGCATTCCACCAAAGCCATACGGATCGCTTCCCTGCGCCTGGCGGAGTTCCATCTCTTTTTCGTTGCTCCAGTCGCGATCAGCGTCGTCAGGCATCATCCAGTCCTCGCATAGCTCCGCTTGTTTAAAGCAAATCTACAAAAGGAAACAAATTACATAAGATATTAGAGATGTACTGGAATGCCACAATGCGCTTCAATCCATTGCAAGGTCAAATAGACTGACCCTGCAATGGATTAAAGGGCACAGCGACTCACTGGGCAACGACACGGCAGACGAATTGGCCAAAAGGGGATCAAAGGAAATAGTATATGGACCGGAACCCTTGATGCCCATACCCCAGGCCCAAATAAAAACATGGCTACGCAGGAACACCGGCGAAACCCACCTTAAAGAATGGAAAAAAAACGCAGGATGCAGGCAAACAAAGAACGCGGTTCCGGAAGCGTCTAAAAAACATGCCCGCAACCTCACCAGATTAAAAAGGGACAAAATCCGTAAAGTTATAGGTACTATGACAGGCCACTGTCCACTAAACAAACACCTGTTTACCATAGGTGTGACAGACAGCCCTCTATGCAGAGGATGCATGGAGGAAGAAGAAACACCACAGCACGTGCTCATGGAATGCAGGAGCGTGGCAGAGCGACGGGCAAGAATACTACAATCTCCAGCATCTGTCCCGGAGGCCTGTAACAACCTAAACAGGCTGCTAACCTTCTGGGACAGCCTGGGTTGGCTGGAGTAACATAAATAGAGACATGAGCCACGCACAACGGCCCAATCAAGAGGCCAAGTGTGGGAAATAGCCCAGGAAAACTAACTAAACTAACTAAGATATTAGAGATAAGATTGGATTGTACGACCCCAGTGAACAAGGCTACCATTTTTTTAGCACTTGTGTAAACTACAACGGGTGAACCCGTCACCTCAGAAAGTTTTAAAGATAATGATCGTTCTATCTCCAGTAAGGTGAGCGTTGATGACTTAAGAGATGAATACAAATCTACCGTCTAGCTGAGCCAATATGCCCGACAGAGGCCAACAATTCATAGTATTTTTCTTAGTATTAAAATGGTTTTTTTTTCAAAGAATTATATAGTATTTTTTTAATTATGACGGATTTTAAATATTATTTGTATCGCTTGTATACAAGATTTTCCAACCAAAATTTAACAACGTGATTTCGGTCCAATAAGGCATCGCATCTGTACCGAATTTTAAGTATCTAAGTCCAATAATTCCAATAAGTCCAATAATTAAAAATATTGGACATTATAATCTAACCCGGACATTTGAATATTTTAAATCCTATATTATATTATGTTATATTATTATTATTATTTTATTTATTATTATAAATAAATAAAATAAAATACAAACGGAGCTGCCATGGAATTCACCGACCAAAAATCGGGCCCATCATATATAATTATTACACTTCTGAGAGGTGAAGAGTGGATTCCCGACTTACGACCGGCGGTGGTAGGTTTAGGACAGCTGTCTTGCCACATGTGAGCGTTCACCTTACCACCCATTCACTCCCCCTTCGAAGCCATAGAATTTGAGATGCAGAAATCGCGGTTTTAGATAATTTTTCTAGAAAGGAGTTGATTATTTTCCTGGAGAGACCAAGATCTTTAAAAAGGTGAAACAAAGATTTAGCTGGCAGGCCACGAGCGCCTACTTCCACCGCGTGAAGGTGAACAGTGAAGCCGTTCCGGGTGACGGCATTTGCGAGGTCATGGTATTTATTTAATTTGTACTCGTGGTCTTTTGGGATATTTGATTCCCATGGAACAGTTAATTCTACGATAAGGACCATCTTCCGAGATAGAGAGTAAAGAGTTATATCTGGACGCAGGGCTGTTCATCCGAGACTTTCAGGGAATTTATACTGCTTAGAGACCGAATCGACCTCCATAATCCAATCTGAAGCTTTGTCGATTATTGAGAAAGGTTTTGCAGTGAGATGTTTTTTGCCTTTAGAGCCAACCCGCACAAACTGTATTGGGGGTTTGGAGAATACTGTCAAACCCTTGTTGGCACGAGCCACTGAGAGGCTAAGTACCTCGCGAATAACAGCAAGGACTTTGTCGTGGCGGTAAGTGTACCGTCCTTGATCCAAGGCCACCTTGCAGCCAGCTAGAATATGTCTAGCTGTGCAAGGGGTGTTGCTACAAAGGGGACATGAACTATCCTTGGCATAGCTCCAACGAGCGAAGTTACTGGGGTCTGGAAGTGTATGCTGAAAGGCATTTAAATAAAATTTCAGCATGTCTGGCGTCCAGTCATACAACATTACTTTCCAGTGCATTGGAGGAGGAATGCAAAAGTCTCCAATTGTTGTCCAATCATTCTGGCATTGAAGGCCAATAGCGTGAGCCATACTATTGTTGTCGTAATCTCCCCGCAAGAGAGACTTCTTCAAATCCACATCGCTCATGGTTGTACTGCCATACCCCAGACCAGTGCCATTCTGGCTGATTCCAGTAAGGAACTTTTTGTGGAAGTCAACGCGGGCTTGTAGATCATTTGACTCACTACGGCCACTTACTACGTGCTTCGATATTGCCGGATCCTTGGAATTGCTTAGAATCGAATTTTTGGTTATTCTGGAGTTGGCGTAGAGCAGAGAGGGCAGTTTTAGAGCTAGCCCAAAATTGTGTTTGGACCTGAAGAGAGTCGAGGGGTCAGCTGGTTTGGCTAAGGACAACCAGGATTTTAAACTAGCTGTCACCAGTGCATCCAGACGAGACATATTGAGTTGTCAACCACAACGGGCGAACCCGTCACCGCAGGACGTTTTAACGATTGTTCGTTCTATCGACCGTGCAGTGAGCGTAGAAGACTTTGGACATAACAAATCCGACGTCTAGCTTCGCCACAACCCGTTAGAGACCAACGCCTTACCGCGAGTAGCCAGGTATGTTACCTGGCGGGCGGCACTCGCGCCCTAACTACCAATTGTGACCAGATTTCTCCGGTCTCTCGATTGGTTCCGAGTTCGAGGTCGCTTGCGCGGTCCTCTCCCTTACGAAGCGGTGAAACGGAGTGCACCGAATCTGTCGCGGACCAAGGCGTCCTTTGCCCGACTCTGAACCGGGATCGGATGGCCAATGGTCATTTCAAGAGCAGTCGCCGTAAGGTAGACAACTACCCCCGCTCTATAGGAAACAATACAGTTCCCAGACTCCCCCGATTGTTAGTCGGAGAGCACAATCGATTGGCTTGCGCCGCTCGGTGCGCAGACCGTCCAGGAGCGCCAGAGGATTGTTCCCAGGGGAGACTGGTTGACCCAGTGTCCTACCCAGGCTCGCACCCCATGCGTGGAGGCCATCGGATGGGTGTTGACCCGTGAGTGTGACCGACCCTGAAACAGAATGGGTCTTCGTGGCCAACTCAGCAAGGGCCCATTAGCTCCAGACGAGACAGTTTAGAGTTTCAAGGCGATAGGTGAGGGCAGCAAACCCCGCCCACCGCCCGGGCAGTTATAACGACGAGGGTCGTCTTGTCTGCCCGGGATGTCGTGCTACGACAACCCTGCGCGTACCAGAAGGGTAGAACGCGTAGGGGGTGAAATAGGGTAAACCACCCCCCCCGTACCGCCCCGAGAACCCATTTATTTATAATAATAAAAGAATTTACAAAGTAAAAATTTACAAAAATAATACTAAATTTACCATATTCACAAAATAAAATAATAAAACAACAAATAACAAATTTAGGGCCGGTAACCCGCTAGAGGACGCTCCAGAAACGATGATGGTGGAGGCGCACGGTCCGTGGGCAGGTCTCGGAGCAGCCACGGGGGGGAGGAATCCCTGGATCCTGCAAAGAACGAAACGCCCTTCGGGGCGGCAAAGAGACGGACACAAAGACGGGCACTTCGGGCTGGAAGTAGCCGCCGAATCACGCCACCAAGGAAGAGGGTACCCCCTGGGGGGTATCCCGAGGCCTCATGCTTTCCCAAGAAGCCACCCAGTGCTCCACAAACTCGCCAAACGACTGGAAGCAGCTCCTACAACTGACCAGATCCGGGTACCAAATCGGAGAGCGCCCAACGCACGCGCCCACTGCATCCATCAATTTCTCCCGTGCAGCCGCTAGAATTGGGCAAGACCAAATTACGTGTTCCGCAGTTTGGCGACCATACCCACAGGCGCATCGGGGGTCATCGGCAAGTCCAAAGTCAAATAGTTTGGCTCTGAACTCTCCGTGGCCCCCAACCAGCTGCGTGGTATGGTGGTCGAGCCGCAGAAACGAATTTGCCATCCGCACTGCGACGGACGGGAAAAAGCAATGGGTGAGGCGGCCCGTACCCCCGGCGTCCCATCTAGCCTGCCAGACACGCAAGGACTCCACCCGAATCAGGCGGGCAAACTCCCCAGCTCGGTGCGCCACCGGGTCGATCGACAGGCCATGAAGGACTACCGGCTCGCCCCGGCGGTACCGCGACAACGCTGCACGCTCCAGAATCTCCAGGTCAATCGGCAGAACGCCAGCGATGACGGGTAACGCAAGAGTGGACGTCGTTCTGTACGCCCCGGTCAGGGCCACGAGAGGGATGCGCTGTCCGCGCAGCAGCGCGACACGCGTCGCCTCAGGAACAGCAGACTCTGTCCAAGCGCGTGCGGCATAAGTCGCACGCGGGACGAAGACGCCCTTATGACGCCCCATGACCGCCGGGAAACGAATTCCCCAGTCGGCCCGACTCACTCCGCGGAGCGCAAAGAATAGATCCTGGGATTTTTCGGCTGTAATCTTTGCGTGCGAAAGAAAGGAAAGGGAAGCCGTAAGCGTCACCCCCAGGTATCGAACGGTGGCCGGGAAGGATACCGGGCGACCGTTCATCCTGATGACAGGGTTCCGCTTAAGATGTCCCTTCAGGAGAAGCGCCTGAGTTTTCGTCGGAGAGAAGGTGAGTCTGTTTCGCTGACCCCATCCGAGGATCAGGTTCAGCGAGTCAGCCACCCTTCTCTCGACCTCTGCGCGACTCCTGCCGCCCACCAGGAGAAGAGCGTCGTCTGCATAAGCGCTGACGGTGCACCCCTCCGGGTAAGGTAGACCGAGGAAATCATCAAAGAGAATGTTCCAAAGGCTAGGACCCAACACTGACCCCTGTGGACAGCCCATGGTCGGGGTTTTGGTGACGCTGGTCGGGCCGTACCTCAGAGTGACAGATCTGTCTGAAAAGTAGCTCCTCACTACTTTCAACAAATTGTTCGGGCACAGGCGGGCGCGAAGCTTGCATATAAGCATCGGCCACCACGCGTTGTCGAATGCACCGGAGATATCCAAAAATACGCCTACCACGTAGCGGCCGTCGTAGTTGCGGACCCAGTTTTTCGCAAACAGGATGGCGTCCTCCGTGCTTTTCCCTCGGGTAAAGCCAAACTGACGCTCGTTCTGGGGAGACAGAGTCCTCTCCAGCCGTTCGCGCACAAGCACTTCGAGCACCTTACCCATTATGGGAAGGAGCGTGATGGACTCCAGACGAGACAGTTGGGTTTGGGTGAAATCGTAAATAAGAAAGGGCCATGACAAATGTGAAGTTAGATAGCTGTCATAGATCCAAGCCTTACGAGGGCCAGAGATTAGCAATGCATCTATCTTTTCCAGGCTTTTCCACCTATCTTTTTATTACTTATATTTTTTTTAACGTAGATTAAGAGATAATTTGTTTTAGTTTTAACACTATCTTATCTTAGTTATAAGTAAAATGCAGGACTATTTTGTTTAAACTCTTATTCTAATTTTTACTATTTTAAATTGTTTTGTTTTTTTTCTGATTTGAATTTATTTGCTGACATTTTAATTTCCCACTTCTAACTCTAATTTAATTATTTAGTTTAAGTATTTAGTAATTTTTAATATGGTTTTGCAAATTCTATTGTTTTGTGCATACATGGAATATATGCCATTTTTATAAACACGGTATTATTGCAAGCACATTCAAAAATAAATGTTTACCTTAGAACAGGTCCCGGCCTAGTTAGGTGACGTTGCCACTAGACTATGCGATGTATTCTTTTTTCTGCTTTTGATTCAATTTTGTAAGTATTTTTATGCATAATTCCTACGCTGAAATTGTTTACTCTTATTTTTAATATTTGCATTACTTATATAAATAAATTTTAAAAAATCGAGATTTAAAGTATCTAAGTCCAATAACCCTCTGGTGGACCGATTTCAACCACAACCTTTTCAACTCTTATCATGACCAAATGATGCCTGCATGCCAAATATCAGCTCAATCGGATGAAGCGTTTGGGCGCTATTGTGGAAGAATACACACATACATAGACAGACAAACAGAAAGACAGACAACAGACACACAAAAAGACTTCAGTCTGGAACCTCGAATCGTTTAGAGGGGGGGGGGGGGTGTCAAAATGTATATATCTGTCTTCATCTCGAAAAAAAAAAAGCATTCATAATACTTTACCTCCTTGTTGGTTAGAAAGCCGGTGAAGTAAAAAACATAAGAAAATCAGTTTTAGCTTTTTTAGAACATAACTGCTTTTTAGAACAGATGTATTAGCTGTGCCTGCCAGTGCTTATTTTTATATGATTCCAAAGATTTTGTAACTTCGACTTATACTCAGATAGCAGACTAGTGCTGTGCTACAGGCACTCAACATCAACAACGTTATAAATAAGATCACTTGACTGGCAAAATAAGAAAAAATGTGTTACCTCTTGGACGCCATCTGGCATATGTTGGTCATCTTCTCGACTGGCGTAGAGTTTCACAATGTTATCTTCGTTCTCTTCCAAGACACCCGAACACTAAAATAATAAAAATAATAATAAATACCAAACTTGGGTAACTTTTTGGCACTGCGACCCGAGCGAGATCTTCGCCTGCTGAATAGTACTCCACCGGAGTAAAGTAATGGGAAAATTCATTTAATAATAACAATAATAATAATAAAATTCTCTATTTGAATAAACAAATCGGTGAGCTTATTGCGTTAAAGCAATTAGCCCAGTCAAATAGGATCAAATTTCGTTTGACGGAAATAATTGGTAATAGCTTGAAATTTGGCATAGATGTTCTTTGATGCGTACTGTTAAGGTAACTACCTCTCCCAAACAGTGAAACACTGACATTTTGCGATCAAATTTACGTGACTCCCGAGAACATTTAAATAATAATAAAAATATGAGTCTTGTAGAAAAAATTTCAATATTTTATACTACAATGTCGAATTTTAATGTTTTGATTTTTTTCTTAATAAATAAGAAAAAAATCAATAATATCTTCAAATAAGAAATATAAAAATATATAAATGTAAAATATAGAAATATAAAAATCTTCAAATAAGAAATAAATAAAATCTGAAGTCATCACTTTTTTGTAAATATCATTTTTCTTGGAATCTATAAGGGTTAGCAACTTGAAACCATGTTGGTAATGAGAACGAAGTAAATGTTCAAAATGAAAAATTGCTTTATTTTTAATTATTTTACTTTTTCCATTACAATCTTCCAAAAAACCAAAAATATATTTTTTTGCCAAGCGCAATTTTTTGTAGAATATCATCCTGCACAAGCAAAAATAGTCCTTCCGTGTATAGCGACCCGCTCGATTTTCCTTTGGCAAGTCCAGTCCGTGCGTGGCAGCAAGCTGCGGTGGTATTGCTTTAGGCGCTACGTCGCTTATTTTTACTGTTTAACACGATCTATTTCAAGATATTATTTTGCAAAAAGGTGCTAACTTGGAATCGATCACAAAACATGGGGAAGAAATATTCATTAGCATCCAATAATGCATTAAAAAAATGTAATAGGGCTGACAGAATCAAAACGATGAGTTTCAATGTAGCAAATTTTAATATTTTCGAGCGATCGACGCGTCGCATTCAGAGTCCGCAAGATAATGGGGTGTTTACACGGTTCGTTTTTCGCCGTGCGGCTAATCGCTTCATAAATCGACTCACAAAGCCGCATCACCGCCCCATTTACACAGGCGACTGAAATCGCATGCGACTAGGTCATATCTTCGAAAATGTTGAGCAGAACAGATGTTTTACGTGCCGGTATCGAAATAATTAGTTAATTAATTACTCAAGATTTGCTCGAAGAACAAAGAAAGAAGAAGAAAAAGAAGAAGGAAAGAAGAAAACGTAAATTTTTGGTACGCGGGTGGATTTCTCGACGCAAGCTATTGGGTGCTTCGGATTCTTTATTGGTGGAATGGAGTTCAGAAGATCCCGATTATTTTATAAAACGATTAAGAATGACTACAGATCAGTTTGAGATTTTACTACACAAAGTTACTCCGCTTATCCAAAAATGTGATACTAATATGCATAAGGCGCTTTCAACGAAAACTAAATTGGAAATAATCCTGAAGTTCTTGGCTACCGGTGATAACTACTCAAGTCTTGCAGTCATTTAGATTTCCAGAATGCACCATTATTTTTAAAGGATTTATTGTATGCTATACCTATATAATGTTTTACAAGAGTATATTACGGTAAGTGCAAGTCATAATTAATTAATTAATGGTAATGCTTTTATTATAAAGAACACAATTATCATTTTGCAAAGTATTTTCATCCAAACATGATTTAACAGCTTGAGATAGAATATCGACGTTCACTTCGTATTGTTGTCCAGAATTTTCGTGTGTTGGTAGTAAACAGCCTTCAAAATAGTCTTCTTCATTATCGAGGTGGCGAGAAATTGAGGGTGCGGAATTCGATGCATCGCGAGTATATTTTAAGGTTGAACTCGTAGGTCTGGAAGTTGAAAGGTAGCGAGAGGTTGAGGGTTCGGGAGTCGAAGTATAGCGTGTATCTGAGAGTGAGCTTACAGGTCTAGGAGTTTGATGAGAATTAATGTGTTTGAGCCTTTCTTGTGACAAATAAGTATTAATAAAATTTTGACAAATAATAGCATTTGCTAATGGTGAAACACATGTTCACGTGGATGCACATTACCGTTTCATATATTATATAGATGTCGGAACTAATGGACGCATGAATGACTCGCATATTTGGAAAAAATCAACATTCTACAATGCTCTTCTAGCCAATAATTTGGAACAAAAAGTGTTTACATATCATATATGAATAATATGAAAATAGCCTAGTCAAGTGACAACTGACAATCAAGCTGGGGAATAAGTGCAACTTTTTGAATGGGAAACCTGCCTTTTGTTATTAAAGGTTCATATTTGGCACAATTATTTTTTAGATGTTTCTGAGTGGATTTAACCTGGAGCCCATCTGTGTCCACCGCGCGAGTGTCGGGAGGACGGGGGGGCAGTTTGATGCCGCCGAGCTTCACTTTGAGCCCTATATCTCCCAAACTATAGGTATTACAGCAAGTGGGGTATCATTTTCGGATAACTCAATGATGACGAATTCATTTTTGGAGGAAAAAATATCTATTCGTAGAAAAAAAAACAAAATAATTGGTTATATCCGAAAATCATTCAACTTTTTTTTTACATATTCAAGGTTTACTTTTTAATTATAAGAGATATAGATGTATAAAAAATATATTCTAAAAGCTACACTTATCTAGATTACAGCAATATATATCTTATTGGACAGCCATGGTAAAAAATGACTAAAAAGAATTATAATTCATCGCATGACAGAGCGGCGTAAGGTAAATACCTTACTTTACTAGTCAAATAGGAACGAAGTTCCCCGTTCGACGGAACTAACTGATAATATTTTGAAACTTGGCATAGATGTTTATTAAGACATACTGTTAAACATACTAAAAGTTCCATACTCTATCTATTGAGCCTTTAACCCTTCGAGTAGCGGCATAATTTCATGGCAGACTGCGGCAATTTATTAGAATTTCTTGCAATATCGTCGCGCTCCACAAAAAGTACTATAACTATGGAATAACTATAGCAGTCATAAAAATAATAACTGTGCGATGATCGCATTAAAATTTCGTATATAGAATATTGAAATCTCATTTTGTAAAACAATTAGATAATTATGAATGAGAAAGTCAAAAAAGTGAAAAAAACTCAGGATTTCTAAGAAATTGTAAATACTATCGTGATCTTCATTAAATTCTCTATCAAAGGTAATATTTTGTTTTGCTTATTTACATACAAAAATATTTAGATTTTAGGTCAATAAAACCAATAAAAATTTTGATGAATTCTTGAAACAAAAAATTATGACGTTTGACAATGGAATTTTACCAGATATATCCCGCGAAATGACGCGAAATTATTCTAGCGGCCGTCTATGTATCTATGGTAATAATGAGATATTTAGTATGGATTTTAGGATTCGTTCGAATTAGAAAATAATATTAATGTGCGCTCCGGGAGCAAGCCGCCAATAATGGTGGTTACGTAGTCAACGATGTTCTGATGTGCAACCAAATTTGGTCGTTACGTAGCGGAATGGTTAATAACAAAAGGCAGGGTTTTAATTCAAAAAGTTGTACTTATTCCCTAGCGTGATTGTCAGTTGCCAGTTGACTAGGCTATTTTCATATTATTCATATGTATATGATATGTAAAAATAAACACTTTTTGTAGAGAATTTTATAAGCTATATTTTTTACATGAAGCATAATTCCGATATCGCAAAAGTTAGCGAGTTATAAGCGAAAAACTGAACCGGGGCGCCATTTTTCCAAGATGGCGGCTCGAGCTCAACAGATCGAGTGTTTTAGTATGTTTAACAGTACGCATCAAAGAACATCTATGCCAAATTTCAAGCTATTACCAATTATTTCTGCTAAAATTTCTTATTTGACTGGGCTAAATATAATATACGTACGTACGGGGTGTTATTACTGCACGGGCTATTTTTTTGTGGGTGAATCAGTACAACGAAATAAACAACTTTTAACCCGTTGAGTATGAGTCAACCAAATCTGGTCGCAAAACAATTATCCGTCGAGTACGAGTCGACCAAATCTGGTCGCGCGTTTTTTTCACTTCTTTGACGTTCTCATATTTATTCATAATTATCTAATTGTTTTACAAAATGATATTTCAATATTCTATATTCGAAATTTCAATGCAATCATTGTGCAGTTGTTCTTTTTATGATTGGTGTAGTAGTTTCGTAGTTATAGTACTTTAAGGTCGATGTCGCCGAAAATCCTGCAAAAGAGACAGATGCATCCATGAAAATACCCATTTACTCCAAGGGTTAACTATTTTTTTTTGAAAAAAACTAAAAAAAGCGGGATTTTTTTTTTTTTTTTTTAAATTTTATTTTTTTATTTTATTTTTAAATATTATGAAAATCTATAATCACGATGCGCTATCTAGCGGTTGGCAAAATGTCGCTGATATTGTTTATTTACGACTTATTACCTACCGCTAGATGGCGCAGCACGCTCAAACGCTTCTCAAACCTTTATTTAACAGTCAACTTCTTCAAATTTTCAAAAAAAAAAAAAAAAACAAAAAATATTTTTTCCCAAAAAAAAAAATCCATAAAAATGTATTAAAAGTTGCCTACTACGTTGTACTGATTAACCCACAGAAAAAAAAGCCCGTGCAGTAATAACACCCCGTATAACAGCCAACCTTAACCTAATGGGAAAACATGTTTTACTATTAAAATAAGATAAAACTATTATTAACCCTTGGAGTAAATGGGTATTTTCATGGATGCATCTGTCTCTTTTGCAGGATTTTCGGCGACATCGACTTAAAGTACTATAACTACGAAACTACTACACCAATCATAAAAAGAACAACTGCACAATGATTGCATTGAAATTTCGAATATAGAATATTGAAATATCATTTTGTAAAACAATTAGATGATTATGTATAAATATGAGAACGTCAAAGAAGTGAAAAAAACGCGCGACCAGATTTGGTCGACTCGTACTCAACGGATAATTGTTTCGCGACCAGATTTGGTTGACTCATACTCAACGGGTTAAAATGGCTGATAATAAAATGGTTCAAGAGCCAGCGACTAAAAAGTGCAAGATTTTTGGAAAAGCTGATACTTTCAGCTCAGACAGTATTTTGGCCATAGAATGCCGTGGTACAGTCAGCAGGCCAGATTCCAGGACACCTGGCTCTGGCGTACTAGGAAATTTGTAATTTTAATTAGTACCTTTAAAGTGTTTTGGAAAAGCTGAAAATTCGTCACATGGAATTGTCAATTGGAAACATAGATTGACACACGATGAACCAAGTGTCCGCATAGTCACACTTATAGACGCGTGCTTTATAAACGCTGCTTTAAAATGGTCTAACCGCGAATGCTGACACTGAGCCGAAGCAGCACGCGCGTCAGAAAATTTCCTACTAACCTAATATTTGATTAGTAAAAAATAAATCATCAGCCCTCGCCCCACTTTCTGCCCGTAATGCAGCGTTTGGCCCCGCAGGTTGTCACAATTGATTCTAGAGTACCTCTTAAACATGACACCTCTGGATCTTGGCAGCCGCTCTAAAACTAAGAGCAAATGGACTGTGGAAACAAAACACAGAAACACCACACTCAAAAATTCTGAAACGGGTTCTAGAAGAAATACCTCTTCTGGACGCACCCATGGACAGAATAATATGCCATCATGTCTTTGATTGTAGATACAATATCCAACTCATTGCAGAACCAGCAGATCACTCGACACGGCGCGGCAGACGAACTGGCCAAAAGGGGATAAAAGAAAATAGCATATGGACCGGAACCCTTGATGCCCATACCCCAGGCCCAAATAAAAACATGGCTACGCAGAAACACCGATGAAACCTACCTTACAGAATGGAAAAAAAACGCAAACAAAGAACGCGGTTCCCGAAGTGTCTAAAAAACTTGCCCGCAACCTCACCAGATTAAAAGTCATAGGTACTATGATAGGCCACTGCCCCCTAAACAAACACCTGTTTACCATAGGTGTGACAGACAGCCCTCTATGCAGAGGATGAATGGAGGAAGAAGAAACGCCACAGCATGTGCTCATGGAATGCAGGAGCGTGGCAGAGCAACGGGCAAAAATACTACAATCTTCAGCATACAGCTGCCCAAACAGGCTGCTAACCTTCTGGGACAGCCTGGGCTGGCTGGAGTAACATAAATAGAAACATGAGCCACGCACAATGGCCCAATCAAGAGGCCAAGTGCGGGAAAAAGCCCAGACTAACTAACTAAGTTGAAAATCAGCTCCAGCTATAATACTAAAAATCGATACGTAAACTTAACTAGCTGAAAGTTGGTAGCACTGTCTGCTATCGTAGCGCAAAAACTCGATATCTCCACTTATCAACCGAATTACGTACAATTTTTTCAAATTCCTCGGCAGAAAAATCACCCATCAGGGAAAAGACGTCTCGGGCGATCATGTTATAGAGCATTTCAAAAGTTGCCTGGCGAAAATAGATGCCTTGCTAATTTCTGGCCCTCGTAAGGCCTGGATCTATGACAATTATCTAACGTCACATTTGTCATGGCCCTTTCTTATTTACGATTTTACCAAAACCCAACTGTCCCGTCTAGATGCACTGGTGACAGCTAGTTTAAAATCCTGGCTGTCCTTAGCCAAACCAGCTGACCCCTCGACTCTCTTCAGGTCCAAACAAAATTTTGGGCTAGCGCTTAAACTGCCCTCTCTGCTCTACGCCAACTCCAGAATAACCAAAAATTCGATTCTGTGCAATTCCAAAGATCCGGCAATATCGAAGCACGTAATAAGTGGCTGTAGTGATTCAAATGAACTACAAGCCCGCGTAGACTTCCACAAAAGGTTCCTTACTGGAATCAGCCAGAATGGCACTGGTCTGGGGTATGGCAGTACAACCACGAGCGACGTGGACTTGAAGAAGTCTCTTTTGCGGGGAGATTACGACAGCAAGAGTATGGCTCATGCTATTGGCCTTCAATGCCAGAATGATTGGACAACAATTGGTGACTTTTGCATTCCGCCTCCAATGCACTGGAAGGTAATGCTCTATGACTGGACGCCAGAGATGCTGAAATTTTATTTGAATGCCTTTCAGCATACACTTCCAGACCCCAGTAACCTCGCTCGTTGGAGCTTTGCCGAGGATAGTTCTTGTCCCCTCTGTAGCAATACCCCTTGCACAGCTAGGCACATTCTAGCTGGCTGCAAGGTGGCCTTAGATCAAGGACGGTACACTTACCGCCATGACAAAGTTCTCGCTGTTATTCGCGAGGTAATTAGTCTCTCAGTGGCTCGTGCCAACAAGGGTTTGACAGTATCCTCCAAACCCCCAATACAGTTTGTGCGGGATGGCTCTAAAGTCAAAAAACATTTAACTACAAAACCTTTCTCAATAATCGAGAAAGCTACAGATTGGATTCTGGAGGTTGATTCGGTCTCTAAGCAGTATAAATTCCCTGAAAGTCTCGGATGCACAGCCCTCCGTCCAGATATAACTCTTTACTCTCTATCTCGGAAGGTGGCTCTTATCGTAGAATTAACTGTTCCATGGGAATCAAATATCCCAAAAGACCACGAGTACAAATTAAATAAATACCATGATCTTGCAAATGCCGTAACCCGGAACGGCTTCACTGTTCACCTTCACGCGGTGGAAGTTGGCGCTCGTGGCCTGCCAGCTAAATCTCTATTTCACCTCTTTAAAGATCTTGGCCTTTCCAGAAAAATAATCAACTCTTTCTTAGAAAAATTATCTAAAACTGCGATTTGCGCATCTCAAATTCTATGGCTTCGAAGGGGGAGTGAATGGGTGGCAAGGTGAACGCTCACATGTGGCAAGACAGCTGTCCTAAACCTACCACAGCCGGTTCGTAAGTCCGGAATCCACTGCTCACCCCCCAGAAGTGTAAAAAAAATAGTATTATGATGGGCCCGACTCCGGTCGGTGAATTCCATGGCAGCTCCGTTTGTATTTATTTATTGTTTTTTTGAGTTGAAAAATTAGGTGCGGTGCATTACTAATTATTAAGTTTTTTTGCGATAAATAACTCTAAAAATGCAAAATGTCTGCCTAATTGGTTGACGAAATACATATTATTTTGTTTTTCGCTTAAATATATGAAGTTTTCAACGTATTTGTAAATTAATGAAGTAATTTTTTTTTCGAGAAATCATCAAAATTTTTATTGGTTTTTATGAGCTATATCTAATTATTTTTGTTTGTAAATAAGCAGAACGAAATATTGCATTTGATAGAGAATCTAATAAAGATCACGATAGTATTTACAATTTCTAAATAGGGTTCAGTATTTTTCCGTAAGACAAGTACAAGTTAGAAATGCCGATTTTTTTCACTTTTTCGACTTTCTCATATTTATTCATAATTATATAATTGTTTTACAAAATGAGATTTCAATATTCTATAAACGAAATTTCAATGCGATCATTGCACAGTTATTCTTTTTATGATTGCTATAGTAGTTCCATAGTTATAGTACTTTTTGTCGAGCGCAGCGATATTGCAAGAAATTGCCGCGGTCTGCCATGAAATTATGCCGCTACTCGAAGGGTTAAACTGTAGTAATTTTAACTCACCCAATTGGACCCATTGTGTATAAATGAAGTTTTGAGTCGGATTGCTCCCTTAAAGCGTGCAAAGTCACTGGCAAAAGCCAGTATATACTCACATAAAATTCAAGGCTCTTATTGAGATCGCTGTCTGTGATAAAGTTAACTGATGAAAGATCGGGGTTCATGCCGCCCGCCCCCATCAGTTCCATTACGGCCAGTTTGCCAGTTGCTTTGAATGTCACCCGAACATAGTCATTCAACTTCTTGCCTGAAAATCATTATTATTATAATTATTTCTTCTGAATTTTGGTGATAAAAGCTTTGCTGATACGTCCAGATCAGATCTCGTAAAGCTAGTCATAAGCAATATTAACAAGTTATTAGCTACAACTTGGGTTGTCGACTACAACGGGCGAGCCCGTCACCACAGGGAGTTTTAACGATTAGTCGTTCTATCGACCTGCAGTGAGCGTAGAAGACTTTGGACAAAACAATCCAGCGTCTAGCTACGCCACAACCCGTTAGAGACCAACGCCTTACCGCGAGATAGCCAGTTATGCTACCTGGCGGACCCGACTCTCGCGCCCTAACTTCCAATTTTGACCAGATTTCTCCGGTCTCTCGATTGGTTCCGAGTTCGAGGTCGCTTGCGCAGTCCTCTCCCTTACGAAGCGGTGAAACGGTGTATAGGTACCGAATCTATCGCGGACCATGGCGTCCTTTGCCCGCCTCTTACCCGGGATCGGATGGCCAATGGTCATTTCAAGAGCAGTCACCGTAAGGTACGCAACCACCCCCGCTCTATAGGAAACAATACAGCTTCCAGACTCCCCCGACTGTTAGTCGGACAGCACAATCGATTGGCTTGCGCCGCACGGTGTGCAGACCGTTCAGGAGCGCCAGAGGTTTGATTCCCAGGGGAAACTGACCAGGGCCAGAGTCCTACCCAGGTTCGCACCCTGTGCGTGGAGGCCGTCGGATGGGTGTTGACCCGTGAGTATGACCGACCCTGAACACATAGGTCTTCGTGGCCAACCAATCATGGGCCCGTTAGCTCCCAGTTATTAGCTACAATTGAGACTGTTTTTTAATTGATTAACAGAGCTTGCACTAATCACTTCGAATGGTAGTTTATTCCACAAGTACACCGCTCTAATGGCCGTTCTACACTTAGTCCGCAAATCGCGCGCGAAGCCGCAAAGGTGCGCGAACGCGTAGTGTGGAGCCGTTTCGCATATTCTTCGCGGCTTCGCGCCCTGTTCCCCGATTTTTGTTGGTTTTCTGTCCCGCGACAAAGGGTCTGCGAAGCACGAACTTAGTGCGAACGCGCATAGTCTCCACACTCGCGCGCCGCTCAGTTTACTGTCGGCAGCGTCGGTGTGTAGTCGAGTCTGTTCCTAATTAATATATTGCTGAAATTTCTTACAAAATTACCGTAAACTGGATGAAACAATTTTAACTGCAATTTCAATACTACTAAACCGAACACGTTTTTTGGGATGTAAATCGTAGATTATATGAAAAATATAAAAATCACGACGTGTCATTAGCGCCATGATGAAAATACATGTAGAAATTTTGATAAAAAGGGAATTCCTTGCTTATCTAGTTACAGAAATTACAAAAGTAAAGTAAAAAATCCTACTTGAAAAAAGCTCAGTTGGTTTGCATATGAAATAATGAATGGATGATTAAACAAAATTTGTTTTTACTTTTAATACATTCATAATTATAGTGCGCTATTGCGCACAACATGAGGGACACAGTTGAAGCTAATTTGACGTCCATCTCCTTCAAACGCGCGAATGAAACTACGGCGAACCATTGCGAGTGTGGAGCTTTGTTTCGCTCATCGCGAGTTTGCGGTGAATTCGCGCTGCAGTCGCGCGCGATTCGCGGACTAAGTATAGAGCGGACTTTTATGCAGTGTTCTTAAGAGGATTAGATTTACATTTTGCATGGTTGAATTTTTGCTGTGACCTCGAAGATTTGTGTCGAGGCTGAATTTGTAAATATTCTTTAACCCAGGTAGGTACTCATAATAATTTGTGAGAATTTCGTTGGAGTCAGTCGAAGTAATTCCAAGTGATCTTTCATTTTCCATTTTGGTTGTCCTTCGCTGCACCCTTTCCAGGGCGCTAATGAACCCAGTGCAGTTAGGCAATTTGTTATGTTTTTATAGCACTTTATTGTGCTATAAAAACATAACTTATTATTATTATTTATTTTATTAATTCCGTAGCCGGCGATTGGGGAGGGGGTCGCCCTCGCAGCCAATACGCTGCTGTCCATGCCGCTGGATCTCCTACTCCATTCTTGATTCGCTTCCATTCTTGACGATTTTTTGCCACTTCTCGAGCATTCCTAGCCGATAATCGTTGATTTTTAAGGTAGTCTTTGATGTTATTTAGCCAGGTTTTCTTCGGTGCCGATCGCTGAATTCTCCATTCTGTCGGACGGTCTCGCCAAAGAAGTTTACGTGGCAAGCGATTATCGTTCATTCGGCAAACATGGTCGAACCATCGTAGTCGACGTTTTTGTACTTCTTCTTCGATCGTTGTTACTAGATCGCATCTTTCTCTAATGGTCTCGTTTTGAATTCGGTCGCGGAGTGAGACACCGAGAATCTGCCTCAAGCATCACATTTGGAAGACTTCGAACTTTTTGAGGTCCGATTGTAGTAACGTCCACGTTTCCGATCCATAAAGAAGAATGGGAAGAACCGACGTTCGGTATAGTCGTACTTTGGTTTTGATGGTAATATTCGTTCGCTTCCATATGCACCACTTGAGCGAGGCGAATGTTGCTGTCGTCTGACCGATCCGGCTATGGACATCGGCCGTCGATGCCACTTTCTTTTCCGTAATTAACGATCCTAAATACTTGAATTGTGGGACCTGTTCGATTTGGGTTCCATCGAGGTAAACGCTGGCCTTCGAACCGTCCGTAGTGAGCACTTTGGTCTTATCCGCGTTGATTTTCAATCCATATGATTGAGCAATTCCGGATATGTCATATAAAATGCCCGTTGCTTCGGCATCAGTGTCAGCGAAAGCGGCGCTATCATCGGCGATCATCAAATCGGTTATGAAGTTTGATTCGTCGTATCTAACTCCGCGCCGACCGTCGAATTCTCTCCGCATAATCGTAACGATCACCACGTTAAAAAGTAGCAGCGATGTGACGTCTCCTTGTCGAACACCAGTTTGAATCGGGAAATAGACAAATCGTTACGGATTCGAACGCTGCTGGTTAAGACATTGTACGATGATTGGAGAAGTTTAATGATTTTTGGTGGCACGTGTTCTGTTTCATATTCATTAAGTTATGTTCAAAAACATAACTTAATGAATATTACACTGGTTTCATTAACTGGACAGCTCTAGCAATAGCTGTCTTGCCAAATGTGAGCGTTTACTTTACCACCCATTCTTTCCCCCCTTCGAAACCACAGAATTTGAGATGCGTAAATCGGAGTTTTAAATAAATTTTCGTGATATAATAGGGTATAATATAATAACAAACGATTTTTTTAACATAACTCTTACTATTTTAATATTATTTACAGAATCACGTCAATTTTTAATTTAATATGCAGGTATCAATACGTAATAATTACGCACTTAAAATTGAGATAGACTAATAGATGGCATTATTTTATTATTAGACTAATAGATGGCCTATCCGAATTATTTCTGTGATATAATCAGCATATTTATGCAAATGTGATAGATGGCACTAATAATTGAATGTTATTATTGTTATCGTTGGTTAAATTATTGGGTTTTATAATTAATCAGTCCTTTATAAAAACCGTTCATTATTAGAGTTATTATAGATGGCCAAATAAACTGCTGTTAGTTTCGCCGCTGCCTGCATATGCCTGCGCAAAAGGGTTGAAAAAACATGCTGTGACGTTCAGCAATCTAATACCGTATATTTATATTCAATGGTACAGGGTTCGATTCCCTGCTGGGCCACCAATTTCTATCGGGATATTAACGGAATCGCATTTCAATTCTGTCCATCGAATGCAATAACAAAACACACACTTACACACATTTTACACACACACATACATATAAACACTTCATACTAGGGTTGGTTGTTAGACATCGTCGTATAATAAGCGGATTCATTGTGAAATTTAACAATAAAGAGCAAAAACAAACATCTTCAATGAGGGTGACATAAAATTGTGGAGTCTCTCAACTTACATATTTCATCCAGCATCTCACTCATATGAGCTTCTGATTTCCCTAGAGGTACCCTGTTCTGATGCATATTCCCTGATGGATCCAGTCTGTAGTTGCCTACCTGTAAATTAAACAATTACTACATAATTACAAAAAAAAGTTTTATGAGTCACCCCAAGACTTTTCCAGCAAGTGAACAAGCCCCCTCCCCTCCCTTCCAACCCCCCCGCCTCGAGCCTATCCCATCCCCCCTGCCCTGATAGTGATTGTGTTTGATTAATCCCTTCAGTAATCATTAAAAAAAATCTCTTCTGTGTCGTTCCCTCATTACTGAGGATCGTGGCCACTAGACAACAGTTTGCCTACGAGGCTCCTCCACTTCGACCTGTCTTCTGCATGGTGGGTCACAGATTGTATTGACCCTTTTGTAACTTCTTTGATGAGGTCGTTCCATCTGGCCGGTGATCTGCCTCTGCTTCTTCCTTCCTCCACTTGACCCCCGGAAAGCATTTTTTCCAGATTCTCCAGGTTTCTCCTGGCAACATGACCGAAGCACTGCAGGAACATTTTCATGCATACGGTGGAGAGCCTCACTTGGATGCCGAGTTCTTCCAGGACAGATGTGCTGGTGCGGGGTGCTGTCCATGGGATTCCTAGCATATTATGCCAACACCACATCTCCAGTGCATCAATTTTAGTGCGTATCCGAGCCTTCAGGGCCCATGTCTCCGATGCATAGGGAAAGATCGAGAAAATAAAAAAATAAAAAATAAAAATGAAAACAAAAACACATTTTTTATGAATGAATTTTATTTACTGTACATACATATATTCTGCATACTCCTGTTCCTAAAACATCCAAGCTTTTAACCGCAAGTGATATCCACCCTATCAGTATCACTCCCGAATGTTTCGGGCAAAAATAAATACAATTCATGTTATGTGGAAGCGAGACAAAAGACAGCTACGAAGAATCAAATGAGGTACCACTCTCCCACTATCTCCCTCTCTGCAAATCGGGCCTAACCAAAATCATGGAGAAAGTGGTTCTTGGACAAACTAACAGGTTCGGAATTAAGACCCCAGTACCCCAGTAACCTCGCTCGTTGGAGCTTTGCCGAGGATAGTTCTTGTCCCCTCTGTAGCAATACCCCTTGCACAGCTAGACACATTCTAACTGGCTGCAAGGTGGCCTTAGATCAAGGACGGTACACTTACCGCCATGACAAAGTTCTCGCTGTTATTCGCGAGGTAATTAGTCTCTCAGTGGCTCGTGCCAACAAGGGTTTGACAGTATCCTCCAAACCCCCAATACAGTTTGTGCGGGATGGCTCTAAAGGCAAAAAACATTTAACTACAAAACCCTTCTCAATAATCGAGAAAGCTACAGATTGGATTCTGGAGGTTGATTCGGTCTCTAAGCAGTATAAATTCCCTGAAAGTCTCGGATGCACAGCCCTCCGTCCAGATATAACTCTTTACTCTCTATCTCGCAAGGTGGCTCTTATCGTAGAATTAACTGTTCCATGGGAATCAAATATCCCAAAAGACCACGAGTACAAATTAAATAAATACCATGATCTTGCAAATGCCGTAACCCGGAACGGCTTCACTGTTCACCTTCACGCGGTGGAAGTTGGCGCTCGTGGCCTGCCAGCTAAATCTCTATTTCACCTCTTTAAAGATCTTGGCCTTTCCAGAAAAATAAACAACTCTTTCTTAGAAAAATTATCTAAAACTGCGATTTGCGCATCTCAAATTCTATGGCTTCGAAGGGGGAGTGAATGGGTGGTAAGGTGAACGCTCACATGTGGCAAGACAGCTGTCCTAAACCTACCACAGCCGGTTCGTAAGTCCGGAATCCACTGATCACCCCCCAGAAGTGTAAAAAAATAGTATTATGATGGGCCCGACTCCGGTCGGTGAATTCCATGGCAGCTCCGTTTGTATTTATTTATTTATATTATTTATGATAAGGAGTGAAGATACTTCTGAGGATGGCACACATTTTATTACATTAATGACGCCGCTTTGGCCTGCCGGCAAGCCAATACCTCAAGCCAAATTAGACGATTTGATCAGCATGCTCTATCTTATTCCTGCTGACGCCAATGATTTTTATCTTAACTTAAATGGTTCCTCTGATATAAATGAGGATATTGACGGATTTAATAGTGTAATGGAATTTGAAATTGAACAAAACGAGTAAATTGTGAAATCCCGAAGCCAACATTATTATAAAAATATGTAACGAAGTAATTTTAATTTTTATAATAAAACATCCAATCCACATTGACTGTGTTTGTGTTGATTTATTTGAAAACTACTATCCCACATGAACAAAAAAACCAGGGTTGGCTTGATTTTCCCCAACCCGAAAAAACCCACTGGGTTAAATTGGGTAAAACCCACCTGAAAAAACCCGAGGATTTTTGACGAATGTGGGTTTTTGAAAAAATACTTGTTCATAATAATTAAATCAATGAACGGATATAGCATTTATATTATATTTTATCAAAAAGAAAGAAAATGGATGTATTTGTGACACACCTAGTCTGTTCCGTAATTTACTGACTTTAATGCAGAACTGGTCGGACAAGTGTATTGCCGACTACTTTTGGCATGATTTATAATATGACCTATGGATAATATTGTTATGTGGATAGGCAGCAGAAGATGCAAATACACAGTAGAACACTCAACTTGATTTATTACAAAACTATTACAATACTCTTCAAGCGACAAAGACCCTTCAAATACACACTTCAATGTACACTATTTAGTTCTAAAATCGTTTGCACTACTACTCAATACTTTCGCGCCAAAACAGCGCCACTAGCGGTTGTTAGTGTTAACTCTTATCCTGTTGTGAAAATAAAGGGAATCTCCCCGACAACTGACAATAACGATTTTCGGATGAATTCCCTTCATGGTAGTGTTACAACTTTATTCAGTAGTAAATAGTTTTGGATTGGGAGAAAGAAATGCAATAAAATGGTAATAAAATAAAGTTAAATGTAAAATTAAAATATAATAATTTAAAATTCTCATTAACTCCGAAAAAACCCAAAATTCCCCAAAAAAGCCCGAAAATCCCCGAAATAACCCACTGGGCAGATATTTTTTGATAAAACCCGGGTTTTTGCCAACCCTGAAAAAAACAGCTACTAGAATCGATAATTTTAATGCTAAATCTGATAAGAAATAGCGGAGGACATGCAATATTTCAAAACATAAAATTTACAAATTTACATAGAAAAAAAATTTTTTTAGGTAGTTCTTAACATAGCCTAATAAAAAAATTACCTAACTAATTAACTGCGGAAGTTATTTTAAAAACTTCCTCACGGGGTGCGTAATTAAAATGAAGCGATGACGAGTAGACGTCGAATGCAATACAAATGGTGCCATAATAAATTTTACTTATTAAGGTTATAAAGGTTAGCTTCTCTGAACGTTCTTGAACAACTCATTGTGCCTTTCGCTGGTTTTATTGGAGAAAATTTCTTGCTTTTGCAAGATAATGCTCGTCCACACGCTACTGGCTTTATTACTCGGTACCTTCGGGAGGTCCGTGTGCAAGCAATGTGGTAGCCCGCCATGAGCCCTGATTTAAATTCGATCGAGCATGTATGAATACACTTAAAAAGACAAGTGAGAAGACGAAAGTTTGCCATAAGTATCATTTGCGAGCTGACAGAGGCTATACTTGAAGTACGGGATGGTATTCCTCAAGAAAACTTTAAAAAACTCGTAGTCTTTTAAACATCATTGTGAAGCCGTGTTAAAAAGTAAAGGGGGAAATACCCCTAATAATTAAAAAATAAATTATATTGTATTGTTTCTTTTTATTTCATTTTTTAATTAATTTACGCAACACATTTAAATTTGAGATTTTTTAAAAAAACACTTTTTTGCGTCTTTCGGGAATACCATGTAAAAACTGGTAACCCATGGTATTTTTTCTTTGCTTAAGCTCTTTTACAATAAATGGCATCATCGAAAATATATTTGTTTTGATTATACACTTTCCAATTAGATATTTTCCGGTGGCCCGTTTATTTTGCTCGCCAGTGTAATATATAATATGTCAGTTTTTATAATATGTAATATACCGGTTAATATATCGGTTAATATAATATAAAAAAATACCATTCGTTATAAAAACTCAATATTTGTGTAAGATACTACTACTGCTGCTACTGCTGCCGCTGTCGCGTCTTCCGCCAATGCAGCAGCAGCAGCAGGATTAGAAGCAGAAGTATGGATATATACATATATCGCTTATTTATTAAGGCTGAATAAAGATTATTGCAGATTCAGAATCAGCTTAGTGAATCAGAGAACGACAAAAGATTATTGCAGATTTGGAATCTGCATGGCGAATATAGTACGGTGACGTTTAAAAATCAACATTCCAGGAGAGGTTCCTATACTGCAGTTATACCAAAAAAACTAAACAGGTGTTTATGTATTATTTAAAAAAAAAACTAACTCAGCCTACCGAAATGTATGGGTTTTACGCGTCTTTGATTGCCCATATCTCACTTATTTATTAAGATCAAATTAATAATTATTGCAGATTAGGAATCAGCATGGTGTATATTGTCAGGAGACGTTAAAAAATCAACAATCTAGAAGAGGTTTCTATACTGCAATAATACCCAGGTTCATATAATGCATTAATACCCATTAAAGGATCTGTGTATATATTAAAGGCTGGATAACTTACCTCTACAGTTTTCCTTGGGTCTATTTTCCTAAGGCCGATTTCGAATTCCATTAAAGTCGTTCTGCAAACTGCAAAGCAAGCGCAAATTAAAACAAAAAAAAACAGGAAATCGTAAATTATTTAAAAATAAGATAAAATCTCTACACACCGAGACATCTTAAATTCTTCGGATCGATTTTTCCCGAGCTGACCGCCGTAGCGCCCAAAAACAAAAACACAGCCAACAATTTCACACCCATATTTTCGATTTTTCACAATTAATTAAGCGTTTACGCTGCACGCACCAATCACAATTATACTTTAAGAGGGAAATGAAACCGATAGCATTGAAAATTCAACGTGGAAAACCCGTTATCACAAAAAACACGAAGCTTTTTTTCATTGGTCCATTTTTGAGAAGCCGTCAGATAACGCCAGCCATGACGTTCCAATTCGAGTATTACCAGTAAAATATTATATTACATTACAAATCGTCGTAAATATACATTTATAACATGCATAAATCTGAGCTTTTTTATCTGTATTTTATTGTATGTTTCGTAATTTTAAAATTATGCGGATGTAAACATTTTGCCATACGCGCTTCCGTCCGCTCGCGGTAAACAGGAAGTAGGGCGAGTCCACTTTCAAAAGTGCTACATTTCGTCATTTAAACAACTGTTTCGCAGCGTTTTCCCGACATCTATGCGCGCTTTGTGCTGTGAAATAATAAATAGTAGATTTTTAAAACGGCATTCATTCATTATTGAATGGTTTGCAGTGAGATTGATGTAATGCGCATCGAGTATCCATATACGATTTTATACCGATACGTATGTTATCATGGCGCTGAGAATAGACTCGCCCGAAATATCTCGGCGCGTAGATTCGAGAGGGGATACCTATACGATAACCGCTTATCATACGATAATAATAATTACAATGATTTTGTTTTGATTATGATTGTTTTAGTCAAAAATCCAATATATGAAATAGATTTGGATAGTGCTGAATCCATATTCCAATGCGTATAATGCTGTAATATAAAGAAAAATATCCTTTGACAGGATGTCGACATTTGCCAAAAAGTGTAATTTTATTTTTATCGACGAAGGCTATATTGCTAGATCTAACCATGATTTAAATTTTAACATTTTTAGTATACGATTATCTACTTGCGTGGCTATCACATTATTACTAGGATAATTATGGTCATAGACATTGGTCTATTTTTTCTAATTATTGATAGTTCTAATACCTACTGACTATACAATTTTCAAATTAATGTATATAGTCACAACTACCACGATAGTCAATTTCCCATAAATATTTACATTACTGAGAATATTAGATGCCTACCTACTTCAATAGAATATATTGTATTGTATTAATTATCAGATGATTTGAAAGATTGCAGACTTTAATTTGGTTTTGCCTTTTTGGCGGGTTGTAGGAATATGATGCTTTTTCCGAATCTGTTAAATATTTTTAAGAATAAATGGTAAATTGTTATATTTCATCTGGTACTGACATAAAGCATTGTTTTTTGCAATATTGGTCAAAGGTATTACGAAACTAAACGCATAACTTAATGTATACAGTAATATATAATCGTCCAATGTTGACTTTTGTAATCGTACTTTCATGGTTTCGTTATTTTTATGTGGTACCATTGATTAAATGGCGTATTAGATTGCCCAGCGTCGTACTACGTTTTGGCAACTAGGATTTTACTACGAAACACAACGTGTATATGGCAATCATAGTTCCAAAAATATAATCTCTTGGTGACTTTCGTGGTATAATAATATGGTGGCGCACTATTATTGGCGTTCTAAACACGCCTAAACGGTAGATATAAAATAATAATATCAATCAAACGAATCTTGAAATCATATCTCTTATTCATTTAATATTATTTACATAAATATGTCACGTTTTAATTTGGTGTACAGATCTCAGTACGTAATACTTACGCACTTTAATGTAGTTCGATAGACTAATATATAGCATTCTATATTTCCATATTATTTCTGTGATATAATCCAGGGTTGTTGCTGATGCAGGTTTTTTAAATATCAGAGGATGCTGATGCTGATTTTTTTATATAAATATCAGCTGATGCTGATTTTATTATATCCATCTATGATTTTTTTATTAAAAGACATAATATTATTAGATATTTTAAATGAAAAGTCAGTTATATTACTTCTGTGACTTTTAATTATCAAAAACAATCCTTACATTTTGAATAGGGAAAGTACCATTACCTAACATACAAAACGAAAATACAATTGGCGCTTAACCACCCAACTTGAAATTTTATTAAAGGTAAGTTATATTTTTAAAACAATAGCTGAGCTGCCTTTTCAGATTACAGTCGATTACGGGAAAGCATATATATAATAATTCCGGTACTGCTGGATAATTGTTCGCTAGGAACACTTGCCGGCGAAGATGACAGCATGCGCATGCGGCTAGAGCTAAGCTCCGCCCTTTAAGGTCATGTCACTAGCAGATTATCAGCAAACAATAAAAATCAGCATTGATTAATGTGTATGCTGATGCAGATGCTGATATTGAAACCAATGCTGATAATCTGCTGATGCTGATGCTGATATTCGAAACAACCCTGATGTATTCAGCCTATATAAACAATGAGATAATTGGCACTAAAAATTTTATATTATTGTTATCATTGGTAAAATTATTAAGTTTTATAATCAATTAGTCCTTCATTAAAAAAACATTATCAATGTTATTATATGCCACGCAGAAGGGTTGCCAAATCGTACATTAGAGAAGCAATCTAATGCCGTACCTATGTGTATAATCATTGGTACCATGACGACATTAGTTAATCGTACTCAAAAGACTGTTTATTTTTATGAGGTACGATTATTAATGTTGAAGAAATAGTCATCTCCAGTTTGCAACGCCGTTCGGCTGGGCTCACCAGTTCTGAATCGGACGCCACGGGGGAAGATGCGTCGCTCTTCCGCGTGCGCTCAATTCTTTCCAAAAAATCTCTATTTCGAGTTTGATTCGGTTACGCTGGTGAAAGTGTTAAAGACCTATAAGTGAAGGCAGCGGAGCGTCGTGAGAAAAACGTAAGTTACATCAGATCTTTTGCCGGTAAAAGGAGAGCAGTGCGGCTTCAATCGTTCGTTCGCTCGCGGGACGAACGCCAGTATGGTGTTGTGCCGTAACCACTTTTTGATAACGCTCATTTTCGCGTCCGCGCGTCGCCGCGGCTCTCGATCCGAATCACGCGAAAATATTTAGCGCGATCGTTTTTTCTGTAGGGGTTTCGCTCACGCCGTGCGATTTCGTCTTCGGGAGATTTGTTTATCGTTTGCTGCTGGGGAAATTGACCCGTTTGTGCATTGGTGATAAAGGTGAAATTCGCTCGGCAAAGCGGCGTTGGCATTGTTTGTCTATCGATTCGAGCAGCGGCCAATGGCGGCCGCAAACTGGTGCGACGTTGCCGGTTCTCGCTAGAGACGAACCCGCAACGGACCACGATAATCGAATTCGACGCAATCGAATCGCTCTGTTTCTCACCAGATTCTGCTTATCCGAGCTTATGTCTTATTAGATTCTCGTGAAAAGTGGTTTCGGGCTTCGACGATGAAAAAGGGGTTTTCGCAGTAACTTTTAAGCGATTCAAGTTAACTTTGTCGTTTTTTTTTTTACAAAGGAAACGTCTTTATTTTAGCGTCTTAATCGCCTTGATATGATACCTGATATTATTAGGTAACCTTAGTTATAAATAAACCACGTGTAATCGCTGGCGCGATAGTCGGGTTTCCGAAATCGGTTTTCTTTCGATATCGTAAAATTTCGATTGTTGTTTTTTTTCATGTAGAGCATCGCTAGTGTGGGCTTGCCTTTTGCATTGTCCGTACCGCGTCTCTTCCTGCATTTCGTGCGCGTCCTCGCCTGGCTCGGATTGTCCGTATTTTCTGCGATAACTCCTTCCGTGTTCCGATTGTCGAGGCGTGTTCTGTTTAAGTGGCGTTTTGCGCGGCGTAATGTCCGAAATTCCGAAAATAGCTAGGACGTGGCAACGAATTGCTTGCGGGAGGCGATCGCAGCGTTGCCGCATCTCGCCGCCTCTTTTGTTCCCACCGTTCGGTGACATTTTCGCTGGTCGAGAGATTGTTGTTATGTTATGGCGGGCTCGAAGATCGATCGGAGCGAGGGCGCCGCCCAAAACAATGAAAAAACCGGATTTCTTAATGGAAAAAGTCGCAAAATCGACCGTAAAGTGTGTGGCGCAGAAAAACCGACGTTTTCAGGTGAAAATCCGCCGAAAATGTCTTCCGAATGGGCAACGCGCCACCCCTCCGAACTTTCTCATTTCAGACCATTAAAACCCCCCCACCAGATAAAGGACCATGTTTCGGAGACCTCCTTTTCACCTTACGTAAATCGGTGCGTTTCAAAAAGTCTTATGATTTGTTTCAGATCCTACATTGCATTTTTGTTGTGATTTTTTTCCATAATGACCAATATTCCCACACTATAGAATCAGCTAAAGTGCAGGATTTAGCTTCTGGAGCATTCCATCGTCAAGGGTAGGACATTTGCCATTGGTATTTATGCAATTTAGCAGACTCTTTCTACATTGAAGTTGTTTTGAAGTAATTATATTCATCACAATGATTACGAATCTAAAAATCTAACTGATAACTATAAATAAATGAGATATAGTCATTGAAGAAGCGACAAACACCTATATGGCAGTAGGTCAGCGTAGTTTTTAAACCCTAGATTACTAACCTTATTTTTCGATGCTTGATACTAACCTTTGTTGTTTCGACTACGGTTTTTAATCAAGGGGGTTAAAGGGTTTTATTAAAGTAAACTGTATACATATTTGTTTTTATTACCATTGCCAAGTATTTATATTTGTATTAATTATATGGCAAATTTATTAATCAAACAGCCTTACGAATGAAAGCATAGTTTTCATGCAAAATCAACAATTGTAACATTTTTAAAGCTCTTACTTATTATTATTTGTATTGAAATTGTGAGAAAAAACCTTATATATTATAAATATCGAATCTTATAAACTAGTGAAATATAGATTATGGTGAAAATCTGGGAAATAATACATTTGTGACAATGTCAAGTTTATGCTTTCCGTACAGCGATTTATTACACTTGGTGCAACTATTCTTAGTCATCCTTCGGCGGAGGGACATAAGGCATATAATTTCCTTTTTCTGATGATCTTGACCTGGAAGTTGCTGCTGGATCAAAGTAGAAACTTCTTCATCATAATCCGTTCCAAAAGCTGGATCAACCTCAACGAGATCTTTTCTCTCACTCCTTGTTGAATTTTTGACATCGCTTTCGCCTTCTAATATTAACTGACGAATTGTATCTAAAACAGCGAATTATAAAAAGCATTGAACATAGATAATACGTATCTAGGAAAGAAAAAAGAATGCAAAAATACACAAACCAAAAGTACAAAATATAGCATTACTACTAATCTTCGTTGAGTCGACGAGCTATGGTTGTTGCTGTAATGGCGCACATGAGCCCGCTACACTCGAAATAGTACCATCCGTCGCGGGGGCAACGGGTTGACTACGATTAGCAGCAGTATAGAAGAGATGCGATCGCGTGCGTAGAAGTTTTTTATGCGGTTTTTTTAATTTTGCGTTGTCAAATCGCAAAGATTCATAATCTAGGGTTAATGCTTCATAAACATCTATATGACAGTAGGTTTTAAGTACAGTGGGTGATCATATTATTAGAGCCACTCGGTGAAAAACATATTTTTTGAACTTGCACTATAATAAAAGCATAAAACTAAAGAAAATAATCATAATTTCTTTATTAACGTGTTGCATAGGAGTCTTATTGATAAAATAAAAACATAAATTACGTCTTTATATTCATATTTATTTATTTAATAATAATTGAATAAAAATGTGATTAATATTTAGTTGAACCGCCTTTTGCAGCAATCACAGCTTCAATCCTTCTAGGCATACTTTGTATGCATTTCATGCAATTTTTTTTTATTTCGTCACTCCTATGCCATACTTCTATCAATTGCTCTATTAATTGCCGCTTGTTTGTGATGAGATCCCTGGAAATGTTCCTTTTCAGCAGTTCCCAAAGGTTTTCAATAGGGTTGAGGTCTGGGGAATTTCCAGGCCATTTCAAAACCCTAATATTTTTTTCTTCTAAGAATTTTGTGACTTTTTTGGCCTTGTGGCATGGAGCTGAGTCATGCATGAACCAAAAATCACCATTTGGATACCATTCCTCAACTTGGGTAAGCATCTTGGTATCCAAGACCTTGATATATTGGTCTTGTCTCATGGTGCCCTCCACAATGTACAAGCGACCAGTACCTTGGCTACTGATGACAGACCACACCATAATGCTTAGAGGGTGTTTCACTCTTTTTATTATGCAGTCATTGTGGTACTTCTCTCCAATTCGTCTCCTCACAAACTGTGATTTATCAGACAGAATCTGAATTGAAGATTCGTTAGAGAAACATACCTGAAAAATTAAGGGGATCTGTTAATACCTGAATAACAATTTATAATTGTGTACAAAACGATGAATTTACCTTTTCCCAATCTTGAACAGTCCAGTTTTTATGATCTTTCGCCCATTGCAATCGCTTTGCCATCATGGCGGGCGTAAGCAATGGCTTTTTTGCTGGACGCCGACAGATAAGCCCAAGATCATTAAGACGACGACGAGCCGTCATGGGTGATATATTTATTTTAGCATCCTGAATCTTTTTTACTAGCAATTTCAGAGGTGCCTTTCTGTTATTTGTGCAAATATTTCTTATTTGGCGCTCATCTCTAGGTGTGGTTATTTTTTTCCGTCCACATTTTCCCCTTCGTTTCGAAGTTAAATCGATATTAGTGTCCAGTTTTTTCTTAATTCTATCAACAGATGCCCTTGAAACGCTTGAAATTGATGAAATCTGTCTATTTGAATGATCAGTATTTAAAATAAGAGTTTTAACCTCACTAATTTTCCTAGGAGAGAGGTCCTTAACTTTCCCCATTACTAAAATAACCTAAAAACAATAAAAATATTTAAAGCCTATTATTTTTTGAGAAATATGGCTTTAAAACACTATACTCTACTTTATATTATATATTACATACCTCAAAAATAATGTGACACACACAAAAAGTCAACAAAATGTTTTTAAAACGCAAAAACTATGGATCAAACAGATGGAACACAAACGGCGACAAACTGTTGAATGACAGCACACTCACAAAATGGCGTCCTAGCAATGGTTATTGTTGCCAGAGATAAAAAATAACTTGTTTGAAACGTACTAGTATCATCTAGAAATAAAAAAAAGAGATACACAACATAGTTATGAATTTTTCATTGAAATATTTGCAATATAACTGATTATTTGTCAGTTTTCACAAGTGGCTCTAATAATATGATCACCCACTGTACATATTAACCTCTCACATCGCGAAGTTAAAATTCGGCCCATTCGGCCGTCCCGTTTGTTTTGTCAGTTTGGCGCGTGAAATTGGCGAGAGTCGATGGCCTTGAGGAAAACTATCATAAGTTATAAACCACTATACGGATCATAAAAAGAATAACTAAAATGACCGCATTGAAATTTTAAATATAAAACATTATAAATTTATCTCGTAAAACAATTAAGATAATAATGAATAAATATTACTATGTTGGTGAACTGAAAAAACTGGCATATAAAATCATTTCGATGTTTTTATAACAAATTACGGAAAATATGCAAAAATTGTAAATACAGTTAATATGTTCTTTATTAAATGCTTTACCAAAACAATTATTTTGTTTTATTTAATTGCATACAAAAATATTTAGTTATTCAACCAAGAAAAAATTGATGTATTCTCTTAAAAAAAATTTTTTTAATTTTTAATTTGTGACTACTTACGGTTTTTTTTAATATGAAATTCTTTCAAAATAACTTTTTTACTGCATCATACTTCTTAGAAAATTACACCAGAATTTTCAGCTTTGTCTGATATTATAGAAAAATCTAAAGTTTTGAGAGTTGGCGTCCACAACTTGATAATAAACTTTGCATGCTCATAATATAAAATTGTTTATATTTTTTTAAATATATTGTGTCATTATATACTTATTATATGTAAAACAACTAATTATTATACTCCAAAAAGTCACATTTCATCGAAAAACTATAGAAAATCGCACTCAAGTATGGTAATTCTCTCATAGTAATTATCAAAACAAATTCATTTTCGCGAGCCATATTACGAAGCAATTTATAATTTTCAAAATACGGCTTATTATGTGATTACTTAGGATGTAAATGAAGCAATACCTATTTTATTAGCGAAATAAAGCGATATTACGGCATTTTCCGCAATATTTCGTGATAATTCATAAACATTACAAAACACAAAATGCTATCTTCTCCCGGCGCTGGACCTTCTCTAGAAGATCGATATCCTTCCTAAAGTATGGATTCCAGATCTGATAGGCGTGTTCCAAAATGGGTCTTACAAATGACATAAGATTTTCAGCATCAGTTCCTCTGATATGGTGAAAAGCTTTTTGAATTAGGAACAATAGAGTTTGCTTTTTTTTTACCAGTGCAGTCACCAATGCAGTTCTTCCCATTTTAGGTCTTCGAT
The DNA here is from genome assembly GCA_944548615.1 of Micropterix aruncella. Taxonomy (NCBI): domain Eukaryota; kingdom Metazoa; phylum Arthropoda; class Insecta; order Lepidoptera; family Micropterigidae; genus Micropterix; species Micropterix aruncella. The sequence continues at coordinate 15,024,001 of OX155977.1, forward strand.
GACTTATGCCAAGATCCCTTTGTGATTTCACAGCACTAAGACAGCTGTTTTCCAGAAAGTACGGCTGCTTAGGGTTCTTTTTACCGAGATGAAGATATAGCAGATAACCCCTGGGGGGTCGCAAAGAGAGACCTGGGGGTGACAGGCTGTCTAAAAATAAAAATGTTAATAATACAAAATATTTATTTATCTAATATGCTTCGGAAGCGAAGCATATCTAAGGCTCGGCTCAAACGAGCCCCCGGCCCCACCCAGCGGTGGCTGTCAAGTGCGATGATTTGCGTGGCGAGTGAGAGATAGCATGTGGCGGCCACTGGCCGCTCTGCGAGTCAATACAAAATATATGAAAGCATGTCAGCTACTTGTCACTGACTATTTGTGGCTGTGGCCGGTGGTTTGTTTGCACCGAGCCTTATATGCTTTTGTAGAATATTTATCTAATATGCTACAAAATGTCTATTTATTTACAGATTTGGAAGAGAAACATTTATTATATATTTTGCTATTGCTATTACAAAACTTTATGTTGATCTAAGATAGAAACAGCCACAGCTTCGAAATGAAAAACAATTAAAATGGATGTGGTTTTTGACATTGTTTTTACAAAAACTTTATTTAGGATCGAGAGATCTAACTTACAGTCTAGGGGGGTCGCCTAAGGATCGAGAGATCTAACTTACAGTCTAGGGGGGTCGCCTAAGAGTTTTTTTTTTTTACCAAAAAGGGGGTCGTGATCTAAAAAACACTATCATTTAAGACTCCCTGTAAGTCTACATAATCGGTCTGGTGTGCATATTTTGGCATCTAGCCTTTATTAGATTGAATATGCAGTCGAGCGGCACTGTCTAATGAACTGTAAAGTCCATGAGAATAGCGGCCTTCAGCTTAAAGCTAATTTCGCTCTCTTGTGATAATGAGTAATAAGGAAAAGGTATATTGAACTATATTTGGTGTTAAAGCTGAGGGGGGGAGTAGTAGATCATAGACCAAGTAGTTTGTGAAATCATTGTGGACATCATACAATCATTTTAATAAAATATTTTATCAGATTTTAAAATGAAAACATTGTTAATTGAAACACTGACTAATCGTAACACCTGGGTGGCCATGCATGCCAATCGGCGTTTTTATTATTATCCATATTATATCCGTATTTATTCAATTATTGGCCTTATTTCTCCCTCCACTGCGGTAAAAGCCTGTCATTGAAGCCTGCCATTGAATAAGCCACCGTTATATATTAGTATGCTTGCATACACCTTCTACAAACAAATTTTCGAGGGCTTCGAAAGTTTTGCATGGAATGACTGGCTTCTGAAAGGTTAAACAAAGAAGACAAAAGGGGACCTGAGTGATACAAATAAAAATCTCACAAATTATTATCACATTACAAATCACCCAAGCTAAAGAATATTCACCCAATTAGAAGCAGTTAAAACTAGGGCTTCCGATCCCGCATGCAGGATCTCGGTATAGGCAAGATCAAGCATTTTCAATGATGCCGGATTGCGTATAATGGGATCCCGCATTTTTCGATAAAAGTGGTTATCAGTGAGTAGGTAAACATAGGCATGCCTAAAGTTAAAAATATTTATTAAAACAAGTACGAAAATAAATTTACTTTGCATTTTGGAAATGTTTTCGCAGGAAACGGAACATTCCCAAAGTTTAGTCAGCCAAACTACTTCGTGTCTTATTGGCAAGATAACCAGTAGCGGAGAACGCCCGTTTTATACTAGCGTTAAATATCTACCCATAGAACCACCCGATTCATAAAGTGTCATCTCTTTCTTTATGATGGTTTCGATAAGAGGAATTCAAGCGGGCGATCAAATACTTGTCACGAGAGAGTTTAAAGTTTGCTCTAGCTCTTCTTGCAATATCAGAGCTCGAGTAGCCGTGTTCTCTTCCGTGTTTGCAGCATCAACAGCTTGACTCTGAACATTATTTTCCGCCACAACAGAAAGAGGCACTTCGTCATCAGCAGCTTCGATGGAGGTTGTCAAATTAAACTTCATTTTCTGCATTAACTGCTTAATTTCCCTTTGAAACATACTTTTTATTATTATTATTATTATTATTATTTTATAGCATTAGCAGCTTAAGCTGATGCATGCATTTCACTTTTTTTTCTTATTTTTTAAATATTTGTCCAATTGGTTTTTAAATCCGTTCACACTTTTAGCACAAATGACCTCCTGCGGTAGTTCATTCCAAGAGTCCACAACTCTGTTCACCGAGAAATGTTTCCTCGGGTTAGAATTAAATCCTGAACAATTCAACTTTTTGTTGGAATAATTTTCAATCCTGCGGAATCCCGCAGTGAGCGGGAGTGATGAAATCATGCGGGATCTCATTATTTCGAGATCTCAGAGAAGCGCTAGTTAAAACACAACAAGATCTTGAAATAACGATTAGTGATGACTTCAAATGGAAAAAAACACAGTTGCAATCACTAAAAGAGCCAAATCGATTCTTAATGTGACACAAATGGCTTTCTAACATATGTGAGACCTATTCTTGAGTATGGCTATCAGCTCTGGAGCCACTACTTACGCAAAGATGTAGATGTCCCGGAAAAGGTGCAGTGAAGGGCAACCAAAATACCAGTGGGCCTGAAGAATAGGAATTATGAAGATCGCTCGGAATTACTTGGACTGACTGACTACTCTCAAACAAAAAGGTCCAAAAGAGGGACCTGTTATTACGTAATGTATAATTATTACGTAATGTATAATGTATCCTATAATGTATCTGAAATTTTATTTGAATGCCTTTCAGCATACACTTCCAGACCCCAGTAACCTCGCTCGTTGGAGCTTTGTCGAGGATAGTTCCTGTCCCCTCTGTAGCAATACCCCTTGCACAGCTAGACACATTCTAGCTGGCTGCAAGGTGGCCTTAGATCAAGGACGGTACACTTACCGCCATGACAAAGTTCTCGCTGTTATTCGCGAGGTAATTAGTCTCTCAGTGGCTCGTGCCAACAAGGGTTTGACAGTATCCTCCAAACCCCCAATACAGTTTGTGCGGGATGGCTCTAAAGGCGGAAAACATTTAACTACAAAACCTTTCTCAACAATCGAGAAAGCTACAGATTGGATTCTGGAGGTTGATTCGGTCTCTAAGCAGTATAAATTCCCTGAAAGTCTCGGATGCACAGCCCTCCGTCCAGATATAACTCTTTACTCTCTATCTCTGAAGGTGGCTCTTATCGTAGAATTAACTGTTCCATGGGAATCAAATATCCCAAAAGACCACGAGTACAAATTAAATAAATACCATGATCTTGCAAATGCCGTAACCCGGAACGGCTTCACTGTTCACCTTCACGCGGTGGAAGTTGGCGCTCGTGGCCTGCCAGCTAAATCTCTATTTCACCTCTTTAAAGATCTTGGCCTTTCCAGAAAAATAATCAACTCTTTCTTAGAAAAATTATCTAAAACTGCGATTTGCGCATCTCAAATTCTATGGCTTCGAAGGGGGGAGTGAATGGGTGGCAAGGTGAACGCTCACATGTGGCAAGACAGCTGTCCTAAACCTACCACAGCCGGTTCGTAAGTCCGGAATCCACTGCTCACCCCCCAGAAGTGTAAAAAATTGTATTATGATGGGCCCGACTCCGGTCGGTGAATTCCATGGCAGCTCCGTTTGTATTTATTTATATTATATGATGTATCCTGGAATATTTACAAATTCAACGTCAATATAATTATGTGAGGCCACAGTTACCTAAAAACTTGTTAATATTGTTTATGAATAGCTTTACAAGATCTAATCTAAATGTATTATGAACCCGTCTGTCCAGAATAAATAATAATTTAATAGTTGCTTATGCATCCAAACGGATGAGGAAATATTGGGAAAATTTAACAAAACCTGAAAAATATAACTAATAATAAGTTTATTTTGCAGAAACAATACAATAGATGAGAAGCTATGTTGGGAAAATCAGATTGAAAATTTGAGTTCGATAATTAGAAAGCTGGTTTATGTATTTCTTCGGCTGGGCAACATTCTGTCCAAAACAACCATAAGAATGGTATACATGGCCTTGTGTCAGAGTATTTTGTCCTACGGAGTCGCGGCATGGGGCGCTACTACTAATGATAATCTGGATAGATTGACAAAAGCGCAGAAATTATTATTGAGAGTAATTCACAGAAAAAACCGGCGTCATCCATCTGCCTTGTTATTTTCCCAATCCCATGTGCTATCAGCTAAACAGTTATTCATTAAGCAAGCGCTTCTTGCATTCTACAAATCTAGAGATGACCACGCCCGAACTCAAAACAATCTGAACACAAGAATGTCCACGAGTATCAATTATATAATTCCGTCAGTCAGGACAACATTTGCCCAGAGACATATATTCTACATAGCCCCAAAATTATATAATTCCCTTAGTGAAGACATGAAAAATTATCCTAACATAAAAATATTTAAAGCAAACCTTAATAGATGGCTACTTAACAAGGGATATGTAAAATCTGATCAACTTCTTTGGAACGCATGACAATTTATTTAGTATCACTTATCTATTTTTCTTAATTAAATTTTATTAAATTACAACTATAAATGTATATATTTATTACATAGCTACATTTTTTATAAAATTGGTATATTTATGTGTATAATAATATACAGGTGGTGGGTCCAAATAATTTATTTTAAAAAAAACACTTCATTTCTTAAAATTGCATAAAAATATGCACATCTAGAGACGGGCCAAATTATCGCCTAGTTAGATGTGCTATTGGCAGTAAAGGTCATGTAAGATGTGTTAAACCTCCCTATATTAATTATTAAATAATTTATATAATTATTATAAGATTACATGACCTATGAATGAACTGTATACCTAATCCTATGTACCTAAATAAATAAATAAATAAATAAATAAATAAATAGGAAATATTATATAATGTTATAAAAAATCTCAGTTGAAACGTGGTATCGGTACTTTCCCAAATTTCATATCAATGAAACGATATAGTTGGCTCTTTTTGCAATTGCAACTATTTGTGTTTCCTATTTGAGATCATCACTAATTGTTATTGCGAGATAGTTATGTTGTGGTGCTCTTAAACGGGTATACTTTTACGGCAATATGTGGCTGCAATATTCTAACATTTCTGCAAAAGTATGGCCAATAAGTTTGTATTGTAAATGGGCTACATAATCGGCCGACGAAATCGTATGTGTCGCAGCTGCTTATTTGTTTTAAAAGAGAATTTAAAACAAAAAAAAAAGATGAGAATGTAGATCTGATCTTATTTCAATAGATGCGACACTTTAGATATCTAAGTCTGAATGTTTTTGATGATATGAATACAAATTGAAAGATTTCTCCATATGAATTCACTATTAATAATAAATTTGCAATACAATTATCTGTTCATGGTGTAAATAAACATTTAAACATACTAATATATAATATCAATTATTTAACGCAATTGTATATAACCACATATCTGAATAGATATTAATATTTTATAGATCAAAATAATTGATCATCAGATGATATTATTATTACATTTACAGACAGGCAGCATGATTGCTGGTATATCTGAATATGAAACTGAGTAAAACTACAATTTCTGTTTAAGGTGTCCGTCTAGTCTATTTTTGAACATGTTGACACTACTCGCTTCAACCACTTCGGCAGGTAAACTGTTCCACTGGTCCACAATACGGTTGGTCTGGAAATGTTTCCTGGGATTCATGTGGAATCGCGTTTTCTCCAGCTTAAAATTGTGTCCTCGCAGATGATGCTTGTAGTTTCTCTTGAAGATAGAAGACAATTCGGGGCAATTGTAGCATCCGTTGAGGATCTTATATGTTTCAATGAGGTCACCCCTGGTCCGACGATCCTTAAGTGTAGGCAGCTGCAATCTGCGGAGTCGTTCTGCATATTTCAGATTTTTGAACCCCATTGGCATCTTGGTCGCTCGGCGCTGGACTTTTTCTAAGAGATCCTCGTCATTCACAAAGTACGGATTCCATATCTGGAATCCAAATTCTAGCATTGGTCTGATGTAGGTTTTGTACAGTGACACAAATAAGACACAATATGACACAATATGAATACAAATCGAAGATCTAAAGTTTGCCGTGCATGTGGCTCGTGTCAGAAAGGGACGCACTTATGCTGCAAAACGAAACAAACAATAAAGCTGGCCGGGCAGTATTACAGTATTTTCGATTGGGAAGCGATCGTCTAGCAACATAACATGCCAAGCGACACATAAAAATCCTTCGGTCATACCAAACATGCGGCGGCTTTATGGCCGGAACATACTAAAATTATTATCGTGTATTGCAAAGTATAGCCGGAATTGCTAGCAATCGTTGCCAGCATTCGTATGGCAGTGAAAATGACTCCCGTTGAGGAGCAGCTTTACTGTATTGCTTCTAATTATGCGTTCTCCAGATAATATTGCAGGTTAGGGTTGCTTTTCCTGATGCAATATCTCTGGAAGATCCGTCAGATACAAGATGAACAAAAGTGGACCCACCGACCGACGGACCTTTGGGGTACTCCACTGGATACAATGAAATATTTAGAGTTTAGCCACCTACTTTCAACTCAATATATCCAGCCAAGGACTGATATCCAAATTTTCCCTCACTTTCTGGGAGGTATGAGTCTTACACGAACTCTGTCACAAAGTTGAAATATATGACGGTCGGCATAACGGAGGAAAAAGTAATGAATAGTGTATTGAAAGAATTGTGGATTTGTTGCAGGTGCGGTTGCGATTTGCGCGGAGTGAGATTGGCCGCCGGGGCGGATGCATTCGCTGCAGCCGGGCAGCGGCGCGGCGGGCGCGGGTGGGCCCCCCGGCGCCGCCGTGGCCGTGCTGGCCCGCGCCGCGGTGGGCCCCCACCAGCTGCAGCCCACCGCGCAGCCCGCGCACTCCGTTCATCATCACGGTGAGTGGCCACCGGTATCTAGGGCTAGCTTCCTTACTGACCAAAAAATATACACTGCCAGTTTTTTATTATTACAAGGGTGAATCAAATATAAATGGTAATATTTTTTGGACATTTATTAATTAATAATATACCCAAGTGAAAACCTTAGTTCTTCTTTACATATCCTCCTGCAAGCTCCAAACACTTTTGCCAACGACTCGGAAGCTGCAGTATCATCTCTCTTATAGAAAGATTGGCATTGAGTTATTATTATTATACATTTAACAGGCAGGCAGCTTAAGCTGATGCGCCTGAGTCCTGGCTTGCATTACAATTTCTGTGGAATAAGTCCAGTTTATTTTTAAAGTTTTGGCAACACTTTTGGCATTGATCACTTCACTTGGGAGAGCATTCCATTCGTTTACCGCTCTACTGTTGAGGAAATATTTCTTGGGATTTGAATGGAATGATTCACGCTGGAGTTTCAGATGATGCCCACGCAGATGTGTGTTAGTGTTCATTGTGTAGATAGTCTGCAACCCAGGAACGTCATACTATACAGTCAGGATCTTAATGTCTCGATTAAGTCACCCCGTGCTCTGCGTTGCTCCAGAGTGGTCAAACCGAGAGCTGACAATCTTTTCTCGGATGTTGGATGCTTCAAGTTTAAGGGCAATTTAGTCTCTCTTCGCTGGACCTTCTCTAGAAGATCGATATCCTTCCTAAAGTATGGATTCCAGATCTGATAGCGTGTTCCAAAATGGGTCTTACAAATGACATAGATTTTCAGCACCAGTTCTTCTGTCATATGGTGAAAAGGAAGCATAGTGCGGCTGCTTAGGGTTCTTTTTACCGAGATGAAGAACAACACATTTTTCAGCATTAAGAGTTAGGAGCCATTCCGATGTCCAAGCACTGAGTTTAGGTCATTCTGTAAGCTGCAGCTATGGAGTAGTGGATTTGCATATATCTTCGTATCGTCTGCGTATAGACTCATGCTTGATAATATACTAGCTCGTAGGTCTGTCAGGTATAGGATGAATAACACTGGCCCCAAAACCGATCCCTGCGGCTCATCACTGAGGACATTATATGAGTCCGATAAAGCCACTTCCACCCTTACTTGAAATGTGCGATTAGTAAGAAAGTCTGAAATCCATCTCAAACCACTTCCTCTCCCCCCAGATGCTCAAGCTTAAAAAGGAGGCGGTTTATAGAGACTCTGTCGAAGGCCTTCTCGTAATCCAGATATATTACGTCCACAGGGTCTCCCGTATCCCAGCTTGAAGTCCACTCATTGAGACATTGAATGAGATTCGTTACGACAGATCGACCTGGCACAAATCCGTGTTGTTCCTCATTCAGTTGTGAGCCAATTGCGCACTTGCTCCTCGACTTTACATTGCTTGCGAATCGTTTTCCTTCCAAGTGTGTGAACAAAAAATAATTACAGGGGGACAAGTCTGGACTGTAAGGAGGGCGTTGACCTGATTTCCAGTCAAAATTTTCGGTTTCCTTTCTGATTTCTGGTCAACATCCCATCGGGCACTAATTTTACTGAAACCAAGATGATCAGTGATAAAGGATTAAACACTCCTATAGCTGTTACCCACTTCTGATGAGATTTATTCAACAGTTAACCGATGATCCCGTTTAATAAGCCAAACATCAACTGCACTCGGCATCATCTAGCTAGGAACTGCGTAGTAAGCAGAATAGCAAAATTGTCGTGTATATTTGATCCACCCTCGTAGCATCCTTAAAGTTTCACTTGTTTTGAAATTTTTGAAATTTGGTGTTTTTGAAAATTAGTATAAAAAACCCGGAGTGGACTGCGGTATCTAGCAATAGGTAAAATAATGCAAATATCGTTTATTTGCAATATTTTACCCGCTGCTAGATGGTGCAGCGCGCTCAACACTTGTCAAATTCACATGTTAGCTTGTTTAAATTTACCATAAAAAAAAACTTTTTTATTCTGCATTTTTTTATTATTAGTTGCTAACACGCTGATTCATCCACTTCAAGTATGCCGCTAATGAAAAACTCACGGTGTATTTATTTTTATATTCGAAAGTTTAACATAAAAGATGCTTCTCCTCAGCAACAAAATCCTTAATTAAAAAACTTTCGGAACATTTATAACTAGCTGTAGAATAAACTTCTGTAGAAACAAAATCATAATAACAAAATAAAATAATAATTAATAGTTTAAAAAAACACTAAAAACACATTTTTGGGCTATGATACGATATTCACATACACACGGCTATGATAAGATATTCCATCATGGAATACCAGTGCCTATCTTCCGGTTTCATCATCAGACCTTGAAACCTAATCGTGGTCAAAGTTCATTCTAAGGCTTTTCTAACAAGTCCAAACACAGCTATGATACGATGTTCCATATATCTTAAACCCATTATATCAGTTATCTTCATATTATATTCGTACGCTATCCATGCAGCCCCATTATGGAACCAGCTACGAAACTGCAAAACTCCTCACGCTGCTAAATCGGGAAAAGTCCTCTACTATTCCCAATTTAGCTGGCGATCATGTAATAGAGCATTTCAATAGTTGCCTGGCAAAGATAGATGCCTTGCTAATTTCTGGCCTTCGTAAGGCGTGGATCTATGACAATATCTAACTTCACATTTGTCGTGGCCCTTTTACTCGGGTTCCAGGCCACCAGAACCAGGGCCACTCTGGTTCTGGTGGCCTCATATATCAAAGGATGATCGAGGGATGCTTATTAGCCATGTGTTTTATAATCTAACGGAATTCGATACATATTGCGTCTCCGATCAAATACAGTAATAACTTGAAAAATTCCAATTATGGTGTTTCTTTATAAAATTTGCCATTTCTCATTTTACACTCCCAAAAAGAGTAATAACTGTTACTTCACTAGTGCCATTGACGAATTAGTGTAGTAACAGGTATAACTCTTTTTGGGAGTGTAAAATGAGAAACGACGATAATTTTTATAAAGAAACACCATAACTGGAATTTTCTAAGTTATTACTGTATATGATCGGAGTTGCAGTATGATTTCTCAAAAATACAAAAGCAAAAGCAGAAGAATTTTATTGTATGGTTAGTTTATTTCATCTTATATTTTTTGTACTTTTAGTTTGTAAATTTTTGTACTTTAGCTTTAATTTGATTATTTAATATTTTACAGACTATATTGAATTTTTACTATGTCTATTATAACTATTTTATTTTATTTATGACTAAATACGATGACTATTTCAATTATTCTATGACTATTTTAGGATGACGATTTACAATGACTATTTTAAGGCTTCTATTTTGATTATTTGACTACTGGCTATTTTAGTTATTACAATGAGTAAGTTTTAGTAGGTATCCATTAGATAATGCAATCTTGCAGCAAAATCTTTAATCTCAGTATTTGCAAGGTCAGTCTTGCAAGATCTCGGTATTTTGTCAGATCTCAGAGAATTCAGAATATTATTTTATATAATTTTGATTATTTCTATTACAACTTGGTAAAGTTGTAAGGTTAAAGTAAGGACGAAATAATGAAATAAAATATATTTAATCATTTATTTTTTAAAATAGGAATAATTTTGAAAGTAAGTTCTTAAAAAACACAACAAATCTTGAGTTTCGTCTGTTAATTGACTTTAAATGCTGCACTTCAGATATCCAGCGGCAGAAAATGCCCGTTCTGCCTTACACACTATGTTTGATAACATGTGATGACACCAATTTAATCATACGAAACCAATTTCCAACAGGAAACTATTACATTTTTTATTATTCAAAACAATTAAAACACTCTGCGTTATCAAATTATTACGTTACGCGCATGAAAACCATTGCGAATTGGCGAATAAAATGCGCCGCACTGCCTGCCCGCACTTGCGACGTTCTGTTCCGTTCCCCTGTCATTATAGCACCGGGAATCCCCGTGATGTGATTGCGAGCGCTGGGTAGGTTTGGGCCGTGGTCGCGCTCCTAAATGGTCATGAAATGTGCTGCTGCGCGATCTCGCAAATCTGGCGAGATTGCATGTGATTTTGCTTGCAAGATTAATCTTGCAATTTTAGTGCAAGATCTTGGTATTTTCAGATCTCGGTATACCGAGATTGTTCTCCCTGGTATATCCATTCATATTATTGACCATTTTAATTAATAAGGATTTTATGATGAATAACTTTGAGTAGATTTCAAATAATTGACTATTTTAATTATTAATGTAATTTTATTTTACGCTATTTTTTGACAATCTAATACATAAATTCTTGACTATATATGTATGTTAACCTCTCAAGCAGCAAACGGGACAATTGTCCCAGAATTGAAATTACCGTAGAGCAGCAAAGGGGACATTTGTCCCAGCCGAGATCGGCCGATGTTTTCCAATTATTTACTCTTGATACCTCGTATGTGCGAAAAGAGGAGAAGATTCTCTGTCGTTACTCGTTGGTTCATTATTTTTCATACAGTCGCCATTTTTTAATCTATGATTGAACCAAACCAAACCAAAAACTTCAATACTCATGTTGATTTTCAACACCGAATATTTTTAAATTTTTGTATGGGTATAAGTAAAACGAAGTCATAGGTAGAATGAAGCATATTATAATTATTATAAGAGTATTCACAATTTCTTGCATAGGGTGATGTATTTCCAGAAAAAACATAGAAATGTTGGACAAGGCAGTTTTTTCTGTACCACAACTTTGACAGATAATTCTGAATAATGCTTATTGCTTTACAAAACGACGTTACACGTATCTAATAGCAAATTTCAACAGGAACATAAAACAGGTCTTCTTTATACGATCCTTATAGTAGTTTCGGAGTAATCGTCGTTTTCCTGAAACGCTATATTTTTGTTGTGATGTAATCTTCTTCTTCGCGTTCTCTAAGAGACACTACAATTCAAACGTCAGCGCTCGAGAGGTTAAGTAAAGAGTAGTAACGAGACTTACTGCCTAACACAAATATTTTGACACATTCAAGAGCGGTTTTTAGCTGTCAATTCGATATGACCAAAATGTAATGTAATATGCCGGTTTTATTGGCCATGACTATAACACTAGCCCAGTTATTCTATGAATCTGCTTCTTTGCAGTGGTATGGTAGTTATTTGAAACCAAACAGTATAGCATAGTAATTTTCGTGAATGCTTCATCCGATTGAGGTAAAATTTGACATGCAGGCATCATTCGGTCATAGCAAGAGTTGAAAGTTAGTCATACTTCAATCTCCAAATATTGCAGTTAGAGAATTGAAATTCGGTACACAGTTGGAGGTACACAGTTGGAATATCTTGTATACAAGCAATGCAAAAAAATGTAAATACAGAAATTACTACATCATTTTTGGTAAAATAGCATTTTAATACCACGGAAATACTACAAAATACTACTTTTGCTATAATAGTCACTTGACACAATCACTATAGGGTGTGGTGGAGAGTGGTCAAGGGGTGGGGGGGTTTGTCCGCTTGCCAGGAAAGTATTGTGGTGAGAACTGATTTTTTTAAGCATTATCTCTTGTTACCTAATAATTAATCTTATTAATCATGTTTATCGTATATTGCCGGCCGAAATGGCTACATGCGGACCTACCTGTTAACCACCACAACCACGGATTAGCGTTTTGGCCTCCCAGGGGTTATATTGATAGCTTTACTTTAGTAGAAAAAACTTTTTTGATTATTTTGTAAGTCTACTAGCTGTTGCCCGCGGCTTCGCTTAGCATATAGTTTCGAATCGATTTGTTAATTTAAGTAGGGTGGCATTTATTTGCCTTTTTAGACGCTACTTTTAGATATATGGTGCAAGACTTCCCCCCTCAGATGCAAGCTACCTATCTCATAGACGTACGCGTCTTGTTCCTCGCCAGGCTTTACTAATTTTTTGATATCTCTATAACTATACCACCTAAACACTTATAGTAAATGGCTAATTTTATCTGTATTTAACCCCTTGAGTATGATACGACCAAATTCTGGTTCTGAAACAATTATCCGTTGAGTATGATACGACCAGATCTGGTTCCGCGTTTTTTTCACTTCTTTGACGTTCTCATATTTATTCATAATTATCTAATTGTTTTACAAAATGATATTTCAATATTCTATATTCGAAATTTCAATGCAATCATTGTGCCGTTGTTCTTTTTATGATTGGTGTAGTAGTTTCGTAGTTATAGTACTTTAAAAGGTCGATGTCGCCGAAAATCCTGCAAAAGAGACAGATGCATCCATGAAAATACCCATTTACTCCAAGGGTTAACACCCGTGATAATAAATAAATTTATTTCGATAAGGATTTTTATTTTATAGCAAACATCTTCAACAAACACTGTACTTATTTTTTTGAGACTTACAAACAGTTATTGTAGCTTTAATATAAAAGTTGAATATATGCTGTAGTCTTCTTTTTTTAAGATCTCTTTGAGGTCAATGTTTTTGTTATATATTGTTTTCACATATATCAAACCGTTTCTTCAGCGCACGCCAATAAAGCTACTCAGCAGGTCATTTTTCTCCGACGATTTACAAATATTGTGATTTCTTATTGAAAACCATTTTCTATCACAATAAAATATAGCCTATAGCAATCGCCGATAATAAAGATTTCCATTAGTGAAAGAATTTTTGAATTCCGATTAGTGTCCAAGATTACCCCCTACATACAAACTATAAACATTACTTCTTTATAATATTAGTATGGATTAGTTTTGTTGATAAAATAAACAAAGTATGCAGTAACTAACAATACACAAAGTCAATATTTGTGATTCATTTTATGGCTTATGAAGGTCATTGCTCTTCTGTGTACACAGTAACGATTATGTCATACCTAATGGTTATGATACATTCCTATTATTTAAAATAGTACCAACTTTGGGATTTCATTTCCAGTGTTTCTAAAACTCAAAATTATTAATATTTATTGTTTGTTTGATTGTTTGTTTCTACTCTTTATTGTGAATTTTCGTAATGGGTGAGTCTATTGCCATTAGACAATCTCTTACAACCAACCCTACTTTGAAAATATTTATATGTATGCGAGCGTAACATGTGTGTATGTGTCTTGTTATTGCATTCGATTGACAGAATTGAAATGCAATTCTGTTAATTTTATCCGAACGGAAAATGATGACCCAGCCGGGAATCGAGCCCAGAACCATACAATGTGGGCCCTGTGGCGGTAGCAATAGCCTTTTAACATTACAACAATAATACATTTGAACATTTAAAAAAAAAATTTTTTTTATTATTTAGTACAGTAGAGCGTCGATTATCCGAACGTCGGTCAACCGAACGACCGCTTAACCGAACTGCTGCGGCCATAGACTCTCGGTTAATTTATCCTCTCTCGCTCGCACGCGGCGCTAACCCTCTCCCCCGCCGCTCGGTTCGTTCCTGCACCTGTGCCGCGAGTTGTCGACGCTTAGTGACCGTTAGCGCTTTATTGCGATCGATTGTGTCAATTTTCACTGTGTAAAGTAATCTCAAGAATCGAAATGCCTAAACGTAAACGTATTGTTCTTTCTATGAGAGATAAATATGAGATTAATAAACGGTTAGAGGAAGGCGAGTCTGCAACCAAGTTATCTAATGAATACAAGGTTGGCAAGTCGACAATTACGGATATAAAGAATCAAAAGACGAGCATAACAAATTTTATATCCATGCTTGATTCTACTGATGGATCGTCAAGTCGTAAAACTATGAAGCTCGCCACAAACACGGATCTAGATGACACTGTTTACAAGTGGTTCACACAAAAAAGATCTCAAGGAGAACCTATCTCTGGTCCTATTCTTTGTGAAAAGGCAATTCAGTTTAATGAAAAACTTGGAGGCTCATCGAATTTTCAAGCAAGCACGGGCTGGTTAAAACGATTTAAGTCAAGGCATGGCATTCGGCAGCTTCAAATACAAGGAGAAAAACTGTCTGCTGATTCTTCAGCAGCTGATTCTTTCAAAATCAAACTAAGGGACTTGTTGAAGGAAGAAGGTTATGCTCTCGAAAACGTTTACAATGCTGACGAAACTGGGCTCAATTGGAAGGCTTTGGCACGAAAAACTCTCGCTTCGCGGCGTGAATTAATAGCACCTGGGCCTAAAGTAAACAAGAATCGTATCACTGCTTTAGCTTGTGCTAATGCTACTGGTAGCCATCGCTTGCCTATGCTCGTCATTGGTAAAAGCAAGAAACCACGTTGTTTCAAACACGTTAATATGTCTGCGATGCCTATTGTTTACATCTCGCAAAAGAAGGCCTGGATGGATAGTAAAATTTTCACGGAATGGTTTGTGGGAGTTTTTATACCTTCTGTAAAAGCCCATCAGTTGAAGAACGGAACAAGAGAGAAAACATTACTGCTTCTTGATAACGCACCAACTCATCCATCGTGTGACATTCTAAACGAAAAAGACGAGTTTATAAAAGTGATGTTTCTTCCACCTAACGTAACTTCCTTATGACAGCCCATGGATCAAGGCGTTATTGAGATTTTCAAACGGTATTATAAAAAAGAGTTGTTACGTAAGCTATTGTTAGATAAAGAAGAGGACGGAGAAGAAAGTTTGATAATAAATCACAAAAAGATTGATTTGAAAGAAGCATCCTACATGATCGGAACAGCATGGGACAGTGTGAAACAACAGAATTTGAAAAGAGGCTGGAATAAAATTTTGGAAACAGAACATTCGCAAAATGATGCTGGAAATGAGGAAGAGGATGATATGTCTGAAATGCTAAATATGCTAACAGAACTCGATTGCCATGAATGTGATGAAGAAGACGTTCAAGAATGGATGAGGGTTGATGATGCAGATCCAGGGTACCAAATCATGCAGGACAGCGATATTGTAGACCTTGTGACTGATAATGCTGACGCCGCCAGCACCTCATCGACTAGTGATTCAGAAAATGAAGATAAAAAAATACCTACACCTTCTGAAGCATTTACCTGTCTAGATACTGTCTTGCGATGGTTTGAAGCTCAAAATGAAAGCGACCAGTATCAGATATCTGTACTGAAAAAAGTGCGGGAATTAGCTGCTCATAAGCGGGTAGGCTTGCTTCGACAGACCAAAATTAAGGACTTTTTTAAGCGTTAATTCGTTCTTCTTCATGTACGTATGTATTACATACACACATATCTATTATGTTCACTGGATTACTACTCACTATTGTAATAAATAAAAAAGTTAAAACAGATTACATAGATAACACATGTTATTAAGTCCATATATGGTTTTATTAATACAGTTTTTTAAACAGTTCGATTATCCGAATAAATCGGTTTTCCGAACACCCTTGTCCCCCAATTAGTTCGGATAATCGACGCTCTACTGTACTTTAAATTTTTTTATTATACATATAGCCACATTATTAGGCATGATCAGTCAACAAAACTCCAATACTCGGAGTTCTCGGAAACAAAATTTCCTTATTCCTCGAGTGCAAACAACATTTGCACAAAGACAAGCTTTCTTCCTTGGGCCCAGGTTATATAATAAAGAGAAATAGAAACACCTAAAGAACATATAAAATCGAAGACTATCGCGGTTGTTTGACATTATAAATAGGATAGAAAACGAATTTACCGCGTGAAATTTGTAGCACCCGACGTTTCGGTGACGTTGCAGCCGCCGTTGTCTAGGGTAGACTGAAGGGCTGTCAATCCGTTGTTTTGTGGGTAGGCCGCGTACCGCTTCCGCCACTGCGTAGGTTATAACGGTGGTGGGGGGCCGGGCTCAGAGCGCGGGAATTTTGAAAATCCCATTGTGCTATCCAAAGAACAATTCTAATTTCCTCGCATGATCCGGGAAGCCATTGAAATAAGAACCCCGAACTTTAACAGAGACGACGGTTACAAACTCTCTTCTACGTGGAACCCTCTTCTTAAAATGTTCCCGCCGCCGAACGCCGAACGCAAAGACGTAAAACAGGATACAGTGAGTGTTGTGTGCAGGACGGATTTTCAAAATTCCCGCGCTCCGAGCCCGGCCCCCCACCACCGTTATAACCTACGCAGTGGCGGAAGCGGTACGCGGCCTACCCGCAAAACAACGGATTGACAGCCCTTCAGTCTACCCTGGACAACGGCGGCTGCAACGTCACCGAAACGTCGGGTGCTACAAATTTCACGCGGTAAATTCGTTTTCTATCCTATTTATAATGTCAAACAATCGCGATAGTCTTCGATTTTATATGTTCTTTAGGTGTTTCTATTTCTCTTCATTATATAACCTGGGCCCAAGGAAGAAAGCTTGTCTTTGTGCAAATGTTGTTTGCACTCGAGGAATAAGGAAATTTTGTTTCCGAGAACTCCGAGTATTGGAGTTTTGTTGACTGATCATGCCTATCTTTATATTTATGAAAAAATATCACATATTTTAGAAACAATTGCTTGACGTCCAGGACTTTAGATTCTTTGAAAAGACGCTCTGACTTGTAGTCATTAGGCTTCCTATAAATTATCCGTAACAGCAGTTTTTGCGTCTTTATTAGTGGGTCCAGGGCCTGTTTCGTGCAAGCACCCTATCCTATAATTCCATAAATCATTAGGCTTTGACATAGAGCCATGTAGGTATGGCTCTATGTCATTTGAACACTCAATGTTTCTCAATAATCAAGAAAGCTTCAGATTGGATTCTGGAGGTTGATTCGGTGTCTAAGCAGTATCTATTTTCTGAAAGTCTCGGATGCACAGCCCTCCATTCATATTATAAATACTATGATCTGTCACCCGGAACAACTTCACTGTTTATTTTCACACGGTGGAAGTTGGCGCTCGTGGCCTGCTAGCCAAATCTCTGTTTTAACTCTTTAAAGATAGAATAGAATAGAATAACTTTATTGTGCTATAAAAACATAACTTAATGAATATTACGCTCGTTTTATAAAAAAGACAGTTTATGCACAAATGGCGGACTTATCGCTATAGCGATATCTTACAGTCAACCATTTGATAAAATAATTCCTAATTTTCACCGTACAATACACAAAGAAGTAGTAAAGTTAAATTTAAAATAAACTTATACAGATACATGTCAGTAACTTATGCTAAGGTTGCCCAGGGAAGGATAAAGGAGAGGACAAGGTTAGGTATTTGGTTAGTGGCTGTGTAAAAATAGATGTTTCTTCAACAATTTTTTGAAAGTATGCAGCGAAGGTGCATGCCTGATAGAGTGAGGGAGCTGATTCCATAAACGAGCAGAATGGACTGTAAAAGAGTGCGTGTAAACAGAAGAATGATGTATCGGAATAGCGAGTGTGTTATCCCGGCTTGATCGAAGTGGAAGACCGTGGCCTCCCAAAGGGTGGAAATTCTCCTTTAGATAGGAGGGTGAAGTGGGGTTATTGAGTATGTTGTAGAGTAGCGATAACGTATGAAAATTTCTTCGATTGCGAATAGGAAGCCAATGAAGTTGCTCACGAAAGCAGCTAACGTGGTCGAACTTTCGCAAATTAAAAACATACCTGAGTAAGATATTTTGCAGACGCTCCAGCTTATTCAAAATAACCTCACTGGCATCTATATAACAAACATCACCGTAGTCAAGTATAGGCGTTAAGAGTGTGGACACAATCATTTCTTTATGTGACATGGGGAGAAATCTTTGAAGCCGCCGGAGACTATGAAAACCATGGAAAATGCGACGACTTACTTGGTTTACTTGATCTTGCCAAGAAAGATGTTGATCTATTAGAATTCCAAGGTTTTTAACATTTTTGGTATATTCGACAATTTTTCCATTTACGCAAATCGGCGGTAATGATGAAGTGTCTATTTTTGACAATGTTTTTTTGCCGCCTATAACAATTGCTTGCGATTTATTTGGATTTATGATTATACCATGTTTTGTAGCCCAAGCACATATTTGATCTAAATCGGAGTTCATTATGGACACGGCAGTGCAAAGGTCATCTGGCCTGGCATGATAATAGATTTGAAGGTCGTCAGCGTAAAGATGGTATGATGATGTTAGGCCCTTAGCAATAGGGTTGATAAAAATTGAGAAGAGTAACGGCGATAAAACTCCCCCTTGCGGAACGCCGGCAGTAAGCTCAACCTGGTCCGATTTAATGTGGGAAGCTTTGACACACTGGCGGCGTCCACGTAAGTAGGAGTCAAACCATGTAATAACCTTTTCAGAGACATTGAGAGCACGGAGCCGTTCTAGAATAAGGTCAAAGTCAACTGAGTTAAATGCGCTACTGAAATCTAGCAAAGAGAGAATGGTAAGTTTTCTGTCATTCATTGCGCATCTAATGTCATCAGTAACTCTGACAAGAGCGGTGGTGGTGCTGTGTCCTGGGCGGAAACCTGACTGCAGGGGATCGAGCAGGTTGTTATGCGTAAGAAAGTAGTTTAGTTGAGAGTATACTGCGTATTCCAATACTTTTGAGAATACAGGCAAGATTGATATCGGCCTGAATTCTTTTACCGATTGTGGGACTGGTGTTTTAGGGAGAGGGATGATAAAAGCTTCTTTCCACAGTTTCGGTACAATAGAATTATTCAGTGAAAAATTTATGAGATGAGTGAGTGTTGGCAGAATTACCTCTAAAATTGGCAGAATCAAGTCTTTGTTAAGGTCGTCACACCCAAATGCTTTCGACTTTATTTTTTTGAAGATTCGTCTGATTTCAGGTTGACAAGTATAACAGAATGTAAATTGGGGCCCACTGGTTTTTGAGTGATTTTCCTCGCGGATAGACTTCAGTGAAGCTTCTTTATCAGTGGGGTTGAACTTGAAGGGCGGTTGTGCAAAATGAATATTAAGAGTATTCGGATCGATACTCGATTCCGCAAGATTGTGGCTTGATTTTCCTACACCAATCGTATTTAGGAACTTCCACGTATCTTTTGCATCGTCAGTTTCCAAGTTTTTGCATATAAAAGCTTTCTTAGCATTACGGCAAAGTTGGTTACAGCGATTTCTTAACAGCCTAAATGAATTCCATGTAGCGTCAGAAGGAGCAGTTTTGTGCTTTGTTTTTAATCTGTCTCTCTTTGCCATAAGTTTCTTAATTTCTTCGGTAATCCAGGGGCAGAGACGATTTTTGACACGGATACTTTTAATTGGTGCATGTTTGTCATAGAGCCCGATGATAAGGTTATTAAGCATGTCCACCTTTTCATCTGCCGTCGATAATTTATTAACACTACTCCAATCTGTTTCGTTGGCATCCTGGATGAGACTGGCATAATTGATGGACTTGAGATCGCGGCGATGTAGAAACCTTGGAGGAAATTTGGGGCTGCGAATTTTATATGTGATATAGAGGAGGTCATGATGAGAGAAACCGGATGCGGTATACTGTCCATGGGCTTTAGTCCTATCTGGAGAGGAAGTCAAAATTAGGTCAAGTAAGGAGTGAGATGATTTGTCATAATGGGTGGCTCGAAGAGGGAGAGAGTTGAGATTTAACGAAGATATTATTTGGAGAAGTTTAGAAGATCTGTAATTGGTTTTTAGGAGGCACGTGTTGAGATCTCCCATCATGACTATGTGATCGTATTGGGGAACTATATCTTCCAGAAGGGATTCTAATTCCTGAAAATAATTGATTTGAGGAGGACAGTACACCACGCCCAATAGAAGCGAGTTATGTTGAAGCGAAACTTCGATGAAAATGTACTCTGGACGACCGCGGGAAGTGGAGGGGGACTGGCAGACAATTTTGTATCGAAGATCAGAGCGTAGATAAATGCCAACGCCTCCACACCTCCAGCCAACCCTGTCATTGCGAATAAGCACATAACCTGGCAGAGGATACTGATGTGATGGTAGTGAGGGCTTTAGCATGGTCTCGCTAATAAGAAGGGCGTGCAAATTGAGCCCAGAAAAAGTGGCTAATAACTCGGGATAGTGTTGCGGAATACTTTGAGCGTTGATGTGGCATGCGTTGAAGACATTTTTGTGACTTGGTAAAGTTGCATTTAATAAGTTGTAGAGAGTAGGACACTCATTATTATTACTAGTATTTACGCTCAAAGCATCATCTGCTTCGGAATCGTGTTGCTCAAAGACGTCATTAGACTTGTTGCTGAAGGAACACTCTGTATTACCGTCAAAATTAAGCGATGTGGAAGGGTTGGGCATTCCATCTATGGAAGGAGGATCGTACATACTATTATTGTAAAAGGCAAAGTACAAGAAAGTATTAAAAAGTAATAAAGAGATTGAATTAAAAATTATAAGTAGAAAAAATATGAATATTTATCTAAAACTATGCTGACTTAAGACTGCGCCGACCATAATTCACGTGCCCTAAATAGGTATTTAACGCAGCACACCGGTTGGCGCCAATCGTCGCGACGATATGGCGCGTCGAATATCGTCGCCTAAACAAAAGTACAGTGTAAGTCAAAATTAGATATTTTACAGAAAAAGCAGAAAACTGAGTCATTGTTAACTATTTCGTCTTATATTATATTTATATTTAACTATATCACAGTAATTTATATAAACGATATCATAATTATTTGAATACAGGTCTCTGATTGTGCGGTTATGAGGCGGGGCCGTCCACATATTACGTAATCACGTTTTTGGGATTTTCTACCCCCCCCCCCCTCCCACATGTTTACAGACGTAATCTGCGGCCTTACCCCCCCCCCCCCCAAGATTACGTAATCAACCGAATTTGTGTAAAATGTGAAAATTCGTGAACGTGAAAAAAGTAGATAAGATATTTCACTCCAACCATCGTTTCAAGCTTTGGATATTAGAAAACTTTTTGTACAGGAGATTATATAAATTCAACATGGAAACCAAGTTAAAACTTATCTGAAAGTTTTTTTCATATAGGCCTTTGTTACTAAGAAAAAAAAACTTGAAGAACTGAATTTTAAAAATAAAACCCGCTTTTTGTCGGTAACCTTGACCTCAACAAAAAAAGTCATGTATAACTTTAAACTCAATTTCTCATATTGAACAATATTCGGTACACTAAATCATCAAAATAAAAAAAAACTGTTTAATTTTTAAAAAGTAGATACGATATTTCACACCAACTATCGTTTCACGCTTTGGATATTAGAAGACTTTTTGGACAGGAGATTATTAGATTATTTGGACAGGAGATACGTAACATTTGAAACCCTTCCAGAGAGTAACTCCCTTTATTGAGGGTGTATTTACAGGACTGGCAATGAATCTCTTATGGTTTACGTGCTAAGTTCATTTAGTTGTTTTGGACTACCCCGAACATCCTAATATATTATAAATACATACAAGAAAGTAATTTGTTTTGTTTGTTTGTTTGTTTGTACTCTTTATTGTGAAATTTCACAATGGGCGGGTTTATTATCATACGACAATCTCTTACAACCAACCCTAATATGAAGTGTTTATATGTATGTGTGCATGTAACATGTGTGTAAGTGTGTGTCTTGTTATGGCATTCGGCCGACAGAATTGAAAATGAAATTCCGTTAGTTTTATCCCAATGGAAAATAGTGACCCAGCCGGGAATCGAACCCGGATCCTTACAATGTAAGATCAGGTGACCTAACCTAACACTTGGGCCGAAGTTTACCAACCCCTTCGTTTTTCATTTTTCATTTAAGTACTGTCAAATATTACTATGTATCACACATCAATATCGAAAATCCATCGATATCGATAGTGAGGCGTGGCCGGGGATAGCGATCTCTATATCTTGTGCGAGGGAGAAAAGTGATGTGCTGTCGTGCTCGCACGTTTTACGACCCGGAATGTCAGGAGCGATTGCGACCACTATAGTGCCAAAAGATTATCTTCTAGCCCGGGCATCAAAAAAGACTTGAAAAAGACTTAACACAATGCACAAGACAGTAGAAGGATCAGTAAAATAACAGCAAAAGAGTCAGTTTTTCTTTATTGTATACGTTATTATGACTCATTGAGGAGGAAATAACGGTATCCATTGCCTTAAACGCTTACACTTTATTTGTGATGCATATTTAAAAGCAACAATATATAAAATCCGTAAAATAAGAATTTTAAGCAATATGAAGTCACACGAAATCACTGATCAATGAGAGCGTTTAAGTCCGGATAGGAAACCTCCAAAAAACAACCGGAGGTACCGTAATTATAATATTATCTTTAATAATATCCTAATTTACATAAGTATAATCATATACATAAAAAAAATATGATGACTCAGATGAAAAACACCGTCCAGAAATCTGCATGGCCATGCACCTCGCCCGAGTGGTATGTCAGTAGGTACATGGAAAAAATGTGAAAAAGAATGTTAAAAACAGAAAATATCGAAATAACATATTGCGGCGCCAGTTAAGATATTCGTAAGAATTTATAATCTGGTATCTCTCTGGGGTATCTAATGTGGTATCTCTTTGACTTTGTAGATACCCAGAAAAATGTAATTTACAAAAAAGTGATGACTTCAGATTTTATTTATTTTGATTAGGAATTAAATCAAAACAATGAAATTCTGCATCGTAGAACAAAATATTAGGAAATTTTCTACAAGATTAATATTTTTTATAATATTTAAATGCATGCGGGAGGCCCATAAATTTGATCGCAAAATGTCAGTTTATCACTATTTGAGAGAGGTAGTCGCCTTAGATGATACCTGGAAAAGACCATATCTGAAGAATTTTAGTTTTATGAATTTTTAGAAAAATATAGGCATTATTATAAAAAAAGTTACAATTTACAATTTGGACAAAAAAGTTGCTCATTGCCTTGAACTGGCTTTAAACTGATTTAGAAAATTTTCACATTGTTAAACATTTTTATTGTTACTAGTTTTTTTTGGTTTCGTAATCTTAACGGATTTTGTTTCCAATATTTTCCGTTTATTATTTTTTAATATCTCTTTTTTTTTTAATGCTTCCAAAATATAGGCAGGTTCCTTTATGTCCATTTGCCTATCCAGTCTTGAATCTATAATTTCTGGTAGCAAACAGTCAAAGTAAAATATTTTCAGTTTTATTTCCATCTCACTCCAAAAGCCTTCATCTTCGTTTATGACTTCCACCTTCATGTCTACGTCCGTCCAAACAGCAAATACACAAATTTTTCTTTGAGTGGCGTGTATTTGTCCTTGGGCTTGAAAATACCAATCGTGTTTTTTATTTACATTGGTATTGCCATCTTTGTCTATTTTCCAGAAAGTAATTTTTTTCTCTCTGATGGCATCATTAATACTCATTCCTCTAGCTGAGTACGGACATTTTATTTCTACAATTTTGTCCTCTTGCAAAAGTCCATCCGGACTCGCACCTAAAAATGGTAGATCCAGGTCAATAAATAATCCACATGGATTTATAGGACTTTGAAGATAGCAAGATAGTTGATCACGTGCCAGATGTTCATGGTTTTGTCCATGTTGTATAGACTTCACATGATTTAAATTGTTTTCAGTCAGTATATTTTTTACCAAAGGTCCGCATTTAATAAGTCCTCGTTTGCAAACTTTTCCAAATATAGATGCAGTTAGCCGAAGTTTTCGCTCCTGGCGCCATTCTATGGATTCTGCCTGCAAAATAGTTCTTCTTTCTAGTAAGTGGCGATCTTCCTTAGTCAAAGTTATGCATTTCAAATGCTCGATTTTGGCAAACTCATAATCCGCCTTTTCCAGGTCAGGTTTTTCACAAGACTCTCCGTAATTTTTGTCCTCATGACTAATAACAGGCTTCTTACAATGAAACGATTTTATTATTTTGCGTTTTGCTGATGTCAATCTTTTGATATTTCTGTTGGTTTCAAGTCGTTTAATAAGTTTGTTTGGACTTCGCAGAAAAATATTTTTGCTTAGGTAAGTCTCTGGCTTTCTTGAATTGAAGGACACTACTGCTGCGGCACATCTACCTCCATAAGATTGCCTGCCTGAGTAATTTATTCGTTTTCCACCGACGAACTTTGCAATTACACTATTAAAAATTTCAGCTATATTACTATTAACATTATGCATCAGGCTTGGCGCGTTATTCACCAGTCTGGAAATAAACTTTAATATGGCTGAAAATATAAAACCACCCTCTTGACTTTTCATTATTGGAACTAGGTTTTCTTCTACGGATTCTACGTTTTCGGTTTGCTTTTCACAATAGTAAGATTTGCATAAGCTGTGATTGCCAAATACGTGGTGTGGTGAATTCAACAAATCTTGCTTCAACTGTAGAACTTTTTGTTGAAAAGTTTTGCTACCTTCAGAATTAAGATGTTTTACAGCACCAGTTGCAGAACGCCTTAAGCGCAATATGTTATTCTTAACAACTTTTCTATATTTCAATGGATAGTTTGTATTTCTGGTCAGTTCATCTAACTTTGTGGAGTAATTTCGTAGTAAATGATTAGTGCATTCTATTTTTTCCACGAGTAAATTTCCATACGGTTTCGATTTTTCTATGTTTCTATGTGTACTTGAATCACCGTCAGCTATCAATCTAGAGTAAATCAGTTTGTGAGTGTTCAATGATGTTTTGAAACCTTCAACCAAAGCTGTCGATTCCATTGCGCTAGATGAACCTGTATAGTTTTTGAAACATATGTGATCTGGAACTGTGTGTTTTCTGTTTTCAGCTCGAGCACAAACCATACAATATTTATTCTTTACTGCCATATATAGTACTTTCTTTGTCCTGTATCCTATTATTACTGCAGCACCCGATAATGCGTTGTAGTTCTTTCTATACGATCTTTTCGACCAGCAGCCATCAGCCACCACAGTAATCATTGGTACTCCATTCGCATCCACTTCGCCGTTGAGTACAGCTAAATTATATTCGTCTTTGGCTGCTTCCTCCATGCATTTCTCTTTAGCTAGTTCCCATAGTTCACAGATCTTGGTATGGCACTTTGAGTATAATTTATCAGACATACAGGGTATGTTCAGGGAGGCTGAAACTTGTTCCAATCCTGAAAATCCAGCGCCAATAGACATGAAACTACTAACAGCGTTATGGTTGAGGTTAAGTTCAACTGGGCTATCTGGTTTTTTACAATTTAAAAGTTCTAATTTTGCATTGCATAATCGACACGTAAAAAAGAATTTTGATAGAAACCCTTTCTTAATCTCCTTGGTAAGTTTTAAAAAATTTAAGTTACATTGAAATGCAGAGTTGTGATGGGCCATTTCTTGGAGTTGTTTGAATATGTAATTAAAATCTACTATTCTATTCCCTTCAGGTAAAAAATCCACATCATCATTATTTTCCTCTTCTGTTATTAATTCGAAATCGGAATCCGAGTCCGTTTCAAATGATTTCTGAAATAAAATTAATTGAATTAATAAATTATTGCTGAATTGCTTCTGAAAATAGAAGTGACCGGAAATATTGAAGAAGGTATGTATAGAAAAGTTGCACTGCAAGTCAAATTTACACTGATAATAAAACTTTATCAAATTTAAATTACGTAGGCAATGGGCCGATTGCGTTTCTTTGTGAACTGAAACTGGAATTAGTTCAAGCGAACGAGATACGAAGCAATACGAACGAGTTAGAACGGAATATAAAACGAACGATCGTCGATAAAACTACCTGTCGGACTAATACTCGTCCGAATAAATTTGAATACATTTTGTGCTGTGTTACATTCAGATGCTTTATCTTTGGTGGGTAGTTTTAATTCGAAAAAGTGAAAAGTGAAAACCGTTCATTTCACATTCCGCTCTAGCGTATTACCCTGTCTCGTTCACACGGACTAATTTCCAATTTTAGTTCACGAAGAAACGCAATCAAGCCCAATATCACAGTATTTTTTTTAAAATATATAGGTATATATCTCAATCGAAAACACGATTTGTATTGGTAAAATTAGATAGTTAATAAAAGTAACTGAATTAAGTACCGAAAATCTTTGTTGCAAATATACAGGTAAAGTTTATACTAGAACACTTAAAAAAAATATATACAACTAACTTACCGCAAAATCATTGCACGGCGTATATTTTGTCGTCGAGTGTTCATCAAGTTTTCTTATACTCGAGCCTATTATCACATTGTTCGAAGATTCCTAGGAACGAAATGTACAGTGATAAAAGTAATTATTGCTTTGTAACGTATTATCACTTAGATCCTAAGATTTTTATACCTGGGCGAGCGAGTCTTGCTCAGCGATGGCACTTGCACGTACAATAGAAGCGAGAAGTCGTTTGTTTTGAAACTTTGAGCCACATTTCAATTTATGATATTTAATCTTACGCTTTCCCATTTTTACTAAAACATAATAATATGCTCATTTAGATAAAAACTTGTATATATATAATGCTATATAATGCTCATTTAGATAAAAACAAGTTATAATTAGGTCAGGTTCTTACACGAGCTGACCTAATTACAACTTTCGACAATAGAAAAAGGAACACTAATACCAGATAAAATCTAAATAAAAAATACTTTCAATAAATGCTTACATCGTTTTACCGCGTGAGTGATATTATACGCGCACGAAATAGATCGCGGCCGGTTTTCGAGGTCAGATCGCTACGCAAAGAAACGTCACCCCCTCCTCAGCTCTAGTGGACGACTGAATAATTCACCCTTGCGCTCGCGTATATATATCGAACGTTATTTGGCCATAGTAAATTTGTATGGCAGATTCGAGGTATCTTCTAAAAAAATCATATTTAAATAAGCAGGGAACATTTTTAAATATCCGTGATGCTTTCTTGTAGCTTGAACGTTTGTGATTTATTACGATTTGAAATTTGAAATAAAATCTAATTTCTTTATTCATTGTGAACAAAACGCCGGAGTGCTTTTCTTAAGTTTTTCCCCAACTTTATGTTGAAAGAAATATTAACCAGCAAATGGTTTTTGATTATAGAAGATGTATTATTGTAAACACATTCGTTGAGATCTTAAATATATTTTTTAAATATTTATTACCGAAAAATTATGGATTGCAGCGACAAAACCGTGACTGACGTTTTCGCTTATTTTGCTCGGTGCAGTCTTAAGAAGTAGAAAATATCATTTTAAAACGTCTCTAAAACACATTTCACGATATACTTAGTAAACATTACTTTGACAGACACACATAAGAATATACATATGTAATTTGGCAATTGGAATTTGTAATGGTGTGCTGCCAGTTTCAAAGAGAATAAGGATGTAAAAAGAGAAAACATACATTATGTATATACTATTGCTTATTTTTCGATGTATTTTTAGGGGGTCGTGGCCGTAGTTCACGTTCTTTAAAACGCATTATTGTATCATCTAGCTGTTTTCGAGTTGCAATCGTTGATATTGATGAATCCCGTAGTAGGATCTTGATGTCTCCGCTTCTCGTCCAGACGTTATTTGGAGTAAAAAAAGACCGTGCCTTCTTCAAGAGATCGAGTCGTGTTTTAGTGAGTGACTCCGTGAGCATGATTTTTGAGCCTTTGAGCGCCTTCTTGCTTGACCAAACAACCTCCCTGTCAGCGGTCGTAGAGAAGTGGATAAGCATGGGTCGATGGCGATCGCTTTTGGATGGGTTCTTTTTACCAATGCGAAAACAGTAGTCGATATTGAGCGGGGAAAAATCTGTGAGTCTTAGGTTTTTCTTTATTACATCTAGAGCCGCAGTTTGACAGTTCTCTTTGACGGATTCGGGTACTCCGTGTAACAGTAACTGCTTACGCTTGGAACGGTTTTCAAGAGCATCGATGCGATTCTCGTTTTCATTTAATTGCGTTTTAATGACGCGTAATATATCCAATATATGCGCCTTAAATTGCGCGAAGTCTTGGCAAAGTGCTTCTTTTGTGGGATTGGGCGATGAGGACGCATCTAATTGAGTCAACCGCCGCTCGAAATCCACCATTGATTCAGCTACCCTTTTCTCCACCGCCTCAACTTGATCCATTTCGGTAGTTTTGATGTAGTATTTTCGACCAGTAGTTAAATTGTTTTCCTTAAGCCAGCACAGTTTGAAGAAGTATTAAAATTTAGAACATCTCAGTGAAATAATTCGCAAAAAAAAGATCTTGGTCTCTTCATGAAAATAATCATCTCCTTACTAGAAAAAATATCTAAGACTGACTTTAAAGAGGGGGCTGAACGGGTGGTAAGGCTAACGCTCACATGTGGCAAGAGAGTTGTCATAAACCAACCTACCACAGTAGGTTGTTACGGTCATGTCTTAGTAGGCGTTATATCGTTACTTAAAATTCCTCTAGATTAGGCAAATAAAAACGATTTAAAAACATTAACATATACAATTTAATATGTAAAATTCTCATAATACAATGTACCTTGGCTGAAGAATATATACAAATTCTTTGTAAAAACCAATCTTCGAGGTCACAGCGTACCTGGACGTATCAGCAAAGCTGCCTGTATAGAACAAATAATAATAATAACACTTTGAATAATAAATGTACAGTTCACAATTCAAATTCTTTATTTTACAAAAAATCATAATTTCAGTTACAATTGAATTAAACCTAACCTAACTGGATCGCACGAGACGTCTGCACTAAGGTAGGCTCAGATTCGTATACTTAAGTACTGCCTAATGCTAAATAAAACAATAATAAAATAATACGCAAAACAATGCAAAACGACTTCTCTTTTGTATGGCAAATATATCCATTTGACAACTTGACGGTTTTATAAAATGTTACCAGCGCAAAATAATTTTGAGGTGACCACCAGAAAGAACATTTTGCCCACGCAACAGATATGTGTTGGTGTTCATGGTGTAGATAGTCTGCAACCCAGAAACGTCATACGATGCAGTCAGGATCTTGTATGTCTCGATTAAGTCACCCTGTGCCCTGCGTTGCTCCATTAGCATATTTTAATGTTCAAGACTTCACAGTTTAGGAGACAAATATCTTTTAAAAAAATGCGGGAATCTTTTCGTTGCTTTAAAATTGTCAGTATGTTTAACAACTTTTGAATTCCACAGTTATTTACCACAGATCCGAAAAATACTGCTAGTTTAGCTATTGCAGCAACTCTCACAGATAATAGATATGCAGTAGCTTAAATGTTCGGGGGTTGAAATTTTTTCTTGGGCGTTACCACAAAATAGACAAAATATTCATTTTATCCTATTTATAATGTCAAACAACCGCGATAGTCTTCGATTTTATAAAAATATATTGGTTTTGATATATTTAACTATATTACCATATAACCATATACTTACAGCTATTGATTTTATATGGTATTAATTTTTCGATGTAATAGTACATTTTGGCAATTTTGGCAATTTGTACATTGTCGGGCGAAACATAGCAGTTTAGTTGGACGTCTATAACAACATGATAATGAATGTTTTGTTTTGTATATAAAGAAGTAATTTATTATAAAAACCTAATAATCTAACCGATGATAACAATAATAACATTTAAATATTAATGCCAGCTATCGCATTTACATTATAGGCTGATAACATCACGGAAATAATATTGAGAGAAAGAATGCCATCTTTTAGTCTATCTGTAAATTAACCCCTCACGTTGCGAGGTAAAAACTCACCGCGCCCAAAAACATCACTTTTGCGCGCGACATATTCGCGCAAAAAATCGACGCGAGTCAACGGCCTTGAGAAAAACGATCATAACTTATAAACCACTAATCGGATTAAAAAAAGATTAATAGAAAAATGATCGCATTGAAATTTGACATATAAAACATTATAACCTTATCTCGTAAAACAATTAAGATAATAATGAATAAATATTACAAAATTGGCAAACTGAAAAAACTCGCCTATAAAATCATTTCGATTTTTTTGTAAATACAGTTTTTGTAAATATCAAAAATTGTAAATACAGTTATGTTCTTTATTAAATGCTTTACCAAAGCGATATTTTTTTTTTACTTATTTGCATACAAAAATACGGAAAAAATATTTATTTATTCAGCCAAGAAAAATTGTATGTATTCTCGTAAAAAAAAATTTTTTTAATTTTTAATTTGTGACTACTTATGGTATTTTTTTATATGAAATTCTTTCAAAATAACTTTATTACTACATCACTTCTTCTTAGAAATCACACCAGAACTTTGAGCTTTGTCTGATATTATAGAAAAATCTAAAGTTTTGAGAGTTTCCGACTTCCGAACCTAATAATAAACTTTGAATGCCCATAATATAAAATTCGTTAGATTTTTTCAATTATATTGTCTTATCATAGACTTATTATATGTCTAATAACTAATTACTATACTCCAAAGAGTCACATTTCATCGAAAAACTATGGAAAATCACACTTTTTTCTCTCATAGTAATTATCAAAACAAGTTTCATTTTCGGGAGCCATATTAGAAAACAACATATAATGTTCAAAATACGCCTAATTATGTGATAACTTAGGATGTAAATGAAGCAATACCTATTTTATTAGTAAATTAAAGCGACATTACGTCATGTTTCGCGATATAACGGAACATTTCACAAACATTACAAAATAAATACGGCCATATTTCGCTCGCCGTTTGGTTTCGCCAAAGTGTTTTCTTCGAAAATTCGTGAAAAACAGCAAATGGGCTGTGTAAATTGTTTAATCCTAAGGCCTAAACTACTTAAAAATGGAAATTACTTACTTTTATCCGGTATACACTTCACTTATATACACAAAACAATTCACAACACAAACACATCGCGGAATTATACGCCGCCAGCGGTGGGCAGTTAGCGACTGTCGTCAGAAATGAGGTCACCGATTTTGTAAGGGATGTAGTAATTCATATTTCTAACATCGCATGCGGCAATCGAGCAATTTCATAGTGTTGCATATTTGGCTATATTATGGCATCATTCGATAGAATATACAATCGCATTTCGAAATTTAAACGACATTTTCGTAAGAGCCGAGCGCTATATCCAGTAGTGGACGTTTCGGAATTTCGGCGGCCGCCATTCATGTCCCCAAATGGATGTTACGTGCTCAGCGGGTTAAAGTGCGTAATTATTACGTATTGAAACCTGTATACCAAATTGAAAATTGGCACCCTAATGTAAAAAATATCAAAATAATTTTTTGTAAAAAAAAATATTTTTATTTGTAAATTTATTTTGTATATTATTAATACATGTCAATACTTATTAATACATATATAAATATATATTAATTTTTATCGTGTTTTAAAGTAAAATAATATTGACAATTTTCATGACATTTTCTTAGGAATTTTTATTAGGTAATTAAGATATTTCTGTTTCTGTTACATTAACCCGTTGAGTATGATACGACCAAATCTGGTTCTGAAACAATTATCCGTTGAGTATGATACGACCAGATCTGGTTCCGCGTTTTTTTCACTTCTTTGACGTTCTCATATTTATTCATAATTATCTAATTGTTTTACAAAATGATATTTCAATATTCTATATTCGAAATTTCAATGCAATCATTGTGCAGTTGTTCTTTTTATGATTGGTGTAGTAGTTTCGTAGTTATAGTACTTTAAGTCGATGTCGCCGAAAATCCTGCAAAAGAGACAGATGCATCCATGAAAATACCCATTTACTCCAAGGGTTAAGTATGATTTTGTTTATTTGTATAAATATAATATTATAGATTTCTTAGGATAATTAAAATAGATTGTCTACCTTGGAACAGGCGGCAACCTAGTTAGGTTAAGACTTTTGTATATTGAATGTAATCATAATTTGAACTCAATAAATAATTCGAAATAATTTGAAATTTGAAATAAAGCTGTGAGTTAAAAAGTCGTTTATTATTTTATTTTGAGATAGGATACCATATAAGCGTGTTTAGAGAGCTATCTATAGTGCACTACCATATGAACGCCACCATATTGAACGTAAGAGAAGATTAATGAATGTTTGGCATTATGAGTGAGTGCCATATTCATGTTGCGTTTCGTAGTAAAATCCTAGCTGCCATATCGTGGTACAGCGTTGAGCAATGAAATGCACTATAAAATTGATACAAATAAAATTGCTCAAAAGTCTATTGTATAAAGTTATTGAATGATTTAAGTAGTTCGTAGGCATGAATGTAGTATTTCTTTCCCGGGTTCTTGATCTTGGGAGCTCTGAAGAACGTCAATCTAACATTTTTGGAATTCCCATAGGGAAATAAAATGAACGAACCGAAATTTCAATTTCGCGCCCTGCACCCGCTTTGCGGTTGTATTATTTGTTTATCGAGGATATAATTATTAGTTCGAGCTGCAGTCTTATCGCAAGGTTATTATTATGTGCATTTTTTAACATTTTTATATTGAAATTTTCAGCCCAACAAGTGATAAACTACTCCAAGGCTGGCGGAGGTGTGACAACCCTGGGAAGTGTTGTCAGTGTGGTCGGACCGGCCGGTTCTGGACCTGGAACGTTACAATATGCAGGCGCCGCTCTACAGAGGCATAAAGTGGTAATACAATCTTATTATTTTAAAAAGGTACTCTAAAGACTGTCTGGTGCTACAAAGAAAGAAACCAATTAACCCCTCCTGTTGCGAGGTAAAAACTCACCTATCACTTTTGCGCGCGACATATTCGGGCAAAAAATCGACGCGAGTCAACGGCCTTGAGAAAAACGATCATAACTTATAAACCACTAAACGGATTAAAAAAAGATAAAGAGAAAAATGATCGCATTGAAATTTGACATATAAAACATTATAACCTTATCTCGTAAAACAATTAAGATAATAAGGAATAAATATTACAAAATTGGCAAACTGAAAAAACTCGCCTATAAAATCATTTCGATTTTTTTGTCACGAAATACGTAAAATATGCAAAAATTGTAAATACAAATATGTTCTTTATTAAATACTTTACCAAAACAATATTTTTTTTTTACTTATTTGCATACAAAAATATTTATTTATTCAGCCAAGAAAAATTTTATGTATTCTCGTAAAAAAAATTTTTTTTAATTTGTGACTACTTATGGTATTTTTTTATATGAAATTCTTTCAAAATAACTTTATTACTACATCACACTTCTTAGAAATCACACCAGAACTTTGAGCTTTGTCTGATATTATAGAAAAATCTAAAGTTTTGAGAGTTTCCGCGTCCGAACTTAATAATAAATTTTGAATGCTCATAATATAAAATTTGTTAGATTTTTTCAATTATATTGTCTTATCATAGACTTATTATATGTCTAATAACTAATTACTATACTCCAAAGAGTCACATTTCATCGAAAAACTATGGAAAATCGCACTTTATTCTCTCATAGTAATTATCAAAACAAGTTTCTTTGCGCGATTCATTGCACAAAACAAGATATAATTTTCAAAATACGCCTAATTATGTGATAACTTAGGATGTAAATGAAACAATACTTATTTTGTTAGTAAATTAAAGCGACATTACGTCATATTTCGCAATATATCGGGATATTTCATAAACATTACAAAATAATAACAACCATTTTTTCGCGAGCCGTTTGTTGTCGCCGAAGTGTTTTCTTTAAAAATTCGTGAAAAACAGCAAATGGACTATCTCAATTGACTAATCCTTATGCCTAAACTACTTAAAAATGCAAATTACTCACTGTTATCCAGTAAACACTGCACTGTTATCCACAAAACACTGCACAAAACCACCATTTCGCGGAACTACGCGGCCGCGGCGCTGGCCGATCGAGACTGCCGTTTTGACGTCTATGCTGACTTTTTAAATCGCCGATCGATTTTTTCGCCGTTGGCCGCCGAATTAAAGATTATTTGGCCATATCGTTCCGCCGTCAGAAAGCATTAAGTACGACGTTTCGAATCGTAACTTGCATTTTTCGCAGCGACGAGCGCGATATCCAGTAGCGGATGTTTCGGATTTTAGGCGGCCGCCATACATGTCCCCAAATGGATGTTACGTGCTGAGCGGGTTAAATAAAAAAAATAAAAAAATATTTTCAACATCAATTCTGCATAATTTTTAGGCGTTTTGACCTTGGCCTTGAGCTTTCAAATTGGAGCCGCTTTGGGCGACGTTTTGGGCGATCTTAAAGAACGTAGCCATCTTTGTTGGGCAAAATTTAGTCAACCTAACGATTGATGACTAACGACTGAATATGTTAGTCGTGAATAACGAATAACGATTGATTCGTTTAATCGTCAATCGTGAACGATAGATTAGTTTCAATTGTAAATACGACTAAAAGATTGTGTTTGATATTTCTCGATAATTTAACCCCTTAGGCCCCGATTGGTCGATATCGGCCACAATACGATTCAGCGTGACGGCCCCGTTTTAATTTTAATTTAATTTAATTTTAATTTAATTTGTTTTATTATATTATGTTTTATTATGTTAATATGTTTCATTTTAATTATGGGTTTGACAGTGGTTTGGCAGTATTTAATGTTTTGGTGAGACAGTGTCGTAATTCAATTTTTTTACTAATTTTTACCAAATTTTTTTGGGACAGCAACTTGTCAATCGGCTGCGGGGCCGAGGCCTGAAGGGTTAAAACACATTGAAGTTTACCTTTACATTTGGCACGAATTTAAGCAATCATCTGATATTACTAAATTCATGATTATTTGTCGAGTAGCCGCTGAATGGTTTTCATAATCCGCTGCGGCCAATGTATATATTTTCCAGACACTTACAAGAGTTTGCTTTGCGCTAGAGGTTAATAGTCTGGGAGGTAAAAAATATTTTTAAGACTTATTTTTCCAGTTTGTAAAAGTAATTAAATCTGGTCTATTATTGATGATAATCAAGAAATTACGAGTCTGGCAAGGCTTATGCGAATTAGGTGCATACGAATTGTACTTATTTTCCCAGTTATAAATCTTTTCCATTCGCTAGAGTCGATGCACAAAAAAGCAATGTGGCTTATTTACAGTTAAAGCTTTCTACAGTTACAAAACTCCCTTATTTTTACAGGTTGAAAACTTATAATACAAATTGATATTATCACAGATTATCGTTGAAAGAATTCTGGCAACTTTAAAAAGTCGCAGAATGCATCTAGCGGGATTTGTATAAATTAGACAAAAATACAAACTCATTGCTCTTATTTTCAGTCTTGAAAATTTTATTAATTGATGGTATAATTCTATGAAAAAAGATATTTGGCTAATGTTCATAATAATTAAAGCAGACTCTTCTTAAGTTTATGGCTGTGCGCAGTGTTTTATGCGCGTAATTTGTTTAACCCCTTGAGTATGATACGACCAAATCTGGTTCTGAAACAATTATCCGTTGAGTATGATAAGACCAGATCTGGTTCCTCGTTTTTTTCACTTCTTTGACGTTCTCATATTTATTCATAATTATCTAATTGTTTTACAAAATGATATTTCAATATTCTATATTCGAAATTTCAATGCAATCATTGTGCAGTTGTTCTTTTTATGATTGGTGTAGTAGTTTCGTAGTTATAGTACTTTAAGGTCGATGTCGCCGAAAATCCTGCAAAAGAGACAGATGCATCCATGAAAATACCCATTTACTCCAAGGGTTAATGCGAGTCACTAAGATGAGAATGTAATGTTGTCATCGAGAATGAGATGTTATGACAAGAATCGTTGTAATGTTATTATCTGACAATTTTTCAGGTCTTGGAAAAAAAGAACCACCATTTTGTTAAGTTTTTCAGACGTCTGCCATTACATATAGATCAGCCAGATTATTTTTTTCTAATTAATGTTGCATTCGATTTGACAGTAAAAGCATTTTTATTAGTGCTTCATAAAGTGCAGTACATTTGTATAATCAAAAGCATTTTCCAGCTCAAGGCACTGGAAAACCCCCTACAAAATATATACAAATACAGAATAAGTCACTGAATGGTGTTACAGGTTCAATCTGGCATCAATTCAATCCGTGACGTTGGTTAGAGTGACGTGAAACTGATCGTTTATCGCATTGACTGATGGACTGAACTGATGGATCTTCAAACATTCTATTTCTAATTTCTATTCATAATATAAGATAATTTCTATTCATCCATCAGTCAGTTCATGATCAAAGTCGCGGACTGAACTGATGCCAACTTGGGTTGTCGACTACAGCAGACGAGCCCGTCACTTCAGGAAGTTTTAACGATTAGTCGTTCTATCTCCCTGGAGTGAGCGCAGAAGACTTGGACAGAATAGTCCACCGTCTAGCTCCACCACAAACCCGTAAGAGGCCAACGCCTCAATCGCGAGATAGCCAGGAGTGTTACCCAGCGGGCTTAAACTCACGCCCTTACTTCCATTTGCGAACAGATTACTCCAGTCTCTCGATTGGTTACGAGTTCGAGGTCGCTTGCGCGATTCTCTCCCTTACGAAGCGGTGAAACGGCGTATACCGAATCTATCGCGGACCACGGCATCCTTTGCCCGGCTGTTCACCCAGGATCGGGTAGCCTGAATAATGCTATCGACGTTTGGCGACTGGCAAAATCAATAGCGAAAAAAATCACTTGCTCCCCGACTATAGAGTATTGGAAATGGCCAGCTAACGATACGGTCGAGTGGTGTACGTTCTTCGTCGGTATAGTATAGTGTGTGACGCGTTTGCTCCTCGTTTTCAGCCGATGGGCAACCAGTCGCCGGGGGCGCCCGTGCAGGTGTCCATCTCGCAGAGCGTGGGGGGCCCGGCGCCCCCCGCGCCCACCGCCCAGTTCCAGCGCCTCAAGGTGGAGGACGCGCTCTTCTACCTGGACCAGGTCAAGTACAAGTTCAACAACCAGCCCCAGGTCTACAACGACTTCCTCGACATCATGAAGGAGTTCAAGAGCCAGAGGTGAGCCTCGGGGGACTGCCCCGTAACACCCCACCCCCTCCCCCTCCCCATCGGCCGTTGCCTATTGCAGAAATAACACAAGTCTGAAAAGTGCTATTCATTCATTCGTTTACTCGATAACCTTCAAATTAGTAATGATTTTTTACCCCAATACAGAATCTTCAGCCTACACGGGTGACGCCGCCATGTGGCACGCGCTTAGCTTGCCTGACTTTTATTGCGCTTTGACGAGCGGTCTTGTGCCGCCTCCATCCACCTACTTCCTGCGACCTTGGCTATGTCGTCGGTCCATCTTGTGGGGGGCCGTTCCACACTGCATCTGCCGGTTCGTGGTCGCCATTCGAGAACCATTTTTCCACAACGGTTGTCGCTTCTATGAGCTAATATGGCCTGCCTATTGCCATTTCAAGTTGGCAATTTTACGAGATATCAATAACCTTGGTTCTTATGCGGATTTCCTCATTTCGGATCCCATTAGGCAGTGAAACTCCAAGCATTGCTCTCTCCATGGCTCGTTGCGCAAATTTGAGCTTGTGTATGAGGCCAATAGTTAGCGACTATGCCTCAGTGCAATATGTCATCACTGGCAACTCGCACTGATTATATACATTTGTCTTGAGGCTCTGCGGTATTGGCGACGACGACGAACAAATAGTTCATATGTTTAGCAATATCTTCTTCTTCTCCGTCGTTCCCTCATTACTGAGGATCGTGGCCACTAGACAACAGTTTGCCTACGAGGCTCCTCCACTTCGACCTGTCTTCTGCATGGCGGGTCGCAGATTGTATTGTATTGACCCTTTTGTAACTTCTTTGATGAGGTCGTTCCATCTGGCCGGTGATCTGCCTCTGCTTCTTCTTCCCTCCACTTGACCCCCGGAAAGCATTTTCTCCAGATTCTCTGGGTTTGTCCTGGCAACATGACCGAAGAACTTCAGGACCCTTCTCATGCATACGGTAGAGAGCCTCACTTGGATGCCGAGTTCTTCCAGGACAGATTTGTTGGTGCGGCGTGCCTGTCCATGGGATTCCTAGCATTTTACGCCAACACCACATCTCCAGTGTATCGATTTTGGTGCGTATCCGAGCCTTCAGGGTCCATGTCTCCGATGCATAGAGAAAGATCGAGAGAACCAGAGCTCGAACCAGCCTGACCTTAGTCCGCTTGCTTATACCCCGATTCTTCCACAGCCTTTCTAGCTTGCTCATGGCCGATCTTGCCATCTGGCTTCTGCGTGAGACCTCCTTTTCGCAGTTTCCGTCGTTGCATATCATGGAGCCCAGATAGACAAAGTCTTTCACAGCTTAAAGGTCACTCAGCTCGTTGGTGCGTTGCATGGTTCCAGTCCGGTCCACAAACATGAGTTTGGTCTCTGCGGTTCATGTGCAGTCCATACTCCTTGCTTTCCTCCTTGCGTTTAGCAATATATACAATGTATATTGCTGCGCGTTTCTGTTCTGAAGCAAAGAAAAAAATGAGACTAATTTAAAGTTATCGACACAGCGATGAATCACCACATTGAGACTTTTTTGGTCACTTTAATACATCTCCATTTCACCCAGCTCTTAAGGGAGGTACGACTGCATAACTAGAAAGAAATGCAGACAAATATGCAACGGCCGATATACTATATACATATATTAAAAGTATCTATTTTAGTATAATATAATGTCGTCAGCGGTGTCATTTAACATAGCTTGCGAAAATATTCTTCCTTTACGAAAACCAGCTCCTCTGATCCTTTATAGTTGAAAGTAAAAATTCCTAATCCCAAAAATGAATTCCCAAACTGTCTAGGAAAGAATGGATATACTGCTTACTAAGTTGGCTTCGTACTGCTTTTAGCATTGTTGTACATAGGCCATTCCATTCTTTCTTAGTTTGATGTTTTTTTAACAATTGTTCCTATTACTATTGATTATATAGCATATTAGATTGCTCAATGCAGTACAACGTATCGCAGCTAGGATTTTACTATGAAATGCAATGTGTAGATGGCACTAATAGCTTTAAAAAAATTATTAATCTTCTATTATTATGTTCAATATGGCAACTTTCGTTGTATAGTAGTACGGCGGCGGACTGTAGATGGCGCTCTAAGCACTAAAATAACAATTTAATATTAAATTAATTTTTAAATCACAGTTAATATTATTTACGTAAAGATGTCAACTTTTTATTTATTATACAGGTTTTA
The DNA here is from genome assembly GCA_944548615.1 of Micropterix aruncella. NCBI lineage: Eukaryota > Metazoa > Arthropoda > Insecta > Lepidoptera > Micropterigidae > Micropterix > Micropterix aruncella. Next base: position 15,063,764 of record OX155977.1, read on the forward strand.
ATACGTAATAATTATGCACTCCAGGGTTAAGATAGACTAATAGATGGCAACCTATAAAGAAATGCTGTAGATGACACTAATATTTTAATGTTATTATTGTTATCATTGATTTAATTATTAGGTTTTTAAAATCAGTCGGTCTTTTATAAAAAAAATATTCATTGTCTGTTACTATAGATGGCCAAATAAATTGCTTTTATCTTCCCTGTCAATGCTATCAGCGCCACTTGCATTTCGACGGCGACGAATGGTTGTCAAATCGTACTATAAAGTTGAGAAATCTAATAACATATATAATCAATGCTATTACTATGATTAAAGCAAAAGAAATTAATTAATTGCGATATTAAATTCTATCCGATAAAAGATAAAAAGGCAACTAAATCTTGAATAAAAATTCATAGCAAATAGCTACAAATGATGGCTAACCAGTTACCATGGATTGCAATTATTTTACTGATAATAATCAACAAAAAATAAGTTATTGAATTGCTGTGCGAATTAACTATGCAAAGAGCAGTGTTTCAAAATATTATGATATTTATATAAATATCAAAACGTTGGATATAAATCGATATGTATCCCTATATCGATATTAAATATTTCTCTTGCATATGAAAAATAATAAAGTATGGTACAACCCCGTTTAAACGAACTAAAGGGATCCCTCCCTTTAGGGAGAGGGGGAGCCACTTGCGATAATGATTTTTTAGGTTAACTATGAACACACAGTCAAACGTCTCTTTGAAAGGTCTGAGGGTTAAACGAAGTTAGTTAGTTAGTGTGTCTGGGCTTTTTTCTCGCACTTGGCCTCTTGATTGGGCCGTTGTGCGTGGCTCATGTTTCTATTTATGTTACTCCAGCCAACCCAGGCTGTCCCAGAAGGTTAGCAGCCTGTTTGGGTTGCTACAGGCCTCCGGGACAGATGCTGGAGATTGTAGTATTCTTGCCCGTTGCTCTGCCACGCTCCTGCATTCCATGAGCACATGCTGTGGCGTTTCTTCTTCCTCCATGCATCCTCTGCATAGAGGGCTGTCTGTCACACCTATGGTAAACAGGTGTTTGTTGAGGGTTAAACGAATTCAAAATATTTCTTTGTTAGGATACAGTCCTACAGTCTTTATTTAAGTTACATACAGTCTTTATTAAAGTTAAAATAACATTTAGTAAGTACATCAGTAAGACTAGTTTCATCGGCATTGTAACTTTGGGTGTTTATCGGCATTGTAATGGCAGTGTAATCTTCAAATTCTCTTTTGAAAACATCAACCGCATCGGGATCTGCAGATAACTTTCTCCACATACATTTAACTGCTGAATGCCTCTTCTTCATCATCAGCACGCATTCGTCCACCGTTGGGCATACGCCTCTCCAATCACTCTCCATCTGGATCGGTTGTCCGTTTCCCTCATCCAGACTGGTCCAGATGTCTCCTTAATGTCATCGGACCATCGGGCCGGTGGTCTGCCCACACTTCTCTGCCTAGCCGGGGGGTCTCCACTCCAAAACGCGCTCGGGCCATGTGGCCGGCCCGAGCCTATTTCAGCTTGGCCACTCTTTGACCCACGTCGACCACCTTCGTGCGCTGTCTGATGAGCTCGTTTCGGACTCGATCACGCAACGATATGCCGAGCATGACTCGCTCCATGTTACGCTGCACCACCTTAAGCTCGTGGATCATCCCAGCAGTCAGTGACCATGTCTCACTAGCATACGTCATAGCCGGTAACACGCACTGATTATACACCTTTGTCTTGAGCGATTGGGGAATTCTGGACTTCAGCACGAAGCTCAGCTTCCCGAAGGCTGCCCGTCCCAATTGTTTTCTTCGCTTTATCTCTGCCATCATCGAGTCCCGGCCGAGCTTTATCACCTGTCCTAGGTATGTGTACTCCTGCACCTGCTCCAGCAGTTGTCCATTCAATGAAATGGGATTCAGTGTGAGATCGGCTTTCGCCATGACATTTGTCTTGTCCATGTTCATCTTAAGACCCATTCGCAGGAACGCGTGATATATGATGCGCTGAATGCCTCATCTGTTTTTAAATCTGTCTTAACCACCCAGGGCTGCATAAAAATCTTTTATTTCCTCGCCTAACAACTCGGCTAACATTTTAGCTTTTTCTTGCAGTATCGGGCTAGGCAAAGGCATGCCTTTTTTCGTCGTTGAGTAAACCAAAGATAAAGAGCTTCGCCTACTTTTCCAAAGTCGGATGTATTCAGCGTTTTTCTTGCGATAAGCAACATGTTTCAAGTTCTGAGAAAACATTTAAAGTTTGACATATTGGCACATTTTTTCGGAGGCTTTTTGGATAACCCGGGTTTCAGATAACCCTAGTTCCGTTAACTGGGGTTTTACCGTACTTACATACAGCTATTATTCCGATATCCAACATTCTGCTAGGGAATTTCAACAACTTTCTTCCCATTTAAATTACTGACCGCTGCTGAGTTAACTTCCATAAATCCTTCTCCTACACATGCTGAATGATACAGAAGAAAATAATATTATGAATAATATTTACTCATCTTATCTGCTGTGTATTGTGTGAAATGTGTGTTTTTTTTAAAACAAGATAATGGTGTTAGTTGATTAAACGAGGGAGGGCGAAGCTGAGAGATATTGCAGAACACTATTGGCAAACAGTTATTATGACGACAAAACAAATTGGCATAATTAACAAGTATTTATTATTATTTATTTATTCTGGATAGGCAGCTTTGCTGTTACATCCAGATCAGATCTCCTAAAGCTAGTCATAGACAATATTAACAAGTTTTTAGGTACAAATTTAGTCTGTTTTTAATTGGTTGTCAGATCTTGCACTAATTACAGTAGAACTCCAATTAACTGAATCAATTGGGACTGGACCCCATTCGGATAATCAAACATTCAGATAATTGCATTTTTTTTACAAAATGATTAATTACTGTATATTTTAATTAATTACTATATATTTTAATTAATCACTCTATGTATGTTGAAAATTAGAGAAAAAAAAATATTTTTTAAAGAAAAAGGGCCAGCCATTACTTGCTTTAAAGCAGCGGCTCCCAACCTTTTTTATTTCGCGCCCCACTAAATGCGTATCCGAAATATATACTCCCAATTTCCCACAAATTATATATGTTTAATTACGTTAAAAACATTTGAAAAAAATATGATTATATTTGTCTGTACAACTCAACGTATTTAAAACACAGTATGTAAGATTGCCTCAGATTTCTTTTGTCTTACCCATTATCTATATTGTGAATGTTTTATAAGTCAATGTGTCGCGCCCCACCTGAAACAACGTCGCGCCCCATTGGTTGGAACCGCTGCTTTAAATGATGAACAGGCAAATTTGGTTTTCCATAGAGCGTTGCTGCCAAAACCACTACATAATGGCATCTTCAAAAATCTTTGTTTGTTGCTGCCTTCATCGATTTACTTGAAGAACTTCCATCTCCGTTTTTAAGTACTGACTCAAAGTTTAAAATTGTAGGTTTGCTCGTTTCCGTCTTAATTTTTTTTTTCGTTTTAATTTCGGATATTCAGCGATTCGGATAGTCGGAGTTTGGATAATTGGAGTTCTACTCTACTTCAAATGGTTCTGGGATGGGTTCCCGGCCATGCAGGAATCGACGGAAATGATAAAGACGACGAACTTGCTAAGACGGGGGCAAAGGGAACGTTATACGGCCCTGAACCTTGCTGTGACGTACCAAAAAGCCTTGCAAACCTAATATTCAAACAAATATGTTTAGAACAATCCGTCAACCACTGGAACAACACGCCAGGGTTGAATCATTCCAAAGCGCTAATTAAGGCTTATGACCGTAAGACGGCCCGTGAGGCCTTATCGCTAAATTTATTTATTTATTTATTTATTTATTTATAACGTACTAGAACAAAAAAATACAAGGACATGCATACTGTTGTACATGAGGAATAATTAAGAACAAACATTATAATAGCGAAAAACATAGCTCTATGGATATAAATATGCTAGCATATCCGAATGAGGCGAAATCGCACAACCAACTAGACCTAGAAGGTCTGTCTCTGGCTGTGCTGTGTTATACCAACTGTATTTTTGTAACTCGCGAACTGACGAAGGTGATCAATTTTAAATATTTCTAAATCTAACAAATGTGTTGTTTACACAAATTAAGGTAAAATTTAAAGTAGAAAAAAATAAATATATATGTATGCAATTAAGGGCTAAAAATAAAGTAAACTTTACATTATATACAATAAATTTAAGTGGAAAATAAGTAATAATATATACAAATATATGAATAAACACTACATTCTAGTATATATGTTTAAGAAAATGATATGTAATATTGCACAATTTTACAAATACATATTTTTTTAAATATTCACCCTACAGTATTAATAAGGTCTTTAGTTTTTGAACGCCCAATATCTAGAAGCCAGTTTTTTACTTTACCTTTAAAAGTTACATAATTTTTCACGTTTTTCGTGGTTTCACATAGTGAGTTATAAACTTTCGGGGCGATAAAAAAACATTGTCTTCGGGCAAATGTGCTTTTAACCTTTGGAATTGTGAAAAATTCCTTACCAGCATTTCTCGTTAAGTACAATTGTTGACTTCTTGCTCTGTACTCTTTAGTTTTGTGAAAGCTTACAAGGCACTGCTTAATAAATAGCTGGCAGATATCCAAAACCTTAAACTCCGCAAAGAGGTGGTTTGAACTGTACCGAGGAGGCTTTTTGTTTATGACTCTTATTAGTAACTTTTGTGCTTTTAATAGTCGGTCCATTGTTGTTTTTGTACATGAGCCCCACGCTATAATTCCATGCACCCATATACTTTGACCAAGAGCCATATACACCATTCGCAGTGTTTCTTTACTCAGTACATTCCTAAGTTCGCGGAACACGTACAGTAATTTCCTTGTTCGCGCCGTAAGTGATTTTATTTGGAATTCCCAATTTAGTTTGGAATCTATTTCTATGCCTAAATATCTAATTTTTTTTTCAATGTTTATATGCTCACATTTGCAATTATTCTGGGTTGAAGATACACTGCAGTTAAATTGGTGAATTTTTAAGGGTAATATTGGAGGTTAGGTTGGGTCTGAGTGAAAATGCTAGGTACTTCGTCTTCGAGATATTGAGTGTCAATATATGTCGATCAAGCCATGTTTTAATACTGTTCAGGGAGCATTGCGCGTCTGTAAACGCTTCATCCCAAGTATCTGCCTCAATTATGACAGCGGTGTCATCTGCAAATGAGATTATGGCTCCTTTACCTTCAAGTGTCATATCACATAAATCGTTGACATACATAAATAGGAACAATCTACGCATACTGGTGAGGGCGCTCACGGGGCATTGTGGCCTAAATTTTCTAGGAAGGGTATTTTACGTTTAGACAAAATGTACGTCAAGTGTATAAACCTAAAAAGGCGACTGCCAAAAAACAAACAACTATGCAATAAAAGTCAACTTCATAATACTCAATAATTCGGTAGCACTTCCAAAAGAAAAATCACACTGCTAGGTCTAAATTGATCTCGTCTCAAAATTATCACCACGATATCTATGTCTCACAGCTAACGCCCGCACCACGCTATTATACTATTAACAATTTGTCAAAAATCTACATGTCTACAGTGTAGTGATGGGTGTGATCACGAATAGCAATAACAATAACGTGTGATATTTGCAATCACGAAGAACGCGTTACGAGAATTTGAAAGAACATGCTATTTGAATCACGGCTACGAACAGCACCGCGTTGCCATCACTCGGCGCCGCTACGACGCGACCGATCACGCGTGATTATATGATCAGTGATTGGCCGTTCTCACTGATCGCCGTCGAACGACCGCGCGGCGCGCCACTGAACGATGATCGGTGAGCGCCTAATTGAACCGTTCATTTGGTTTCGTTCATTCTCGATGTGATCGGCGATCAGTGGATCAGTGATTTGCCGTTCGTTCTGGGCGAACGCCCGCGCCGGCTGGACGATGACTGATGAGCGGCGCGTTCATTTCGTACGTAACGTGAATTTGGACACTGTTGTCGCATGAATTTGGACACTGTTATCGCTCGTGTCGTAATCGTTCGTGTAAATGAGTTTGCTCATGATTTGTTAAAGCAATAAAATAACATTATTTCATAAAGACGAACTCGGCTTAGCACCAAAAGAGCAAGAGAGATAATCTTTCTGAACGCTAATTCTTCTAATTACTAATAAATATTAAGCAAATATAATGCGCGTTTCTGTTATCAGTTATCACATTGACGAAACTTTGTTACTTAACGTTTCACAGTACATTTCAGTACAATCACGAAAATCACGAGTAGCAGTTATTATCACGCGTGAAAAAATACCAGTAACGTGATTGTTGCGTGATTTAAAATTGAGAATCACGCCCATCACTACTACAGTGACATTGAATGATTATTACTTTAGAACGCACGGGAGTGCATCTAAAAAGTGAGTCTTTTAATAATGGATTTTATATTTAAAAAAAAGAAACAAAAAAACGTTTTGTTACGCTCGGCGTATATTTTCTTCCTTTCAGAGATGTTTTCTGTTTTTTTTTCTGTTTGTGTAGTTGGATTTTGGTCTGTATACTGCCTTCTTTGCGATGTGTGAGAGTTGCTGTGCGGGTTTTTTTAATTTGCTGAAAATTTTCGATAACACTTCGATTGTGGTATATACGGTAGCCAAAATGTTGATATAGGGTATCGTTTTGATTGTGTTCAAGCTCTCCCAGCCGTTCTTATTAAAATATAGCACAACATTGGGTTATCTTAGATATACGAATACAAGTCGTTCTGGTCCTCGTTAGACATGTCATGAACAGACTGCTGTAGAAAGTTTTTCGCTGTAAGTTTAGCTTCTGTAGATTTTGTTCAATTTAAATGTATTTATAGTAGGTATTGTATATGTACCAATAAGCGCAATAAGTAACCTCGCTCATTGGATCTATTCAGAGGATAATTCATGTCCCCTTTGTAGCAACACCCCTTGCACAGCTATTAATATTGTAGCTGACTGCAAGGTAGCATTAGATCAAGGACATTACACTTACCGCCACAGCAAAATCCTTGCAAAGTAATTAGTAGCCTCTCAGTAGCTCCTTCCAACAAGGGTCTGTTAGTCCCCATCTTCCAAACCCCCAATACAGTTTGTGCGGGATGGCTTTAAAGAAAAAAAAAACATTCTTTCACAAACCTTTCTCAGTACAGTAGAGCGTCGATTATCCGAACGTCGGTCAACCGAACGACCGCTTAACCGAACTGCTGCGGCCGCAGATTCTCGGTTAAAAACAGAACTCGATTGCCATGAATGTGATGAAAAAGACGTTCAAGAATGGATGAGAGTTGATGATGCAGATCCAGTGTACCAAATCATGCAGGACAGCGATATTGTAGACCTCGTTAATGATAATGCTGACGCCGCCAGTATCTCATCGACTAGTGAATCAGAAAATGAAGATGAAAATATATCTACACCTTCTGAAGCATTTACATGTCTAGCTACTGTCTTGCGATGGTTTGAAGCTCAAAATGAAAGCGACCAGTATCAGATATCTGTACTGAAAAAAGTGCGGAAATTAGCTGCTCATAAGCTGGTAGGCTTGCTTCGACAGACCAAAATTAAGGACTTTTTAAAGCGTTAATTCGTTCCTCTTCATGTACATGTATTACATACACACATATCTATTTTGTTCACTGGATTACTACTCACTATTGTAATAAATAATAAAAGTTAAAACAGATTACATAGATAATACATATTATTATGTCCATATATGGTTTTATTAATACAGTTTTTTATACAGTTCGATTATCCGAATAAATCGGTTTTCCGAACACCCTTGTCCCCCAATTAGTTCGGATAATCGACGCTCTACTGTAATCAAGATAACTTCACATTGGATTCTGGAGGTTGGATTTCCAAGCAGTATCAATTACTCGAAAGTCTCTGATGCACAGCGCTACGTCCAGATATAACTATACTCCCTATCTTGGAAGATATCCCTTATTGTATAATTAACTGTTCCATGGGAATCAAATCTCCCAAAAGACCAACTAGAGTTGTCAACTACACGGGCGAGCCCGTCACCTTGGGAAGTTTTTATCTCCCTAGAGTGAGCGCAGGAGACTTGGATAAAACAATTGACTATATTATATTTGACTATATTATTATTTGACTATGCCAATTTGACTATATTACCGTTATTTGTGAGTGTCTTCTTGTGAGTGTCTTATTTGTGAGTGTCTTATTTGTGAGTGTCTTATCTCTTTAACCATTTATGCAGTAAATGGAAAAAGTCTCGAGACGATAAATTTACTTATTTTGATATGAATTCATAATTGTTGATAATATGACCAATAAACATGACCTAACGATTTAAATTATTTTTTTAATATAAAAAAACTACTTTTTGTGATTTAAATATAAAATTTAGACATATGCTGTCTTTTTTGTAGACATTATGAAGCTCTACAATTTTTCTCTAGAACTTAATCATATATCTCATCGTTAAGGCAGTGTTAGTTAGAAACGTTTTCGTTCGACCGTTTTTTCTCCGACTTACTTTGCAAATCCGACTACCATGAAAACGTCTGTTCATTTTTCGGATTAATATATAGCCTATGACACTCACAAATAACGTGGCTTTCAATTGGTAAAAGAATTTTCAAAATAGGTTCAGTAGATCCAGAGATTACTTCTTACATCACAAACTTTACCTCTGTATAATATTATTATATATTATATCTACTATAAATACAAATCTTAGTGGACAGTAGTAGTAGTAGTAGTAGATAGAGTGGGGGGCTTGTTTCCAGCCCTTGATGTCACCTAGATCTGTAAGGTCTTTTGTAACTACCCACTGTGTGGTTACGTCAGTGGTCAGCTAGTAGCCCGGTACTTCTTACCAGTCCAAGTAGGTCACTGACCTTCAAGTTGGGCAGATCGCTGGGTTCGAGAAAGGCTCGTCCCAGTAAACTGTGTCTTTTGGCGGCGAGCCCTGGACAGCGACCAACAATGTGTATGCTGTCTTCAGGTTCCTCGCCACATATTCGGCAATCCTTGCTCTCAGTCAAGCCAAGGTTGAATAGATGAGCTCTAAGGGTCGTGTGTCCGGTGAGGAGACCGATAGTGGTTCTAAGGTTCTTCTTGCTCATGTCAAGTAAGGCCTTGGTTTTCTTCTGTAGTGGTTGCTCCATCATGGCTTTTGCCTGGCGACATCCCTGACTCTGTTTCCAGGAAGCCCGATGTTCCTGCTCCAAGCAGTCCCTGATGATTTTCTTACCTGTAGCGAAGGCGACCCCTACAACTGGCTCCACTGGGCATTCCAGTGTGCCCGGTTTTGCCAGTCTGTCGGCCTCTTCGTTTCCGGGTGTGCCTTGGTGACCCGGTATCCATATTAGGGTGATTTTGTTGGATTTTCCCAATTTGTTGAGCTCCTGCATGCAGTCCCAGACCACAGAAGATTCTGTGGTGGCTTTAGCCAGAGCGTCCAGTGCTGCTCTGCTGTCAGCAGATGAGGATTTGTCTGTTTTTTACCTCAAGTCGACTTTGTAGTTTTATGCATTCCAATATGGCAAATATCTCGGCTTGGACCGTCGCGTTGTCGTAGGGGGATGCTGATTCTGTGGTTAGTATGGGATGCTGGATCTGCTGGTAAAATAGTAGTGGACAATAAATCTGCTGGCAAAATATTTATGTACGACTGCTTCTACTACCCCCAAGATCTTGACCATTTTCTCCCTGGTTATCTGAAACCGATACATTTCGCGTTCATTCTAAAGTTTCAGCTATTCTTCATATAATCGCAAAGGCAGCTACGCATTATCCAATTTTCTATATTGTTTTATTGGTGTATGCGAGTGGGTCGTTAGTTAGCTCGCCGCATGACTTTCGCGGTCGGTGTGTAGTCAACTTTACGCAGCGGTGCGTTTGTGTACACTTTGTTTTTAATGTGTTGATGCATGAGCGACACCCATACTGTTATAAATGTGTTTGACGAGAGCAACTCTTCTAGGTTCGACTGTTACTTACTTTTGATATGATTAACTAATTTGGTGTCGCTTTGCATGTGTGTATCGGTGTAATATTTTCTCACAAAGAGAGTAAAATGCAGTTGTTTTTTTTGTTTTCCTCTTTGTTTACAAGAGTTGATTGATGAATATCCAAAACTGACAGAAAAATTACCATTTGAGGCATGTTTTTTTCTTCTTTATGGATTTTTCTTCTAGATACCAACATCTTAGCTCTTTTTGATAGCATCGTTTATACAAGATGAGTTTTTAGTTATCGGCATCCTTGAAGTGGGTGAATCGGTATAAGCAAACTGGCAACTTAATAAAAATATGCAAAAAAAACATTTTTTTTTTAAAAAATGTTGACAATTTAGGGAAGTCAGTAACAGTTTTTAAAAACCGACTGGGTAAGTTTACAAAAAAGTCTGTTCTGTCACCGCAAACCTATCCTGGCAAGTAGCGAAGGACTTATAGAAGAAATTTGAGCTTGATGTCCCTTCAGGAAGTAGGTGACCTGATTCAAAGGTATAGTTGGCTATGGGCATGGATAGTTAGGCGGTGTGGTGTCGAGTACAACGGGCGAACCCGTCACCCCAGGCTGTTTTAGCGATATGTCATCGTTCTTTTAGCCGTGGGATGAGCGTAAATGATTTAAAGAAAATATAAATCTACTGTCTAGCTGTGCCAACATGCCCGACAGAGGCCATCGCCTTATGGCGAGGCACTGGGAAAGGTACCCAGCGGGCAGCCTCGCCCCCTGTCTACCAGTTTGGAAGGATATCTCCTTATGGAATTAACTATCAGGATACCTCCCGAATGACTGGTTACAGGTCCGAAGTTGATTACGCGGCCTCTACCTGTTGTATTTCAGCGGTAATTCGATAAGAATTTATCGCGGACCTGGAAGTCCTTTGCCCGTCATACCACTCGGGATTGGGTGGCGGATAGGTCGTTTCAAGAACGGCATGATAACAGGTCAACATCCATTCCCGCTGCTTAGGAGACAGTATATTTCCATAGTCTCTAGATTCCTTCACCAATTAGTCAGAGTGCACAACCGAGTTGCGTCGCCAAACAATGCGCAAACCGTCCAGTAGCACCAAGAGGCAATCCCACCAAGGGAAACCGATCCACTAGCCGTGAGGTCAGAGACGCGAGAGTTTTACACTGAGTAGCATTCCACACAAGGAGGCTTCTGAATAGGAGCTGAATCGTGAGTTTGGCTGTTCCGAGAACAAATTGGATCTTATGGCCCAAGCTGCACGAAACCATTTGCTACCATGAGCATTAAAAACGTTAAGATATACTGATCGGCGAAAATACAATGTGATGGGACTATCACAACAAGGCATCTTGTTGTGTACCCAATTTCAAGTTATAAGTACAATATTTCAAGATTGAAATATGCCCCCCCCCCCCCCCCCCGGTGGACCGATTTCAACCACAACCTTTTAATCTCTTGCCATGACCAAATGATGCCCGTATGCCAAATTTCAGCTAAATCGCATTAAGCTTTTGTGCGTGTGGCTTTAGAAGTAATACACACAAGCAGACAGACAGACTTTCACCTGGAAATGGTCATAATCGTCTCAGGGGGGGCTCAAAATGCATATTTCCATCTTCATCTTGAAAAATACAAATTGCACATTTGCAATACTTTACCGCCTTGTTGGTTAAAGGGCCAGGAAAGTAAAACTTATAGGCATAAACAATAATAATAATATTAGTCTTTGGTTGAATCACATCTGCGCTATGGTATCCTTCTGTGGGGTACTGCAGCGCATTTGACATAACGAAGAACAAACTAATTTTTATTTATTTGTCAGTAGTATCAATCAACCCTCGAGACCTATATTCTATAATCCCTTGATTTATTTATTTTTATTTCATCTGCGTTTACCAATCTGCATTGCTGCGTTTACGAAATTAATGGTGCATACTATTTGTTTATACATTCCTTTCAAGAATTATTCACCATAGATCGATCAATATATGAAATGTTTTAATCTAAAGAAATATAGCCAAATATCTCTTTTTTTAATTTGACTGCAAAAATTGGTAAATATACTCTTCATGAATTGATCTATCAATGACAATGGAAGACATTCACAACAATACACTCATAATGAATTATTCTCAACTATTAGGAGTATAAATAAGTTCGTGCGGTTTTGATAACAGATGTCGCTACTAGTTTATTATTCCATTGTTTTATCTGGCAACACTGTCAATTTGAAGTGTCATCATTACAGTATCTGTCATTTCGCTGAAGCGTAAACAACATAGTTTCTGTAAACTCTGAAAATGTCAACTTTTGTAACGAATAATGTGTTTTTGCGAGGAGTTTTACTTCATTACTTTATAACCTCAAAATACTAATTTCCGTGTTTGGAAGAAACACGGTAGAAACCACCAAAACCCAAAAGAATGAAAGAAAAAAAGGACGCCACCTTACTTTTAACCCCTCGCGGCCCGCGGTTTGAATTTTAATGTGTGCCTTACGGCCCGTAAGAAATTCGCGAGTCTCAAAAAAAAGATGGCGTTTCAGAAAAAAAACGATTACTCCGAAACTGTCACACCGATCGTCTAAAAAAGACCTGTTTTATGTTCCTATTGAAATTTGCTATTAGATATTTGTAACGTCGTTATGTAAAGCAATAAAGATTATTCATAATTATTAGTCGATTAAATAATCCATAATTAGCGGTCGGCCTCGCCTGGCCATTTCGGGCCGTCTGGGGTTCGACGGTAAATATCAATTCTGGACGTTTCGGGCCGTCTGGTACGCGAGGGGTTAAAGATAAAGAAGGAAACTAATTTTGAAAAAAAAAGATACCCGAAAGAAATTTTGAAAAAAAAGTTAACCTAAAAAAATCGATCTCAGAGGGTGAGCTATATTGATCGGCACTGAATTTGGCCAACAGAAAACCCTTTTCCTCAAACACAAAAGACTAAAGCACAAAAGAAACACAAGGTTATGAAAAGTATCCGTGTTTATTCGCCCGCAGGCACCCTTTCTCCAATTTCCGCTTATCGGCGCGTCACATGTGGTCAGCCAAATAAAATGGTTAATTCCGGATAAGAAGGCAAATTCCTTGACGTGGAGGCAAGTCCCGTCACATTTAGTGACGATTTCGTCACTTAATTAGCAGCAATTAAAATACGCATGTGTCAGAAGTTCATAGGTGCCGCAAGCTATGAACAATAGAAAAATCCGTTAAAATCGCGAGGATCCTACTTGAAAAGCTACCCAAAAGGAAATTAAATGCTTACCATATAAGTCACACACACTTCACATAACAAATTTTTACCGCCAGGCGGTCACTCTCCGGCTTACTCCTTACGGCGGTCGCCAATTCTCACAGCCGAACCTATGCGTCTGTGTCCCAGCCATGTTGAAGCGAAACAGAACGATTGTGAGGCGGAAGTCGCCCATAACAGGTAGGGCTAGACCAGCACAACCGCTATTAATCGCCAGAATCACTTAGGGCGATAAAAATTATGACTGCACAGCTCTATCTGTCAAAATTTGATATTTACGAAATTTCGTAAACATAGTTCTTTTAATTGTCATAATATGGGAGAAATTCATGAAAAAAGCGAAAACCAACAGGAAACATAACTAAACACGGGGAAAACATGGAAAAACAGGTGCAGCGAAAATAGTCTGCACAAAGGCGCGAAAACAAAACAACAAAATATACAGTTTTTGTTACAACTTCCAATATGAAGTAAAAGGCTTTCGAATGTCATCGTATTTTAGTGGAAGTTTATGGTGACCATGCTTTAGCTGAAGGGACATGTCAGAAGTGGTTTGCACGGTTTAAAAGTGGCAATTTTGATTTGGAAGACGAAGAACAACCCGGAGTGCCACCAAAGTTTGAGGGAGGATAAAGAATTAGAGGCAAGGCTCGATGAAGATCCATCAGAAATGCGAGAGGAACTCGCAAAAAGTCACTCAACCAGCCATTTGCCATCGTTTAAAAGCAATGGTAATGATTCGAAAGGCAGGAAATTGGGTGCCGTATGAACTGAAGCCAAGAGACGTCGAATGCTGTTTTTTTTTGTGTGATCAACTGATCCAACGGCAAAAAAGAAAGGGGTTTTTGTATGGAATTGTGACTGGCGATGAAAAGTGGGTCCATTACCATAATCCAAAACGTCGGGCAACGTATAGATACACCATGCCTCATCATCAACTGCTAAACCAACCCTACTTCAAGAAGGATATTGACCTGCTGGAACGAGTACAACGTAGAGCTACAAAAATGCCAAATGCGCTGAGAAATAAAAGCTACGAAACCCGGCTGGATGAGCTTGGCCTGAGCACTCTACAAGAGCGAAGGGAACGGGGAGATCTCATTGAGACTTTTAAGATTCTGAACGCCTTCTACAGCGTTCCCAGGCTGCAAGATATGTTCTCCCTTGCTAATACTACAAACCTGAGAGGACACTCTAAAAAGCTGTACCACAATAAGTTCAAGCAGAACCCTCGCCGACACTTTCTCACCAATAGAGTGGTAGAATCTTGGAACAATCTACCCAGTGAAGTTGTAAATGCTGTCTCCGTAAATGCTTTCAAGAACAAACTGGACGATCATATAAAACATAAAACAAAAACAATAACAAAAACTGTTACTAACAAATAAGTGTTGTGATATAGGCCCATCAGCTAAAGCTGCTAGCCTATTATCAATAATAATAATAATAATAATATATTCATGGCGGGAAGATCATGCTGTGTATTTGGGGGGACCAGCTGGGTGTGGTGTATTATGAGCTACTACAATCGAACGAAAGGATCACAAGGGAGGTCTAACGAGGGCGTCTAACGATTGCGTGAAAAACGGCCGCGATACGCCGACACGACAGACAGACACAACAAAGTTATGATAAAGCTCGGCCGCATGTTGCGGCGCCCATTTAAACCTACTTAGAAACGCTCAAATGGGAAATCCTTCCCCACCCGCCGTATTGCCCAGACGTTGCTCCTTCCGATTACCATCTCTTTCGATCGATGCAACATGGCCTGGCTGACCAGCACTTCTCCAATTACGATGAAGACTGGAGAAAGTGCAAAGGCGGGCAACCAAGATGGTTCCATCCCTAAGGAACAAGCCTTATGAAAACCGCTTGGATGCACTGGGTCTTACTACACTCGAGCAAAGAAGACAAAGAGGGGACCTCATCGAGACGTTTAAGATTCTGAATGGTCATTATGATGTAGCCAACCTTAATGCAATGTACACAATGAACACCAACGAGAAACTCCGTGGACATTCCTTAAAACTAAACCAAAACAGTTTTAGTTCCAACCCAAGAAAGTACTTTTTGACTAACCGAGTGGTGGACTCTTGGAACAAACTACCACAAGAAGTGATAAGTGCTATCTCAGTGAATGGTTTTAAAAATCTACTAGACAAACATTTAGTAAAAATGGCAATTAAAAAGTGTAAGGAATAAAATAAAATAAAGACAAACAGTACACTCAACACGTGAAGTACACGCACCAGCTGCAAAAGCTGCTAGTGTATATAAATAAATAATAATAATAAGTCAAAAAATGGATCGATGCATGGATAGCGGCCAAGAGCCGGCTTTTTTTCACGATAGGATCTGTCAATTGCTAGAAAGATGGGAAAAAGTAGTGGTTAGCGACGGACAATACTTTGAACATTAAATGTATAACCAATTTTTCACAATAAAGCTTAAATTTTCGACAGAATAAGAAACCGCACGGACCTATTTATACACCTAATAGTATTCTTAAAATTATATATAATGAATTCAGGCAATACACACATCATGAATTCTTCTAAACGAATATTTAATAGGGCGCCGTGCATAATTCTTGCACGCATGAACGTACAGACCATTAACATTTATTACAACTTCGTTGTGTTGCAAACATTTTTGCAATGCTTTAGCGCTCATTCAGACATGCAGGAACCGCGCGATTGCAAACCGTGCAGTTTGAACTGCAAAAATTTGTTGAGTTCAGACGACAGGCGGTTAGAGCGGTTGACTTGTGGATATCGGCCTTGTTAGTTTAAAGATGTAAGTCGAAGAATCGATGCTATGTTTGATGTTGCTCAAAAAAAAAAAGATTACAGTATTGGGTGCATCCAAAATTAAATGATCGACTCGTATATGGCCAATTTGTAACATTATGTCCCAAATTATGATATTTTGGGGGAAAAAATCTTTTGAGTAGTGTCAAAGATTTAAGAATGTCAATAAATCTTTTGACAAACTAATTGAATTGTTCAAGGAATATATCTCAAGTTCTGAGACCCATATGTGGCCAAGAGTGTGATCCCATATTGCAGGTCTTTTATCCACTTCATCGATGAACAATTCAATGTCGAAGCGATCCATTGCGAACTCGTGGTCTCTTGACGTCCTAACCGCGCAGTTTCTGCAACGCAACTGAAAGCTCTTCTGGGGCTCCATAGTAACAGAATCGCGCACACCCGTGTAAATAAGACCCGTGCGGGAACCGCGCAATTATCACTGTCAACGCGGGCTTAGATTAAATTCAGTATAGTCACCATAAGCCCTTGCCTGTATTCGTGGGTTAATTAGCTTTTAAATCCAGAAACAATACTGTAACCCGATCTTCACAATAACATTTTTATTCACAACACATCACAATTTCACACAAATTTGCAGAATTGCAATCAAAATAAACATACATAACATCCGTGGAGTACATCCGATTCATAATTATTATCTGGTTTTTCATAGGATTTAGTTAACTATTGAAACCAATAGCTCTAAGAAATATAGTTTTAAACTTTCCACAGTAGACACATGAGTAGTTGTCGCAACTACACCGCTCATGACAACCTTACCATTTCAGCATTCGATGATCGTTTGATGTTACATGTTTCCCTTTAGTGAAATGCTATTATAGATGATTGCTCCAAATTGTTTGTTGTATCTAAACCGGTACGAAAGTATCGGTTCTCTGTTGAATCAGTGTTGAATTGGGTATTTTCTGAGTTTTTAAATGCTTGCGGTTAGTTTTGTTTGCTTCTTTTTAGCGGCATCTCTTCAGAAAAATAAGAATTTTTAACCGCCACACCTAGTATTATATTACTGGATAATATTACTGGATTTGTCGGAGGATATTACTAATAAGCTAGATTGACAATTGGAGGTGTCAACTACAATGGGCGGACCCCCGTCACCCCGGAAGTTTTAATGATATTAGATCGTTCTGTCTCCCGTGAGGTGAGCATAGAAGACTTGGGTGGAAACAGTCCACTGTCTAGTTATGCCACTCGCCCGGAAGAAGCCTTACTGTGAAAAATCGGGTTTGCAACGAGCGAGCCAACTTTGCGCCCTTACATCCAGTTTCGGCCACATTTCTCCGGCTTCCTGACTGGTTGCGGGTTTGAGGTCGCTTGCGCTCCTCTCCCTTGCGTAGCGGTGATTCGGTGTCCACCAAATCTCGCGGACCACGGCATCCTTTGCCCGGCTGTTCTCATTCGGTTTCGGGTAGCCGATTGGTTGTTTCAAGAGCAATTGCCTTAAGGTTAACAAGCACCCCCGCTCTATAGGAAACAAGCCGTTTACAGACACCCCCGGTCGTCGGTCGGAATGCACAACTAGGGTTGTCGACTACAGCGGGCGAGCCTGTCACCTCAGGAAGTTTTAACGATTAGTCGTTTTATCTCCCTGGAGTGAGCGCAGAAGACTTGGACAAAACAGTCCACCGTCTAGCTCCGCCAGGAGTGTTACCTGGCGGGTTTACACTCGCGCCCTTACTTCCAATTGTGACCAGATTACTCCTGTCTCTCGATTGGTCGCTTGCGCGGTCCCCTTACGAAGCGGTGAAACGGTGTTTACCGAATCTTATCGCGGACCACAGCGTCCTTTGCCCGGCTGTTCACCCAGGATCGGATAGCCGATGGTCGTTTCAAGAGCAGTCGCCGTAAGGTCCGCAACCACCCCCGCTCTATAGGAAACAGTACTGCTTCCAGACTCCCACGACTGTTAGTCAGAGTGCACAGTCGATTGGCTTACGCCGCACGGTGTGCAGACCGTCCAGGAGCGCCAGAAGTTTGATTCCTAGGGGAAACTGACCATAAGGCCAGAGTTCTACCCAGGCTTGCACTTCATGCGTGGAGGCCGTCGGATAGGTGTTGACCCGTGAGTGTGACCAACCCTGAACAGAATGGGTCTTCGTGGCCAACTCAGCAAGGGCCCATTAACTCCCATATGCACAGTCAATTGTCAAATGTCACTGTCAGCAGTGACAAAACATCCTTTCAAAATCCCAGGGTCTGCTTTTCCCCGGAACTGCCTAAATGCCAGCTTGATATAAATTGTTCAGCCACTAACACCTCCGTCTGTTTTGAAGACCCGTTGAAACGACAGCCCGTTATAGTGAGAGAATTTGCAGTAGAAGAATTTGAGTATGGCTAGTATGGTGACCAACGAACATCTCCGGAACTATCGGATCAGCAGCATTTAACACTCGGAAAACGTTCAATCTGCTCCTTTTCCCCAACCAATCGTTCCTTACCTCATTTTCATTCCTTGGCGCTTGCAAAATATTTTTTTACTCGTTACTAATACAGTTTTTTCTCTGCAGTATCGATACTCCGGGAGTGATAACGCGAGTGTCGAATTTATTCAAGAATCATCCCGAGTTGATTGTGGGATTCAACACGTTTCTACCGCCCGGGTACAAAATTGAGGTCCAGGCGAACGATCAGGTATTATATCGAACGATTTTTTTTACAAAGGCCTGTGCGGTCTGTCTTGCGTGGGACTGCAAATCGGCCGTTTTCATCTCTTTCAGAGTGGCTCATCACTTATCCGACTGTCACTAACCAAGTACAGTCATAATGTTGAGCACAATTGCAGTTAAAGGAAGAGATGGACACTCGAATCTATAGTCAATTGCTTGAGCATTCCTTAATCAATCGTGGCTCAAGCACTGGCTAATGCTTTAACCCAGCGGTCCGTAACCTTTTTGGCTGGCGACCCAAAGTACGAATATATTTGAAGTACGCGACCCTAACCTAATTTTTTATTTTATTTTTCAGTGACATACTAAAATGATGATATGTAATTTTATAGGATGTAGTTGTAAAATTAGAAATAACAACTTTATTTAAATGTTCTGTATTAAAATCAGACAATTCAGCATTAAAAGAGTTAAAAAATTTACAGCAAAATAATTAGTGACTACCCTGGTGTATTATTTTTGAGCAAAGATCATGTATACGTGGAGTTATGTTTATAGAAAGTGCACACCGCATGTCATGCTGAGGATCCAACCTATTCCTGTACTTATTCTTCATAACAGCAAGGTATGAAAATCCTGCTTCACATAAATAAGTAGTTTGGAATGATAATAGAGCTTTTTCAGCTTCATTGCTCAGAACAGAACAAACATGTCGCGATTGTGAACGGACAATAGATGGCAGTAACACAGCCTTTAGTCATTGTTCTGTGACTAGTAATAATTGTCACTATACTAGTTTAGTGACATCGATTGATCTATCAATACAAAATAAAAATATTCGCAATTAAAAGCGTCAAGTTTTACCACTTCTTTAAAGTCGTTTGGGGGATTTCCGCAACCCAACCCAATACCTCTCACGACCCGAATTTGGGTCGCGACCCGAGTTTAAGAATCGCTGCTTTAACCGCTCTAAAGCCAGCCTTCGCGTGCAAAAAACTACACTGCAATTTTTTAGTACATTTTATAAATAATAACAGTTTAGCTTTTCCATGAATTCTCTCCTGTTACCTAGTAAATGGAAAAATCCGCAGTGGCTTCAAAGCCACAACGCAGACGCCTGGTTCACCGACGGCTCAGGAACAAATGGACGTTTTGGGGCAGGCGTGTACGGACCCAAAACCAACCACAGAATCAGCATCCCCCTTGGACAATACGCTACGGTTTTCCAAGCCGAGGTACTTGCCATATTGGAATGCATAAAACTACAAAGTCGACTTGAGGTAAAAAACAGACAAATCCTCATCTGCTCTGACAGCAGAGCAGCACTGGACGCTCTGGCTAAAGCCACCACAGAATCTTCTGTGGTCTGGGACTGCATGCAGGAGCTCAACAAATTGGGAAAATCCAACAAAATCACCCTAATGTGGATACCGGGTCACCAAGGCATACCCGGAAACGAAGAGGCCGATAGACTGGCAAAACTGGGCACACTGGATTGCCCAGTGGAGCCAGCTGTAGGGGTCCCCTTCGCTACAGGTAAGAAAATCATCAGGGACTGCTTGGAGCAGGAACATCGGGCTTCCTGGAAACAGAGTCAGGGATGTCGCCAGGCAAAAGCCATGATGGAGCAACCACTACAGAAGAAAACCAAGGCCCTACTTGACATGAGCAAGAAGAACCTTAGAACCACTATCGGTCTCCTCACCGGACACACGACCCTTAGAGCTCATCTGTTCAACCTTGGCTTGACTGAGAGCAAGGATTGCCGAATATGTGGCGAGGAACCTGAAGACAGCATACACATTGTTGGCCGCTGTCCAGGGCTCGCCGCCAAAAGACACAGTTTACTGGGACGAGCCTTTCTCGAACCCAGCGATCTGCCCAACTTGAAGGTCAGTGACCTACTTAGTCTGGTAAGAAGTACCGGGCTACTAGCTGACAATTGACCTAACCACACAGTGGGTAGTTACAAAAGACCTTACAGATCTAGGTGACATCAAGGGCTGGAAACAAGCCCCCCACTCCAACTACTACTACTACTACTAGTAATTAATCTTGTTAGTCATGTATATTGTATATTTTTTAAGATATATGGGGGCCGGCTGAAACGGTTCCGCGAGGATCTGTTAACCCCTCGCGGCCGACGGTTTGAATTTTAATGTGTGCCTTACGGCCCGTAAGAAATTCGCGAGTCTCAAAAAAAAGATGGCGTTTCAGAAAAAAAAACGATTACTCCGAAACTGTCACACCGATCGTCTAAAAAAGACCTGTTTTATGTTCCTATTGCAATTTGCTATTAGATATTTGTAACGTCGTTATGTAAAGCAATAAAGATTATTCATAATTATTAGTCAAAGTTGTACTAACGATAAAAATTAGCCACTGGCGATAAAAAAAAATGTAAGGCGATAAAAAAAATTTCGGTAAGCCCTCGGTATGAAATTTCTACTCGAATAAATAATAGTATCATTATAATATATAAAGAACTTACGATTATGACGATATAATCACTTTTAACCCTTGGAGTAAATGGGTATTTTCATGGATGCATCTGTCTCTTTTGCAGGATTTTCGGCGACATCGACCTTAAAGTACTATAACTACGAAACTACTACACCAATCATAAAAAGAACAATTGCACAATGATTGCATTGAAATTTCGAATATAGAATATTGAAATATCATTTTGTAAAACAATTAGATAATTATGAATAAATATGAGAACGTCAAAGAAGTGAAAAAAACGCAGAACCAAATCTGGTCGTATAATACTCAACGGATAATTGTTTCAGAACCAGATTTGGTCGTATCATACTCAAGGGGTTAACACACAAACGAACGTTTTTTCTCTTTACGTCTCGAACGTCTTGTTTACCGGCCGAGCGATCGCGGCACTATGGATCTTCAAAAATTTGTAGTGGCTAGTCAACGTGACGAAAAATACTTATCTGGCTACCAAACGGTAGAGAATTTTCTCCGCTCCTCGCACATACTACTGGCTAAGTGGTTGGTGCGAGACAGTAAGATTAAATAATCCATAATTAGCAGTCGGCCTCGCCTGGCCATTTCGGGCCGTCTGGGGTTCGACGGTAAATATCAATTCTGGACGTTTCGGGCCGTCTGGTACGCGAGGGGTTAAACGACGCAAAGGCATTGTTGGGGTCAGACGGGTTAAGCATCGATTGCGTTCTATAAACAGTTACATTATAACCTCTAATTACTAATCTACCGTATTTAGAAGAAACACGGCAGAAACCACCAAAACCCAAAAGAATGAAAGTAAAAGGACGCCACCTACTTTTAAAGAAAAAGAAGGAAACTTATTCAAAAGAAAAAAAAGATACCCGAAAGAAATTTAAAAAAAGAGGTTAACCTAAAAAAAAAACGATCTCAGAGGGTGGGCTATATTGATCGGCACTGAATTTGGCCAACAGAAAACCCTTTTCCTCAGACACACAAAAGACTAAAGCACTAAAAGAAACACAAGGTTATGTAAAGTATCCGTGTTTATTCGCCCGCAGGCACCCTTTCTTCAATTTCCGCTTATCGGCGCGTCACATGTGCTCAGCCACAAAAAATTGTAAATTCCGGATAGGAAGACAAATTCCCTGACGTGGAGGCAAGTCCCGTCACATTTAGCGACGATTTCGTCACTTATCTAGCAGCAGTATTGTTCAAAAAAAAAAACAGAGGTGCCCACAAACTGCGATTAATAGAAAAATCCGTTAAAATCGCGAGGATCTTATATGAAAAGCTACCCAAAAGGAAATTAAATGCTTACCAGATAAGTCACACACACTTCACATAACAAATTTTACCTCCAGGCGGTCAATCTCCGGCTTATTCCTTACGGCGGTCGCCAATTCTCACAGCCGAACCTATGCGTCTGTGTCCCAGCCATGTTGAATCGAAATAGAACGATAGCGAGGCGGAAGTCGCCCATAAAAGGTAGGGTTAGACCAGCACAGCCGTTATTAATCGCCAGAGTCACTTAGGGCGATAAAAATTATGACTGCACAGCTCTATCTGTCAAAATTTGATATTTACGAAATTTCGTAAACATGGTTTTTTTAATTGTCATAATATGGGAGAAATTCATGAAAACAGCGAAAACCAACAGGAAACATAACTAAACACGGGGAAAAACATGGAAAAACAGGTGCAGCGAACATAATCTGCACAAAGGCGCGAAAACAAAACAACAAAATATGCCGTTTTTGTTACAACATCCCTAAGAAATGATCAAGCAATCAGAATTCTCTCCATTTCTTCTGGCAATATATGTAAAGTATTGTCTTTCGTAAATTATTGACAGTAACAGCAGCATCTATATGACATTGGTCCAGCATGCGCTTTAAATAACGTACTAGCAAATAAGCAACTTTTGATAAAACATTGTGGGAAAAACAAAAAGAAAGTGTTTTTAAAAAAATGTTTTTTTTTGCGTTAAGTTTGTGGCATCCGACGTTTTGGCGATGTTGTAATCGCTGTTGTCCAGGGTAGACTGAAGTGCTGTCAATCGCCAGCTATTGTACTTCGCGTAGGCGGCAAACTGCTGCTGTTGCTATGCAGATTGTAATGGTGGTGAGGCGGCGAGCTCGTCGCGCGTGATTTTTGAAAATCGCACTATCCTATGTTTATGTCCTTGCGTTTTATAAGGGGATAGAAAACATTTTAAGAATAGTGTTCCATGCAGTAGATAGTTTCAAACCGTCGTCTCAATTGAAGTTCGAGGTTCTCCTTTTTTCAATGGCTTCTCGGATTATGCAGGGAAAGCGCATTAAAAATAGCGCATTTGTGGTATTTTGAAACTGCACCCAGTGATTGGTTCAGTTCCGCTATTTAATGTGTGTTTGCAGATTGCCAATTTTTCTCGCTGAGCATTTTTAACAGCTTTGATGTGTTTCATCAGTCCAGTAGCTATAGGCCATAGGCGAATCCAAAGCTGCATTCGATTTTATATACAATCGGGGTTTGCGGTGGTACGTATGTATATCCACTGTGATAGCTCACAAGGCAGCTCTTATGGCACTAGCCTCGAATACCATTAATTCAAAGCTGGTGCAAAACTGCATATCACTACTGAATTCCCTGGGCGAAAAGAACAGGGTAATGAAAAGCCGACGAACTTGCTAAGACGGGAGCAAAGGGAACGTTATACGGCCTTGCTGTGGCATACCAAAAAGCCTTGCAAATCGCTTGAAATTACTTGGAATTACTACACTTAAACAAAGAGGGGACCTGATTGAGACATACAATTCTAACGCATTATTACGATGTACCTGGACTGAAGATTTACAAATTCGACATCAACACAAATCTTCGAGGTCACAACAAAAAACTCAACCGTACAAAATTTAAATCTAATCCTCTTCGAAGAACGTTCTGCAAAATAGAGTGGTCGACATGTGGAATAAACTACCATTTAAACTGATTAGTGCAAGCTCTGTCAATCAATTTAAAAACAGACTCTATTTGTACCTAAAAACTTGTTAATATTGTTTATATTATATTGTTAATATTGTTTAGCTTTACAAGATCTGATCTGGACGAATCAGCAAAGCTGCCTGTCAAGAATAAATAATAATAATAATAAAACCTAATGCTCAAAAACACATGTTTAGAACAATCCGTCAACCACTGGAACAACACGCCAGGGTTGAATCAACCCAAAGCGCTAATTAAGGTCTACAACCCTAAGACGGCCCTAGAGGCCTTATCGCTAAATAGGAACAATCTACGCATACTGGTGAGGGCGCTCACGGGGCATTGTGGCCTCAACAAACACATGTACAACCTCAAGCTCCGAGACACGAAAATGTGCAGGTTCTGCCAAGGGGCAGAGGAAACTCCCCTGCAGCTCACGTGCGAGTGTGGCCCGCTGATGGGTAAAAGATACACCCACTTGGGTGGTCATTACCTCCAACCTGAGGAGGTAAAATAATCTGGCGCCAAAAGCCTGTTGCGGTTCCTAAATGACACGAGGCTTAGCGCAGAACTATAGTAGGTGGCGAACACAATAGATCAGCAATGGTTGCAGTGTTACAAGGCTCATAAATAACTTAGAAAAGCCCCACACGACAAATAAAAAAAAATTGCGTTGGTATTACGTCCTTTACAGGCCTCAGATCAAACTATATTTTGGGTCGGTTTAACCCTTTGCACTCGAGCGACACCGCTATGGTGCCCGAGCAGTCAATTAGGTCCACTAATATTGTCCTAATAATAATAATAATAAACTCTTTATTTGCACTTAATTGTTATACAAAAAGGCGAGCTTATTGCCACATGGCATTGTCTTACAACTAACCTAATCACAGTGGTACATGCGCGCATTGTGGAAATAAAGATTATTACATTCGTCTGCATAAAATACAGACCAGTAAAGGTATTTAAAACTAAGAATGCCTGTTGAGAGGAAATTGGTAGAGGAAGAGGAGAGAAAGGGAAGAACTGGTTACTTTTTGGATAGGTAGTATGCTTTTAGGTGGGTCTTAAAAGATGGCAATGAAGACGAGTTTCGTATAATTGCCGCGAGATCGTTCCAGAGTCTTGCACCATGAACACAGAAAGAGTAGGAATAAAAATCAGTATTTTTAGTAAACTGTCAGAGGTTGACCGAAGTACGTGACCGTGGGAATTTAATGGTTCAAAAAGTTCGTGGAGATAGGATGGTGTTGATTGGGAGAGTACACGATAGAGGAGAGCAAGTATATGAACGTTTCTCCTTTGGCAAACTGGCAACCACTTTAACTGTGTCCTTACATAGACCGAAGATGAATCGTATGCATACATTTAGCAAACGTTCAAGTTTATTGAGTAGTTTCTTTGATAAATTGAGATAAGCCACATCTGCATAGTCAAGAAAAGGTAAGAGGAGAGACTGGGAAGACTGTCCTACTATATTTGTAGTATTTTCTGTGATATTAAAAAGGTATTTTTCCAATATGATGTGAAAAACAAAAAAGAAAAATTCTAAGATATTAACAGTATTTTTCGTACTGTATTTGTACTACTTTTCGTGGTATTAAAATTCTAATTTTCCCATGTAGTATTTTTTATGTGCAAAAAAGGCCTCGAGTGCAAAGGATCGATTTTATATCGAATTTATTTAGTATCTTACTTGTTCAATCTGTCACTATCTGTTCATTTTTCCGTTTCGTAATTAATACAATAAAATATGACAAAAATGTTTTTTCATGTTCCATTTTGAAATTGACGGCGAATGAACAATCTTTAGCTATATCGTGCACTTTATTTTTTCAAAACGCGCTTGAATGACTAGCGCTAGCTGTCGGATGACTTAATGAATTTGCAGATTGAAATGAAGTTAGCTACAATTCAGGACATAAGTGCCAATCTAACAAAAATGCAATGACATTTCGACCAACCCAATAGTTTATCATTTCGGGTATTCTGCGATGGTTTTCTTTTAAAACAGTTATGTAATGTACAACACCTGGATATGTCAGGTGCGGTAGATATCGGGTAATTAGCTATATTTAAAAGGATATATAACTTAGACACGACTCTGAGATAAGTCGTAGTAATAAATGTTCTACACAAAGAAATCTTTCCATTGGTATTATATGATTTACAGCAGCTATTGGAAAAGCGAGCCCAAATTGCCTATTCTCTTTCGACACAGTAAATTAATTTTATCTTATTTTTAATGTCAAGCAGCTGTGAATCACGCTCGGCGTAATGATTGTCGAGTGGCCCTGAGCGCTTTACGATTCTCTATTGTTTCATCCCGTTGATTGGTTATTGTTTTGTTTGCAGGGTTACGCCTTTCAAGTGTCCGTGTCGGTGCCTTCGCCGACGTCGTGTGCGCTCAGCGGCCCGCAGACACACTCCATTCACCAGACGCAGGCTCCGCACGTCGCGCACCCCGCTCTGCCTCATACACAGCAGCACATCGTTCAAATTATGCCAACGGGGTAAGATAATGCTTTATGTTTTTCTTTTACGAGTGTCAACGACATGCAAAAGACACTGATGTTAGTGTCCTTGCGAATTATTTTGCTATAAATTACAGGTGTCTCAAAAGAAAGCTTCTATACAAGGTGAGCTTTTAGTTACCGGCATCCTAAGTTTGAAATTTGTCTCCGACAGTGCCTCCGTGCTACAAACGCTAGCAAAAAATACTATAACCTCTGTCCTTGTACTGGAATGTCACAATGCGCTTCCATCCATTGCAAGGTCAAATAGAGTGACCCTGCAATGGATTAAAGGGCACAGCGACTCACTGGGCAACGACGCGGCAGACGAACTGGCCAGAAGGGGATCAAAGAAAATAGTATATGGACCGGAACCCTTGATGCCCATATCCCAGGCCCAAATAAAAACATGGCTACGCAGAAACACCGACGAAACCCACCTTGAAGAATGGAAAAAAATCGCAGGATGCAGGCAAACAAAGAACGCGATTCCGGAAGCGTCTAAAAAACTCGCCGGCAACCTCACCAGATTAAAAAGGGACAAAATCCGTAAAGTCATAGATACTATGACAGCCACTGTCCCCTAAACAAACACCTGTTTACCATAGGTGTGACAGACAGCCCTCTATGCAGAGGATGCATGGAGGAAGAAGAAACGCCACAGTATGTGCTCATGGAGTGCAGGAGCTTGGCAGAGCAACGGGTAAAAATACTAAAATCTCCAGCATCTGTCCTGGAGGCCTGTAGCAACCCAAACAGGCTGCTAACCTTCTGGGACAGCCTGGGTTGGCTGGAGTAACATAAACATAAATGGAAACATGAGCCACGCACAATGGCCCAATCAAGAGGCCAAGTGCGAGAAAAAAGCTAAGACAAACTAAACTAGTTACCGGCATCGGGGGGAATCGGTACAAGTAAATATTCAACTTTTATCTTTAAAAAATAAAGAAAAAAAATGTTTTTTGTCCTGAGAAAAGATTGAGAATCGTTGAGAGTGCTGAGCCATCTAGTGGTAAGTTAAATATTGCTAATAAACAATATAAGGAATATTTTACCTACCGCTAGATTTTTTATGAATAGTTGTCAATTGGCTCGTATTGATTTACCCTCTTCAAGGATGTCGGTAACTAAAAACTTATAGTGTAACCACGGTCGCATAATGGTTAGGTCTCCTGATTTTACATTATAATGTTCAGGCATTGATTATCTAGTGTATTAGATTGCTCATCCCTGACGGACATTTTGGTAACCATTTTTTGCCCTTTGAAATGCAGATGGCGCTGTTAGCATCGATGTCAAAAGTAATGGCAATTTATCTAGCCATCTATAAGAACATTGATAATCAATGTTTTTTTATAAAGGACCGATTGCTTACGGATGCCCAACCAGTGATAACAATAAACTTTCAATTATTAGTGTCACATTTGTTGCATTTTTTATTTAGATTAGAATGCCTGAATAGATTTAAGATTACGTCAGTGAAGAAAAATACTGAAATTGTAAAATTTGCGGTCAAAGTACTGGATGCGATCGAGGGAGTCAATTTTCCACATTTTCAAATATATGCTAATTATCACTCGCCTAAGTGATATGGAATTGTCATTTTATTTTTTGCCAGAACTGGTATGACTCCCCCGCTCGTCACTTCGCCCGCTCGATGATTAATTCCGGGACAGCATATATATCGTCGATATCGTTTAGCTTTATGAGATCCGATCCGGACATTGCCGCAAAGCCACATGACCGAAATAAATAAATAAAAATGAAAGAAAGAGTCGGCGTCCGCCTCGGCTCTGCGGAGCGTCTAAGTTGTGAGCGTGCGCAATGTCGTCAATGTGCTTTTTTCCTCGGGCAGAACCGCGGGAGGAACGTCGACGACATCGGGCGCGACGGCGCACCGGCCCGAGCGGGAGGCGGGCGGCGCCCCGCCCGCCCCGGCGCCCGCCCCGCCCGGCCCCCCGCCCCCCGGCGCCCCGCCCCCCGCCTCCCCGCCGCCCGCGCCCCCCGCGCCCGCGCAGCCCGGCCAGCCCGTCGAATTCAACCACGCCATCGAGTACGTCAACAAGATCAAGGTGACCGCATTCATTTCTCCTCCCGTACGCATACATCTATACTTCTCCGACGCGTCTCTATGTGGACGACCTCCGGGTAAAACGGCTCAACCGATTGACTCCAAAGTTAAAACGCTCTTCTGCCGTCTACTGCTTCCGATGGCCTCATGAGGTCGAGTAAGCGGTGCGGTTTATCAAAAGTTTTCAAAATTATTTGGTTTATATGACAATTATAACTACCACATTTTGCAATGTGATCGTTGGACAAAAATCATGGAATTATCCGTTATTGCACAGTAATAAACGAGACTTGAAATTTGAAAAATAGACACCCGAGGGGTTGATTAACCCCTCGAGCGCTGACGTTTGAATTGTAGTTTCTCTTAGAGAACGCGAAGAAGAAGATTACATCACAAGAAAAATATAGCGTTTCAGGAAAACGACGATTACTCCGAAACTACTATACGGATCGTATAAAAAAGACCTGTTTTATGTTTCTGTTGAAATTTGCTATTAGATACGTGTAACGTCGTTTTGTAAAGCAATAAGCATTATTCAGATTAACCGTTAGAGTGCTATGCGGCGCAAAAGTGATGCGATAGTTTGAATCGAAAATTGCGCAGCAGCGCAAAACTGCCGCGCACATCAGTGTGTTTTTGGTGCTTCGTGGTAGTGGACTTATTCTAATCTCGCGCATAATTTGTTACGAGAGTGCATATTTATACATTTAAAAACAACTTTTTACAGTTTTTATATTTTATTGAGCAAAAATAGCCATGTCACTTGCTATTACTTGGACGATGATTCGGTCTCTAATGATTGTACGGACGGTGAAACAACGGATACAAGCAGTAATAATAGCAGTATTATAAATTTTGTATGTCTCCAACACTACTGAAAAAAAAATTACCCGGCTCCAATTTACATCGAAAATTATCAATATCGAAATGGAGTGGATGAGCTATAAAAATGACAGTTCGACACAACCATCTTCATCAACTAAAAAATTTGCTCTGGAAAAATTACCGGGACGTAGCTTGCGCCAGTGCACAGTATGTAGCAAAAAAGGGAGTGTAAAGCGATCTCGACTTATTTGCGCCATGTGTAGGAAAGGCCTACATGCTGTTTGTGCGGCAAAGCATTCTTGTTCAGATATATTTTTTATAATTTTCATTTCCAAAAAGATAAAAAAAGTAAATACTACGTGATATTTTATGTTTATAAGTATCACAAAACATTTGTTCATTATATTAAAAAAAGAATTATAGTAATTGATTGATTTTTTTCTGAATTAGTGTTTTATTTGACACGATTATTTTTCCTTTAAAATAATCAAAAAATATATAGCGATTTTCATATATATTCACAAAAATTGCTTAGCACTAAAACGGTTAAGCAGTGTGATTTATAAAATTAAAATAAAGATTTTTTTTACTTCAATAAAATACAAACAGCAATCGAATACCAAAACTGTAATATTGATATTTGCCTCGCGTGCACAGGCTATTTGCCTCACGGGCACACCTTGTATAATAACATTAGTAACACTGCAATATTGTGTTTATACCGTTTGACCTTTCTAAATAATAATAATAATAATGGTAACAAAAAGGCACAGTAATTGAAAAACATCTATAGAAACAGCCACTTACTGATTATTTTTTTTGTTATTAATTTTAGACTTATTTATTTTACGTTATTATTCGTTGATATATTTTTTTTAGGTATTTTGGATATTGTTTTTTATAAAAATATTTTTGCTGTTTTTATGATCTTATTTAATTATTTTTACTTACTATATTCAGTTATGAGACTGAACCGATTAGTTTTTTTTTATTTGTCTTCAAAATGTTTATTGGGATTTGACTGGAATGATTCAAGCTGGAGTTTCAGATGATGCCCACGCAGATGTGTGTTAGTGCTCATGGTGTAGATAGTCTGCTATCCAGGAACGTCATACGATGCAGTTAGGATCTTATATGTCTCGATTGAGTCACCCTGGAGCCCTGCGTTGCTCCAGAGTGGTCAAACCGAGAGCCGACAATCTTTTCTCGTATGTCAGATGCTTCAAGTTCCGTTCGATGGCACATGGTCTGGCCGATCGGCATTTCCGCTCATATGAAGACATAAAAAAAATGGCTTGATTTGTGGATAGCCTCAAAAGATAAACACTTTTACCGTAACAGTATTCGAGCTTTTACAGAAAGATGGGAAAAAGTCGTATTTTCCCCAATAAATTTGCATTTTCATAAAAAAAACACTGCGGGAACTTAGTTCTCGCTGTGCGTAACCAAATAACCACTAATAGAATTGCTGTAAAATGTTGCAAAATATTTAATGGATATTTTCGTTTTCAGAATCGCTTCAGCCGCCAACCGGACAAGTACAAGAAATTCCTGGAAATACTCCACGGCTACCAGAGATGGCACAAAGAGCACAAGGAGCCCGTCAAACAGTCCGAACAAGAGGTATATGCCCAGGTAGGTTTAATTACGGGTATATTTTTGTCTAGCTAGGATCTTCCGTAAAATACGCCAATTTTTAATCTGTTTCTTTGCATATTGCCATTTTGAAAATGATCATTGATTTGACCGCTTTGAGGGGCTGTATATCTACCATCGTACTAAAAACCATCATTCAATTCCAAACGATAAAATACAAAAGTCATCATTAACCCCTCAAGACAGTAACATTTGTCGGTATTCATTTGTTTTCAGGCCTGTGTCTTTTCTATTTGAGGAATAATTTCTTGGCGTATTTTACTGATGAACCCTAGTCACTTATAGAAATACCAGAATTTAAAAATATGTTATCCTGTGCCAACTAATCTACTGCCGGTATTTAGATTGTGACGTTTGAGTATGAGTTTCGTTGTGAGTTCGTTTTAATGTTTTCATTCCTTGTGCCGAAAGGTATCATAATTTGTTTAGTTGGTAGTTGTATGTGCGTAAGATATTAATAATTTTGTTTTCGTCATTATTAACCCCTCAAGCCCCGATTGGCCGATATCGGCCACAAAACGATTCAGCGTGACGGCCCCGTTTTAATTTTATTTGAATTTAATTTGTTTGATTTTATTATGTTTTATTATGTTAATATGTTTCATTTTAATTATGGGTACAGTGGTTTGGCAGTAATTAATGTTTTGGTGAGACAGTGTCGTAATTCAATTTTTTTATTAATTTTTACAAAATTTTTTTGGGACAGCAAAATGTCAATCGGCCGAGGGGCCGAGGCCTGAAGGGTTAATTCGGTGTTTGACGGAAATAACTTCAAAGAGCCAATCTTATGTTACTTTATCATATGCAATTGGACAACATCTTGGAAGTTTTGATATTTTGCAATGATGCATTTGTTTAATTTACTTTTTATTTTACTTATTTAATTTTACATGCCTTATCGAAGATTACATAAGAATAATATAATGGTTCACACATCTAAATAGGTTTATGTCTGTGCCTATTTGTGCGATTTGAGGATTATTTAAGATTGCAAGCTGACATTAGAAGTTATTACCAGATGTTAGAGATTAGATATTAAGTAGTTAAGGCGACATGATACTTGGGAACGACCATATCTGAAGAATTTTAGTTTATTGAGGTTTTTGAAAAATATAAGTTAATTTTAACGTGTCTAAGTGAATCTCTCGATATATATATGGAACCAATTTAAAATTTGGACTCAAAAACGTTACTCATTGCCATGGACATTTAGGCTTTAAACTGCATTTGAAAACTTTCAGGCGCAATTGCTCCTATATTATATTGACTGGTTAATTCTCCAGGGCAGCACTTAGCCACCTTTTTTATTTAGGCCCTAAATTAATTACAATTAATTAATACGTGAGAGCGCTCTAAGAGTTACGCTAAATATGCTTTGCCATTAACACCCTTATACCACCACTGCGTAAATATAGTTATTCTGTGCTAGCGCTGCGATAGAGCATTTAGTATGCGCCTGGTCACCGGCGCGAGCGGACATAGAATCTGCGCTTGACGCTTCGTCAACGCTGGATTTTTATTGGTCAAACTACAAAATTGACCTCGCCAATTCTTTTGCGGGTCCGCCCATTTTGGATATTTTTCTGAGGTCTCATGTCGCCTTAAAATATAGGTTTGAGCTTACTTTCAATTTGAGCTGATACTGAAGTTGAATTGGGTATTTAAAAAAATAATTTCTATCTATGCCACAATGCTATTCGGCTGGTAAAATAGTGAGTGATTTACAAGAAGCTTTGCTAGATAATAGTTGTGAATACCTATACTAATGTTCACAGGAGGTATTAATTTTAGAAATATAGTAGGCGCTTGGTAATCCGGCACGCCCAGTAGTCCGGCATTTGGCGACTCAGCTGGCCGGCTCTATAATCCGGCAGTTTACACTCTTGCCGGACTACAGAGCATCGTTTTGACAAAATGGTGTTGGATTACTGAGCGTCTACTGTATGTGACTAAATAATACTAGAAGTACAATTTGTATAGGCTGATTTATTGGTTGTTGGTTGACTGGAAGATAATGTTATGTAGCAATAAGTCCGCCATTGTACCTTGTTTTTATTGTGCAATAAAATTTTAATTCATTCTTTTATAAAATTCATTCAGTTTACTTAACGTACCACTGTTCAGCCTACTATTTAGATATATTGATGGTATTCCTTATAAGAATGATAAAAACAGCCAGTCGGAGAAAGTAATTTGTCAGGCGGCGGTGTTGATGGGGTTGTGTTACGTTTGGTCCAGGTGGCAAAGCTGTTCGAGAACCAGGAGGATTTGTTGGCGGAGTTCGGTCAGTTCCTGCCCGACGCCACCGGCGGCATGGGGGGCATGGGGGGAATGGGGGGCATGGGGGCCATGGGCGGCATGGGCGGCGCGGGGGCCATGGGGGCCATGGCCGGGCTGGGGGGGGCGGTGGGCGCGCCGCCCTCGGCCCCCTCCCCGGCCCCCCTGCTGGCCGCGCTGCCCCCCTCCGCCCCCGCGGCCTTGCGCATCCCACAGGCGCCGCCCCAGCCAACGCAGCATCCGCACCCGCAACCGGTGAGTCCTCCGCCCTTCTTTTCTGATGCCCTCTAATTCTGTCACCGTAAACCCTCCCAATATCCATTAACTGATGATCCACTGCTGATCATTTTTTATTTTCATTTTAAATTTATAAGGTTTTGAAATGTCTTTAGAAAAAAAAACTATTATAGTAGAACTTTTATTATCCGAAATTAAGGCGGAAACGTACTGCGATTCACCAAACCGAGTTTAAAAGTGTATTTTAAACTTTGTGTCGGTGCTTGAAAATGAAGATGGAAGTACTTCGAGAAAATCAATGGAGGCAGCAACAAACAAATATTTAGAAGATGATATTTCTATGGGAACGTTCTATGGGAAACCCAATTTCGGGTTCAATTAGCTCAGAAACTTGGTGGTTTCATCTTAACCCCTCACGTTGCGAGGTAAAAAGTCACCTATCACTTTTGCGCGCGACATATTCGCGCAAAAAATCGACGCGAGTCAACGGCCTTGAGAAAAACGATCATAACTTATAAACCACTAATCGGATTAAAAAAAGATAAAGAGAAAAATGATCGCATTGAAATTTGACATATAAAACATTATAACCTTATCTCGTAAAACAATTAGGATAATAATGAATAAATATTACAAAATTGGCAAACTGAAAAAACTCGCCTATAAAATCATTTCGATTTTTTTGTAAATACAGTTTTTGTAAATATCAAAAATTGTAAATACAGTTATGTTCTCTATTAAATGCTTTACCAAAACGATATTTTTTTTTACTTATTTGCATACAAAAATACGGAAAAAATATTTATTTATTCAGCCAAGAAAAATTGTATGTATTCTCGTAAAAAAAAATTTTTTTAATTTTTAATTTGTGACTACTTATGGTATTTTTTTATATGAAATTCTTTCAAAATAACTTTATTACTACATCACTTCTTCTTAGAAATCACACCAGAACTTTGAGCTTTGTCTGATATTATAGAAAAATCTAAAGTTTTGAGAGTTTCCTCCGCGTCTGAACCTAATAATAAACTTTGAATGCCCATAATATAAAATTCGTTAGATTTTTTCAATTATATTGTCTTATCATAGACTTATTATATGTCTAATAACTAATTACTATACTCCAAAGAGTCACATTTCATCGAAAAACTATGGAAAATCGCACTTTT
This sequence comes from Micropterix aruncella, assembly GCA_944548615.1. Lineage (NCBI taxonomy): Eukaryota > Metazoa > Arthropoda > Insecta > Lepidoptera > Micropterigidae > Micropterix > Micropterix aruncella. The sequence goes on from OX155977.1 coordinate 15,098,662, forward strand.
TTCTCTCATAGTAATTATCAAAACAAGTTTCATTTTCGCGAGCAATATTAGAACACAACATATAATGTTCAAAATACGCCTAATTATGTGATAACTTAGGATGTAAATGAAGCAATACCTATTTTATTAGTAAATTAAAGCGACATTACGTCATGTTTCGCGATATAACGGGATATTTCAAAAACATTACAAAATAAACACGGCCATTGTTTTCGCGAGCCTTGGTTTGTTGACAAAGTGTTTTCTTCGAAAATTCGTGAAAAACAGCAAATGGATTGTCGAAATTATATAATCCTACTGGCTAATCTACTTAAAAAGGGAAATACTCACTTTTATCCGGTATAAACTGCACTTATATCCAGAAAACACTTCACAACACAATCACTTCGGCGAACATCGCGCGCGCCGCCGCCATGGCCGATCTGCGACTGTCGTCAGAAATGAGGTCACCGATTTTGTAAGGGATGTAGTAATTCATATTTCTAACATCGCATGCGGCAATCGAGCAATTTCATAGTGTTGCATATTTGGCTATATTATGGCATCATTCGATAGAATATACAATCGCATTTCGAAATTTAAACGACATTTTCTTGAGCGGCGAGCGCGATATCCCGTATGGGATAGTTTGGATTTCAGCCGGCCGCATATCCCGCAAAGGATGTTAAGTGCCGAGCGGGTTAACAGCTGGCCAAGAAATTCATTAAAAGCTCTTTAAAAACACTTTTTTCCCACCATTTTAAATATGCATAGAGTAATTAATAAAAAGACACCCTTTTTTCGAAAAAAATGAATTATCCGAATTTTTGATTTTCCGATTGCGGTCCAGGCCCGATTGTGTCGATTAATCAGAGTTCTACTATATATTAGGGTTTACTCAACTGTGACCTATTATTTCAAGGAGTGTTCACCAAACTGCTATGAATATAAAGATGAATATTCACTCTACGGTGCTCTGTCCAAATGTATGAATGGGCTTTTAATCACTGGGATTGAGCCATGCGCTCTGCATCATTTTCGCTAATGTGAAATGGTTACTTTCAGTAAACAAATATAGTTTAGATCTAAAAGAGGCGAAGGTTTGACTTGTTCTTTTAGAATATGACTATAAAAAAATTACTATTGATCCGTTACATTTTAGAGTAAAAATAGTGAACTTTATGAGAATTCCATGCAAAAAACCTTTTATTAAAAACAACATTTACTATTTTCAATTTGAACCTTTTTTGCCGAGTAAATAATATTGAATATTCTAAAGATTTTTGAACTAAAGAGGCTTTTATGACTTTAAATGACCAATACCTAAATCAAAAAAGTCGCAGATGATTTTAAACTTAGTTTTTTGTATAGAACGATATCCTGTAAATAAAAATCTAATATATAGAAAGAAAGAAAAAACACTTCTTATTCAGTTTGATATACAAAATCACAATCCCTGTTGCACAATGATAAATTATACAGGACGGGCCAAAAAGGTTGGGATTTGAAAAATTCAATAAAAAAAAAAATAGTACACAAAACCTATATTTAAATTATAAGGAAATCTGGGAAATTTATTTTTTAAGACATCATCCAGATATGAATATCTCACTGTAAACACTCTTCAAATCTGCTCCTCAAATTGTTAAAAACTCTCTGGCACATTGTGCGTGGAATAGCGGCCACTTCTCAGTGGGGAGGTTCAAAATCTCAAAATCGATGAGGTAGTTTTTAAGTATCAGTCTTTAAATATCGAAGAGTTTTCCTAAAATATTCATTAATCTTTCGGAAGTTTGCTTTTGCATACAAAGTAGAAAGTCTCGGATGCACAGCCCTCCGTCCAGATATAACTCTTTACTCTCTATCTCGGAAGGTGGCTCTTATTGTAGAATTAACTGTTCCATGGGAATCAAATATCCCAAAAGACCACGAGTACAAATTAAATAAATACCATGATCTTGCAAATGCCGTAACCCGGAACGGCTTCTCTGTTAACCTTCACGCGGTGGAAGTTGGCGCTCGTGGCCTGCCAGCTAAATCTCTATTTCACCTCTTTAAAGATCTTGGCCTTTCCAGAAAAATAAACAACTCTTTCTTAGAAAAATTATCTAAAACTGCGATTTGCGCATCTCAAATTCTATGGCTTCGAAGGGGGAGTGAATGGGTGGTAAGGTGAACGCTCACATGTGGCAAGACAGCTGTCCTAAACCTACCACAGCCGGTTCGTAAGGCCGGAATCCACTGCTCACCCCAGAAGTGTAAAAAAATAGTATTATGATGGGCCCGACCCCGGTCGGTGAATTCCATGGCAGCTCCGTTTGTATTTATTATAGCGCTGCACCATTTTTGATACTGACAATATCGTATCAAATATTGATAAAAAAGTTTTTTTTTTCAATTCTCTTGTTATGTAACAATTAATCTTTTTAGCCATGTGTATTATATACAGGTGAGTTTTTATATACAGGTGAATCTATATGAGTAGATAAGCAACTTTTGATATATATTTTTTTAATTTTAATTTATTTCAATTACATTTTTCAATTTATTTTATCGGGATTGTGGTGTAGTAACATGGAGTTTTACAATTTTTCTTTGCCGCACAACCTGCCTTTTAGGCGTGCAATATAATTTTTTACATTTATAACCGCAAAATACTAATTTCCGTGTTTGAAAAAAAACACGGTAGAAACCACCAAAACCCAAAAGAATGAAAGAAAAAAGGACGCCACCTACTTTTGAAGAAAAAGAAGGAAACTAATTATATTAAAAAAGATACCCGAAAGAAATTTTGAAAAAAAAATTAATCTAAAGAAAAATCGATCTCAGAGGGTGGGTTTTATTGATCGGCACTGAATTTGGCCAACAGAAAACCCTTTTCCTCAGACACACAAAAGATTAAAGCACAAAAAGAAACACAAGGTTATGCAAAGTATCCGTGTTTATTCGCCCACAGGCACCCTTTTCTTCAAATTCCGCTTATCGGCACGTCACATGTGTTCAGTCAAATATAGAGGTTAATTCCGGATATGAAGGCAAATTTCCTGACGTGGAGGCAAGTCCCGTCACATTTAGTGACGATTTCGTTACTTAATTAGCAGCAATTAAAATACGCATGTGTCAGAAGTTCATAGATGCCGCAAGCTGCGATCAATAAAAAAAATCCGTTAAAATCGCGAGGATCCTACTTGAAAAGCTACCCAAAAAGAGATTAAATGCTTACCAGATAAATCACACACACTTCACATAACAAATTTTTTTACCGCCAGGCGGTCACTCTCCGATTTACTCCTTACGGCGGTCGCCAATTCTCACAGCCGAATCTATCTGTCTGTCTCTCAGCCATGTTGAAGCGAAATAGAACGATTGCAGGGCGACGGAAGTCACCCATAACAGGTAGGGCTAGACCAGCACAACCGCGATTAATCGCCAGAATCGCCTAGAGCGATAAAAATTACGACTGCACAGCTCTATCTGTCAAAAATGTGATGTTTACGAAATTTCGTAAATGGTTCATTTAATTGTCATAATATGGGGAAAATCATGAAAACAGCGAAAACCAACAGGAAACATGACTAAACACGGGGAAAACATGGAAAAACGGGTGCAGCGAACATAATCTGCACAAAGGCGCGAAAACAAGACAACAAAAATAGGCAGTTTTTGTTACACATTCATCAATAAATTTAAAAAATCACATTATAATAGTAGTACACAATCGGTTAGGTTGGGTATTAAAATTTTTAATTGGGTAGTTATAAAAAAATATTTTACTAATTTAATTAAAATACAGGAAAATAAATAGCAGTAAATGTCAAATATTGAATATTTAATAGTATAAAAAGCGTTGAGCTTGATGTGGTAAATAAAATTTGCTAATAATCAATATTAGCGATATTTTACCTATCGCTAGATGGTGCAGCGCGCTCAATGCTTCTAAAAACTTATTTTCAATAAACAACTTATAAATGTAAAAAAAAAAATTATGAGTGGCACTCGGGGACTGCCGCGGTAAAGCTATTGCATAGCATTTTTTAAGAACTTATGCAATTATAATTATTTATTTATTTTATTTATTTAATTTTTTCTGATATCAGATAACTGCGCTCTATCGGAAAACGTTGAAATTATTCCGAATCATTTGCGGCTGCGGAAGCAAATGATTCGGAATAATTTAAACGTCTTCCGATAAAGCGCCGCGCACGAATTTTTTATTCGATAAAGCAAAAAAAACGGATAATTCGAAAAAAATCGTAGATAAAAAGATAGATGATTCAATTATCTTTAAAATGGTGCAGGTTTCATAATAATACATCAGATAGTATTTGCGAAGTAGTCGTTTTTGTGTTCGGTTAGACCTAATTTCACAAAAATTATTACACTATGTAATATAAATAAAATCTAAAATATTCAAAGCTAAGAATATTAGGAAAATGTCCTTGTTTAACATATATTTTTTTCGAATCGTAAGCAGTATTCGTTTAGACGTAATTATCAGTTTAAAATCATTAATTTTCGTTAAGAAATTTCTTCATTCGGTCGCCGCGCTGGCCTAGGCCCGCGATAAAAGCTATGCAATAGCTTAAAAACTTTTTTATTTGTTTAAAAATTTTCATTGAAGTTGCTTACTTGCTTACTGATACACCCTTTTCAAGGATGCTGGTAACCTATATCAATAAAATACAAACGGAGCTGCCATGGAATTCACCAACGAAATCGGGCCCATCATATACAATTATTACACTTCTGGGAGGTGAATGGTGGATTCCGGACTAACGACCAGCTGTGGTAGGTTTAGGACAGCTGTCTTGCCACATGTGAGCGTGCACCTTACCACCCATTCACTCCCCCTTCGAACCCATAGAAGTTGAGATGTGGAAATTGCGGATTTAGATATTTTTTCTAGAAAGGAGTTGATTATTTTTCTGGAGAGAGCAAGATCTTTAAAAAGGTGAAACAGAGATTTAACTGGCAGGCCACGAGCGCCAACTTCCACCGGGTGAAGGTAAACAGCGAATCCGTTCCAGGTGACGGCATTTGCGAGATCATGGTATTTATTTAATTTGTACTCGTGGTCTTTTGGGATATTTGATTCCCATAAAACAGTTAATTCTACGATAAGGGCCATGTTCCGAGATATAAATAAATAAATACAAACGGAGCTGCCATGGAATTCACCGACCGGAGTCGGGCCCATCATAATACTATTTTTTTTACACTTCTGGGGGGTGAGCAGTGGATTCCGGACTTACGAACCGGCTGTGGTAGGTTTAGGACAGCTGTCTTGCCACATGTGAGCGTTCACCTTGCCACCCATTCACTCCCCCTTCGAAGCCATAGAATTTGAGATGCGCAAATCGCAGTTTTAGATAATTTTTCTAAGAAAGAGTTGATTATTTTTCTGGAAAGGCCAAGATCTTTAAAGAGGTGAAATAGAGATTTAGCTGGCAGGCCACGAGCGCCAACTTCCACCGCGTGAAGGTGAACAGTGAAGCCGTTCCGGGTTACGGCATTTGCAAGATCATGGTATTTATTTAATTTGTACTCGTGGTCTTTTGGGATATTTGATTCCCATGGAACAGTTAATTCTACAATAAGAGCCACCTTCCGAGATAGAGAGTAAAGAGTTATATCTGGCCGGAGGGCTGTGCATCCGAGACTTTCAGGGAATTTATACTGCTTAGAGACCGAATCAACCTCCAGAATCCAATCTGCAGCTTTCTCGATTATTGAGAAAGGTTTTGTAGTTGAATGTTTTTTGCCTTTAGAGCCATCCCGCACAAACTGTATTGGGGGTTTGGAGGATACTGTCAAACCCTTGTTGGCACGAGCCACTGAGAGACTAATTACCTCGCGAATAACAGCGAGAACTTTGTCATGGCGGTAAGTGTACCGTCCTTGATCTAAGGCCACCTTGCAGCCAGCTAGAATGTGTCTAGCTGTGCAAGGGGTATTGCTACAGAGGGGACAAGAACTATCCTCGGCAAAGCTCCAACGAGCGAGGTTACTGGGGTCTGGAAGTGTATGCTGAAAGGCATTCAAATAAAATTTCAGCATCTCTGGCGTCCAGTCATAGAGCATTACCTTCCAGTGCATTGGAGGCGGAATGCAAAAGTCCCCAATTGTTGTCCAATCATTCTGGCATTGAAGGCCAATAGCATGAGCCAAGTGAGCCTAGTAAAGAGTGTATATTCACGTAATATATATGGAGATTAGCCGAAACGGCCAAGTGCAGATCTGTCAACCATCTCAAAAGACTGATTGGCCTTTTTGGTGCCCCAGCTGTTAATATCGGAGCAGGGTGGGTAATCCTAATAGTGTCGTCTGAACGATGTAGATCTACCGGGCATTATATAGTGTGGTACCTGCGCCGATCTTCGTTCTTAGCAGGGAACAATGTCTCATACGCATTAGCTTTTCGTTTTCGTCGAATTAACTTAACTTTTGAATATATTTGTTCGGACAGCGCGTCACCCTCATGGAGCAGACTGTCCCGACGCCGGAAACGTCCCCGGCCGAGAGCTACAGCGGCGTCGCAGTGCAGCCGGCGAACGCCAACACGGCCCCTCTCATGGAGTCTCATCTTCACAACCAGAACAGGAGAAGAGCCGTTACGCCGCCGCCGGTAAGTAACGGATCTGCAATTATACGGCCGCGCAGAGGTGTAAGTTTGTTGCGACTGAACCGTTGGTTTGTCGCTCAGGCGGGCCAGCTGAAGCGTTCCCCCGCCCCGGGCGCGGCCGCGGGGCCGGGGGGCCCGCCCCCCAAGCGGCCGCGCGGCCCCCCGCCGCCCCCCGCCGCGGTGCCGCCCTCGCTCAGCCCCTTCGCGCCGCGCGACGTGTCCTTCGCGGAGGCCGCCAAGTACGGCACCATCTCCGACTTCGGCTACTTCGACCGCGTGCGCAAGGCCCTGCGCAGCCAGGAGGTCTTCGACAACTTCTTGAGGTGAGCCGCTTCATTTATTCTCATTCGGACGGTCGACGTACCCTATGACGCTCGGGATGACGACGGTTCCGACGATACCCGCACGCTTCGTTACGTTCCTTTTTTCTTGGCAGTCGTGTAAGAAGAAATACTAGAAAAAAATAAGCAAAGATAGGATTTAACTTGTGCGTATTATTTGACAGATGTCTGTTACTATTCACGACCGACATAGTGTCCAAGACGGAACTGCTGGCCCTGACGGCCCCCTTCCTCGTCAGACACCCGGAGCTGCAGCGCAAGATGCAGGAGATGCTGAAGGTCACCTCCGTCCCCAGCCCCCCGCCCACCCCCACCCTGCCCTCGGGGGGGGCCTCCGATGGACTCTCGCCCGTGCCCACTGGACTCGCACAGGTAGGAATATTCCCTAATATTCGTCGTACAGTGGCATATAAATTAAAGTAAGGACAGACTATACCCGCATACGCAGCATATGCAATGCAAATTATAACATCTGGATTCTTACAGATTACTTATTATTAACAAAAGTAACAACAATATTTTGGCCATCTATAATAACATTGATAATCGATGTTTTTTTTTATAAAGGACATATATAATCCCAATAATTTAACCAACGGTAACAATAATCAAATATTAGTTCCACTTTTCGCATTAATTATCTAGGCTGATTACATTACTGAAATAATAACGAGATATCAGAACGACACCTATTAGAATTAATTAAAATTGTGTATATATTTTCATCAGCAATCCGATATTTTAATCAGCAATTTAAATCCGGCCCCTATCAGATCTGGAATCCATACTTTAGGAAGGGTATCGATCTTCTAAGGAAGGTCCAGCGAAAAGCGGCTAAAATTGCCTTGCAACCTGGTCGAAACGTCGGATGTTTAAAATTTTACACGGTAAATTCGTTTTTTATCTTATCTATAATGTCAAACAACCGTGATAGTCTTCAATTTCATATGCTATGTCTTGTCGTTAAAAACTCGTCCTTTACATTTTCGCCTATCCTCCCTTGAATTCACATTTATTCACAGTTATTCACATTGATCTCGCCACTCATTCACAAAAAAAAAAAATAATTATTAATGTGTTCTGTAATTCCTTTTTATTCTCAGCCTTCGATCAGTAATGGTCCGCAGTACTTAGCGACTCACCATCAGATCACTTTACCCGGTGCCCATTCAGGATACGGAGTCAGGAATGAATCGCTCGGGGCTGCCGGTGCTCACTATCGGTACGAGAGGCCCACCGGAGACATTGCAATGGATATTGGTGAGTTTTTCTTTAATTTCACGTCAGCGGGTAATAATAAATATAAACAGCTGGCTTGGAAGTCACCAACTGGGGTCGAGTCCATCATAACATTATTATTACACTTCTAGGAGAGGTATGCTAGACCCCAGATTTTACTTTAGAGTTGTCTACTACTTACAAGCCATCCCAGGAATGAACGGAGAGATGTCTTCTAGGGATGACACAGTGCACCTTCTTACTTAGCCAACAAATTCGGGAAAGCCCAATGCCTTACCGCGAGGTACTGGGAAGTGAAACCAGCGGGCTGACCTCCTGGTTTTCTCCTTCACTATCACATTTGAACGAAATTCTCCATTCTCCAGTCCGGTCATAGATTCGAAGTCGCTTGTGGGGCCTCTACCTGATTTTAGTGGTAATTCAGTTACAATTTATGGCAGAATTTGATCGGGTGGCCAACAGTTGGTTTTAAAGTTAACCGACACTAGGTCAACAACCATCCTTGTCGCTTAAGAACGTATATTTCCAGACCCACCGTTATTCTCCGGAGTGCAGTCGATTGACAAACACCACACGATGCACAAACTAAACCGTAACGTCCGAGTTGTTCCCCCACTTTTGATCCGATTCATCCGTCCACGACGCAGCCGTGACGGTTCGCAGAGTTCTTTCCGGATTTGTTTCTCTTCGAGGCAGTTATCGGACGGGAGTCGAACCGTTAGTTGAGCCGACCCTGTTAGCACGGAACCGTTAGATACGAAACACTCTGGACTACTGAGCGGCTGCGATAGGTTTACGACGGCCGTCTTGCCACTTACGAGTGTCCAACTTTCCACACATTCACTTTTCCGCGGCCTGGCGCCGCTCGTCGGGCCGCTCGCCGCTTAGAATAGTGGGGCTAACGTTTGCTATTGGGTTGGCAGACCTGTCGAGCTGCAAGCGGCTGGGCGCGTCGTACTGCGCGCTGCCGCGGCAGTCGGCGGACGCGGCCTGGCGCCGCTCGTCGGGCCGCTCGCCGCTTAGAATAGTGGGGCTAACGTTTGCTATTGGGTTGGCAGACCTGTCGAGCTGCAAGCGGCTGGGCGCGTCGTACTGCGCGCTGCCGCGGCAGTCGGCGGACGCGGCCTGGCGCCGCTCGTCGGGCCGCTCGCCGCTGTGCCGCGAGGTGCTGAACGACACGTGGGTGTCCTTCCCAACCTGGAGCGAGGACTCCTCCTTCGTGACCTCGCGCAAGACCGTCTACGAGGAGTACATCTACCGCTGCGAGGACGAGCGCTTCGAGGTCAGTCCACCGCACACTATTTATTCTTTTACAGACAGGCACCATAATTGCTGATATGACAGAATCTAAAACTGATATATCTGAAGTTTGCTTAACCCCTCACGTTGCGAGGTAAAAACTCACCTATCACTTTTGCGCGCGACATATTCGCGCAAAAAATCGACGCGAGTCAACGGCCTTGAGAAAAACGATCATAACTTATAAACCACTAAACGGATTAAAAAAAGATAAAGAGAAAAATGATCGCATTGAAATTTGACATATAAAACATTATAACCTTATCTCGTAAAACAATTAAGATAATAATGAATAAATATTACAAAATTGGCAAACTGAAAAAACTCGCCTATAAAATCATTTCGATTTTTTTGTAAATACAGTTTTTGTAAATATCAAAAATTGTAAATACAGTTATGTTCTTTATTAAATGCTTTACCAAAACGATATTTTTTTTTTACTTATTTGCATACAAAAATACGGAAAAAATATTTATTTATTCAGCCAAGAAAAATTGTATGTATTCTCGTAAAAAAAATTTTTTAAAATTTTTAATTTGTGACTACTTATGGTATTTTTTTATATGAAATTCTTTCAAAATAACTTTATTACTACATCACTTCTTCTTAGAAATCACACCAGAACTTTGAGCTTTGTCTGATATTATAGAAAAATCTAAAGTTTTGAGAGTTTCCGCGTCCGAACCTAATAATAAACTTTGAATGCCCATAATATAAAATTCGTTAGATTTTTTCAATTATATTGTCTTATCATAGACTTATTATATGTCTAATAACTAATTACTATACTCCAAAGAGTCACATTTCATCGAAAAACTATGGAAAATCGCACTTTTTTCTCTCATAGTAATTATCAAAACAAGTTTCATTTTCGCGAGCCATATTAGAAAACAACATATAATGTTCAAAATACGCCTAATTATGTGATAACTTAGGATGTAAATGAAGCAATACCTATTTTATTAGTAAATTAAAGCGACATTACGTCATGTTTCGCGTTATATCGGGATAGTTCACAAACATTACAAAATAAAAACGGCCATTTTTTCGCGAGCCGTTTGTTGTTGCCAAAGTGTTTTCTTCGAAAATTCGTGAAAAACAGCAAATGGACTGTGTAAATTGACTAATCCTAATGCCTAAACTACTTAAAAATGGAAATTACTCACTTTTATCCGGTATACACTGCACTTATGTCCACAAAACACTTCACAAAACAAACATTTCGCGGAACTACGCGGCCGCCGCGCGCTGGCCGATCGGCGACTGTCGTCTGACGTTTATGCTGACTTTTTAATTAGCCGATCGATATGATCGCCGCTGGCCGCCGGATTAAAGATTATTCGGCCATGTATTTCAGCCGTCAGAAAGCATAAAGTACGACGTTTCGATTCGTAAATTGCATTTTTCGCAGCGGCGAGCGCGATATCCCGTATGGGATGTTTCGGAAGTTAGGCGGCCGCCATACATATCCCGAAAGGGATGTTAAGTGCCTAGCGGGTTAAAGTATTTTTTTAATGTACGTCTATCTATTTAAAAATATGTCGGGCACAGTTTACCGGATGGTACCGTCTCTTAGAAAAAAAAAATAATCGAAGCGAGCTATACGTCACGAGTACTAAAGACCGCATATGGCCGCCGCGTGACTATTACTCCGCCCGTGCGTACGTTCAAACGTTTGAGAAATTCGACAACCTTTGCACGCGCATAACGCTAACTAAATAATGCATTCGTCGAGACGTACCCCTCTGCTCGCTTCCCTCGCACGCTATCCCCGGGATGCCCTATTGCTCCAGAGTGCGTCTACTGTTCTCTCGATATACTTTGCTATACGTATATTGAAAAAAATACCATAAACAAATTTTTTGACATATCAGCAGTTATGTTGCCGTAATAATATTAAAACTTTATAATAATAATACGTATATGGGTCATTATCAAAAAAGATGTACATGTGACTCACATGATTAAAATTGTGACTAAACTGTTTCGTGACATACCTGTATTTTGTATTAATGTGAGTCACAATTATTATAAAGCCGGGTGTTAAATACAATGCTACAATTGTAAATACAAGAAAAAAGAATTAAACGCAGCTTTGTTAACATATCCAGTTTAGTGTATACAGTATAATCCTTGCTTTACTTTACATGTTTCACGTGAGTCACATCATGTGAGTCACGAAATGTGACTAACATGTCAACCAATTTTTGTGATAACATGACCTCACTTAATTACCATATCAAAATAACTCACAATACAGTTGAATTGGCCACAGAATATTACTTGTATTTGCTATGTCTATGATAGGACAGAATCTGATAATAATACACAGCTTACCTTGGTTAGAATGTCACCGTGATTCACAGGAGAAATTTTGCAATAATTTCTCCAATAATTCCGTGTCGACAAATAACTGTCACTAAAGTCAAAATGGCGGAGATTTGATATGGACGGCACTTCGCATAGTGTTGCCAGTTATGAAATGTGAACTTGAAATGCTAGCATTTCTACAAAAAGGTGTGAAGGTGTGATCGTCCGTGACATCCTCTGAGTGACTCACATGTCAAAAATGCTGGACAAACTTTACGCACCCTTTTTTATTATAAGATTCAACCTAGATTTACAGTATTTCTATTCAAACAACAGGAAATTTATATATTTTTGCAGGTGCAAAAAGATAGGGTTTGAAAAAGAAGATACTTGAACCATATACTGTTTTTGTTTTTGTAGGGTATAAAAAGGACAATTATGTTTGTATGAGTCATGAAGGGAGAGAAAAACTAAAAAAAAGTTTTTTATGAAATTAATTAATATTATGCTATGATTACAATGTGGAAAGTCAAGAGAAGGGTGCATATTATATAAAAAAATTACAAAGCAAGGAATGTGTAACATACAACCGTGTGTATATAAACAGCAAATATGTCGGACATGAAATTATTATTTATGTACATCTTTTTTGAATATAACCGATATACTAGGGATAGTCCCATCACTCTTTCATAATATAACAGGAAAAAATGGAAGGATTAAAAAAATGCTGTTAAATGATTTTTAAAATAAATGAGCGCCACTGAGTTTTGTAGCGAAATTAAGAAACTACTTGTCTAGCCCTGGGCCTGATTTCCAGAAACAAACAAAACACAAAATGGCCGGCGTCTTCTCAAATGATCTAAACATCAAAATATCAACTACCCTAGGCAACCTAAATACGATCTTCCAAGCAGAATGCATTGGCATCACCAGAGCAGCACAAGCAGTTGCAGCCAAAGATGTCGGAGACCTAAGCTTGAAATTTGTCTCCGACAGTGCCTCCGTGCTACAAGCGCTAGCAAAAAATACTATAACCTCTGTCCTTGTACTGGAATGCCACAATGCGCTCCAATCCATTGCAGGGTCAAATAGAGTGACCCTGCAATGGATTAAAGGGCACAGCGACTCACTGGGAAACGACGCGGCAGACGAACTGGCCAAAAGGGGATCAAAGGAAATATTACATGGACCGGAACCCTTGATGCCCATTCCCCAGGCCCAAATAAAAACATGGCTACGCAGGAACACCGAAGAAACCCACCTTACAGAATGGAAAAAGAACGCAGGATGCAGGCAAACAAAGAACGCGGTTCCGGAAGCATCCAAAAAACTTGCCCGCAACCTCACCAGATTAAAAAGGGACAAAATCCGTAAAGTCATAGGTACTATGACAGGCCACTGTCCCCTAAACAAACACCTGTTTACCATAGGTGTGACAGACAGCCCTCTATGCAGAGGATGCATGGAGGAAGAAGAAACGCCACAGCATGCGCTCATGGAATGCAGGAGCGTGGCAGAGCAACGGGCAAGAATACTACAATCTCCAGCATCTGTCCCGGAGGCCTGTAGCAACCCAAACAGGCTGCTAACCTTCTGGGACAGCCTGGGTTGGCTGGAGTAACATAAATAGAAACATGAGCCACGCACAACGGCCCAATCAAGAGGTCAAGTGCGGGAAAAAGCCCAGACAAACTAACTAACTAACACAAATTGGTGGAAAAACTTAAAAATATATGTTTTTACTAAACACTTTTGTACAATCCTCCGTGAAGTGATTACGTTCCGAATTTAGTTTGACATCCGAGGTTTACACAATCCAACACAATAGGTAATCCAAGAGTGTATTTCTTTAAATCTGTGTTAATTTTTCCACTAAACGATCAATCTGGTCCGGGTCAACACCCAAGACATTTAAAAATCCATGCAGCGTGTGTGATTTACGTAAAAAACGGAAACAGGCAATGAAATTCAATTATAAATAGGATAGAAAACGAATTTACCGCGTAAAATTTGTAGGACCCGACGTTTCGGTGACGTTGCAGCCGCCGTTGTCTAGGGTAGACTGAAGAGCTGTCAGTCCGTTGTTTTGCGGGTAGGCCGCAAACCGCTGCCGCCACTGCGTAGGTTAAAACGGTGATGGGGAGCCGGGCTCGGAGCGCGGGAATTTTGAAAATCCGTCTTGCACACAACACTCACTGTATCCTGTTTTACGTCTTTGGGCGTTCGGCGGCGGGAACATTTTAAGAAGAGAGTTCCACGTAGAAGAGAGTTTGTAGTCGTCGTCTGGATGCAGTTTCAAAATCCCATTGTTCTATCCAAGGAACAAATCTACTTTCCTCGCATGATCCGGGAAGCCATTGAAATAAGAAGAACTCCGAACTTCAATAGAGACGACGGCTACAAACTCTCTTCTACGTGGAACCCTCTTCTTAAAATGTTCCCGCCGCCGAACGTCACCGAAACGTCGGGTCCTACAAATTTTACGCGGTAAATTCGTTTTCTATCCTATTTATAATGTCAAACAACCGCGATAGTCTTCGAAATTCAATTAGGTTTGCGACATCTCAAAACATCGGCGCCGCCAGTTCTCCTCGCTCGATTAAAACCGAGGTTTATTGTTAAAGGGCAATGTACAAAAATGTGTGGGCGCTGGGCCCACCGCTTCAATAACAGTAACGTATTTAACATTGGAAAGATGTATTTACCTAAAATATGTATGGCTACTACAACTAACCTTAATTATGAGCCATTTTGGAGTTTTAAAGTTCGGAATCTTCTTAAATATGGCTAATTACATGAAAACCCAATGTTATATTATGTAAGTAGTATGTATTATGTAAATATGATCACTGGGCACACAATGTTGGACAGCTGACCTTACTATATTACATACAGCAACTTATCCCAGTATTTTGCCTCTATATACCTGCTGGCAAACTCAAGCAATCGTAGGAGTATATAGTTTGTACTCACACAGCGTACTCTATCGTTTCGGGTATTCTGCGACGGTTTTCGTTTACATAGTTATTAAAAATACAATGTCTGGATTTGTTCAGTGCCCTAGGGGGTATCAGGTAATTAGCCGTATTTATTAGGATATAACTTAGATACAGCTCATAATTGAGATCAACCGCTATAGTAATAATGTTCTACTAAAGAGATATTTTCATTGGTATATGATTTACAGCTATTGGAAAAGTGGGCCCAAAATACCCATTCTCTTTTGAAGGTTATACAGAATTCCCGGGAATATGGCTAAAACAAAAGAGGAATCCGTTTGAATCAAGTGAATCGAGAAGACATTCACAAGCGAAAACGTAAACAAACCTCACCTGATGTTAAGGCCTTAACTGCACTACATTATATACTTTTAAAAGTAAGAGCCATTTGTCACAGTCATGCATTTTTTCACGGCCCAAAAACTGACATGTCTTGAGATGTAAAGCCCATCTTGAGAATAGAACTATAATGGCAGATTGACGCCTTTCGCATAGGTAATATAAACAAGAAAAAAATATGTTTTTTTTATTTTAAGCGAAAAACTTATGTACCCTATTTTAAAATTATGTACCAACAAAATATATTTTGTGCATGGTTTTTGTTAATTATTTGGAATTTACAAATGACTAGGATTCGGTTATATTTTTAAACATTGCAACACTGACATCTCACATCTGTGTACAGAACGTTGACAATTATTCTAGGTTGGAATAAATCACATTTCATGAAAACCAACTATTTGGGAACCCAAACAACCCATGAATAATCCAAAAAAGCCCCAGACCCTTGCAAGGGATGTGCAAAATGCATAGAAAAAGATTTTTCTTACGATAATAAGAGGTATTTCGTTAATTTCTCTGTCTTACTAATTAATTTATTTATATTACAGCTGGACGTGGTGATAGAAACGAACTCTTCCTGTATTCGTTCGTTGGAAGGTGTCGCCAAGAAGCTAAACAGGATGAACGGTGAAGAAGCGGCAAGATACAGATTAGACGATTGTTTAGGAGGACATTCCGCTACGGTTCATAGGAGAGCATTACGAAGGATATACGGTGATAAGGTGGGAAGATATTTATTATTCATGTTATACTACACTTCATGTTGCTGCTTCTTTAAGTGTATACTGCTACTTCACTACAATATTTGAAATGATATTTTTGAAATGACTACAATATTTGAATGATACATATATGTAACACATTGTATATTCAATCTAAATCTTGCGGTGTCGACTACAACGGGCGAGCCCGTCACCACAGGACGTTTTAACAATTAGTCGTTCTGTCGCCCTGCAGTGAACGTGGAAGACTTTGGACAGTACAATTCTACGTCCAGCTACGTCACAACCCGTGAGAGTCCAACGCCTTACCGCGAGTTAGCCAGGAATAAACCCGGCGGGCTCGAGATACTCGCGCCCTCACTTCCAATTGTGACCAGATTTCTCCGGTCTCTCGATTGGTTCCGAGTTCGAGGTCGTTTGCGCGGTCCTCTCCCTTACGAAGCGGTGAAACGGAGTGCACCGAATCTATCGCGGACCAAGGCGTCCTTTGCCCGACTCTGAACCGGGATCGGATGGCCAATGGTCATTTCAAGAGCAGTCGCCTTAAGGTAGACAACCACCCCCGCTCTGTAGGAAACAATACAGTTCCCAGACTCCCCCGACTGTTAATCGGAGAGCACAATCGTTAGGCTTGCGCCGCACGGTGTGCAGACCGTCCAGGGGCGCCAGAGGTTTGATTCCCAGGGGAGACTGGTTGACCCAGTGTCCTACCCAGGATTCGCACCCCATGCGGGGAGGCCGTCGGATGGGTGTTGACCCGTGAGTGTGGCCGACCCTGAACACATGGGACATCGTGGCCACCTCATCATGGGCCCGTTAGCCCAAATCTAAATATAAATAAGGTTTAAAATAAACCAAATTATAAAATAAAAATATTAACCGTTTTAGTGCCATATTTCAGCAAAATGTTCTAAAATGCCAAAAGCAAATTCTATTTTTATACATATTTTTTTATATGAACATGAAATAAATGTATCATTACTGTAAAAATACACCAATGTTCATATTTCTTTCGACATTCTCTTCGCTATGTTGTAAACTATGATAATAAAAACACAGACATTGAATACTATATAGATAGGTATGGAGCTTTCACAAATAAAAACAGAAATTTTGCAAAAAAAAAAGTTAAATTTTGTTAAAATTCGCATTTATTACATATCTATACTAACATTATAAAGAGTAGAGGTTTGTGAGGTTGTAGGAAGTAATCTCTGGATCTACTGAACCGATTTTGAAAATTCTTTTACCAATAGAAAACCACTTTATTTGTGAGTGTCATAGGCTATATATTAATCCGAGAAGTGAAAAGACATTTTCGTGGTAGTCGGATTTGCAAAGTAAGTCGGAGAAAAAGCGGTCGAATGAAAATGTTTCTTACGAACGCTGCTTTAACGATGAAAGATATATGATTGAGTTTTAGAGAATAGTTATAGAGCTTCATAATGCATACAAAAAAGTCAGCGACAGCATATGTCTAACTTTTATATTTGTCACAAAAAGTAGTTTTACATATTAAAAAAATAATTTAAATCGTTTGGTCATGTTTATTGGTCATATTATCAACAATTATGAATTCTTATCAATATAAGTAAATTTATCATCTCAAGTGTTTTAGTAAATTTATCATCTCAACAAAAGACTTCCCTTTTACTGCATATAATTTTCCTTTTACTTCATAAATTGTTAAAGAGATAATATGACATAGGTATGGAACTGCGACCGTATCTCGGGTTGGAACTCCTGAACGAATGGTACCAAATAATAACATTACATCTAATATAGTATACAGAGAAGTTTTGAACAATTAAAATAAACATAATGTATTCAATCATAATCGGACCGGGTCAGAGCATCTAAAGCTCAGAACATCTAAAATTATACGATCTGAGCCTCACATGATATTTTCGTGTTTTCGGGTCATAGCATCTAAAATGAAGTAAATGCAGTGCTTTGCGATTTTAGACGCACTGAGCTTTAGATGTTCTGCCCCTCCGTTATAATAAATTACATTTCAGTAAAAACGGGCAGAACATCTAAAGTAGCAACTAGGGTCAGAACATCTAAAATGTAGCAACCTGTGAATTATAACGGTCTGTCTGCTACCGAAAAATAGCGCTTTAGGGAACGTCAATTGTTGCCAGGTTTCCTCTGTTTTGAGATAATACGTAAATATACAAATAATATTAATTATTGTCCTGCAACCGAATATACTTGAATTTTGAAGGTGAGAGACGTTAAAAAACTAAATTATAATTAACGTATGGTCCTTCCTTCGATGTAGGAGCCTACTCTGCGATAGTTTTCATAGTTTCGGAAACCTAACACCAGATAAGATATCGGAAAACTTTCCGATACGCCTGGTAACACAACATCCATCTATGACTGCTATTTATCAAATATCATTTAACCGTAAAAAGTAGCAGGAGCTATGTCACAGTCGTGATTTTTTAGATGTTCTGACCTGTTAAATGAAATCGATGTATTTATTTCATTTCGAAGGCGGCTCAGTACATCTAAAGGCCAGAGCATCTAATTTAGATGTTCTGCACCTCATCCGATATTATCGCGGTTTACGGGCCAGAGTATCTAAAATGCGTGCGTTTCGATTTTAGAAGCTCTGCGCTTTAGATGTTATGACCCGGACTCATCATAATCATTTCATTCACTTATTAGAAACCCAGTAATATAGCAAAATCGGCATGCAAATACATACATACATATGCAGTAAAAATATAACCCTCCTTTTGGCAGTCAGGAAATAAATCATAGTTTATTACACTTATAATTTCATCACAAGTAAAAATGTTTACCGCCCAACGAAGTGGGCACGGGTCAACTAGTATAAAATTAAAATTTATGTTAATTAATTAATTAATAATTCTTAATTAAAAGCTTGATTGTTTTAATTTCACCATTTGACTGTTTTAGAGTTGTTCTTCTGTCCGTAACGACATTATAAATACTAATGAAGAGCTATGCGTCTACGCTGTTAGTTTAACTTTAAATGCTCTGTAACGCTGGTTCAGCAAAGGTTGAAAAGCAGAATTTAGTAGCCCACAATATGTCCTTGACATTGGGATCATCATTTCTGTTTATTGACTGAATAATACGCTAGATCATCATCAACGAGCGAATAAGTGCTCTGAAGAAAGGATATTTTGAGGCTTTTTTGTGTATTTTTTTTTTAAAAGATACTTGCAGCAACAAATGTGCAAAATAAATAACAAATTTGAAAGTAGGCTTCATTTGTTGCATTTAATCTCATGTGCAGAGAAAGTTTATCGAAACTTTTTTCAGAGGCTGTTTGTAGTATTGCGTCTTATAGATCCAAATCCATTTCTCCACAATTATTTGGGAGCAAATGCGACGTTTTCTTAGCAAAGCACCACTGACTTTGTTGTTCGAGAGTTTTAAGTCTTCTAATTTGAGTCTTCAAATCTTTTTGCAAAAAAAAAATTGTTATATTTTGCAAATATAACAAATTTTCGCATAAATTTGCATCTATTTTGTAAAAACGAAAATTCCGTACCTCTAACTATATCCTACAAGCGCGACGGTGCTTTTTGGCACTATAACAGTTAATGTAATAACTCTACTACTCTTTACCTCTTAGCAATACATGTAAAAATGTACAAATATATTAATAAATATGTTCTTGACATTATATGCCCTGTAGGTAAACTGTATTAACCCCTCCTATCGCGGGGTAAAAATTTAGTCGTCACTTCTGCTCGGGACAGTTTTGCGCGTGAAGTCGATGGCCTTGAGAAAAACGACCATAACTTTTAAACTACTATACGGATCGTAAAAAGAATAACTGTAAAATGATCGCATTGAAATTTGAAATATGAAATATTATAACCTTATCTCGTCAAACAATTAAGATAATAATGAATAAATATTTAAAAAGTTGGCATTTTACGCAGCGCGGAGCGCCCTAACCAATATTGGTTAGATACAATTTTAGCATTTGTAAGCGTCTAACCAAAAATGGTTAACTCAAATAGGAATTGTTAAATATATTTGTAACAAAACTTCGGTGGTGCCATACAGTTCAGTCGTGCAATGAGATCGCCAGACCGTAGCTTTAATTGTTTCTTTCTTTTTGCAGGCAAATGACATAATAGCTGGATTGAAGAAGAATCCTGTGGTGGCAGTGCCGGTGGTTTTGCGGAGACTAAAAGCCAAGGAGGAAGAATGGAGAGAGGCACAGAAGGTAAGTTACTCTCCTGAATAACAGAAGCTCGCACCTCTAAACTTCAGTTTTACATATTAAATTTAAGTCCCGTCAAATCTAGCGTTTGGTTAATTTATTATACCTTGTCGTGCCTCGCTTTTGCCGACGACCTAACTTCATCACCAGTAGCCCCAAGCAGCTTTCCTCACTATTACAGAAAGTGGAGCTGTTCAGCGACCGGCCAGGTTGTATAAAATAAAAGCCCTCCAAATTGTTTTGCCTTTGAATCGCCTGCATAGACACAAAATTCACCCCATATAACCCCAAACTCGTCTATAACGACTCCAATATCCCCATTACCCTCAGGTCTGACATTACCCTCCATAAAAACATTTCACTACAAAACCATTCTCAATAATCGAGAAACTTCCAGATTGGGTTCTGGAGGTTGTTTCGTTCTCTAAGCATTGTAAATATTCTCGGATGCACAGCCTTCTGTCCAGATTTAACTCTTTACTCTCTATCTCGAAAGATTAGATATGATTAGATATTTTGGAAAAAGATAATGTAGAATTAACTGTTCCATGGGAATCAAATATTCCAAAAGACCATGAGTACAAATTAAATAAATGCCATGATCTTGCAAAAACGTCACCCGGAACGACTTCACTGTTGACCTTCATGCGGCTTCACTGTTCATCTTGGTCTCTATAGGAAAACAATGAACTCCTTTCTAGATGGAATATCTAAAATTGCAATTTCCGCATTTCGAATTCTTTGACCTTTATAAGGGGTAGTGAATGGTAGGTGAAGTAAATCCTCACATGTGGCAAGACAGCTCTCCTAAACCTACCACAGCCATTTGTTAGTCCAAAGTCCACCACTCACCCGCCAGAAGTGTAATAGTGATATTATGATGGGCTCAATTCTTGTTGGAGGAATTTTATCAGGGATGGCAAAAACCCGGGTTTTATCAAAAAATATCTGCCCACTGGGTTATTTCGGGTTTTTTCGGGGATTTTCGGGCTTTTTCGGATAATTTCGGGTTTTTTCGAAGTTAATGAGAATTTTAAATTAATATATTTCAATTTTATTTTATTTTATTACCATTTTATTGCATTTTTCTCCCAATCCAAATGTAGTATTTACTACTAAATAATGTTGTAACACTACCATGAAAGTCATTCCCCTGAAAATCGTTATTGTCAGTTGTCAGGGAGATCCCCTTTATTTTCACAACAGTTGTTTACTTCGAATTATCACAAATATGTTGAAATTCGCATGGATATCGAAGCTAATCCTAACCCGCAAATACAGTTCGATGTAGGGGCAGCTCGTGTGCTTGACAATGTTGGGCTTCATACACAAGCCATCCATCTTCAGAAGCAATTGAAGGAAGTTTCCGTGGCGCTGGACAAACTACAGGCTGACGATACGACTTTCTCTGATTCAGTTGAAGTATGGCTTGTTCTAATGGAAAGTCATGAACTTGAGCCCTACAGAACGGCCATAAGTGCGAGGTTCAATGATGCGATGCAACCTCTTCACTTCTTGGCGAATATGAGGGATCCGCGATACTACGGTCGGTGCCTGAAATCAGATCAAGAGAAAATGGCCGAAGAAGGCTTTTCTTAACATTTGGAATGGAGTAAATTACGGAACAGACTTGGTGTGGAAAAAGCCCAAAAACTAGTCTCAGTATACCGATATCTCCGTGACAAGAATATGTGTGAGTGGAATTGGTGAATTGAAGTAACACTATTAATTAAAGTGCATTAAACGGTTTAACTTAACTTTGCTTATACTATATAGAGTGTGTTCGGCAGACGGTTGTACATACGATTATGACGGACAAGTGAGGCCCTCACCTACATGCTTGGCCCCAAAAATTTAACCTAGGCCTCATGATTTTTTTTTAATGATTTTTTTGTAATATGGCGAAATTTTTCATTTCCATGGTTTTAAACTCCATTAACTTCATTTAAAACTGATAAAACAGTCAACATTTTTTTTATTCGTATCTAAATTACTAGCAGAATAATAAAAAAAAAATTTGGTTCAGACAACCACCATTAAAAAAAAAATAGCTCTGTTTTTTTTTTCAGCAATTTACGTCAGTTTTGGTGAAATGATCAATACCTCCTGTTATTTTGAAATAAAATACGTAAATTGCATACCAATAGAAAGGGCATAACCTAGAGATGTTTTGATTAAATTTGAAGCTCTACCTCATTATTTTTTTTTTAATGCAATGCGAAATTGACATTTAAGATTATTTTTAAAGTGTTTTTGTACTTTAGGGCAATTTTTTTTTAATGGTGATTATCTGAGCCAAATCTTTTTTCATTATTAATCTGCTACTAATTTAGATACGAATAAAAAAAAATGTTGACTATTTTATCAGTTTTAAATGAAGTTAATGGAGTTTAAAGCCATGGAAATGAAAAATTTCGCCATATTACAAAAAAAATCATTAAAAAAAAATTGTGAGGCCTAGGTTAAATTTTTGGGGTCAAGCATGTAGGTGAGGGCCTCACTAGTCCTTCATAATCGTATGTACAACCGTCTGCCGAACACCCTGTATATGTCACAAATACATCCTTTTTTTTCGTTTTGATAAAATATAATTTAAATGATTCATTGATTCATAAATCCGTTCATTGATTTAATTATTATAATCAAGTATTTTTTCAAAAACCCACATCTGTCAAAAACCCTCGGGTTTTTTCAGGTGGGTTTTACCCAATTTAACCCAGTGGGTTTTTTCGGGTTGGGGAAAATCAAGCCAACCCTGAATTTTATGGCAGCTCGGTATGTGTTTATTTATTATTATTATTTGTGTTTATTATTGCAGGGTTTCAACAAGCAATGGCGAGAAATGAACGAAAAGTATTACTTGAAATCGTTGGATCACCAGGGCATTAATTTCAAGCAGAATGATCTCAAAGCGATACGTTCCAAAAGTCTGTTCAATGAAATCGAGGCTATTTACGAAGAGGTAGGTTGATTGCATTATTTGTATTGTAATGTTTTGTTTTTGCCTTGACATTTAGCAATGGGGATGAGTGAATGAATCTCGTAGTCTACGTGTGTTGTTGCCAGATAGGTTTAAAATAAAAATAAACGTACATGTGTAAAAAACGTACACTGATATAGGTCACATCTGGCAATTACTATATTTAAGAGTTCGATATAGAGACGATGCACATAACAGTTTTAAGGTCATACTGCTAAAAATAGTAAATATTTGACAAAAGTTGGCTGAGAGGATAAATTACTGAGAGTATTCAATAATTCGTCGATGATTCAAAGGGAGCGGTAAAAGAGCATTTAGATGTGGAATTGAAGAGATATATTGTGACATTAGTGGTTTTTCCACTGTGACAACTCGTCGGTGGCCTGTGTATTTATGCAATTATGTAAATTATTATATGTGAAAAAGTCGCCTTCTATTATAACGTATTTATGCGCGCACTTAATCCTCTACAAAGAAATTTTTAGAGGAGTTTTATTCCCATAGTTAGTTTTCTAGGGGTTAATGGGGGAAATGTGCAGAGCGGTGTTTTTATGGGACTATTATTACTATTACTATTTTTATTATATTGGCATTATTATTAATATTATTATTTGTTTCGGACCAGAGAGTTTGTCGATATGTCCAGATTGGATTTCGTGTTAAAGTTCGTGTTAAACAATTGTAAGAAGTTTTTCATTGAATTATGATGTCTTAAACGTCCACTACACTACTCGCGAAGTCGATCGAAGTTGGGCGAAGACGAGAGTGAGACGCACTTTGACTCGCTTCGTTCTACTTCGCTTCGTCTTGGGCGACTTCCGATCGGTGTCGGTTTTTTGCGCCTGAGTGAAAGGGCCCGCGAAGCGACTAACTACACTACTCGGTTCACTTCAGTTCGCGTAGAGACGTTGTCGCGTGCGCACGGAACACGAGCGTGTTATATCATAACGCTGCAGGGTGAAATACAATACAATGAGTGGTACACCGTGGCCACAGGATCAAATTCTTTTATTTATCGAAACACTTCAAATAGAGCCATATATATAATATATAACTTATGATAAGAACTAATTATATTGTTAATTTAAAAAAAAAATGTGTTCTAAAAATTGATATCGTTACATAGGTATATAAAAAAAAAATATATCGTTACATTATATTGTTAACTTTAAATAAACAAATGTCTTCTAAAAATTCAAAATGGTACCTTAATTTCATCCTTAAGAACCTCGCTTATTAGAGCTTTGCAGACATTGACTACAATTTTTGAAATCAACTGGCTTGAAATTTTAAAGAAAAAGTGCAGACTGTCGCTAATAACCTCAAGGCGATCGCTAAACTAATCTTGGCAGGTATAGCTTCTCAATGAGTATCTTGTTTGGAGATAAAGGGTTCTATTTTGAAAGCAAAAGGTTAAAATCGGCCAATGACATTCGGTGGATATTTTGGAATTCTCCTAAAGGTTCTTGTTTAAGTGCAATGAATTGTTGCTGCAAAGCATGTCTGCAAAAAAAATAGAGTGATTAAAAATAATAATAGTAATCTTAAAATTCATTATGTCTCGTTTATTCTACTAACCTCGTTCTGCTCCGCTGTATAGCAGTCGTCCACTATTTTCTTTTTATTTTCATGGAGTCATAAATATGCACGTAGTTATAATATGTGAGAGTGCACATTGCAACGGCAGCTGCCGCTCGGACGTTATCCATAGCGTGCGGGCGCCGCCGGGCGACCGAGCGCTTCGCGAAGTCGCACGAGTGCGTAGTCGCGTACTTCGGATTTCGGTCAACTTCACGAGTACTTCGTCGAAGCAACTTCGCGAGTAGCGCAGCGGATGCATTAGATGGGCCTTTTGCGTTCAAAAATGACCTCTCGAAAAGCGCAACCGAAAGCCGACTAGTAGTAGTTCGGCGGCAGTTCGCCGGCAGACCGCCGACCGTTTCCGGCAGGAGAGCCGTTGCGAAGAATATCGGTGCGTTATTCTCTCGGATACTTTTCAATTCATCACTCTCTCCGTTGCACGATTTACGAGTAAAGGGAACGATGGGTATGCAGGGCATATCTATCTAATATATGGAAGAGTTTGTTTTAAAATGGCAATGTGGTTTGCAGCGGCGCGCGTGGGGCGGCGCGGGGGCGGGCGCGGGCGCGGGCGCGCAGGTGGTGTGCTCGCACGGGGGGGCGGGGGGCGCGGGGGCGGCGGCCGTGCTGCGCGACGCGGCGGACCTGCTGCTGCACCACGCGCGGCGCCAGGCGGCCGTGCAGCGGCAGGACAAGCGGCGCCTCAAGCGCCTGCTGCGCCGCTTCCTGCCGCCGCTCTTCCGCCAGCCGCCGCAGCCGCTCTCGGACGACGACGACCCGGGTAATGGTGACCCCCTCTCCCACTCTGCTTCTGGCCGGACGATCGATAGCATGCCATCCCTCTACAATTTATACAAAAAAAAAAAAACATTTTACATTTCCTCACTTATTAACGACCTTTGCGTACAGAAATGGCTTTACACCTTTTCCGTTGCTTTTTTATATAAATACAAACGACATTGTCGTTACCTAATAACTCTCTCGTTACCTAATAATTAATCTTCTCAGTCGCTGTTGCGCGACTTCCGCGATTTGCTCCGATGCTAACTCGCGGTCTCGATTTGCGCTCGCCGATTTCTTTTACTCGTTGGATACTTTTCGATGCCCCGCAAGAAGTCGACTCGAAGACGAAGTCTCCTCGAATGCAAAGTCTCTTTGCCCGTCCGCTCTCGATTGAAACGCAAACTTTCGAGAGCGCGCTTTAATTGAAAATATAAGGAGCCCCCGGAACCCGCCGTCTGAGTCCGAGCTACGAAATTACACTAACCTATTTTCTAATCTGTCGCCTACTGCATCGCAACCGCCCAATGACGTACCTTTCTTTCCGCTAATTACGCATACCGTATTCGCACTTATATGTTTACATCTACGAGCCTTAAAAACCTCGAATATCCAGATACAGCAGGCGCTTACTTAATTAATTTATATAATGCTTTTTCTAACTTAAATAAGATACAAAACTTTATTATTCAACGCTTACAACTATGCATAACCTAATCTTACGTCAATATTATTACTAACTACGATAGCCAATCTTTATCGCAGTTTCACGCATATACATGGGACACATTTGAGGAGGGTTTGGTGACATTCGACACCGCTCATCTCTAATACCGAGGGGTTGAATTTTCCAGAATCTGTCTGAGTCACTCTAGACAGATTGACTCATTTCTGTCAATTTCTCGACAGTCGTGTATATTATATATTTATATAATGTATATGAGAGCCAGTCGAAATAGCTAAGTGCGAAGCCGTCGACCGCTGCGATGGACCAGTCGAATTTTTATGGCATCCCGAGAGTGTCCGTCTTTAAACACCGCGAGCTGCGCCAATGGCTCGTTTGACATTTCAATCCGAGTGCAATTCATCAATAGCTTTCCGAAACGACTGGCTTTACTGAGATATGAAATTACACTTAAAATAATAGAAAAACAAAGTAAAGACCATCACGAGTTAAATCCTTCATAATCCAGACCTGCAATTTTTTATGTCACCGAAGTGACAGAAGATCAAATTAAAGAAACACTTAAAAAAAAAAAACTGATTGAAAAACCCATTTCGATCCGTACTTCATTAACCATTTTCATCTACGACTTATACTTCCTGAAATCCAATTGCAAGTGCCCTTTACCTTATTACCAGACCGAAATTTCCTATATATTTAACTGTTGATACAAAAAATGTCCTAGTTTAGTTGTATTGATGTTTTTTTTATTCACCAGAAAGAATTGCTCTCTCGTCTCAAAATATTCCTAACATTATTAGTACCACCTCAACACAGATTCATATCTAATGAGGTGGTAAACCAATATGTCATGAGATGAATTTCCTTTCTAAGCAAGATATACAATACAATACAATCAACTACTCTAGTAGATAAGCATTCCTACACTTGGATGCGTCACAAAATTAAATGCTGAAAAATTTAAATATTAAAAACATAACTATCATGATAGTGGTCATGGCTGTAATATTATATTCAATATTACCTACCTACAAATATTCAAAATATACTAATGTCATTAAATAGTAGGAGAGAATAATATATTACAATGGAAATGCAAATTCTATATAGAATAATCAACGTAAAATAATTTTATTGTCAATCCAACAATATGCCTTTGTATTTTTTAAACATAAATAGATGTATACTAAATTATATGAGAATTAGAATGTCAACTATCATAATACCGTTATGTTTAAACAAATTTACAAATTTTGCTAGCAGTTATCAACATGGAAAATAAACTCGGAATTTTCAAACTCTCCTTATACCATAAATTGGGTTTCTTACCAAATTATTTATAATTATCTTTTTTAATTGGTCCTCTCCGAGGCTTTTCATTTGCTCTATAATCTTATTATAGAAGGACAAATTTTGGTGAATAAAACTGTATTGCGCTTTGCTAAGTCGCTGTCGGTTTATGTGGAGATTGGATTTATTCCTCGTATCGTGATGATGAAAATCACTATTCACCGGAACTTCTGCTAGGTGTCTACGAGCGTACATAATATTTTGGTAGATGTAGGAAGAAAATAGTCATGATTCCTGATTCTACGAACACGAGAACTTCTTGGAGAGACTCTATATAAACTGCGTACCACTCTTTTCTGGAGGAGAAAAAATCTATAGAATATGTGTGTACACTTATTGTAAAATGATTTTATACTAGAATAACATTTTTTTTGTAACTTGCAATTTGATTTAAGGAAATAAATAAATTTAATAAATTAGTATTTATATACACCCTTGTGCAAATTAATCTGAACACTGGCAATTTTAGTCAAATAATGGTTTTATTCATGAAAATCATACAAAACTTTAACTTAGCTTATAAATTAGTATTTTATGTGGCCTCCTTTAGCTTTAAGTAGCAACTGTATACGCTTCGGCATTGATTCCACCAAGTTTTTACAGTTTTCACGAATTTTCGGATCTCTGTACCACACCTCAATTACAGCATTTACGAGCTTTTCTTTTGTAGTGCAGTCCATTTTTCTTAGCCGTGCTTTACAGATTGACCACAAGTTTTCGATTGGGTTTAAATCTGGAGAGTTTCCAGGCCAATCCAAACACATAATGCTGTTATCGGTAAAGAATTTCTTTACCAACTTGGAAGCATGGCAAGGAGCCAAGTCTTGTTGAAATATTTTAGTCTCTGTTGGAATTTTTTTTAGCTCATGTATCATTCTGTCCGTCAAAACTTCTATGTATTTTGCACTATTCATCATTCCTGTTACCGGAACTAATGCACCAGTGCCATAGAATGAAAAGCAACCCCAAAACATTTTCTTAACGGGATGTTTCACCGATTGTTGGATATGGGCTGGAGAAAGTGGTTCTCCGTCTGCCCTGCGAACGAATTGGTAACGCATACCCTGGACAAAAAAGTGACTCTCGTCAGAAAATAAAACGTTTTTCCAATCCTCAGAAGTCCAGAGCTTATATTTTTGTGCCCATGTCATCCTTTTTTTCTTCATGGTTTTTGTAAGAAGCTGTTTTTTTAAGGGTCTCCTAGCTTTTCGCCCACTTTCCAAGAGTCTTCGACGTACCGTAGATGCGTGCACGATCGTCCCAGAAGCTGCAAGCTCCTTTTGTAAGTCGTCACTAGTCTTGTGTGGGTTAATTTTACTGTTGCGAATCAAAATGGTGTCATCTTTCATTGTAGTTTTCCTTTTGCGGCCACATTTTCCGATTCGTTGTGGCAAAATTGAACCAGATTCCCTGTGATTCCGTATGATGGCGTTAGTTGATCCCAGTGATATGCCACATTCCTCAGATATTCGTCTTTGACTTAGCGATGTGTGCGCATCTAGAGCAATCGCCTTGCTACGGATTTCCAACGAGATATCCATCGTCTTCGTAGGGATGAATTACATCCGAATATCTTCAAAAATCTTCAAAAAGTCCCCGACATACACAATGTGAGGAAAAAACACTAAAATCCACGCACAACAACAATATGACAAGCTCTTAGGGTCACATTAGAGGTTAGAATGACATTTCACAGTACAGAACAGTGTTGCCACATCAAAAAAACAGATTTTACTTGCCAGTATGAAATATTTTGAAGTGTTCAGATTAATTTGCACAAGGGTGTAGAAAATTAAGCAAAAAGTTGCAGTGCTGTTTTTTGTACGCGAAGGCTTGCTTCCGACAGATTAATTAATTCATTTCCAAAATTCGTCATTTAAAGTGTTAAGAAGTATCATCTTTGATAAAATATTAATATACATATATGGAACAAAAGAAAACATAATGTCTAGATGAGAAATATTGACAGAGGAACATCGATTGTGACAAAACATCAATAACGCACCATCAATGTAAAAAACATCAAACATAGATCTGTAAACATTTACATTTTCGATATATCAGACATCGATGTCCATCCCTAGTAAAAACGATTCATGTTCATAATTGAAAATGATTTGTCTCTCTTTAGATGACGATAAGGACGGTTCCGATTGTGATAACGACAGCAGCGGCCCGGAAAGTCCTGCCAGCCCCACCGAAGACTCACCCGATGACGTCACCGGAAAAACTTCCAATTCGATAAAGCGGGAAAAAGAAGTAAGCATTCTTATAGTCCTTTCTTAACATGCTTTTATTAGCTAGACCTGTAATGTCGTTGTAAGCAAAAAGTGTTGCGGGTAGAATCAATCAATGTATTTATGTTGAAATTGATACGAGTGACTAACTTATGTATTATTATTGTTATTTGTTGATGAACTAGCAGCTTAACGCTGATGTGTTCTCATATCTATGAAATTCACTGGTGTTGCTGTTTTTTTTCTTTTTAGGGCTAATAACTAGGATGTTGATAGAAATTTCGAAGTTTTGGCACTACATAATCTTAGTTTTAACTTTAGTGATCTCAAATGAACTCAAATCTCAATATTAAAATGCGTATTAACGTCGCAATCGATTACGGGCGTTTGTATAGAGTCGAGCGGAAAGGGCCCTCTTAAGTGATGGTTTGAATTGAACACAAACATGCCTTCCAACTCTGGGTAGTCATAGTGTTGCCTCAGTATTTTGTATGTCTCTATGAGATCTCTGTGTCTCCGTTGCTCCAGAGTTGTCAGTTTGAGGATTTTTAATCTATGGTCATAGGGGGTGTTTTTCTTAGGGTTTTTGGCAGTTTTGTCGCTCTACGTTGTATACTTTCAAGCAGGTTGATGTCCTTGGCAAAATAAGATTTGAAAACCATACTCGATCAGAGGACGAATGTAGGTTTTGTAATTTTTTTACTTGTTGAGAAAATTTTCTTTGTTTCCATGCTTTTGGTGCTGTATGTTAAATGCCTTGTGCGTATCATCCGTAATTTCATGAAGCCTTATCGGTTTACTTTCTGTGTCAAATTCGTAAAGTTTTTTTCTAATTAACCGCCCTACCTATACGAACGTACGTGATATATCCGCTGTATTATCGCCCGAACGCAACAATATCACGTATGTAAGTACAATAAAAATTCAAAAAGCCAGGACCCACAAAGCGCATGGTGATATATGTCAAATTGTTACTACGATTCTGAATACAAAAAGGGCAATAAATGGGTCTATTATGTAAAAAAAATGTGGTAATTTGTAAACAAATATTGTTACTGGGAAATCAATGAACAAAAAAAAACAACATTATTTTTTAATAATAACACTCCGCTTGCCTTGCCGCCACTACGCAGAGCAGCCACTGGCTTGCCACTGCTTCCAGATCTTGTGCAGGGCATGGCGCTATTTCCGTGCAGGTTTAGACCAAAGAAAATATGCGGTGACCAAAGTTGATTACGTCATCAGAATGGGCACCCCCTCCCTCCCTCGTAATCAAGCCTCAGCTCCAACCCCCCTTCCCCTCAGTGAATACCCAATATGTGAACGGCCCCTTATAAGAGAACACATCTTTGACTGCGCATTGTACGGGTTGAGAAATTCTATTATTTGAAATCTTCCAGGGATCATCCGAGTCTGATAGCAATACGTGGGAGAAAAATACGACGCGGAGAAACAGCACTACCAATAATAGCAACCAACACAATTCTACCAGCAGTAAAGAAAACAAAAGAAGCACAGGTTAGTGTATTACATTTGAATTCTTTGACTTTGCTGTGTGTCTGTACAGTAAAACGAGTTAGAAGCAGCAACCGCAATCTCGAGCGGAAGGCTGTTGCGGGGATAAGGTGGGAGGGAAGCAGAGGGGGTCTTCTTGACAAACGACTGCTCGGGCGTTACGCGGGGGTGGAGATTGGCACGTTTGAATAACTGCATCGGCCGAGTAGCAGCCATACGTGAGCCCATGTGGCGGCCATATGTGAGCCCCAATGAATCGCACTTTACCAGTAGTAGTACTCTCTCAGTACTAGTACTGGGAGAGTGCACGATATGAAGCAACGCTTGGTGGTGGCGTCATCCGCCCGCTTCCCCAGCCCCTGATTCCTCGGAGAGAGATTATAAAGAAGTAATGTTAGTTAGTTGTAATATAAATAAAATATAAAATATAAACAGCTGCTATGGAATTTACCGACTGGAGTCGGGCCCATTATAATACTATTTTTACACTTCTGGGGGGTGAGCAGTGGATTCCGGACTAATAACCGGCTGTGGCAGGTTTAGGACAGCTGTCTTGCCACATGTGAGCATACACCTTACCACCCATTCTCACCATCTTCAAAGCAGTAGAATTTGAGATGTGAATATCGCAGTTTTAGATTAAAAAAAAAATCTAGGAAAGAGTTGATTATTTTTCTGGAAAGACCAAGATCTTTAAAGAGGTGAAACAGAGATTTAGCTGGCAGGCCACGAGCGTCAACTTCCACCGCGTGAAGGTGAACAGTGAAGCCGTTCCGGGTGATTGCATTTGCTAGATCATGGTATTTAGTATGTATTTTGTATGTGGAAGCTAATCTTCGAAATGAAAAGCGTCATTATCGACGAGTGCTATAGGATATATTTTATTGTGATAAATATTGGTTTTCAATACAAAATCACGATATTTGTAAACAAAGTTGAAGAAAAATGAACTGGTCAGTTGTTTTATCGGCAAGCGCTAATGAAACGGTTTGATATAATTGTGAAAACAATACATATATTAATGACAAAAACTTTGGCCTCAAAAAGATCTATATAAAAAGTTGTCAACAGCACATACCTAACTTTTGTATTTAACCCGTTGAGTATGATACGACCAAATCTGGTTCTGAAACAATTATCCGTTGAGTATGATACGACCAGATCTGGTTCCGCGTTTTTTTCACTTCTTTGACGTTCTCATATTTACTCATAATTATCTGATTGTTTTACAAAATGATATTTCAATATTCTATATTCGAAATTTCAATGCAATCATTGTGCAGTTGTTCTTTTTATGATTGGTGTAGTAGTTTCGTAGTTATAGTACTTTAAGGTCGATGTCGCCGAAAATCCTGCAAAAGAGACAGATGCATCCATGAAAATACCCATTTACTCCAAGGGTTAAGAATCCTTTTCAAAATAAATTGATCCATCATCACGAGTGTGATATAAAAATAAAATTAGTTATTTACTGTAAGTTTTTGGGTTAGGTAAAATTATATGTAGAAACGGAAAAATATCCCAATTTAAATCGAAATTAAAAGGCTACCTTATTGCGAGAGAATTATATAATAATAGAATTATAATTAGATGACTGACAATTTCCAACTCGATTTTATTTATTTAATTGACATTTGTACCATTTTATTGATTTTTATATTATTACTTTTACTTCTAATTGTCTCCGATAATCAATTATATTTCTTATTTATAGGACCATTCAATTTTAATATTATAATTTCATGACTAACTGTATATATAAATATCTAATATAACTATCAATTGTGTGGTGAGTCTCTAATGAAATATTTAGTATCGATTTTAAAGTTATTTTAACATTAAGCGGCTATATAAAGTGTCTAAACAACTATGTAAAAGTTTTTGAAGACATTAAATACGTTTTGATTTGATTTGAGGTGGTATAGCTTTAGAGATGTTATTAAATTAGTAACGCTTGCAAGCACCTCGAAATACCCAGCGGGCGGCGGCGACTGCTGGCCCAGCAGTCAGTGTTCAACGGCAGGTGGCGGGGAACAAAGGTCTATGAGATAGATTGTGATCTTGGTCTATATATATCTAAAAGTAGCGTCTAAAAAAGCAAGTAAATTAAATTAACAAATCGATTCGAAACTTTATGCGAAGCGAAGCCGCGGGCAACAGCTAGTTATATTATAAATTACTATCGGTGAAATGTTTCTAATTGGTTTGAGTCGCGCCGTTCGTTGGTACTTCTTCCTCGAAAAGGGAATTCGAATTATTCTTTAATAACGATGGTTTGTTGTGCGTGCAGATTCCCCCATGGCGATGGACGCAGAAACAAAAGTGAAGAGCGAGAGCTGGGAGCGGGAGGGCGGCGAGGAGGGGGATGGGGGGCAGGTGACGTTCTTCTGCGGCGGCAGTTGGTACGCCTTCCTGCGGCTGCACGCGCTGCTGTGCTCGCGGTTGGCGGCCCTGCGCGCCCTCACCGACCAGCTGGCCAAAGACGAGCCCAAGCTGCCGCCCGAGGCCGACCCTTCCAACTCCACCAACGGTAAGCCAAACAATATTATTCTTCTCGTTTTCAGATATCGATTGAAAGGTCGTCCACCGTTTAGGCCAGATTAAAGATAATCTCAAATGGGAAAAACACATAGTTGCAATTGTTAAAAGAGCAAACTCTACTCTCTGCCTAATAAGGAAGGCTTTCGAATATCTGTTAATAGAGATATTTATAAAGATTTACGACGCATATGTGAGACCGATTCTTGAGTATGGGTATCGGTTCTGGAACCTCTAATTTCTCAAAGATGTAGATGTCCTGGAATCCGTGTAACTAAGAACAGTTAAAATGCCAATCGATTTAAAGAATAATAATTATAAAGATTGCTTGGAATTGTTCCGATTGATTACTTTTAAACAAAGAAGACAAAGAGGGGACCCGATCGAGACATATGAGCTAAAAAGAACGTTTACAAATTCAACGTTAACACAAATATTCGAGATCCTAGGGAAAAAAAATCATGCAACATTTAAATCTAGTCCTCTTTAGAATATTATGCAAGATAGAAAGGTGGACATGAAAATAAAATAATAATAATAATAAAACTCTTTATTCTTAAGAAAAGGCGAGCTTATTGCCTGCAGGCAATATTTTAGAGCTAACCTATACTATTGTAAGAACATTATTTGCGAGTAGACTACATAACTTAACCTATATAAAGAGTATGACAAATAAAATAGAGGAGGATAGAAAGAAGTATATACTTTACTCTTTGTGGGCACAGATTTGCCACATCAAAATAATCTAACACCTACATTCGAAGTGATAAAATGGAATCAAATCAAGTGTGAGCTCTGTTGATCAATTTAAAAAGAGACTCGATTTGTACCTAAAAACTTCGTAATATGGTTTACGACTAGCTTTACTAGATCTGATATGAAAGTAAGCAAAATTGCTCGTTCAGAATAAATATTAATAATAATGAAATTAGATCTCTGCTGCGCTGTACATTATTGAAACGGTCGAGATCTACGAGTGCAGAAACCTTCTCGCTCTCCGGGTCGTTTCCATTATTACAAACTTCAGAACGATTTTTCAGCCTATGTTTAGAGACAGTCTACGGATGTTTAGCGAGGCGCTTATATAAAATAATATTATATAACATAGATCGGCCGTCGCATCGGAGCGAACGATGCTCTATGCCTTTATGAAATTACGAGTGGCATATTCGATCGTTCGGACTGGGCTTGCGAGATTAATATTAACATGAAATGGACCTAATTCAACTTTTACGTTTTAAAAGAAACGTATTGAATGTGGTTTGCAGCGTCGGCGGCGGCGGCGCTGCGCCTGCGGCCCACGCGCGCGCCGGCGCCCGCGCTGCGCTACGCCGCGCTGCTGGAGGCGGTGCGGGCGCTGCTGGACGGCAACGCGGAGGCGGCGGGCTACGAGGACTCGCTGCGGGACATGTTCGGCATCCACGCCTACCCCGCCTTCACGCTCGACAAGGTGGTGGGCGCGGCCGTGCGGCAGCTGCAGCACGCGGGCGCGCGGCGCGCGGCCGAGCGGCTGCTGGCGCGGGCGCTGCGCGAGGCGGAGCGCGCGCGCGGCGAGGGCGCGGCGGAGCGGCGGCGGCGCGCGCGGCGCTACGAGCGGCGCGCCCGCCGCGCGCTGGCCCGGCGCGACCAGCCCGCCTTCCGCGTGGACGTGCTGGCGCCGGCCGCGCGGCCCTGGACGCTGTCCTTCGAGCTGCTGGACGCGGCGGAGGGCGGCGCGGCCAACTCCCCGCGCAACCCGCCCAACGGCCACCAGACGCCCTCCCACCGGCCCCGCGCCCGGGTGAGTGACATCCTATAATACTGCACTAATTCACATGCGTCAGAATGCAAAACTAACTGCTCATTCGGGTCACTTAACAACATTTTATCCGCTTTCGCCATCTTTATGATTTTAAAAGCATTTTCGTCAATTTCTGTATTTTCAACTACACTTTTTTTTTATAGTGATAGTTTGTTTCCACTCATCCTAATGGGTGGGTTTTTTATTATACATCGATCTCTTCGAACCGACTTCACTGTGAAATGCTTATATGTATGCATTCGAGTAACGCGTGTGTCTCGGTTATTGCGTTCGATCGACAGAATTAAAATGCCTTCTGTCGATTATATCTTAACGAGAAACGGTGACCCGACCTAAAATCGAACACAGAACCTTACAATGTAAGATCGAGCAACCTAAAACTGCCACGCCACCGGCCCGAGCGATGTCTCCATCGCATCCGCTTTGTCGGGTACGAATCTTGCAATCCCATTTTGACCGTCTTAATCTTTCACCCTACGACCGCTGACCCTTTATGGAACGCTAATAATTGGAAGGATTTTTTCATGTTTTCTCTAATTTCACAGGGTCCCGGTAGTATCGGCCAGATGGCAGAATGGTCGCGATATCAAGAACAGTATGCCATACCGAGCAGTCGACCTTCCATCGGACTTGTGAGTAAAATTCATTCATACATTTTAAACTTTTAAGCATAGAATAGCAAAATCAACGACTGAATTTCTATCGTCTACAAACGGTTTGTTTGAAACTTTATCAAGCCTGGTCTCTTGCGCATACTTTTTCGAAACTACACAAAAACAATCGTTTTCATACGCAAGCTGTCTCCTACACATAGAAATGTTTCAGGTTTAAACAAACATTTTGAGTAGATAATAAAATGAGTTCCGACGAGGAAGACATAGATACTTTCAGTTTTTAGCAATTATAGATGTAATATCGGGGAGAAGAAACAGATTTTGAATTAGACCATATTTACGACCTTTACATTTTGACATTTACCAAATTAGAGGAATGACTCATTACCAAACCTATTTTTTCAGTAACATCATATTTAATTTTTAACAAACCTCATAAAAAGAAGGAGGTTATCAATTCGGTTGTATTTTTTTTTTTTAATGTTTGTTACCTCAGATCTCCGTCATTTATGAACCAATTTGGTAAATTCTTTTTTCATTTGAAAGGATATACTTCCAGATTGGTCCCATTTTTATCAAAATTCTGTTCTGATGGGAACCATATTATCATATGAAGTTTAAAATTTACATATTGGTTCAGTTCCGATAACAATGCATTTTTTATGGTAAGCATGACCTGATTTCACCCAGAGTTGGCTGCCGATGAGGGGGGCGGGGGGACTCCTTAACGGTCAACAGCACAGACACGAAATTTTGTATATGCATTCAATTACGACAGCCCGTAATTCACTGGTACCGACTTCCCACCTGTGGTGCGTGTGACATTGTAGCCTCTTACTACTACTGTCTGATGCAACTGTCTGTTCCATGTCAAAACGCAA
This sequence comes from Micropterix aruncella, assembly GCA_944548615.1. Taxonomy (NCBI): domain Eukaryota; kingdom Metazoa; phylum Arthropoda; class Insecta; order Lepidoptera; family Micropterigidae; genus Micropterix; species Micropterix aruncella. The sequence goes on from OX155977.1 coordinate 15,135,696, forward strand.
GAATGGACTACCCGCTCTATACCATATTCTCTAAGCAATATACATAAATTCCCTGAAAGTCTCGGATGCACAGCCCTCCGTCCAGATATAACTCTTTACTCTCTATCTCGGAAAGTGGCCCTTATTGTAGAATTAACTGTTCCATGGGAATCAAATATCCCAAAAGACCACGAGTACAAATTAAATAAATACCATGATCTCGCAAATGCCATCACCCGGAACGGCTTCACTGTTCATCTTCTCGCAGTGGAAGTTGGCACTTGTAGCCTGCCAGCTAAAGGATGATTCATGCTACACCGGCCCGGGGCCGGGCCGGGCCCCGGCCGAGTCGTTTCCAACGTGCTCCGGCCGGGGCAGTCATTCATGCTACACCGGGCGTGACCGGGCTGTTTCCGAGTTTATTCATCCCACGGCCATGTCCGCGATAACTAGTAGAATAGAATAGAATAGAATAACTTTAATGTGCTATAAAAACATAACTTAATGAATATTACGCTGGTTTTATAAAAAAGACAATTTATGCACAAATGGCGGACTTATCTAACTAGTGTTGCGTCCATCTATTTTGGCGATAATAATATTTTTTAATTTCTATTTTCGCTTGATTATTAATGCAATTTTCACAACTTGAGTTGGCAGCTATTGCAATTGCCTTTGAAGATGAAGTATTGGAAACACGAACTGAATCTTATAAAAGAAGTGTACATCCAGCCTGGAGGAAACGACAATCGGAGGGAGAATTCGCCACGCTCTACAAGGAATTAATAGATGATGAGAGCAAATTTTACGGTTATTTTAGGATGTCTAAAGAATGCTTTAGTATATTTCTTGGAAAAATAAAACGTGATTTAACCAAACAAAATTCAAGATTTCTGAAGCATATCTCTCCCATTGAACGATTAGCAGACCGGAGCCGGGAAAACAATATCCACCGCCAATTCGACGCCGTGCTCCGGTCGTGGCACGGCCGGGCACGGCCGGAGCACGGCCAAGCATGAATTGCTTCATACAAAAGTATACTATAGATATCTGACCGTGTCCCGGCCGGGGCCCGGCCCGGCCCCGGCCCGGTGTAGCATGAATCATCCTTCAATCTCTGTTTCACCTCTTTAAATATCTTGGTCTTTCCAGAAAAATAATCAACTCTTTCCTAGAAAAAATATCTAAAACTGCGATTTGCGCATCTCAAATTCTATGGCTTCGAAGGGGGAGTGAATGGGTGGTAAGGTGAACGCTCACATGTGGCAAGACAGCTATCCTAAACCTACCACAGCCTATCGTTAGTCTGGAATCCAATGGTCACCCCCCAGAAGTGTAAAAAATAATATTATGATGGGCCCGACTCCGATCGGTGATTTCCATGGCAGCTCCGTTTGTATTTTATTTATGATATGGCTGCTTCACTTATAAAAAAAATGAATGGTTTTTTTTTGTGTTGAATTTTGTCTACAATTTATCCCTGTATTTTTCGGCGCTGTATGTCCCGGTTAATAGGTCTCTTTCTAATTAAGGTTAAAAAGTGTAGATCAGTATCTCTATTCTAATCATTATTATTTTTTTTGTGAAAGGGTTCAAAATAATATAACATCAAAAATCAAATTGACTTATAGCTCCATGTGGTGTACGCAATAGTTGAAAATGAATGAAAATGAATAAACCCTTCCCTTCTCCACTCAAGAGTGCTATAGGAAACAAAAACATTGCTTGCATGCACAAATGTGTATGGCCTTGCCCCTTTGTTTCAAAGTTTTTATGTATTGTTTCGAAAAACACGCGCAGGAGACTAGGCTTTAAACACACTATAGAGTACAAAATGGTGGGCCAATGGCAAGTGGCACTATCTCACGACCATGCTGTCAGGGTTTTATTAGGCAAATTAATATACAGGTGAGTTGTAATTAACCAACATTTTTAACAACGAATATGCAACAAAACATTTTTAACAGCAACATTTTTTTTTATTTTACAATATTTTTTTGGAGTCTTGACTGATATGACTCAAATAAAAGTTTGAAAACTAATTGTGGGCGCTGCGACATCTATCGGGAGGTAGAATAAAGTTAATAAACAACATTTTTACCTACCGCTAGATGGCGCATCATGCTCAGCACTTTTTATTCAGCGCCACAAATTTTAATCAAAAGTTGCTTATTTGCCTGTATGGATATACCGATATACCCCCCTTCCCCCCCTTCCCCCCCTTCAATGATGCCGGAAAATTAAAACTTATCATGTATAACAAGTCCTTAATAGTTCAATAAATTAGTGGTCCTTATAAATAAAAACAGATCCATAATAAACATATTAATGAAAATAGGACAGTAATTAATATGTCAACTTAATATCAAAGCGAAGAATGGGATACAAGAACGAGCTAGGAGTGTCATCTAGCTCCAAATGTATGTCCCCGCCCCTCCCTCGCATTTGGGGGGGTGGCGGGATTTCGACATTAAGTAAATGTCTCGTAAAAGATTGTTTAAACCCAATCAGGTTTTCTAAGTTGTCTCAGTGACAAAGGCACAGAGTTTCATATTCGAATGCAATCTATTAGTCTATTTAACCCTTAGAGTAAATGGGTATTTTCATGGATGCATCTGTCTCTTGCGGGATTTTCGGCGACATCGACTTAAAGTACTATAACTATGAAACTACTACACCAATCATAAAAAGAACAACTGCACAATGATTGCATTGAGATTTCGAATAGGTATAGAATATTGAAATATCATTTTATAAAACAATTAGATAATTATGAATAAATATGAGAATGTCAAAGAAGTGAAAAAAACGCGCGACCAGATTTGGTCGACTCGTACTCAACGGATAATTGTTTCGCGACCAGATTTGGTTGACTCATACTCAACGGGTTAAAAATTAAAGTGCCTAATTATTATGAATCGAATGAAACCCGTATAGCAAATTAAAAGTGATATTTTTGTGCAAATAATATTAAAGTAATAAAGCTATAATTTGAAAAAATAATTTGTATTAGATCAGCGGAGATAGCGGAGATGTTATTGTCTAGTGGAAGATGAGTAAAGAAGGGTGCGTCATTTCAGGAGGGGTGCGTGGGGCGCAAGGCGGTGTTCCTGCGGCGCAACGTGCGCGGCCGCTGCGACGCCGCCTCCTGGGCCTGGGGCGCCGCAGAGGGGGCGGAGGGCGAGGCCGGCGAGGCGGAGGAGGGGTCGGAGGGGGAGGGGCCGGGCGGGCCGCCCCCGCGCCGCCGCAAGCAGGCGCCGCGCCGCGTGTCGCACGACGACCGCTCCGAGGGCGCGCCGGGCGGCGCGGGCGAGCGCGCCCTGCGCTTCCGCCGCGCCTGCCGCCACCTGCACTACAACCGCGGCTGCTTCGCGCGCGCGCGCGAGCGCCTGGGCGCCGTGCGCGACCGCCTGCGCGCGCGCTGGCGCCTGCGCCAGGACGCCTGGGCCGCCCGCCACGCGCCGCACGCGCCCGCCACCCTGCGCGCCCTGCTGCCCCCCCCGCCCGCCTCCCCCGCCGCCCCCGACTCCCCGCTCCCCCACCCCCACCCCTAGACGACCAGACGTCCAGACGCTTATCTTCGACGACGCTCTTTCGGACTCGCCCGAAGCGACTCTTCCCAGAACCTAGGAAGCGCGGAATAATCCTTCGAAGCGGCGTCGCTAAATGACGAGGATTCCAACGATACGCAACTTCGAGAACAATAATGGCATTTCTGAATTAATGCCAGATCTTTGCGTTAATCAAACGACGGTACTGACAATGGTATTGTCCGCGTAAATGCTACTCTTGGAATTGAATGATTGAAAAAATATTAACGTTTGGCTCTTTGTCATAAAAGTTTACAAAACCTCGTTACATCCGACGGACCGACGACACCGCTCGGTGTACTGCGACGATACGATGACCCTACCGATCCTCGTTCCGCTTCCGTCTTCCGGAGTCTCGCTGAAACATCTTCAGTTTTATTCCGCCGCTGAAACTCAATCCTTATTTTAAGTTTTGTAAATATTTGAAAATTACCAGTGTAAATACGTTTCGAGAGAAAAAATGTAAAAAAATACAAAAAGTCTGCCACGAACTTTACTCAAATCGACCGATCTTCTTTATTATATTTTTTTAAATGCTAAAATTAAGCGCGGCCCTTCCGTCTTTGTAATGTTTAATATCGCGGATCTTGGGATTAAAAAAAAAAGATCGTTTTATAATTTATTTTATTTATTTATTATTCGAATTTAAGATCATTCCAATGTGCGTCGATAAATGAGACGGTCCCACGCTCCGATTTATAATAAATGTTGCAAGACTGATTAGTACTGTAAGCGATTATCCGTTAATTTCGTTTCTACCGTTTATAGTCCGAGAGTCCGTCGAGATTCGTCCGCGTGAGCGTGAACCGCGCGCGGTGGGCTCTCGCTATTTTAATTTAGGCCGTAGGTATTTTTGTATAGTGTTCTAGTAAGTCGCTGCGGCAAAGCCGGCGTAAATTCTCAAATTGTTTCTCTTGTAAGTACAACGTTTGTGTCGCGTAGTGTTTGTTCGTTTTGTTTATTTATTGAATCGTTCTTTGTTTTATGTTTAGGATTTTTAGTTTAATTCAAATTTAAAAATTGAGAGCTTTACAATTAATAATGTTTTTTTTTAAAATTGTTTTTGCAGAATGTTGACTGTTTACGGGACAATACATTTCTGTCTAAAAATCTTTAAGAAAATGTGTCGTGCAGCATTTCTCAAATTATATCGTGTAACCCTAGAAGAATAAACCATCAAAATCTTTTATTTTATATTTTTTTATATACGAATTCCACTTCTATTTGATTAATTATTAAGGTTTCGGTCCCAGCTACATTATGAAAGCATTGAACCATTTTTACATCGCAATATATTTTCCTGAAAGTTTTATTTTTATAAATAATTTGTCCCCAATGTGCGATATAACATTGCTCATACTAGGGCTTCCGATCTCTCATGCCCTTGCGGGTTCTCGGATTAGGCAAGATCAAAAATTGACAATGATGCGGGATTCGTTAAAAGTGGCTATCAGTGAATACTTAAACGTTACAAAAAATCAAGTACGAAAATGAATTTGCTTTGCATTTTGGAAGTGTTTTCGCAAGAAACACAACATTCTCAAAGTGTCGTCAGCTAAACTACTTCGTATCTTAGTTAGTTATTAGTTAGTTTTCCTGGGCTATTTCTCGCATTTGGCCTCTTGATTGGTCCGTTGTGCGTGGCTCATGTTTCCATTTATGTTTGCTACTCCAGCCAACCCAGGCTGTCCCAGAAGGTTAGCAGCCTGTTTGGGTTGCTACAGGCCTCCGGGACAGATGCTGGAGATTGTAGTATTCTTGCCCGTTGCTCTGCCACGCTCCTGCATTCCATGAGCACATGCTGTGGCGTTTCTTCTTCCTCCATGCATCCTCTGCATAGAGGGCTGTCTGTCACACCTATGGTAAACAGGTGTTTGTTTAGGGGACAGTGGCCTGTCATAGTACCTATGACTTTACGGATTTTGTCCCTTTTTAATCTGGTGAGGTTGCGGGCAAGTTTTTTAGGCGCTTCCGTAACTGCAAAACTTCGTATCTTATTGGCAAGATAACCGGCAGCGGAGAACGTCCGCTCAGCTTCTACGCTTGTAGGCACTACAGACTTTAGGGCATTGCGTTCAGTATCTACCCATCGATCCACCTGATTGATAAAGAGTCATCTCTTTATGATGGTTTCGATAAGAGGAATTCGAGTGGGCGATGAACAAATACTTGTCACAACGGGGTTTAAAGTTTGCTCTAGCTCTTCTTGCAATGCAATGTCAGAGCTCGAGTAACCGTGTTCTCCTTCGTGTTGGCAGCATCAACAGCTTGACTGAACATTATTTTCAGCCGCAACAGAAAGAGGCATTTCATCATCAGCTTCGACGGAGGCTGTCGAATTAAACTTAACTTAATTTTCTGGATTAACTGCATAATTTCCCTTCGAATCACACACTTTTTGGTGGAATAATTTTCAATCCTGCGGGATCTCGCGCTCCAGTAAGTGAGCGGGACTGACGAAAATCATGCGGGATCTCGGTATACCGAGGTTGGAAGCGCCAGCTCATACGTATCGTCTAATTTTAAACGCCACCAGATCCAGTTTTAAAAAATATATATTTTACTCTTATGGTCTTCCCATTTTAGATCTCCTTTGCCAAAGCTTTTAGTTTCAAAATATGCCAGATTCGATAATTTCAAACATCCATGACAAACGGTTTTCAAACTCAGCCATATCCGTACTGACCAATCAGCGCAAAGAAATTATCGACAAAAATAAAATATTTTAAAAATTGCATACATTTATGATATTATTTATTTTATATTTTTTTAACAAAATCGATCCTACTGTAAAATAAACCTATCTGGATCCTATAGAGTTTGAAATCGGACGACACGTACATATATATATATTTTAGTTTTTTACCCCTCAGCCAAACAGTCAATATTCTCCGAAACCTCAAAGAAAAAACTACCATTCCACTCCCACAACACAGTCTCATAAATACCTGTATAATATAGTTGTAGAAGTCGAAATCTCCCATTTTTAATGATTCCTCAAATGACAGAAAATAGTACTATAGTTTTAGTTGTTAAAGCGGTAAGAGCCTTGTATGTGCCCGAGAGTCGGGGACAGCGAACAATATTGTTTTCTCTTTCTTTTTTGTATCGTTTCGGTTCTGCTCGGGGCTCCAGATGCCGGACGCATGTACAGATTTATACGTTAATAAAATAATGTTTCGAAATAATGCCGTTTTTTTTTTTTTTATCATGTAACCCTTGAGTTTTTTAAATACCCAGATGCAATTTTGCTTTAATTTATATTAAATGAATAGCCATAAGCCTACTTCTGACCAGTGTTGCCAACCTAGGCGATATGTCACCATTTAGGCTACCTCGAATGGGTTATCGGCGACCGATATCAAAAATTCGAAATTTAAATTCTAAGTCAACAATTTTAAAATTTTCTCACCTCTAAATAATAATTCAATAATAAATTTGTAAGAATATAGTGCGATTCTACAGTCTGGATTCACTCGCGGTTAACACGGGACGCGTCCCGAAGGACCTTATCGGTCTGAGCTGTTCACTTTAAATATTCGACCAGCGTGTCTATGGACAAAGTCGACCATCGAAAACAAGCGAGCTGTCGTTACTGGCTGGGGGCAGATCGACTTTGCTGAAGATACATCGGACGACTTACTGAAGATGGTGGTAGATTTGATTGACCAGCCGACCTGCCGAAGACTATATGCAAAGACTCTCAGAAAGAGGTTACCGCAAGGTATAACCGATCAATTGTGCGCTGGAAGCTTAGAAGGAGGACGATACTCTTGTGGAGGCGATAGTGGTGGACCACTGCAAGTGACGATAGCTGATGCCTCTTCAACATAATCGCCGTTACCAGTATTGGAAAGAGCCCTTGCGGAAGTGCCAAGGGACTTGGCATATACACTGCCGTGAAGAGTCATGTGAAATAAATGGCGTGAAATACTGCCGGAAAATTGTCCAAAAACTGACGGGGATTTGCCAAAAAGGAAACTATCACAATTTTGTATGTATGCTGTATTCAACACAGCCCCATGAGCAACGACACGAGATCATCAGAAAACCAGGATAAATCCAATAATGCATCTTCTATATCACCGCCTACTACAACAACTACCAATAAGTCACCTGTCATCTCTACAATAGCTCCAGAAAAACCTTAAACGTCGCCACAAGCCATAACTACCAATTTCATAAATGACAGTGTGAAAAAACGAACTAAAACCTTAAGTTGGTATGGTTTAGTTTGATATTGGGCCCGATTGCGTTTCTTTGTGAACTAAAACTAAAATTAGTCCAAGCGAACGAGACAGAGCAATGTGTTAGAGCGAAATATGAAACGAACGATCGTCGATTAATACTACCTGCCGAACTTATACTCGTCCGAATAAATTCGAGCATATTTCGTGCGGTCTAAGATTTGACCTTGGCGCGCAGTTTTAATGCGAAAAAGTGACAACCGCTCATCTCACACTCCGCTCTAGCGTATTGCCCTGTCTCGTTCACACGTACTAATTTCCGATTTTAGTTCACGAAGAAACGCAATCGAGCCCATTATGTATTTGTTTTTTGCATAGTAATGTAGGTAAGTATGTAATTGATTTTTGCAAACTTTCTGTGTAAAAGTTGAAAGTAGTTATGAAAATTTGTTTCTCTTTTCTTCATGTAATGATATTTGATTGCTACCATGATTATAAGATTGGTCATATTACATTGTACATTTATGTATGATTCGTGGTACCATATTCACAAATATAGTAGCTTTATACAAAATGGTAATCTTGGTATCTAGGTAATTTTGTTCTACGTAATCATACAATCGTATTCCATCCAATGTTTGTTTTTTTATGTACTAATCTTGGTATTTTTTAATAACGGCCTAGAATGATTTAAATTCTTTTATTTAAACCGATGGCCTGCAATTCTATTTATTGACAAAAAAACGGGTTTTTGCAAAACGGCTACTTTAGGCTATCTTTTCTGCTGATATCGGCGACTATTCAAGCCTAACAACTGGCAACACTGCTTCTGACTATAAAAAGTAGGCTTCCCTAGAATGCAATCTTCCAGCGAAATCTTCAATCTCGGTATTTGCAAAATTTAAGAGGTCCGTCTTGCAAGATCTCAGTGTTTAGCTAGATCTCGTAGAATTCAGATTATTTTTATAATTAGTGAGTATTTTGATTATTTCTATTACAACTTGGTAAAGTTACGTCGTTAAGGGCGAAGTAATGAAATAAAATATATATTTAATCATTTATTTTAAAAAATAAAAATTATTTTAACCCTTTGTAGCCCAAGATCTTCAAACAAAAAATAATGTTGATAATGAGATAGGTTTAGGCAAATAAAAAACACGTATTTCTCAGAAATTCAAAAATATTTATTATTAATCATTTATTTGACATCTAAGGGAATGTGACATTACTGTAACATTGAGTTAAACGTATAAAAAAACATTTATGTTGCATGGAAAAATTTGAAACATTTTGTTTATTAATAGCATAATGCTACACTGCATTTTTCACAAATTGTTTATGAAACGCCAGTGCACTCGGGAATCTTGCAACATATCCTTTTTTAACCCAAATCGGCCAATGACCGACCTGGTCCTGCCTTACTGTCAATGGAGGAACATGTTGCGCAGGGCCCTTATGTTTTTTGGCTTGAATTTCGTCTTCTGAAGACCTTCGACTCTTGATGTTAGGCTTCAGCCCAAGCTCGCATAAAGTCTCGCCTATATCAAGTCTAAATTCTGCTGTAGACATTTGTTTGCCGTTGAGATATTTTGCCTTCCTTACTCTTCGGTATAATAATCAAGAATTTGCCATAGTCAGTTCCAGTAAATGTTAGAACATCCTAACTTGCCATCTTTTGCTCCGAAATTTTGAATGGATAAAGTTATATTCTTACCTACAGGTTTCCACAAAAACCACAGAATTGTATACACTTTTTATATTTTTTTATCAGTCATTCAATACCTGCCTTAGTTCTAATTTATCACTTTCATCAACGCGCAACATTTTAACTCGCATAAGTCGCTTAGTTACGCTATCTATGATTTGTACTCGATACTAAGTGGTACGGTACGGTAGTGCTAGACGGGTTCAAATGAACTAAATGAATTTAGTGCCTTATTTAGGGGGATTAGTAGTTTGTTACAGAAATGTCACATGAAGCTATAAAGGGTTAAAAGTGACATCTTAAAAAACAACAAATCTAGAGTTTCGTTCGCTAATTTAATCGACTTCGGATGCTGCGCGTCATATCCAGCGACAGAAAATGCCCGTTCTGCCTTGACCAATGCGTACCAGAGATAGCAGGCATTGGTAAGCAAACTGCAGGTGGTCCTTTTTTCCCGCCTGATTCAAAGACATTAATTTCTTTTCTGATAAGTAGGAATATCAACCCAACAAGCGCAAAAGCTATATAAGAAGTGCCGAATATAGCTTTAAGCTGATTCATGTAAGGGCGTTCAGTTTAACTCTTAGCTATAAGGCGGATCTTGTTTTGGGGGGGAGGGGGGGGGGGCGCGGACAGTGGGTTGGGTTTCTGTCTATAGATAGTTAAAATAAATTATAGTTTGAATTTAGGGCATCCAATATGCTGAATAGAGATAGGTAATTAAGTAACTAAGGATTATAAAAAGGGAAAAGAAATAATGAATACACTCGTACGTTTTTATTTTACTTCTAAATGAACAAATGATACATAATAGTGCATAACACAGAATTAAATTACAAATGCAGTTTCCGGTGTTTTTTCTTTGCAAATCTTTCAATTATCTTCTCTTTGTCTACTGGAATATCAAAATGAATATGCAGGAGTGCCAACCCTGTTAACCTATCCTCTACCATCGTGGATCGTACCAGGTTTAGTCGCCTCAGAGTTGAAAAACTTCTTTCGGCAGTCGCCACACTTGCGGGCAAGGAGGCCATGATAAGGATGAGGCGATGTATGCCAGGGTAGATGAATTCGTTGGCCAGATCTAGAACATCTAGAATATTTTTTGGTTCCGAATAAGCGGGTTTATTTCTCTTTTCCCTTCTAAAACTTTTTTTCCAGATCTTGTATTCTCCCAGAACTCCTAGGAGACTCTTATGCTCTCTAACAAGATCTGCCACTACATTCGGGTGATCACTATCGTCTTTTATTATTACCGATGGCATTATAATGTTTAAATTAAAAACCTTTAACGTATCGGGTGGCAGTCGATTTTTGAGGTCGTTTATGACATTGTCCAGTAGCGGGATATTTTTTTTCAATCCTCGTTAGGGGGGGTGGTCGCCCCCTCCGCCCCCCTCATAGATCCGTGCCTGGCTTATATTACCTTTTAGTCTTATAATTTTGTCCTATTAAATCTTTTAGCCGAATAAGGGTGGTATAATCGCTAGAAAGCATACTAATTTATAACCGTTTTATAACTAACAGCTGTATAGTAGTCGAATAAATAACCTTTATAGAACAAACAAAAGCTACATTACCCGTACCTACTCCACCAAAGGCTGAATAGTGGTTACAAGACCCACCCTTATACAGCTTATAGTCATATTCAAGCTTATATAAGCTCGAATATGACTATAAGCGGTATAAGGGTGGGTCTTGTAACCACTATTCAGCCTTTGGTGTATATAGCACCTTACTTACGCAGCTTATAAAGATGATATTAAAGTTGCAGATGCCATATAAACAAAGCGGCCATTTTTTCTCAAATCTTTATAAACTAAAATTTTTATATAATATTTTTAAAGGCATTTTGTCATAAAATACACATCCTATTTGAAATAGGTAAATCCTATTTGAAATAGGTAAATCCTATTTGAAATAGGTAAATCCTATTTCAAAGTATGTAAACAATACCCAGAAAGTGTTCTTTTTTACTGCGAAAAATAAAATTAATTTACAAAAAAACTTTAAAACATAATTATGAATTAAAATTGAGTTCAAATATTAATATTTTGAAGGCGCGTTAAAATTTTGTTAGACATTGGTTAGTTAATATTGTCGATGAAATGATGTCATTTTAAAGTCAATGAAATGCAAAATATTAGTAGCCATTAGGAATTATGTTTGCAACGGCAAATGATCATGCAGCTTTTTTTGTTACCATTTTATATAATTTTAAGGCATTATCCAACTAGATGTTGTAATAAAGTATCAATTGGATAAACGTTTATTTGACTGATATATGACCAGTTATTGTGACAACGCTGTAGCGATAACGTTGCTGTGACCGTTATATAGACAATTTGTGATACTTGGGAATGGACGAACCAGTTGATATTGCTATTGCGAACTAGGTAGGTACGATATTGCTACTATTGCAAGCGACAACAGAAAATGTATCAGGTCTCCTTGTTGTAATTGTATATTTGCTAGACTAGCTAGGCTGTCTAGTCGATTGTGTAAAAGCTAAGGGACACGTTATATCGTTAGTGGTCCTGCGTATTTTAAATCTACGAGGTTGAAGTGTGATGGCTTCTCTACAAGGACGTATCCAGAGGAGAGGATTCTTCCCCCCCCCACCCTCGATTTTTTAAAAGTAACTCACTCGCCAAAAAGAGAGTTGTAAATAAGGTCCTGTCAGCCGATGGCGATAACTTCGCACTGACTCCAACTACAGACGAGGAAGTCGGAGATGTAATTAAATCCCTAAAGAATAAATCATCTGCAGGTTTAGATGGGGTCGGCGCCCATATCTATAAACTAGGGATAAATTGTGTAGCTGGACCTATTAGCCATATAGCTCTTCCAGCGTGATATTGATGCAGTTTATGCATGGAGCCAAGCTCGTAACCTTCACTTCAATATTAACAAATGTGCAGTGATGACATACACAAGGTCGCCTGATCATCTGATGTATGATTACTCCATCGCTGGATGTGTGCTTCCCAGAGTTACTGAAGTCAAGGACTTGGGAGTTTTTTTCGACCCCAAGTTAAACTTCAAGGAACATATTAGACAACTATCTACAACTTCTTTCAAGCTTCTAGGGTTTGTAATACGGCAATCCAAACACTTCAATAATATTCGGGTTATGCGCACGTTGTACAACTCGATTGTTAGAAGTCGCATGGAAACGAATGCACCTATTTGGAATCCACATGAAGATACTTATACCCTCATGCTGGAAAAGGTACAGAAGTGTTTTTTGAGATTTCTGTACTTCAAGCAGTACGGATATTATCCATTTTTGTATCCGACTGCATTTATCACAGGCATGGTTGGCTATAATTCTCTCTGTCTCAGAAGAGAAATGCTGACCATGTCCTATGTTTTCAATCTAATTCGTGGTAAAACTGATAACCCTAGCTTACTAGCAAAGGTGGATCTATTCATACCAAATAATTATCTCCGTACTCGATCGCACCATCTTTTCGCGGAGCCGTTCTCGCGCACTAACCTTACGAGGTGGAACTTGTTGGCGCGTGCTTTGCGGCGCTTAAATGAAATTCACTCGATGGCACCAGATTTCGATATTTTTACCGCCAACCCTCACTTGTTTAAATTGCAAGCTATTAATTATTTATTTTTACATGATAGCTAGTATTATACGTATCATTCTATTTGTATAGTTATGGTAATATCTTTATTAATTTTACTTTTCAATGCATTGGTTTTACTGTTATGTTGATTAGTAATAATTGAATAAACAAAAATAAATAAATAAAATAAAATATAATTAATCTCAGCTATGAACAAGAAGCTTTCCCAAATAATCAAAAGTGTGCAAAGGTCATACCAGTCCACAAAGGCGGTTTGTCATTCAGATATCCCAAAATTATAGACCGATTTCCTTGCTTAACTCGCTTTCCAAAATTATTGAAAAGGTCACAAAGAAGAGGTTAATAGAATATTTGAATTCCAAAGATTTTTTCTTAAAAAACCAGTATTGGCTACGTGACGGACTAGGTGTCGTATGCTATTACCCAGCTCACTGAGACCGTCGCACATAGCATAGATAAGGGTGATAAATGTCTGGCAGTTTTTAAAGATCTGTCTTAAGCATTCGACTCAGTTACGCCTACAAGAGAGTGGCATGAAGAAGAGAGCTCTTGATTGGTTCCATAGCTATATTAGCGAAAGAAGCCAAATAGTAAATATTGGAGATATTGTACCTACAATAGTTGTATACACGGTACATGAACTATGGCGTACCACAAGGTGATATACTTGGGCCTATACTTTTCCTAATACAGATAGATTCATACTTCTTGAGCTCTACAACTACATGCTCAGGTCACACGTATTGCATTTATTGAACACCAATTCACTGAAACCAAAAAAGGGATAGGCATATTTTATACCTGTGAGAATGACGGAGAGAGGTTGAGTTTACGCGTGACTATAATGATTCTCGCCGGAGCTAGCTGTTTAACGGTACAGTCAGACGAGTACATAACTAATAAATTCGTTTAGTGTTGAGTTGAATTCGGCTGTGATAATTTTTCAGTATATACGTGATTGTCTGAGCGGCCTGTCGTTTAGCGGTACAATCAGAAGAGTAACAAATAAATACGTTTTGTGTTGTATTTTATCTTCGTCGTCTGTGTTGTGATCGTGAGTTCGACTTCGATATAACTTTTTCAATACATCAATATTAATTTTCAATACATCATGACGATATCAAATATTCTGTCGTTGGCTGTACATGCGTAGGTTTTAAGGAAGCCGGCGAAGTCCGTTACATATAGCGGCTCTAGTCTAGCACGAGGCCATTTGATTTTCTTTCTCATGTGCAGTTTTGACGAGCTTGTATTTAATCTGTGTAAGCATTTTTGAGACTGTGGTAGAGAGCTCAAGAAGATTGACGCGGAGGGTACATATAAATAACCTACACGAACTCCTGCCGAGTAAAACTATTACATACGCGGAGGACACCGTGATTCTTTTTCAGGGAAAGTCCTGGAAAAATGTTTTTGAAAAGGCAAATAAAGAAATGAATTTGGTAAAATGTTGGCTTGACGAATCAGTTCTCACAGGGCTCGATTGCGTTTCTTCGTGAACTAAAATCGGAAATTAGTCCGAGTGAACGAGACAGGGCAATACGCTAGAGCAGAGTGTGAGATGACCGGTTGTCACGTTTTCGCATTAAAACTGCCGCCAAGGTCAAATCTTACACCGCACGAAATATGCTCGAATTTATTCGGACGAGTATAAGTTCGGCAGGTAGTATTTATCGACGATCGTTCGTTTCATATTCCGTTCTAACGTATTGCTCTGTCTCGTTCGCTTGGACTAATTTTAGTTTTAGTTCACAAAGAAACGCAATCGGGCCCAAAGTCAATATTAGAAAAAAAAAACAAAATATATGACATTTTCTGCCACCACAACTGAGCAAGCCCCTAAAGAACTAGGTTTAGTAATTTACGACTGTGACAAAACAATGCTCATCGCACGGCTATCGATAGAGTGATCACAATTATTATTATTATTTATTATTTATTTATTAGTTTCAAATATTATTCAAGAGCATTACAGACGAATCCAATTCGCCCTTGGATATTAAAACTAGAGTGTAAGTCTAAAAGTAAATAAATTACATAACTAAATTAATGCTAACATTGAACAAGAAAAAAACATAAAAATATAAAACTAAATAAAAGACAGAATATGATAAACATGAGATAGCAGGGAGTTGCCTTTTTAGCTGTCAAAGGGATATACAAAAGATGTCTATTTCTGTGGGTAAGGAATTAAGAAGAGCTATAACCCTTCCCACTGGCCTGTCTACAAAAATATTTGTACGATCGTACGGCACATTAAACAATAGATGCGATCTCCTCGCTGTGTAATTTACCGGTACGTACTATTCAAACTTACATAGCATCCCTTGCAAATAAATAGTTCCTTGAATTAATTTATATGCAAATATAATTAGGGAAATATATCGACGCGTTTCAAGACTGTTGTATCCTACCAATGAAATATCTCGCAGTCGCAGGGCATATTAACCCTTTGTTGTAGCCCAAGATCTTCAAACAAAAAATAATGTTGATAGTGAGATAGGTTTCGGCAAATAAAAAAACACGTATTTCTCATAAATTCAAAAATATGTATTATTAATCATTTATTTGACATTTAAGGAAATGTGACATTACATTGAGATGAACGTATAAAAAACTATGTTGTATGGAAAAATTTGAAACAATTATTTTGTTTATTATATAGCATAATTCTACACCGCATTTTTCGCAAATTGTTTGTGAAACGCCAGTGCACTTGGGAATCTTGCAACGTATCCTTTTTTAACCCAAATCGGCCAATGACCGACCTGGTCAGTGGTCCTGCCTTACTGCCAAAGGAGGATCATGTTGCGCAGGGCCCTTATGTTTTTGGGCTTGAATTTCGTCTTCTAAAGACCTTCGACTCTTGATGTTAGGCTTCAGGCCAAGCTCGCATAAAGTCTCGCCTATCTCAAGTCTAAATTCTGCTGAAGACATTTGTTTGCCTTTGAGATATTTTGCCTTCCTTGCTCTTCGGTATAATAACCAAGAATTTGCCATAGTCAGTTCCAGTAAATGTTAGAACATTCTAACTTGCCATCTTTTGCTCCGAAATTTTGAATGGATAAAGCTATATTCTTACCTACAGGTTTCCACGAAAACCACACAATTGTATAGGTACACTTTTTATATTTTTTTATCAGTCATTCAACACCTGCCTTAGTTCTAATTTATCACTTTCATCAACGCGCAACATTTAAACTCACATAATATTAAGTCGCTTAGTTACGCTATCTATGATTTTTCCTCGATACTAAGTGGTAGGGTGCAGTAGTGCTAGACGGATTCAAATGAACTAAATGAATTTAGTGCCTTATTTAGGGGGATTTTTGGGGGATTAGTACTTGTCCCCTCTGTAGCAATACCCCTTGCACAGCTAGACACATTCTAGCTGGCTGCAAGGTGGCCTTAGATCAAGGACGGTACACTTACCGCCATGACAAAGTTCTCGCTGTTATTCGCGAGGTAATTAGTCTCTCAGTGGCTCGTGCCAACAAGGGTTTGACAGTATCCTCCAAACCCCCAATACAGTTTGTGCGGGATGGCTCTAAAGGCAAAAAACATTTAACTACAAAACCTTTCTCAATAATCGAGAAAGCTACAGATTGGATTCTGGAGGTTGATTCGGTCTCTAAGCAGTATAAATTCCCTGAAAGTCTCGGATGCACAGCCCTCCGTCCAGATATAACTCTTTACTCTCTATCTCGGAAGGTGGCTCTTATTGTAGAATTAACTGTTCCATGGGAATCAAATATCCCAAAAGACCACGAGTACAAATTAAATAAATACCATGATCTTGCAAATGCCGTAACCCGGAACGGCTTCACTGTTCACCTTCACGCGGTGGAAGTTGGCGCTCGTGGCCTGCCAGCTAAATCTCTATTTCACCTCTTTAAAGATCTTGGCCTTTCCAGAAAAATAATCAACTCTTTCTTAGAAAAAATATCTAAAACTGCGATTTGCGCATCTCAAATTCTATGGCTTCGAAGGGGGAGTGAATGGGTGGCAAGGTGAACGCTCACATGTGGCAAGACAGCTGTCCTAAACCTACCACAGCCGGTTCGTAAGTCCGGAATCCACTGCTCACCCCCCAGAAGTGTAAAAAAAATAGTATTATGATGGGCCCGACTCCGGTCGGTGAATTCCATGGCAGCTCCGTTTGTATTTATTTATTGTTACAGAAATGTCACATGAAGCTATAAAGGGTTAATTATTTAACCTCGAAAATTCGGCAAATTAGATTTATATGTAGGGATTTGCAATTTTCCCCAACTGTATTTGCAATTTTCGCTGTATAAAAGACAACTGGCTGATTATAGGATATTATTGCAAATATTCGGACCATCCTTATCCAATATCGACCTTAGCAGCTGTCGTAAAGTTCCCAAATAATTTGTAATGTGTTTATTATTATTGGTCTCAATTAGGTAGGTGCCTTGAGGTGCTGTTAAAAGGGCCGCAAAATTTTTCAGAAGGACTAAAGCGGTCGGAATCCATCCTTTTGTCGTCACTTTAGCGACACGGTCGAAACATAATGTTTGCGCGCGTCCAATAAAACGCTTGCGCCGCAGTTTCGGCCCTTTTGAAAATACAGTGGCGTCCGTTAGGTCCTGATGATGTATAATTAATTATGTCTATTTGGAGTTTGGGAGCTAATTGGCCCTGTTGCAGTTGACCACGACGACCCGTACGTTCAGGGTCGGTCAAACTCACGGGTCAACACCAACCGGCAGCCTCCACGTATGAAGTGCGAGCCCGGATAAGGGCTCGCACTTCATACGCTTGCGCGGTCCTCTCCCTTACGTAGCGGTAAAACGGTGGCTACCGAATCTATCGCGGACCACGGCATCTTTTGCCCGGCTGTTCACCCGGTATCGAGTAGCCGATTGGTCGTTTCAAGAGCAGTCACCGTAAGGTGAACAACTACCCCCGCTGTATAGGAGATATCTAGTACTGTTTCCAGGCTCCCCGACTGTTAGTCATAATGGGCAAGGACGCTGTGGTTCGCGATAGATTCGGTAAACACCGTTTCACCGCTTTGTAAGGGAGAGGACCGCGCAAGCGACCTCGAACTCGTAACCAATCGGGAGACCGGAGTAATCTGGTCACAATTGGAAGTAAGGGCGTGAATGTCGGCCCTCCGGGTAACATTCTTGGCTATCTCGCGGTTAAGGCGTTGGCCTCTTACGGGCTTGTGGCGTAGCTAGACGGTGGACTGTTTCGTCCTCAAGTCTTCTACGTTCACTCCAGGGAGATAGAACGACTAATCGTTAAAACTTCCTGAGGTGACGGGCTCGCCCGCTGTAGTCGACAACCCAAGTTGTAGTAACATGGAGTTTTACAATTAGTCAGTGCGACACAACCTGCCTTTTAGGCGTACAATGTTTTTTTTAAAACAAGATTGCTTCCAGAAATTTATTCAAACTTTAAAAACTCAAATTGCAATAAAAGCAAAAATTTTGAGTAACTTTTACGTAATGTCCATCCGCTATTTAAAAAAATCACAGAAAGTTAATTTAGGTAGGTAATAAAAATTATCTTAGTAATACAATTGAAAATTAAATGAAAAAAACGTAATATTTTATTTTAATGTTTTTTTTTAAAACATACAGCATAAGTCATAAAATATAAATAAGAAATAAGAAATAAGAAATAAGAAAAATTTATTTTCATAAACCCGATCTGGGTATAGAAATTACATTACAAAAAAATATTATATATATAATAACATTACGAAATTACAAAAAATAGTATTTCTACAAATGAAATTACATTTCAAATTATAAAAAAAGTGTATAAAAAGTTCTGCGATCTAAGCTAACAGTGTATAAAAAAAGTGTATATAAGTTCTGCGATCTAAGCAAAGCATTCGACTGTATAAACATCAATACCCTGGTAGACAAGCTAAACCATTATGAAATTAGAGTGGCCAATTCACTCATTAAATCGTACCCACAAAACAGGCAGCAAGTGGTGGAGATTAAAATAATTGATGGAATTGAGGAAAAGGCTGAGCAATCGAGTTGTGAAATAGTAAACATCGGTGTGCCTCAGGGCTCAACATTAGGACCTCTCCTCTTCAAACTCTATTGTAACGATTTAGCAACTAACATAACTTGTACCAAGACTGTCCAACTTGCAGATGACACCACGTGCATTCTTGAAAGTGACTGTAGAACAAAAATGGAGGATCCAACAAGCGAAACACTTTTTGAAGTCAATAATTAGTTTAGAGTGAACCCGATGTCGCCAATTTAAGCAAAGCAGTGTTGATAAACTTCTCAAATAAAAAAGAAAAACAGTTAAATTACTCTATCGAGATTGCCAAGTCCACAAAATTTCCAGGAACTTACACCGACGAAAACATGTCACGGAAAACCCACATAGACCAGCCCAAACCAAAATTGTATATAATATAACGATAGATATAATATAACGATAAATATAATATAATATAACGATAGCAAATTCAATGGTGTTTTTTTAAAAAAATAATATGTAAGAAATACAAAATATGCTAAAAAATACAAAGAAAACAAAAAAGAATTTTAAATGAGTGATGGGGTCCAAAGCGTGCCAAAAGATCGACTCGCTCGTCAGCGTAAAGCCCAAAAGTAAAATGGCGACTTTTATCTATGATTGGCCTCTTTTATCTTGAATCGAAATTGTGAAACCATAGAGCTGATTTGTGTCGAATAAAACATCAATTTAGTGAATTACGTGGAATAATTCACAGATTTATTGCGCTTTACTAGCGTAGTGTATTATAATTTTTTATCCTACTAATATTTTTATTGGTTTTATTCCCTTTATAATTAACGTAATTATTCAAGACAATGGTGGGTGTATTTTCACGATATCGTTGTTTTGGCGGAAACGCTTATTCTCGTGGCTTTAAAAGAAAAAACAGAAGGAAGGAACTGTCAGGTGTCAGACGCTTTAAATTTCGATATAACCTAATTTCGTACCGATTTATATCGAGTAAAATCGTATAATAAGTAGTTACGGCGTTTCCACGCGTGGAAATGTGATTCTTAGGATTTCCACCTCATGACAATGTATGAGCCCTGTATTTGTATGAACCCTGGGCCCACCAACCCATAAGCTTAAAAGTGGCAAATATATTTAGGCAAATTTTAGTTATACTCGTATTTAAAAACTTTATTGTATTACCCATATTATAGTTTTGAGTTTCTATATCTATATGTTCACAGACCTAGAGCACTGTAGCTTCTCTTAGAACAAAATTGAAATCGAAGCAAGTGACGTCAGGAATCTTAAGGGCTACCAGAAATCGTATTATGATTACTCGTCTTCTTATTGAAGCATCGTCCCGGCCACATTTACGGTGCCCCGGCGACGCAGATGCTATTATGCTACCGATTTGTTTTGAGAATACCATATGGCGTCGACTCGTAAATCACCACAAAAAAGTAATAGTAAGGGCTGACACAAACTGCGCCCACAGCGCATCAGCCCACAGCCCGTAATTATGGGCCTAAGGACGCGGCATGACTTACCCCTGGGCCCCTGGCCCCACTTCCGTCGCACCCTCTTCCCGCATTGCCTTATAGCTCTTGAGTGAACTTACTGGGTGTTATTATACTGCGCCTACATGTTAAACGACTTAACCGATTGACTTGAGCGTTGAAACTTAGACTCCTGAGGGGTCAAGTAAATGCTAGGATGCATTAAAAGTAAACTTTAGTCCTAGGATGATTTCTACGGAGTGAATCGATCTAACATTTACGGAACGCTTACAAACGAACCCAATGGTTTGTAGGCTTTATCTATTATTTTAGATGTACCTATGCAGTGTGCTCATGGTTATTGAGTGTACGTCCTTTGCTCTGGGCACCAGTATTTATACTGGCAAACGCCTTATTACAAGACTGAGCAACAAAATAGGAGTGTCATGTGTTCAGGTTTCATATATGTATGTTTTTTGTTTCTTTATTCCACAATTACTTTTAAACGGTTGAACCGATTTAGAAGTATGTTGTATTGTTGGAATCGTCATGTCATCCCGAGTGCCATGTGCTACTAAAATAACTGTCCAAATATTATGTAAATAGTCCAAATCTCGAAATGTCAAAAAATAACATAAATATATCGTGTTTTGTGTCAAATGGAAGGTTCGATTGAATATATTCCGAAAATATATCTATCTATATGGATAAATACATAAACCACAAATATTAAAAAAAAAACCGTGATAAAAATAATTACAAATTCAGTAAGTATATAAAAAAAAAACCTTTTTATGTGTAATTCACTTTTTGTAACAGCGGTCGTGTTTTTTATTACTTTTAATACATACACAACTATTCACTTGTTTATTTTGTTTTTCAATTGGTTCACTATCTAAAGCGAAATGAACACTTTAGTTCCTAATAAATATTTCCGTCTTTGTAGCATTTATACCAGGGTAAAAAACATTTAAACTTAAGCATTTACATGCTTTGCATGCTTTTTATACATGTGAATGCATTGCATAAGTGTAAATGCTTTGCATTTACACATATTGTGTACGCTTACGTGTTACATTGGGAAGAGCATGCTATGCACTCTATCGCATCGCTTCATTACTCGATTTATCCGCGCTGCGAATGTGTTACTTTGCATACGTTCATTCACTGCTAACGTACGGCGCGGAGTTATGGGGGCGAGCAGCCGACAGGCAGAGGGCTTTCGTCATGCAGAAGCGTGCAGTCCGCACAATAGCGCGTGTGGCGCTTGATGCGCCAGCTAGGCCTGTTTAGAGATCTCTGCATCATGACGCTGCCGTCCATTTATATAATGGAAGTAGCGCTGTTGGTTCGCAGAAATCTAGCCGATTTTGAAGTGAATGGTGTGCATCATCACTAACCAACAAGATCCCGTAGCATGCTACGTTCGGTAAGTCATACATTATCCAAGTCGGAGAGGCTAGCCCATATCGCCAGCCCAGCGGTTTACAACAAACTTAGCGAGCACATTAGGCAGGCGCAATCTCTGAGGTACCTTACAGATAAGGCGTTTTGCTCACTGGAGGAATATTACTCGAGTGAAGTCTAAAATGCTTTGATGGCTAAAGTATTTAATGATCTCTGCATTTTGTCATGTATTTCTTCTTTTTACATTATTCTTGTGTTTTTTCTTCGTTTTGTTTAGTTTATTTTATCTTTTCTTTGCGAACAAAAAAATGTTTCTTTGCTAATATGTATGAAAGTTCTGAATCTGTATCTGACTTGTATACCAGTATACTAATAAAATGAATATGAATACGAATATGAATATGCAACGCATTTACACAAAGTACAAACGACTAACTACTGCGGGCAACCAAGATTATAATAATTTTAAAAATCTTTGGATGTACGCCACTGTGCACAAAATTGTGTATATTTTTTGTAGCAATTTGTGCGGCGATGTTGGGCGGAGCTGAAGCGGTACGGTTTGGTTCCGGTGCCCACAGACAGAATTTATTGTGAGGCCATGTTGTTGTAAAACAATTTAGTGCCACTTTTTGCGCGGTCAAAAAGGAAAGACGGGTAGTCAAATGACCGATCATTCTCTGCATTAGCGAGGAGGCTTGAAAACCGCCATGAGCGCGTTTCTCACTTCGCTGCCCCATTGACGTAGCAGCGACAAATTAGTATTGCGTCCTTACCTATGTTGGAGTAATTGCTGTTTTTTAACACTGGTAGCCAATGGTTTCGTGCAGCTTGGGCCACATGAACCATTTCGTTCTCGGATCGGCTCAATTCACAATTTAGCTCCTATTCAGAAGCCTCCGCATGCGGAAGGCCACCCCGGGTAAGACTCCCGCTTCTCAGGCCTCACAGCTGGTGGATCGGTTTCTCTTGGCGGTATAGCATCCCGTCGCTACTGGACGGTTTGCCCACCCTTCGGCGACGCCAATCAGTTGTGCACTCTGACTAATTGCTGAGGAGGTCTGGAGACCATGGAAATATACTGTCGGGGGTGGATGTTTACTTTTTTTTATTTTTTTTATTCAGAAAAAAAATACATTTTTTAAAATATTAAAATTATGCCAAACTGGTATAGGAACAGTTTGTTGGCGAGACAAACTCTTATTTTTCTAGTCTTACACTTTTAATTTTGTGATACAAAAAGACATTAATAATATAAAAACAGTGCACAGCAGTATTACTACTGGTCTTACTACAGGCTTAAATTAGGCCAGTATTACTACAAGCTTAAATTATAGAAACGTAATTTGTTGTCATGCCACTCTTGAAATGACCCTGTGCCACCCGATCCCGTGTGGCACTAGGGGCAAAAGACGCCCAGGTCCGCGATAAATACAAATTAAATTACCGCTGTAACACAAAAGGCAGAGGCCGCATAAGCGACTTCGGATCCGTAACCAGTTGGGAGGACGAAGGTATCCTGAAGGTTAACTCCAGACGAAGATATCCTACCAAAACTGTAGTTAAGGGGCAAGGCTGCCCGCTGATTACTTGTTTTCCCGGTACCTCTAATGGGTTTGTTGGCGGAGCTAGATAGTAGATTGTCTTGTCTCTAATTCTTCTACCTGCATCCCACGGCTGAAAGAGCGATCACATATCGTTATACCATCCTGGGGTGACGGGTTCGCCCGTTGTAGTCGACACCGCCCTACCACAGTATACCCCAGTTGTTAAACTGTCGCCCTACTGTTGTTTCACACTTGCCACTTTGGGAGCTAATGGGCCCTTGCTGAGTTGGCCACGAAGACCCATTCTGTTTCAGGGTCGGTTACACTCACGGGTCAACACCCATCCGATGGCCTCCACGCATGGGGTGCGAGCCTGGGTAGGACACTGGGTCAACCAGTCTCCCCTGGGAATCAATCCTCTGGCGCTCCTGGACGGTCTGCGCACCGAGCGGCGCAAGCCAATCGATTGTGCTCTCCGACTAACAATCGGGGGAGTCTGGGAACTGTATTGTTTCCTATAGAGCGGGGGTAGTTGTCTACCTTACGGCGACTGCTCTTGAAATGACCATTGGCCATCCGATCCCGGTTCAGAGTCGGGCAAAGGACGCCTTGGTCCGCGATAGATTCGGTATACTCCGTTTCACCGCTTCGTAAGGGAGAGGACCGCGCAAGCGACCTCGAACTCGGAACCAATCGAGAGACCGGAGAAATCTGGTCACAATTGGTAGTTAGGGCGCGAGTGCCGCCCGCCAGGTAACATACCTGGCTACTCGCGGTAAGGCGTTGGTCTCTAACGGGTTGTGGCGTAGCTAGACGTCGGATTTGTTATGTCCTAAGTCTTCTACGCTCACTGCACGGTCGATAGAACGATGAATCGTTAAAACGTCCTGCGGTGACGGGTTCGCCCGTTGTGGTTGACATCTCAATCAATATGGCCACTTTGGGAGCTAATGGGCCCATGCTGGGTTGGCCACGATGACCCATGTGTTCAGGGTCGGTCACACTCACGGGTCAACACCTATCCGACGGCCTCCACGCATGAGGTGCGAACCTGGGTAGGACGTTCGGGCGAAGGACCTCCCCTGGGAATCAAACCTCTGGCGCTCCTGGACGGTCTGCGCACCGTGCGGCGCAAGCCAATCGATTGTGCACTCTGACTAACAGTCGGGGGAGTCTGGAAGCTGTATTGTTTCCTATAGAGCGGGGATGGTTGCGTACCTTACGGCGACTGCTCTTGAATTGACCATTGGCCATCCGATCCCGATCCCGGGTATACACCGTTTCACCGCTTCGTAAGGGAGAGGATTGCGCAAGCGACCTCGAACTCGGAACCAATCGAGAGACCGGAGAAATCTGGTCACAATTGGTGGTTAGGGCGCGAGTGTCGTGCCCGCCAGGTAACATAACTGGCTATCTCGCGGTAAGGCGTTGGTCTCTAACGGGTTGTGGCGTAGCTAGATGGTGGACTGTTTTGTCCCAAGTCTTCTACGCTCACTCCAGGGAGATAGAACGACTAATCGTTAAAACTTCCTGTGGTGACGGGCTCGCCCGCTGTAGTCGACAACCCAAGTTGGCCACTTTGAACTTGGATAACTCGGGTTTGTGTTCTTCGAATTTCAAATTTCAAAATGAGAATTTCAAATTGTGATAGATTACAAAATATGATAGGCTACAGCATTTTAATATGCTGTCGCTTGAGGATCGGCGAACTGCTGCGGATATGACTGTGCTACATGACATCGTCAATGGGACGCTGGATAGCCCATACATAGTTTCGAGCATCGCTCTGAAGGTGCCGCAACGTAAAACCCGATCTATACAGTTATTCAAGCCCCCGAGATGACATTCTAACTACACGCGCAATTCAATGCTTCACGTACGTATAATGATACATTCACAGGGCTTGACATTTATAGTAGAAACAAAATTAGCTTCAAATCGGCAGTACGAACCGCCCTTGAAGCTGCAGCGACAACTGCCATAGTAATTATTGATTTGTAATATGTATGTATAAATATAATATAACATATATGTATTCCCATTGACTTATTTTGAATTTATGTTGTATAAGTATTATTTATAACAACTTTTGCGGTCATTTGACATTTTTTGGTTGGTGGGGATGAGTCCTTGCCGCGTGGACTTGGACGATGAGTTCTCCCGGCAAAGTTACATTTTCGGCAAAGTTACATTGGCCGTTCACAAATACACCGAAAGGACTGTGGTTTATTTTCGCGCGGTATAGATCCATTTTCTCTCAAGTAATAAATATTTACGGATGTATTTATTGTTTCATAATTTAGTTTTTAAAATATTTTTCAAATAATTTTGAACGGCGTAAGTTATAATCGGCATAAGAATATGTTTATATAAGAATTATGTATCTAATTATAAGTGCATGCTGTTACTTACCTAAATAAATAAAATAAAAAAAGAGAATACATTTCTCTATAGAAATACTCAAATTTAGGAATAATTCAGAACCGGCGACCAACGAGAGACAAGTTGTAGAAAATAGCTTAATAATACCCAGAAGGAAAACATCATTTGGTCAAAGACATTACTCTTTCATTGCGCCGAGATTTTACAATCTGATCAATATGGAAATAAAAATGAATTTGACATTTAGGGAATTCAAAAATAAATTAAAGAAATGGTTATCGAATCATGACAGACTAACCATACATCAAATGTTAGAAATAATAGTATAATAAAACTTAGGTGCACACATTATTAACATATTTTTAAACATGTATGTTGATTATATTTTAACATTAAACTAACTACCAAAAATTGTTTGACTTTGACAATGAATTGTACTGTTTTGACTAGGTATTTTTATAGTAAATCCTATATTACTTAACATATATTAAATATTAATGACCGTTTCTTTCTTTTCTCACATATAACTTTATTTATATTTTTAATCGAATTTTATATTATTACCGATTATATAATGGAATTGGATTTTATTTATTATATTATTTTAAATATTTTTTAATTATTTTTATTATTATTATTATTGTTTTGAAGACCACACTTTAGGGTATTTTAGTGTTATTAGCTTTTTACTAAAACTTGTACATCTGTAAGCAATCAAACAATCAAGCAAACTTGATTGTAATATTAAAGTCCTGTCCACCCTAGAACGGGCTAGTCCCAGTTGGGTGACAGAAACAAATAAGCAAAAGGTTAAGGTTTTGCCATTCGGTTCCTGTTATTTTTGTAAGCTAATCAATGTTTTATGGTAATTAATTCTTAAATAAATAAATAAATAAATAAATTTTCGTATCACTGTTTTTTTGTCTTTCCATCGTTTGATTTTGCGCATATATTTTCGTTTATGCAGCCAGCCTGGTTAATCGCCGCTGCTTCTGCATGACACGTATAACTACATATTTCACTGCACATATTTCACTGCACCGTACTTGCCAGACCTTGCTCCAATGAAGAGTCATTTTTTCAAAATTTCGATAACTTCTTACAAGGGAAGAAAAACAACTTTGAAGAGTCGGTGAAAAACGCCTTTCAAAGCATTCACTGGTTCCTGTCCACGAGAGTTTGCAACTCCCATTAAAATTACAATTCTGCATAGATAATAGGGGTCAACATTTCTGGTAATTAAATATAAATTTTTCATACAAAGTATTTGACACTAAATTCCATTATAGAGCGGCATAAGAACTAGTAAGGACCCAATATTAGCAAGGCACAGTCCTTCGGCACAGTTTACCAGACATAGATTCTATTAGAACAACATTGAAATGAAAGCGAATACGTCACGAGTCGTAAGGGCTCGGATATGGTCGCTAGATGTTTTGCTACTCGGCCTATGCAGATATCCGAATGCTTGAAAAGGTCGGCAGGCATTACCTGCCCGTAATGCGTACCGTTCGCGTTCGTCGTGACGAACCCCTCTGCCCACATGTCGGCCTACATAAAGTATTATGCATATAATATTATGAAATATGTTATATTATATTATATTATAAATTTAATATTATATGCATATAATATTATATATTATGCATATAATATTAACCTACTACGGACTGTTTACTATGCACTGGCGCAGACTCTACTTACATACGGACAAATCGGTTGGGGCGGTATGGCAAGAACAAATCTTGACCCACTGGTCAAAGCGCAAAAGGCTTTGCTCAGAGTCATTAACAAGAAGCCATATCGCTCCCCGTCAGACGACCTATATACAGACTTTAAAGTACTTGACGTACGCCAACTATACATACGCGCTGTTTTGGTGCGCTATCGAAGGGACCTCATGAAGAACACGGATAAAGACAAACCAGAGCACAAACACAACACTAGACACAAAGACAAACAGATTCAACCAAAAATGAGGACTGTATACGGACAACGACACTACGCATATCTCGGACCTAAACTCTATAATATATTTAACTCGTACGCAGGACAGATCTTAAACATAACCGACAACCAGTTCAAGAGACGGGTGTCTCATTGGCTCTCAAATTATACTAGAGAAGAATGCGAAAGTATGATATATTAAAATATTTTATTTCTAACCACAGATTATAGGATATATAGATGTAAATTATGGATATGTATACAGATATACAGATTATAATATGTTATATTTTATTATGTTATACTATTATACTATTATATATAAATATGCTACATTATTTTATATGTTATAACATATGATATTATATTATATTGTAATATGTTATATTATATTATTTATATTATATTATCCTAAATTATATTACGTATTGTTTTTTTTTAAGACAGAAGGACAGCAGGCAAGGCTACAGGCTCAGCAAATAATACCACAGAACTACATATATATCCATCACCCCAACACAGGCGTATACCTAGTGGGGTGATGTAATCCTGACAAGTTAATGCCCTTTCGCGATTTTCTTCATATGTATTCTTTTAAAATGTGTTAAAAAAAATGAACACAATCTTTTTTATGTAACTATAAAAAATAGGATAAATAAATAAATAAATAAAATAAATAAATAAATAAATAATCATACCTAATATATCGTTTGGTATTTGTTATTTTTCGCAATATTTTTATTATTCTATTCTAATATAAATATGTTTATACCATAATATATTTATTATTTATTATAATCGAATTTAGGTATCTATGTACTTATCATATTATTACATAAATATCATTAGGTATATACATTGTAATATTTATACATATTATTATATTATATTATATATTACATTTTAATTAGGTAGATTTACGATTTCTAAAAATAAAACGTTAGTCAGTTTAGTTCTTTATAAATTAAATCGCTAATTTTAATTGTTGACTCTGACCCGCCTAGATACAGGACAGTACAGTCCTAGTTAGGTGGGCACTGACCATTTGCTACATTAGCGTGTTAATTTTTTCCGAGTTACTTTATAACATTGATAATAATGTGGCTATATGTATAAAAAATAGGAATAAAGCACTAAATAATTAAATAAATAAAAAAAATAAATTCAATAATTCGTTTGTTGATACATTTTTATTTTATACCGCATAGGCGTGTTTAAAACGCCATCTAATTAATGTAAGCTTCGATACCACGGATGCCGCCATATTTAATTTTTGGAACTTTGAGTGCCATCTACACGTTGCGTCTCGTAGAAAAACCCTAGCTGCCAAATCGTAGTACGGAATCGAGCAGTCTAATGCAGTGTGTAAGACGTTCACAAATGAAGAGGAAGAACCTTGTTAGACGATTTAGTCACCAAATTAGCCCTCCATCGACGACGGGCGTTTAAATTATTTTTAAAAAGCAGATAACTGATAACACAGCTGTCAAGAGAGCAAGCGAAGGCACAGTTTAATAATTACTACAGTTGCTCGGTTTCTTTGTGACGCTCGATAACGTCGCCACTGTCTAACCGCGGAATGCATAGCTATTCACATTAATTATAATTGTATTACATTATTCAGTTCCGTACGTGTATGGTGTGCCACAGGGTAGCGTTTTGGGACCCATTTTATTCCTCGTCTACATAAATGACCTATGTCAGTTGCCAGTAGGTAAAATCATTACATATGCCGATGACACTGTTATACTATTCAAGGGTTTAAACTGGGATTACACATTTGAGAAAGCAAACGAGGGCATGGACATTGTTAAAAATTGGCTAGGAAACTTTATGTTGACGCTTAATGATACATGCCATTTAGTATAAACACCAGAGGTCAACCTACCACTAATAAAACTATTGTAGTACACGAAGGCGATAGCGTAGAGTCTTGTAACTGTCAGCCTCTACAAAAAGAAATATCTTGGAAATATCTAGGCATCACTCTAGATTGCTTTCTCCGTTGGGACTCTCATATACATAACGTGGCTACGAAGGTGCGAATCCTTGGATATGTTTTCAAAGAACTGAGGAATATTCTGGATTCCAAAACACTAAAAACTGTTTATTATGCTTTATGTGAATCGCTTATTACTTACGGCATAATTGGATGGGGTGGATGTGGTAAAACCCTGCTAGAGCCATTGCAAGTTGCGCAAAAATTTATATTAAAAATTATTCTACGTCGACCATATCGCCATCCCACAGGAAGCTAAAGTTCTTGATTGTAGGCAACTTTTTCTAAAAACTTCCCTCTTAAGGCTATTTTTGGACAATAACTCAAATTTAGGAATAATTCAGAACCGAAGACCGAGACAAGTTATAGAAAATAGCTTAATAATACCCAGAAGGAAAACATCATTTGGACAAAGACATTACTCTTTCAGTGCGCCGAGATTTTACAATCTGATCAATATGGAAAAAAAATGAATTTGACATTAAGGGAATTCAAAAATAAATTAAAGAAATGGTTATCGAATCATGACAGACTAACCATACCTCAAATGTTAGAAATAATAGTTTAATAAAACCATTGATTTTATAGAAAATCAATGATAAAACTTAGGTGCACAAATTATTAACATATTTTTAAACATGTATGTTGATTATATTTTAACTTTAAACTAACTACCAAAAATTGTTTGACTTTGACAATGAATTGTATTGTTTTGACTAGGTATTTTTATATTAAATCCTATATTACATAACATATATTAAATATTAATGACTGTTTCTTTCTTTTCTCACATATAACTTTATTTATATTATTTAATCGAATTTTATATTATTACCGATTATATAATGGAATTGGATTTTATTTATTGTATTATTTTAAATATTTTTATTTTTTTTAATTATTATTATTATTATTTTGAAGACCACAATTTAGGGTATTTTAGTGTTATTAGCTTTTTACTAAAACTTGTACATTTGTATGCTATCAGCGCCACCTGCATCTTGCCGTTTCAGAAGGGTTGACAAATCGTACTATGGAGTTGAGCAGGGAGTTACTGGGCCCTTGCTGAGTTGGCCACGCATGAAGTGCGAGCCTGCGTAGGACTCTGGCCTCAGGGTTAGTTTCCACTAGGAATCAACCTTCTGGCGCTCCTGGACGGTCTGCGCACCGTGCTGCATAAGCCAATCGACTGTGCACTCTGACTAACAATCGGGGGAGTCTGGAACCAGTACTGTTTCCTATAGAGCTGGGATGGTTGCGGACCTTACGGCGACTGCTTTTGAAACGACCATCGGGCAAAGGATGCCGCGGTCCGCGATAGATTCGGTTTACACACTTTCACCGCTTCGTAAGGGAGAGGACCGCGCAAGCGACCTCGAGAGACTCGCAACCAATCGAGAGACTAGAGTAATCTGGTCGCAATTGGAAGTAAGGGCATGAGTGTAAGCCGGCTGGGTAACACTCCTGGCTATCTCGCGGTTAAGGCGTTGGCCTATTACGGGTTTGTGGCGGAGCTTGACGGTGGACTGTTCTGTCCAAGTCTTCTGCGCTCACTCCAGGGAGATAGAACGACTAATCGTTAAAACTTCCTGAGGTGACGGGTTCGCCCGTTGTAGTTGACATCTCTAGTTATGGTGTTGAGCAGCTATATACCGTATATGATTAATGGTATGGCAAACGGATTCGCAGTGCCTCCTCCCTCGTGTCGTACTGCACCTCACGATTACTCTCTCTCTCGAGATCGAGTTGGCTTCCTGTATCGTTATTATACTGTGGCACCACCATGAGGGGATAATATAATTGAGATGTCTTGTCAAGTAGGCGCCCTCGGTTTAGTCAAGATCGTTGGTATTGCGGCGCGACGATTTTAAGTGGCTTTTAAAAGAAGAATCATCTAAAAAATCGTCTCCTTCCGGTTTTCAAAGATAGGAGGGAGAATAGTGTGTGCGTGATAGCGATTGTATGTCATGTCTTGATATTATGTAACATTCAGCCCCGGATATACGATTTTTCCGATCCGGGGCAAAAACTTCAAATCAAATAATTTATTGTCCTAAAAACTAATACATAGTTGTATAGACAGTTGTATTACATTTACATTTGGCCGTGATATGATTGAATTCTTCATTAATGATCAAATTCTTCTATTAATAATCAAAACATAAAAGGTTAGTCGTAAGAATAAAGAAGGTATTATTGTAGAATTAAATCGAGCCTCACCATTTAATTTACCAGATTAAAAACACAGAGTAATTGATTCTTTAAAATACCGATAAAAATACGTTTTTTTAGTATAAAATTAATAAATGTAATGTTATATTGCAAATAAAAATAGTAAAGGTATAATTAATATGTGACTACTTAATAATAGAAATAGTCAATACATTTTAGTCAAATTGAAAATCGATTAAAAACCTATTACAGAAAGAGATTTAGTCGAGATGCATACAGTTTTTAGAGATCGCTAATGTCGTACAATTCTCTTTCAATGAGGTATAATTTGAGTTTTTTTTTGAATTGGGGCATTTTTCCTTCGCGGCATATTTTTTTATACTAGAGGGTAGCTTATTGTAGCATATAATTCCGACGTAGCTCGGATCCCTTTTAAAAAGTTCTAGATTTGGACGAGGAAGAATCAGATGATTTCTCCCCCTGGTAAAGTGTTTATGGGTATCTGAATGTATCGGCAGCTGAGCTAGGTTTTTTGTGATCAATTTAACGCATTCTAAAACGTATAGAGATAGAAGGGTGAGGATTTTAAGCCTTCTGAAATGACCACGGCATGATTCTACATAACCCAGATTACTTAAAATTCGCATATTTCAAAAGTGATTACGTAAGTGTTTGAATGAACATATTTCTATTTATATATATTATGCAAATTTACGGCTATATTGAATTGTATTGTAGTACCTACATTCTTAATTAACTTCTATATTATATAATAAAATGGCATTGCAAATTGTCATTTTCTTTGATAAATAGTTATCAAGGCACTTTTGCATATGTAAATATATACTCGTATTATCATAATAATATTTTTTCTATTTTTTATTTTTTAGTTATCATATCATATTATATGTATGTACTTATTTATAATAATTTTTATTTATATATACTTTTAATATAAATTCATGTCAAGTTTATGCGATTATCGTATCTATGTATGTATTATATTAGATGTAAGAATATTTATTTATGAATATTTGAACAAAAATACCTTCTGTTTAATTTGGTATCTTCAACATTTTTAAATTTTAGAATAAAGTAACTACCCCCATCCTTGTAATTATTAATTGTAAATACCATTGCAATATAAAGTTTTAAAAAAATATTAAAATAAAATGAAAACCTAAGAGCGGGTATATCATGCTCTTTCGGAAGGCAATATACGATTTCTGTTGGTACCACCTCGATACAGGTTATTCCTAGTGAGGTGGTAAACCACAAACTATTATTTCTGAATCTCTTTCCGAGTTAGGCAAATTAAAAAACTGTTTAATTAATTATGAAATATTAGGCTAAGAGAATGTTTTTGTAATTAAATGTATTTTTTTATGGACTTAAACAAACAAATAAATAAACAAACAAGTGTATATTGAAAAATATTTTTTTGCAGCTGTTGTTATAAAAAACACATACAAAAAAACAAGAACACACAGATTAAAAATTAACACTGTAAGACAAAGACTATGAAATAAAGCTACCTCAGGATATCTCTTATCCTGGTTTTCAGGACACACCTAATAATTATTGGTACATACTTATATGATTTTAAAATAAAATAACCAAATCAAATAAATCTTAAAATAAAAAATCCAAATAATCATAATCAAATAAATACACAAATCGAATAAATAAAATCAAAATATTTAACATCAAATGATATTAAAAGAAAATAACGTAATTACATAAATTTAAAAATCTGCATAGGTAGGTATAATAAATCAAAAATAATCAAAATCAAAATATTTAACATCAAATAATCACGTTACAAATTAATAAATAAACGCAGACAATAGCAATAATCCAATTAGCAAATAGTTATTTTAAAATAAAATCAAAATATGACATCTAAATATCTTCCTTTAATAATAAACTTTAAAGTGGTCCTTGAATCCTGCAATTGATTTCGATCGCAAAGCCATTCCCAACCGATTCCATACAACCGCAGAATAATACGAAAAGCTGCACTGGAAATGTGTAGTTTTGTGCTTGGGTATTATAGCAAGTTGTTCACGTGCCCGTTTTGAATGGACATGCCGGTTACGGGACATGTACTGTGGTCCGTAAGAACCTATGTGTCAACATGACGCGTAACGTAACATGACCATGTCACGGGCATGGTAAATAAACCGCACATTTCTTACGGCGCACAGCGAGATCTTGCTTTTACCATGACAGCATGTCGTTACAAACGTAAGGTTATAGTAAGTTACAAGAATCATGTTGAATCTACATTACCTATACCGTTATTTCCGTGTTACCCGTACGGAGAATGGTAAAATAATCATCGAGTAAAGGAGTTTCAACAAAATTCCTTGCAAATTCAACAAACTTACGATTGAAAAACCACTATTCTGTATGAAATCGTAATAACACAAAGACATTGTAGGAAGAAATCCAATATTTTTCTCAGTGTTTTCACCACGCCTATCCCGAAACTGGAATAATCATTAGGGTATTCGGCCTCAAGAAGCGTCAAAAACCTGCATTTCGTCAAAACTTACATTTTTTAAACATATAATAAACACCTACATATATATCGATAGGTAACTGCATAAAAAAAAAAATTTTTTTTTGTATGTAAATTTGAAAATTCCATGTTTTGAAATATTGCGAGTCCGACTATTTTTTACCGTATTAAGCGTTAGAGTGATCGAATCTATAAGAAAAACAACTATTAGATTCGATAAGTAGATCGATTAGTAGATAGGTATATATATAAATTAGTATATATTAATCGCTATAAATAAATGTTATCACAAGCTACGTAAACAACATTACATACATATATACCTATTAAAAGCCTACCTTTGTACAAGCGAGGCCTAGTTATGATGGCTTAGTCACTAAAAAGTCACCTCATGCAGAGCATATTTCAGTATGGCAAAGATAATTACCATGTATTCGGTGTTCATATACCAGTGCTTAATGTATGCCAGACAGCACCTAACAGAAACCGCAACTAGAGCGGACATTCACTCTCACCATACACGCGGTAATTCCCTTTTATGCGTGCCCCGAACAAGACTGGCTAAAGTACAGAAGAGCTACTTATACCTTAGCATTAAATTCTACAATTTACTCCCTACCACTATCAAACAACTGGAGGACAAACAATTAAAAAAAAAACATTAAGGAGATCCTGATAGGCCACCCTTTTTATAATCTGACCGAATTCGAGGGCCAACTTTGCAAATATTGTACCAATTTGAATGATAATTATATATGGACTTTTATTATTTAAATGTAAGATTTAGCTTTAGTTTGATTATTTAACAATTTACTTACTACTTTGGATGTTACTATGTACAGTTTTTAGTACGTATATATTCGATAGTACGATTTATTGAGTATTTTGATTATTCAACTTTTTAACTGACTATTTTAATTATTGTGTGTTTAGTAGGTAGCTATTAGAATTATTGACTATTGTATTAAATAAGCATTTTGTAAAACGATTCTACGACGAATAACTTTTAGTAGGTTCCAAAGTTTCCTAGATACTAGGTATATATTTTTTTAAATAATATATGTATGTTAAGTAAAGATTAAAGTAGTAATGAGACTTACTACTTAAAACACAAATATTTTGACACATCCTAGAGCGGTTTTTATCCGCCAATTGGACACGACGTAAATGTAATGTAATGTAAATGTAACTTTATAGATTTTATAATGAAATTTGAATTTGAAACAGTTGTAACAGACTAGACGTTGTCCAGGATAGACAGTCTACCTCGCAGCAACTGCGGTTGCAACATCGCCGAAACGTCGGGTGCTACAAACTTCGCGCGGTAAATTCCATTTTAAACCTATTTATAATGTCAAACAACCGCAATAGTCTTCGGTCGGTTGAAAATGTTTCAAATGTATCGCCGGTAGACAGAGTCTACCCTGGACAACGACGGTTGCAACACCGCCAGGACGTCGAGTCCTACAAACTTCACGCGGTAACCTCGTTTTTAGAGCTATTTATAGACAGACCTACGTTAATAGACCTACCTTTTTAGATCTATTAACGGACATTTCTTTGGCGGGGATTAAAATGTCGTGCGACGCGATCGTCTGACGGGGAAAACGCCCCCCGCCCCCCCCCCCCCCCGCGCCCGTCGACGCCATCCAATAATTCATCCCCCTTAAACCCCGGGCCCTAAATGCCCGGCTTTATTAAACTATATTAAAACTGCCATGCCGCTACGCGCGTCTCTCTCCCTCCTTCGCGCGTGTCGGAGCGTGCGAGCGCAACGGCGATATAATTACGGCCATAATCCCGCCGATGATCCGACCCCATACGAAATGACGCCGAAGAGAGACGGAAAAACGAGGGCCGCGCCGGATTGGCGGGTTTATCGAAGGCGGGGCGAGTCGGGACACTCCTCCCGAAGGCTCCGTGTTTTCACTCTGGGTTTTCACGAGCGCTCGCCGTTCATAATCGATCTGGGCGTCCGCGCGGGCAGTGCACCCGGTGACTCTGTGTTCTTGTACCGAAAACGTGTTTTCGCCAGTGACTGAGTGTTTTTTGATAGTTTCTAAATATGCAAGGCTATAGAAACTACAGCATGGACGTTCACAAGGGACCGGGTAGTGGCCAGAACTCACTGGTAGTTGATCTAATGCCGTCGCAGTACTCGAGCCCTCCGGATTCGCCAAAAAGCAAAGGTAGGACTAAACTACTACTTAACCGATTTCAATATTAAATACACAAAAAAGACCGCCATTTTATTATTACCATAATCCATGTATAATATGTTTAGAAGTATCGCTTGTCTTTTGTAAACAAGCAAAAAATAAAAATGGTCGACGCGTATCGACTTTTTGTTTTTGAGTAATATCTCTGAAATTAATACATAAATAAATAAATTGCTTACACAGTTTTGAAGCCATGCTTCTGTCGCATAATATCCATGTATAACATGCTTAGAAGTATCATTTAATAATCACTTTTTGTTTTTGGGCAATATTTCAGAAAATATTTTATATATTATTAAATTGCTTACTTAGTTTTGAAGCTATGACTCTGTCGCATAAAATCCCAGTCTTGTAATTATACACTTATTAGAAATATTTATGTGTTAAATCAGAAAATCTAAATTATTGCCGAAACTCATATTTTTACAAATGTTTAAGTTTAAAGGCGAATATCTCTAAAACTACTACACGGATTTAAACATTTTTAACTGTATAAGGCTCATCATTAAAATGATTATTTATATTCAACAAAGCTATACCACTAGAGTGGTGGCACAGTGGTTAGGTCGCCTGAAATTCCAGTAAGGTTCCGGGTTCGATTTCCGCCTGGGTCGATTTCGGTTGCATTTCAAATCTGTCGATCTAATGCAGTAACAAGACACACTTACACACATGTTACACGCACATATACATATAAACAATTAATAGTAGGTTATGTCGTTCTTCATAAGAGATTGTCGTATCATAAATCAAATTTAAATTTCTTTATTAACCCTTTACCAGGAACATCGGTCTCACAGACCCCTATGGTTTCTTAGACATGCTTTCAGTCCGTCCCCCGCCTCTTAGGGACCCATCGCTCCTATTAGTTTCCGCTGTCGGCGCATGCGGCGATCGTGTCTATAGGAGCGTCTCTTTCATTGTTTAAACGCCGTTTTAAAAAGTCGTAATTATTAGTACCGGTCTGTGAGACTTTCTGCGGTGGTACCGATGACCATGACGGACAAACTTGAATAAAGAAAGACTTGTAAACTCTGTCCATACACCAAGAAGAGCAAAACAGGCTATAAAGGCATAAACTGCTATATGTTTAGAGTAGGTATTCTATGAAGGTCTGCAAAAACTGTGCTCCGAATACGACATAAGCGGTACACACAATAAGATAGACAATACATATAACCTATATATGTATTGTCTATCTTATTGTGTGTACATTAACCTATATATGTACATTAACCTATATATGTATTATAGACAATACATATACCTATATCTTTCTAGTTCACAAGAAATCATACTTTTGATATAAATACTTAAACAAAAGGTTGTGGGTTAGAAATGTGTTTTAATATCAATAATACAAAATAGCGGTCCCACAGACCGATGTTCCCTATTAGGTATTCCTAATCATGTTCCCAGTAAAGGGTTAAATCTATAAAGTTACATAGCCATGCTAACTAGGCCTCGCCTGTACTATGCTATCCGCATTACAAAGTGGCGAGTCAGGTAATTTATCATCGAAATCGTGCCATCTCTTTCGCACTTGCACGGCCTTATGGAGCGATACCTGTAACCGTAGTGTAGGTAGTTTACGCATACAAAAGGAATGTCGATAAAGTAATGAAACGAGGGAAATAATTATTATTTCAGTATTATAAAATCGAAGACTATCGCGGTTTTTTGACATTATAAATAGGATAGAAAACGAATTTACCGCATCATTTTCTATCCTATTTAAATTTCAGTATTGTTTCATTACGATAAATATTAAATAAGTTAAACATATAAATATTGATATTGAATTATTAAAATAAAAATGTAAAAGTATCAAATTTATAATAGTTGACAATAAAATAATTGTTATACAAAAAAAATATAAAACTGAACAAAGAAAGTCAGCAAGCTATTCATATTCGTGTTCACTATCACTATCGTCTTATAGATTAATAACATGAGAATGGGTGTCAATTATATTATGTGCTTTGGCCAGGTCTTCGTTCTGGAGATTTTTGAATCGATTCCGAATTCGATCTAGAGTTCGTTCGCTCGTTCCACAAACTAATGCTGCCAACTTTCTTGGTTGAATCAGGGTCTTCTTTCAACTTATGAAACCATTTATAAATGTTGAGAATGACATGCCTCTTTTAATTTTTCGGATTAATATATAACTTATGACACTCACAAATAATGTGGCTTTCTATTGGTAAAAGAATTTTCAAAATCGGTTCAGTAGATCCAGAGATTACTTCCTACAACATCACAAACTTTACCTCTTTATAATGTTAGTATAGATAAATATTTTATCGACATGGTACCATTCCTATGTTAACTGTCTCTAATTGCCCCAGTCGCCAGTTTGTACTGCGGATACTATAAGCTAGACTTAATGTATCTATATATGTAGTGCAGTTTACGTAACTTGCGGTATCATTGGCTTATATACATA
Source organism: Micropterix aruncella (assembly GCA_944548615.1). Classification (NCBI taxonomy): domain Eukaryota; kingdom Metazoa; phylum Arthropoda; class Insecta; order Lepidoptera; family Micropterigidae; genus Micropterix; species Micropterix aruncella. The sequence goes on from OX155977.1 coordinate 15,174,871, forward strand.
CTATGTAATAAAGTAATATTTAAGTAGATATATACCAAAATAAGCTAAAAGCTTATATGTACGTCAACTAGAGTTGTCAACTACAATGGGCGAACCCGTCACCTCAGGAAGTTTTAACGATTAGTCGTTCTATCTCCCGTGAAGTGAGCGCAGAAGACTTGGACAAAACGGTCCACCGTCAAGCTCTGCCACATGCCCGTAAGAGGCCAACGCCTTATCCGCGAGATTACCGGGTATGTTAACCAGCGGGCATACACTCACGCCCTTACTTCCAATTGCGACCAGATTACTCCGGTCTCTCGATTGGTTACGAGTTCGAGGTCGCTTGCGCGGTCCTCTCCCTTACGAAGCGGTGAAACGGCGTATACCGAATCTATCGCGGACCACGGCATCCTTTGCCCGGCTGTTCACCCAGGATCGGGTAGCCGATGGTCGTTTCAAGAGCAGTCGCCGTAAGGTCTTGTTTGCCTTGTTTTGTCATCCATTTAATGTATTTACTTATTTATAATATAACTATTTTTGTGATTTTGTTTATAAATCTGTTATAGATAAATTAATGTAACTCTGTTCACACAATGTCCGCCCAAGCGAAATCTTTGCTTATTTGGCCGACATTGTGAAATACTAGTGTAATATTTTTTTTGATGTTTTAATTATGATTTCCAATCTATATGTTATTAAAGTAATATAATTAGAATTACCTGATTGCCTTTTTACACGTCTGTCCAAATGTGTAATGTATGCAAGAGTGTAATGTGTTCAGGTTTCATCTATGTATGTTTTCCGTTTCTTTATTAGAAACTAGCGGAACCCGGCGAACTTCGTCTCGCCACGAATTTGTTCGCTTAGCAGCAGATGGCGTTAACATAGGTAATTTTCATCGACAGTTGTTTGAAATTTGCATTGTTTGTTTAAATTCTTCATTGAAAGCAGTCTGATTGTTTATTTTTTGTCTCACCAAAGAGCCCTTCATCAATTGCCATTTGTGTCCTAAATGGAGGAGAAAAGTGTGTAAAAAGTACGATTTTGTTTGACAGAGAATGTTAGACATAAAATGCTTAGAATCTGGTGCATTTCCAGACACGAACGATCCTAATGGAACCAATGGTGTCAATCTCATTTTACCCCCTGCGCAACACAAAGCGAGTGGCTCGTGGCGGTACTTCAATGCATTGCAATATTGGCACAAATAGTCCATTTCTCCAATTTGCATGCATTTATAATCGCTGTATTGTTTCGTCAGGTCATAATAGATTGCCTCTCTGTATGTGTTTTGTCTCAAATTCAATCGTCTTCGCACTGCAACATTACGGATCCGTGCCGCTTTATTCAATTTTTGGCGACGCTCATCGCTTTCAGTTGCTCGAACCTCTCTTCACGAGTTACACAAATTCATTTAATTCAGTTGATTTACCTTCAGAATCACGAAAACGCTATCAAGAAATCGTAAAATTTAACTTAACTGTTAAATGTTAACTGTACCGCCATCTTGATTTTCGAATTTTTATTCTTGTCAAGCAACGCCATCTATGATCAAGCTTAGTACTAAAATAATTTTCGGTTTTTCACATTTTTCTCACTTTTCCGAGAGATTTTCCGGATTTTTTATTGCCTATAGTAAGACCGAAGTGATTATGAACAAAACAAAAAAAGAATCATCCAAATCGGCTTAGCCGATCGTGCGTTATTAGGTAACATACATAAAACCCGACTCATTTTTATTATATAAGATAGAAATATATTTATTGTCCGAAATTGTGGTGGTACATTTATGGTGATAATGCGTAACATTATGTCTCTCACAATTACCTGTTATTACAACAGATTGTCAAATTTACTTATTTGCTAATTTTGTAATTTCCTATTAAAAAATGACATTATTTCACTGGTTTACCTGTAATATCTAAATCAAATCAATAATAATTCGTAATGTTTATTGAATGGCCTGAAATAACTTTTCAAAAATAATATATAACATGAAAAAATCTAAACAGACAGGATAAGCAGCACTAAAAGTAGAAGACAGTTTTTAAGGACCACTTTAAAAGTTTATTATTAAAGGAAGATATTTAGATATAGGTGTGTCCTGAAAACCAGGATAAGAGATATCCTGAGGATACCCCTAATTTGCAGCGTTTGTAGCTTTATTTCATACTCTTTGTCTATTTACTTTTTTAATTTTTAATCTGTGTGTTCTTGTTTTTTTGTATATGTTTTTTATAACAACAGCTGCAAAAAAATATTTTTAAATTTTCAATTTTTTCAATTTTCAATAAAAATAATTCACCAATAATATAAAAAATAAAGAAAAAATCAAAAATCAAGGAATAATCAAAATTCCGCCTATAAATAAGAAATGTACATAATTTAAAATGTGTAATCTTCATAATTGAATTAATTGTAATCTTCCTATTGCTCCATACTTGAACCGATTTAGAAGTGTGTAATATTGTTAGAATTGTTATGTCATACCGAGTGATATAGGGTAGTTTAACTGTCCAAATATCAAGTAAGTAGTTGTCTAAATGTCCAAATGTCCAAATATCAATAAATTAATATAAACATATCGTACTTAGTGTCAAATGAAACGTCTGATTGAGTATATTCCGGAAATATAAATATATCCATACGGATAAATACAATAACCACAAATATTTCATAAAAACCCGTAATAAAAATAATTATAAATACAATAGTTCACTTTCTGTAAAGACAGTCGTGTTTTTTATTCTTTTAAATATATTTGCTTGTTATCCTATTTATAATGCCTATTATATTTTCTCAAGACTCTCTAAGTGATACAGCGAATAATTCACGAAACGGTGCTAAAATCCTTTTTTAGAAAAGGTCCACCCAGTTTCCAAAGCCTGGAATTCCCAAACCACTTAGACCTGTACTATCGACCCTAAGTAGTCGGACGCCAGCATTCATAATGAGCGGGAATTTGAATTTGTCCCGAATAATGAGGCAATCAGCGTCGATACGGACACCTGAAAGGGCAGTTCTGGGTATTTGTCAACACCTGGGGATTTTACAGGTCGCTGATATTGTTTTAGTTTTCGAGAAGTTTCGATTGTTACCTGCAGTAACGGAACAGAGTAAGCCAACATTTCAGACGCCGAGTTATTAAACACTGAGGCACTGGAAGACATCAAATCAAGTTTATTGAATTCGAAACCTTTAAAGAACCCTTAACGCGGTATGCGGCCTACCCGCAAAACAACGGATTGACAGCTCTTTCAGTCTACCCTGGACAACTGCGGCTGCAACGACACCGAAACATCGGGTGCTACAAATTTCACGCGGTAAATTCGTTTTCTATCCTATTTATAACGTCAAACAACCCGATAGCCTTCGATTTTATAATACTGCGTTGTCAAGACCGGGTACAGCTAGTTGATAATACAATAATAGTTCCTACATAGGTAGGAACTATTATTGTATAACTGCACAATTTTTGTAATAACTGCACAATAATTGCGTAATTATATAGGTAGGTACCTACCTAATAACTGAATAATAATTGTAAAATGTCTAAGCGGTACAAAAACATCGAGTAACAAAAAGTGTCAAATTGCTAATATAAGGTGATGATAAAATTAATAAAACTGATTTAATAAAAATAGCAAAGATATTAAAAATCTAAGGTGCATATTCTAAAGAATTATAGCAAGTGACCTCATAGGTTCAAGCGTGTAGAAGTTATGGTAGAATAAAAAAAAACACTTTCATCATTATATACCGGATTTTTTCCGAGTACAATTACATATAAAATCGAAGACTATCGCGGTTGTTTGACATTATTAGTCTACCCTAGACAACGGCGGCTGCAACGTCACCGAAACGTCGGGTCGTACAAATTTCACGCGGTAAATTCATTTTCTATCCTATTTACAATTACATAGTTTAATAATTTTCGATTCAATCGTTGGATTGGAATAACTTCGTAAGAACCGTAAACGGTGTTTTAAAAATCGATAATATTTTGTTGAGTGTAATAATTAAACATTTTGTATACTTTATTTTGCTAAATTAATATCAAAAATATTTCTCTTCGTTACTAGGCCTACCGGAACTATTTCTGATGGTCGCGAGGAGGAAGAACGAAAAAAACTACAGTGTTAAATGATAAATGTCAACACGCACCGATATTTTAAAGACGCTGCTTTCTCCTTATATACTTCTAAATCGGTTCAAGCCTTTACAAGTTATGGAGTAATAAAGAATAGGAAAACATACATAGATGAATCCTGAACACATAACACTCCTTTTTGGTCAGTCGTGTAAAAAATACCAACTCTGCGCATTTTCTTCTTGATTGTAATGATTGAATTGAATTGAATGATTGTAATGATTGAACGATTGACGCTATTTATAAATTAGGTGCTAGACAGTCGTTACGCGGAAAATTTAAAGAAATCAATATTTTGACACTTGCATCTCATTACATCTATGAAAACTTAATGTAGGTGCATAAAAATAAAGAACTGTTTTTAAAAAACTCTGATAGGCATGGTGTCAATACTAGAAATAAAAGTAAACTTGCTGACCATAAAAGTCGACTCTCCAAAACCACAAAATCATTCAAAGGGCAATGTATACGCTTCTAAGTTCTACAATAGTCCCAGAAAACATGCTAAATTTATCTGTGATACAATTTAAATCATTTATTAAGAAGAAGCTATACTCAAAGGGCTACTATAAAATAAATGATTATCTAGCTAGACGACAAAGACCCTTAGAAATAAAATGGTTACCTCGATGATTTATGTCACAATAATTTGTTATAATGTCACAATAATTTAATTTTTATATCATTTATGTATGTTTGTATGGATTATTGACGTCAAAAAGTTACGATTTCGTACTATTTTGAATAAAAAACTTATGATTATGATTATGATTGTAATGATCAATTGTAATGATTTAATTGAACAAGTAGAGCTATCGACTACAAAGGGCGAAGGGTGGCCGTCACCTCGTTCTGTCTCCCGTGAGGTGAGCGCAGAAGACTTATACAATAACAGTCCCGTCAAGCTCCGCCACATGCCCGTAAGAGGCCAACGCCTTATCTGCGCGATAGCAAGATAGATATGTTAAGTAGCGGGCCGACACTTGCGCCCTTAATACCAGTTGCAACCAGATTACTCCGGTCTCCCGATTGGTTACGAGTTCGAGGTCGCTTGCGCGGTCCTCTCCCTTACGTAGCGTAGAAACGGTGTCTACCGAATCTATCGCGGACAGCGGCATCCTTTGCCCGGCTTTTTACTCGAAAAAAGGTAGCCGATGGTCGTTTCAAGAGCAGTCGCAGTAAGGTGAACAACTACCCCCGCTCTAGTTGTCTCCTATAGAAGAGACAACTAGAGTTGTCAACTACAACGGGCGAACCCGTCACCTCAGAAAGTTTTAACGATTAGTCGTTCTATCTCCCTGGAGTGAGCGCAGAAGTCTTGGACAGAACAGACCACCGTCTAGCTCCGCAACAAACCCGTAAGAGGCTAACGCCTTAACCGCGAGATAGCCAGGAGTGTTACCCGTCGGGCTTACACTCACGCCTTTTTTTCCGATTGCGACCAGATTACTCCAGTCTCTCGATTGGTTACGAGTTCGATGTCGCTTGCGCGGTCCTCTCCCTTACGAAGCGGTGAAACGGTGTATACCGAATCTATCGCGGACCACGGCATCCTTTGTCCGGCTGTTCACCCAGGATCAGGTAGCCGATGTTAGGTTAATGAACAATATTTCGGTCTTCCTTTAGCTTATCGTTTTCTATATGATTTCCCGACCGCGTTAAAGACTGGCAGCATCGCGTGGTCGGTCGGCCGACGTGGCTCGATCCCACAAAGCGTAATATCCCATTGAGCTAATTATCGTTGGTCACCCTATTCTTCCAACCGAACGAACAAGTTCCACCCCCGCTGAATCGGTGGCCTGTCACCACGTTCTGAATGGCTTTATTGGTCTATTTAAGGCACACCTGGTGCTGGATGCGATTCATCAATGCTCCCCCTTAATTGACGGCCGGACGGCGGATTTATTGGGTGGATTTAATCGTTTTGGGGTTGCCAGATTTACTTTTCTATTGAGAGGCAATTTGAACAACGATTACCTAAAACACTTATCGACGGATTTTCAATATTTATAATCTTACCTACCTACCATTTCACGATACCATAGGATCCACGAGGACAGGGAGCTCTTCAAATATTATCATAATATGAAGTTGAAATTTTATGCATTTTTTTAATGGTAAGCATGACCTGATTCTACACCCTAGGTTGGCTCACGACGAGGGGACTCCTTAACGGTCAACAGCACAACTAGGGTTGTCAACTACAACGGGCGAGCCCGTCACCTCAGGAAGTCTTGGACAGAACAGTCCACCGTCTAGCTCCGCCACAAACCCGTAAGAGGCCAACGCCTTAACCGCGAGATAGCCAGGAGTGTTACCCGGCGGGCTTACACGCACGCCCTTACTTCCAATTGCGACCAGATTACTCCAGTCTCTCGATTGGTTACGAGTTAGAGGTCGCTTGCGCGGTCCTCTCCCTTACGAAGCGGTGAAACGGTGTATACCGAATCTATCGCGGACCACGGCATCCTTTGCCCGGCTGTTTACCAGGATCGAGTAGCCGATGGTCGTTTCAAGAGCAGTCGCCGTAAGGTCCGCAACCACCCCCGCTCTATAGGAAACAGTACTGCTTCCAGACTTCCCCGACTGTTAGTCAGAGTGCGCAATCGATTGGCTTATGCAGCACGGTGCGCAGACCGTCCAGGAGCGCCAGAAGGTTGATTCCTATGGGAAACTAACCCTAAGGCCAGAGTCCTGCCCAGGCTCACACTACATGCGTGGAGGCCGTCGGATGGGTGTTGACCCGTGAGTGTGACCAACCTTGAACTGAATGGGTCTTCGTAGCCAACTCAGCAATATGTAGTCGCGTCCATAAGCCGCGGCTGACGGACGCGTCCGATAATATACCTACGCCTTACGGAGCAGCGCTCCGTGTTCAGAATCATGTCCCGCGCATGCGCAACTAAACAAGTATAGAGGGATAAACACATATATATGCAGCTTTCTCTTTCTATTCCTCTCTCGATTACTCAGGCTGGTTGCGTGGTCTATTCTATAATAGTATCTCGCTTGTAATAATAGTATTATGATGGTACCGATTTCGGTCGGTGAATTCTGTGGCAGCTCCTCGTGTATTTATTATAATAATCGAGGCGATCAAGTAATCCATCGAAGAGTCTGTCTCAAGGGGTATGTTTATTTTCTTTGGAATACCGAAAAAAATGGCATTTCTTACAAATGCGCGATTTATGCGAATGCGGTAGAAAAGATGCATCAAGGAAGGCCGTCCATTGATAAAAACACACGGAAGGAAACATAAAGCACTCGAGATAGTCATCTGTTATTTAAAATGGCATCTGGTCGAATGAGGAATTCTAAAAAATATGTCCACTTTCAAATTTGTCAATGGGCAATGGCGCCGAGACGCCACCTATCTATGTTATGAAATCTGTAAATCTGACACGGACGTCACAACAAGGGGTCGATCTTTTTTTCTCTCACCATGGCACTCCGGGCTAACTATGTAAATTTTACTAAACGGAAAGATTCCGATACATAATATTAGGGTGGGTTTCTAATGGCACAGTATACCAAACAGTAGCTTTACTCACGAGCTACAGGGCGTTTCAAGGAGGGTGCGAGGAATGTGGGCAGAGGGGTACGTCCCGACGAACGCAAACGGTTAAGGCGACATGATACCTGGGAACGACCATATCTGACGAATTTTAGTTATGAGTTTTTTGAAAAATATAAGAATTAAATAAAAAACGTTTCTAAGTGAATCCCTCGACAAGGAACCAATTTAAAAATTGGACTCAAAAAAGTTGCTCATTGCCTTGGACATTGAGGCTTTAAACTGACTTTGAAAACTTTCAGACGCGTTTACTCCTACAATGTAAGCGGTGAGTGTGTTTTATTATTATTTCATTATATTGACTGGTTAATTTTCTAGGGCAGCACTTAGCCACATTTTTTATTTAGGCACTAAATTAATTACAATCAATTAAAACGCGAGAGCGCTCTGAGAGTTACCCTAAATATGCTTTTCCATTAACACCCTTATACCACCACGGTTAACGCTGGATTTTTATTGGTCCAACCCTACAAAATTGACTCCGCCTATTTTTTCGGGCGTTCGCCCATTTCGGATATTTTTCTGAGGTCTCATGTCGCCTTAACATTACGCACAGGTAAAAGCTGGCGACCGTTTCGAGCGTTTGGATATCTGCGTGGGCCGAGTAGCGTGACATCTGGCGATCATATCCGAGCCCTTACGACTCGCGACGTATTCGCTTAATATTTCATAGTACAACTATTTTTATATAATTTCATTAAAATGATTGAAATTATAATTTACAATATTTGAAGAAAAACCATGCATAATATTGGCTTGAAAAAAAAGGCAATATAAGTATGTACCAGCAATATAAGTAAGGCAATATATACCAGCGTTGGGTCAATCGACTAAATTTTTCAATCGACTAATCAATCATGATTGATTAAGTGTCGATTAATTTAGTCGTGACTAAAGTTAATCGTGATTGAAATAATCATGACTACATTCATAATATTTATTTATTTATAAGTAAGGCAATATATACCAGCGTTGGGTCAATCGACTAAATTTTTCAATCGACTAATCAATCATGATTGATTAAGTGTCGATTAATTTAGTCGTGACTAAAGTTAATCGTGATTGAAATAATCATGACTACATTCATAATATTTATTTATTTATATATTTATTTTAAACAACATGATTTACAGACGAATGGCTATGATATTCGGTATACAGTACATGAAACGTGCAGGAAAAACAAGTTGAACCCATAGCCGTTGGCTCATCGCATACCTAACTGAGCAAGAACGGCCGTATCTAGGGATGCTGATATTTAACTTAGAATATTGCGACCTGACAGGTATGACATTCGGTTATGTAATTATTATTGGTATAAAGTTCAAAACATTCATTCATGCATAATACAAATACACACATACAAAGAGTTATACCAACATACAAAAATCATCATGATAATTGATCAGTCTAGATACGGGACATTTAAGTCCTAGTTAGGTAGGCACTGAGCATTAGCTGCATTTCAGTGTTCAATTTTTCCGAGTTACTTATAACATTGATAACAATGGGGCTAAATGTACAAACAAATAAATGAATAAAGTATTGAAAAAACATAAAATAGTCGTTAATCGTCAATCGTCAATCATTACTAACTTGCCTAGATGCCAACCGACAATTCTTTCTACTATAACTATTGGCTGACTGTACTTAGATTCTCGCCGGATTCTCCGTCAGTCGGTCGTCGCCGGTCTCAGCCGGTCGGTCGGCTAGCTGACCGACCGGTTGACCAACCGACCGACTAACCGGCCGACCCGCCGGCCGACCCACTAACCGGCCGACTAGCCGTCCGACCGGCTGATCGAGCGACCTACTGACTATCCGACAGGCCGACCGACCGAGCGACGAAAAACTTGCAAAACTTGAAGTTGAGTGATCGTGCGTTTCTTTGTGAACTAAAACTAAAATTAGTCCAAGCGAGCGAGACAGAGCGATAAGTTAGAGCGGAATATGAAACGAACGATCGTCGATAAATACTACCTGTTGAACTTATACTCGTCCGAATAAATTCGTGCATATTTCGTGCGGTGTAAGATTTGACCTTGGCGCGCAGTTTTAATGCGAAAAAGCGACAACCGGTCATCTTACACTCCGCTCTAGCGTATTGCCCTGTCTCGTTCACACGGACTAATTTCCGATTTTAGTTCACGAAGAAACGCAATCGAGCCCTCTGTCGAGAATTTCATTCGCATTTTTTTAGTCATGACTACGATTGAATCTAATCAATCGTTAGTAACGATCGACGAATAAAGTCATTAATCGTTAGTCGTTTATTAAGATTAACGCATTCAATCGTTAGTTGACTATTTTTTTCCCAACACTGATGGTTACCTACAAAGTTATTATAATTTTATGTGGTAGGCCTGTCGGACCGACTGAATGAGCGCGGTGGGCTAAAAGCATAGATTTGAAAAAGATGCCGCCCGCGCCGGTAGCTCTACATTTTAAAGCCCTTGTCTATTGCCGCTTCCGATTGACGAAGCAGTGGCTCTCAAATATTCGACGGTTCATGTTTCATTGCCACCAAACTGCCCGATCATTTTATATCATTAACTATGAGCATTGTCTATATAATATGGTATTTGATTGCTTAACTCCATAGTAACCCTTCTTGTTGCAACCCTTCTGCGCAGGCGAAATTCAGGTGGCGTTGATAGCATTGTACGACAAAACCAGTAGCGATTTATTGGGTTATCTGTAACACAGTATACCGAGAGAACAGTAGACGCTCTCTCGAGCGACATGCATTGCAGGAATCGGGTGCGAGGGAAGTGGGCGGAGGGGTACGCCTCGACGAACGCCTTTGGTAGCATTTCGAGCGGGTGCAGGTTGGCTACTTTTTCGAACTTTTGCATATCCGCATGGGCCGAGAAGCGCACATCTGGCGGCCATATGCAAGCCCTTACGACTCGGGACGTATTCGCTTCGATTTCAATTTTGCTCTGAGATAAGCTACTGTCTGGTATACTGTGTCTGTAATAACATTGATCCCGTTTAACCGTTAGTAAGGGAGAGGACCGCGCAAGCGACCTCGAACCCGTAAACAGTCGGGAGATTGAAGTAATCCGGTTGCAACTGGCAGTAAGGGCGCGAGTGTCTGGCCGCGTGCTGACTTACCTGGCTATCTCGCGGTGTTTATAATTAGTTTTATTGCCGTTTTTTTATGAACCATTATTGTGTTTATGGATTTATCCATATAGATAGATGTATATTTCCGGAATGTACTCAATCAGACCTTTCATTTGACACTACATGCAACATGCTATATTTATGTTAAATTATTGACATTTGGATATTTAGACAACTACTTACTTGATATTTGAACAGTTAATATACCCTATGATACTCGAGATGACATAGCGATTCTAACATGTATATTTCCGAAATATACTCAATCGGATACTTGATCTATAAGCTCTTTAACCAGCTATCACTCTCCACAAGAAAGATGAAAACAACAACAAAGAAGAAACAACATAACTCATAATATGGCTTATCTTACTTACTTACTTAGCTTACCCTATCCCTTTCCCCTTACTTGAACCTGCATTTGTTTCATTGCTCATTGCGCTGTAACAATAGATTTAATTTAATTGTGAAAACTTTTAATTGGCCTTAGATGTATATATTATGTGTTAGTATTAAGTATAAAACGCTGTAAGTTTTCTGAAAAATAAAAATAAAATAAAATAAAACAAAGGCGTTTAAAAGATTTATTAAACAAAAGCTGCAATCCACACATGCTTTCTATAATCTGGGTGATTTTTTTGAGCATGCCAATTCTTTCAAATGGGAATAACATTAATATGTAACTTTCAGGTACCTCATTTTAGTTCTTATTGTTTAATAATAATATTATGAATTTAATATTTAATATATAGATTACAATGTGTAATGTAACATACCTAATCATATACATACGTTGTTTTTTTCCAATTTTGTTTTGATACTTCCTATTATGTGATTATTTTTTGTATAAAGTGCTTGATGACTATTAATATTCTTATAATAATTATCTATTTTATATGTATACTCATGTACATTGATTCATGTACTATTTAAAAAATATATATTTGTCTGCCGTGTAAAGCCGACTTTAGTCAACGCTATTGTCGAATTAATATGCTTTAATAGTTTTATATCTACATATAAACTGACGAATTCTAATATGCGATAATTAGCTTTAATTCATAATTCATGCTTTTATTGTATATTCTGAATGAATAAATTGAATACTGAATACTGACCTTTCATTGGACTATAAACACGCTATACGTTTAGACAATTACTTACTAGATATTTGAAGAGTAAAGGATGATTCATGCTACACCGGGCCGGGGCCGGGCCGGGCCCCGGCCGAGTCGTTTCCAACGTGCTCCGGCCGGGCCAGTCATTCATGCTACACCGGGCGTGACCGGGCCGTTTCCGAGTTTATTTATCCCACGGCCGTGTCCGCGATAACTAGTAGAATAGAATAGAATAGAATAACTTTATTGTGATATAAAAACATAACTTAATGAATATTACGCTGGTTTTATAAAAAAGACAATTTATGCACAAATGGCGAACTTATCTAACTAGTGTTGCGTCCATCTATTTTGACGATAATAATATTTTTTAATTTCTATTTTCGCTTGATTGATAAGTGTGTTATTAATGCAATTTTCACAACTTGAGTTGGCAGCTATTGCGATTGCCTTTGAAGACGAAGTATTGGAAACACGAACTGAATCTAATAAAAGAAGATGGAGTGTACATCCAGCCTGGAGAAAACGACAATCGGAGGGAGAATTCGCCACGCTCTAAAAGGAATTAATAGATGATGAGAGCAAATTTTACGGTTATTTTAGGATGTCTAAAGAATGCTTTAGCATATTTCTTGGAAAAATAAAACGTGATTTAACCAAACAAAATTTAAGATTTCTGAAGCATATCTCTCCCATTGAACGATTAGCAGACCGGAGCCGGGAAAACAATATCCACCTCCATTTCGACGCCGTGCTCCGGACGTGGCACGACCGGTCACGGCCGGAGCACGGTCAAGCATGAATTGCTTCATACAAAAGTATACTATAGATATCTGACCGTGTCCCGGCCGGGGCCCGGCCCGGCCCCGGCCCGGTGTAGCATGAATCATCCTTTAATATACTCTATGACACTCGGGATGACAGCAATTCTAACAATACTACTCACTTCTAAATCGGTTCAAGCGTTTAGAAGTTATGTTGGAATAAAGAAACGGAAAATATACATTGATGAAACCTGAACACATTACACTCTTTTTTTGCTGGGCAAGTCTTGTGAAAATGTTGTTGTTGAATCGGTCTATCAAAGGACGCAGTAATATTGAAATCTTGAAATATTGGACTTAGAAACTTGAAATTTGGTACTCAGGTGGGTCGTTGGGCAGAAATCACATTGAATTTTCGCCGGTCAGTATATTTTTGCGTAAACGATTAACTCGAACGTGTTCAATGCCTTGCATTCTCACTATCCGCGCTCGTCGCCGACTATCCCTTTTTTAAATATTTATTGAGTGGGGCTTTTCTAAGGTCTTTATGAGCCTTGTAACTGCGACCATTGCTGATCTATTCTCTACTTAGCCTGAACATACATAAAACTAAGTACCTTACGTTCAGCAACAATAGTAAAGGCCAACCACATTTAAACCATAGACTGACCGTTCATGACTGCGACAGAAATACTCAGCATTGCAACTGCACTACTCTAGAAAGAGCACAACAGGTACAATACCTGGGTATAACGATCGACAATAAGATGCGTTGGCAACCACATATTGATAAGCTGGCGATGAAGGTGCGCAAACTCGCATGTATATTCAGGGAAATAAGAGATATTGTGGACTCGAGAACACTGAAAAACACCTACTATGCATTGTGTCAGTCAATACTATGCTATGGTATTATAGGATGGGGCGGTTGTACAAGGTCCACTCTACACCCTCTAGAAGTAGCGCAAAAATGTATTTTAAAAATAATCGCACGTAAACCGTATCGATTTCCGTCAGACACTCTTTACATCCAGTCCGAGGTTTTGGATGTAAGACAGCTTTATGTTCGCATGGCCCTAATATATACTAAAAATAAAATGACACCTTATAATCAACGAGCTGGAAAGACGAGAGCAACAAGAACTGGTGATATGATGGTGCCAAGATCTTACACAACATTTGGCCAGCGCCATTTCACGTTCATTGGCCCTAGAATGTATAACAATCTTCCCGACGCAATTAAAAGTAGTGAGAACACATCTTAAAAAATCTCTAACGGATTGGTTGTTGGAGGTGGGTAGGGACGGTTTAGGGAATATGTTGACTGTTGTATTTTGAATGATAGTATTTAGTACTTAGTATTTAGTATTTCCATGATAATTTTAAATGACTATTATAGGTATGTGAGCGTCATATCAATAGTTAATTGATTTATGTATGTATATTATTTTAGTTTTTATTTTATTTATTTCGGTTTTATTATTATTTTCGTATAAATATATGTAGGTATGTGTATGTGTGCATACATGGATATATATTTTATCTATAGATGTATATAAGTATCTATCCATATTTGTATATGCGTAAATATTTGTAGTTTTAAAAATAAGTACTAATTATAGATTAAGTTGACAGTGCACACTTAATATCATCATTAAAAGTCTGCCTTAGAACAGGCCTAGGCCTAGTTAGGCGACTGTGTCAATCATAAAAATAATGTCGCATCAATTTCTTGCTAACATCTTAATCAAATATGACATTAACTTTTTACTAGATGTGTTACTACTAAATAAAATAAAAATATAAAAATTGTGTTCGCCACCTACTATAGTTCTGCGCTAAGCCTCCAGCAGGCTTTTGGCGCCAGATTGTTTAACCTCCTCGGGTTGGAGGTAGTAACCACCCAAGTGGGTGTATCTTTTACGTATCAGCGGGCCACACTCGCACATGAGGTGCTGGGGAGTTTCCTCTGCCCCTTAGCAGAACCTGCACATTTTTGTGTCTCTGAGCTTGAGGTTGAACATGTTTTTGTTCAGGCCACAATGCCCCGTGAGCGCCCTCAGCAGTATGCGTAGATTGTTCCTATTTAGCGATAGGGCCTCACGGGCCGTCTTACGGTCATACGCGCTTTAGAATTAATCAACCCTTGCGTGTTGTTCCAGTGGTTGACGGATTGTTCTAAACACATTTGTTTGAGCATTAGGTTTGCAAGGCTTTTGACTATCCCTTATAATCAGGTCAACCTTATTCCCGAAGGGACATCACCCTCAAAATCCTTGGCTACTTGCCGGTAAAGTTTCGTGGTGACACGTTTATTAGTAATCGGTATACATCACAATAAGGGCAATACCGATTTGACTGTTACGTGCATTGATAGAGGAAAAGTATAGGGAATAGTTCGGGTGTTTCAGTTCTGTGCGTCGCTACCACGATCTCCCCTATCTTACGTTGAATACGAAGTTAAATTCTCTCAAACCAGTTTGAGAAACTCTGCACCAAAAGGAGCGCCCAAACACAAATGGGCTATTCTTTTCAGTGGCATTTCAAAGCTACCGACCGCCATCTTAATTATCGAGGTTGCTCGAATTTTTCGTAAAAACACAACAAAAAGCATAAAAAATATGGGGTTTTGTCGGCTTCGCCGCCCTGTGAGGTGATATTTGTTGTTGATATTGATTCACATATTAAAATAAGGGGGAAAATGTAGTATAAGTACATATAACACCCAGCGATGGATCACAGAGTGCCGTCTGCTACGTTTTGTTTATTTGTTTGTTTGAAAAACTTTATTGCACACACAATATTGCTGTTCTTAATTTTCATCAATGATATAGCTAGCTGTTTTCTAAATATTCACTTTACTATGTTTTGCTGATGACATTGAAGGTTTTCATGTTTCTAGTTTATGTACCACCACTAAGTTCCCACGGTCTCGTACTTCGGTCAGCCTCTGACAGTTTATTAAAAATTCCGAGTCATAATAGTGATTTCTATTCTTATTCTTTCTGTGTCCATGGTGCAAGACTCTGGAACCATCTCCCAGCAAATATACGAAACTCGCCTTCTTTACCATCGTTTAAGACTCACCTTAAAGATTACTACCTTTTTAAGAAGGAACCAGTTCTTTCCTTTCTCTCCTCTTCCTCTCCCAATTTCCTCTCCTCGGGCATTATTAGTTTTAAATTCTTCCACTTGTCTGTATGTTTTGTTATAATCTTTAGTTTCACAATGCGCGCATGTACCACTGTGTTTAGGTTAGTTGTAAGACATTGCCATGTGGCAATAAGCTCGCTTTTTGTATACTAATTAAGTGCAAATAAAGAGTTTATTATTATTATTATTATTATGAAGAGCCAAGGATCCCGTTCCTTAGCCAGATCCCTCTTAAGACCTGGCAATACAGCGAAAATAGAGTAACGAATATCTATGTTTCCCTTCTTTGCAGATTGTTCGAGCCCTAACGCTGACCATCTTGGATCTTCGTCCAACAATGGCAACGGTGGCTCAAACGATCCTAATATCAGAAGGTACAGAACCGCCTTCACCAGGGAGCAGCTGGCAAGGCTAGAAAAAGAATTCTTCAAAGAAAACTACGTCAGCAGACCGCGGAGATGCGAACTAGCAGCTCAGCTTAATCTTCCAGAATCTACGATCAAGGTGCGTTAAATTTCCTCATTTATTACTCATTATCATCATCCATTCCATAAAAGCATTTCACAATACTGAGGAACATGTCAAATTTTATAATCATAATTTACCGGATGATAAAATCGCGTTGATTAATTAAAAGAAAAAAAAGTAATAATTGTAATCACAGGTGATTACTTAAAAATAGTCAAATTTACAAAATAATCAATAATCAAACAATAAATAATAATCAATACCATGAAAAAGAGAAATAATTCTGAAACATCCGTAAGTAATTAAAAACAATGTCAATAAAATCGAAAACTTAGTGCGAAAGTATAGTCATAATATGGTTATTTATAATCAAGCAATTGTGGACGCAATATCATAAAAGTCGTCCAGTTTGTAACGGGCATGTTTGATTAACTGATTTTTCAAGCAGATTTTATATGCTGCCATCTCAAGTCTTCTCGTCGATGACGGCAAAGCATTGAACAATTTAAAACTAATATATAAAAATGTTTTTTGATATTTAGTCAAGCGTACTTTAGTAGGCAATAACACATTGTTTTTATGTCGCGTATTATGGCTATGTCTAGTGGAGTGAAGCTCGCAATTTAAAAGATTCTCTTTGGCGTATAAAAGGCACTGATATATGTACATGGACGACATGGTAAGGATACCAGCTTTAAAAAAAAGGGGGGCAATGTATTTTTCTGCTTACACCAAAAATTGTCCTAACGGCTTGCTTTTGTAGCACAAAAACGCGATGGATGTCGGTTGCATTACCCCATAGTAGTATCGCATAAGACATCTTTGAATGACTCGTTTATTCGTTTATTCCTTATTTATTACTCATATATTCCTCATTTATTATCATATCAATTTCATTTATTTACATTTAAATTTCCTCATTTATTCGTCTATTATTCTTTTGTAAGGGTGTCTTTCATAGGATACGTCCTGCCAGCTAGTGTATGGGCCCGGTGGTAGGTATAGTGGTTAGGTCGCCTGATCTTACATTGCGTCCAATTGCGTTTCTATTGAGTTAAAATTCAGTCGCTTTAAAAAAAAGTAGAACTAGTGCGTGCATTAATATGTACTAAAAAGCTGGCAACACAGGTATTTCTAAACGTCAAAATCGACGGTCTGAATCAATTTTTCGCGCGCGGCTTAATAGCAGGTTTGTTTGCAGGGGCGGATCTATATAAGAGCTTTTTGGGCTGTAGCCCAGGGCCCCGTGGATTTAAAGGGCCCCAGCCTTCATCGAAAATAATGGACAATATTGTGAATTAAAAAAGAAAATCTCAAATTTTCAAAAATCCTATCATAAAGGTTGGCAACCCTGAGATCAAATTCTCGCATCTATTCCGGGGGAATCCCAGCCGCTTGTTTTCAGTGTATTTTCTTTCAAACGCAGTCATTCGCAGCGAACAAGCGTCATGTATCAATTTCTCGGTGGATGGGGCGGACCGCTAGCGACAAATTCTTTTGCAATACCTTTTAAAAAAAATCTTTATTAATAGAAATAACATGTATGTATAGCAGTTGAGTTCCTACCGAAACTAGTGCCTTGTCAATAGGTAACTAATAATGAATGTTTGTTTAAATTTTACTTATACTAGCTTTACAAATAATACTTGCTTAATTAAGCTACTAATTAAGATATTATTACAATTAGTATTCATGTTGATGAATTAGCTAGTAAGTTATGTAGTTCTGTATACTCAAAAAAAAAATCAGAAGTCTTTGTGGCTTCGCGGCAGCCAAATCAGTGTATTTTGCGTATTTCGGCTCATTAATGACTTATGGACTACTATTTTGGGGAAATGCCGCAAACAGTAAAAGAATCTTCCTATTGCAAAAAAGAGCACTGCGCAGCATGTATCATCTAACTCCCAGATCCTCATGCAGAGCATACTTCAGTAAGGCAAAGATAATGACCATGTATTCGGAGTTCATATACCAGTGCCAGATGTATGCCAGACAGCACCTAACAGAAACCGCAACTAGAGCGGACATTCACTCTTACCATACACGCGGTAATTCCCTTTTATGCGTGCCCCGAACAAGACTGGCAAAAGTACAGAAGAGGTTCTTATACCTGAGCATTAAATTCTACAATTTACTCCCTACCACTATCAAACAACTGGAGGACAAACAATTTAAAAGAAATCTTTCTATAATCTGACCGAATTCGAGGGCCATGACTTTGCAAATATTGTACCAATTTGAATGATAATTATATATGTACTTTTAGTATTTAAATGTAAGATTTAGCTTTAGTTTTATTACTTAACAATTTACTTACTACTTTGGATGTTACTATGTACAGTTTTTAGTACGTATATATCTGATTTATTGTCTATTTCTATTGTTCGGCTTCTGCTTTGATTATTCAACTTTTTAACTGACTATTTTAATTATTGTGTGTTCAGTAGGTAGCCATTAGAATAATGGACTATTTTTTAAATTTTGTTTTGTAATACGATTCTAAGACGAATAACTTTTAGTAGGGTTCAAAGTTTCTTAGATACTATATATTTTTTTAAATTAATATATGTGTGTAACGTAAAGATTAAAGTAGTAATGACACTTACTACTTAAAACACAAATATTTTGACACGTCCAAGAGCGGTTTTTAGCCGCCAATTGGACACGACGTAAAGGTAAATGTAAATGTAAATGTTGTTTTGTCTATTTTAGTGAAAAGTTAAATGTGTTTGTGTGTCAGTTGTGTTTGTGTGTCTGTCATATTAAAGAAATAAAATATTGTATTGTCCTCTTTTTTATATATTGTGTACGTAGTGACCTAGACATCATTATCGAAAACAGTTTTTTGGCAAAATGGCAATTAGTTGATTAATTGGGCAGGCCCCCAAGTAATATTAGCCCAGGGCCCCACAAACGCACGGTCCGCCCCTGTTTGTTTGGCATTTCTTTTGATCCGAATGATCTCTGATGTGGCGGTGTTCTAACCTCCTTCTCGTATTTAAAGTCAACATATAATTTACAGGTTATGACGGAAGACGAATTTTGTTTGAAATCGAAAAGTATTCTACACTTAAGTACGTACCGTTGTCGTTATTCATTCGATCTCCTTAGTAATATCCCAACATACATTTCAGTAGTAACAGCAAAAACGGAAAATTCGTACGTAAAAACACAAGCGTCACCCACTAAGTCGCACCGAAAACGCGCGTTTTAAAATTGTCAAGTTCAAGCCGGTTTTTATTCGGACAACTGTTATTTTTTTTAGAAACGGAATAGCGTTTCCACGCATGAAGTGCGTGGAGGCCGTCGGATGGGTGTTGGGTAGGACTCTGGCCTTATGGTTAGTTTCCCCTAGGAATCAATCTTCTGGCGCTCCTGGACGGTC
Source organism: Micropterix aruncella (assembly GCA_944548615.1). Lineage (NCBI taxonomy): Eukaryota > Metazoa > Arthropoda > Insecta > Lepidoptera > Micropterigidae > Micropterix > Micropterix aruncella. The sequence continues at coordinate 15,194,594 of OX155977.1, forward strand.
TGCGCACCGTGCGACATAAGCCAATCGATTGCGCACTCTGACTAACAGTCGGGGGAGTCTGGAAGCAGTACTGTTTCCTATAGAGCGTTGTAGCTGACATCTCCAACCTATACGGTAACCTGGTTGAACTCTATTGTGTGTGAAATAAAGTTTTTCAAACAAACTTGTCATGAAAATTTTCCATCACCGAGCACATCTTTATACGATACGAAAATCGAAATGTAATTACGTAAATCAAAATGTAAAATACGAAAATTCGCCACTAAGCGTTCATTAGTAAAAAAGACCAAGCGCACAAAAAGTCCTCATTGATATGCAAATGTGCCGCTCTCACAGGTGACACATTGGCACGATGATGCGATGGGCGGAGGTGCTAATTGCCGAAATCATAAAGGCTCTAAAGGTGTCAAAAACGCTGACCATCCTAGATAAAGCGGCATCATCGCTTCAGATCAATAAACATCAAACGTACGGAATTCAAACGAATAAACTCTGAAACAACAACATTTTCGATGAAGCCGCAACGATAGAAAAAAAAACGGTTGTGTCACTCCGAGACTTTCCCGGCAAACAGACAAGCCCCCCCCCAGCTACCCGCGCTAAACCCTCCCCCCAACCTCCCTCCCCCAGTTAGTGATTGTGTCAAGTGATTACGATCGCAAATGTAGTATATTTGTAGTATTTCCGTTGTATTTTTTTATTTTTTTATTTATTGGAATTATCAAATTAACCATTTACAATAAGTATAATATTAAAACAAATGGCAAAAACTTTCCTCTTTCATTCACTGGCTAGTGCTGCCCAACTGGGATATACCCATTCCAGGGCAAGCAATTTATATTTTTACATTTAAAACGAGGGTCGATGAACCAACCAAACACAATAATAATAATAATAATTAAAAGATATATATATATTAATAATAAATATATATAATAATAAAAATTTAATGAAAATTACGATATTATATAGGAAATAGAATTACTAAATACATTAGAATACACATATACACACATACATACATATAAACACAATATATGTTAAGTCAACTTCAACTTATTCTATTATATCGATCGTGGCATGGATAGATAAACGCTCTTCTTGCAACAGCCATTTATTTATTTTGCTTTTAAACAAATGGCAATTGGGGCTGGTTTTTATGTCACTGCTTAATTTATTATAAAGTCTTGTAGCTATGAAATAGTGGTGTCGCTGTCCGAAAGTCGTCTTCATCCTAGGTACATTCAAATTATCACTCAGGAGTTGTCTAGTGGGTTTCGTGTGCGTAATAATAAAATATTTATTTTGCTTGGCCACGAAAACCCAACGTAGTGCAGTTTTAATAAACAATAACCTAGCATCCAAAACTTGAGCCTCTTTAAAGAGTTCATTAGAAGAATATTGATATGGTTTGCGATGCATGATTTTTAAAATACATTTTTGCGCTGTTAGAAGTGGCGTCAGGAGGGTTTTGCAGCACCCACCCCACCCAATTAAACCATAGTTTCACATAATGCAAAATACACTATGGTTAGCGTCCTGCGATCCAGAACACTCCTCATCTCTTTGAAAGGGGTTGTCACTTTCTTTGACACTGCATTGACTTGCTCTTCCCATCGCAGTTTATTGTCAACTACAATGCCTAGGTATTTGACTGTGGGGGATCTCTTTAGTGGTGCACAATTACAAGAGGTTTCAGAAAGACATTTGTGAATAGTTAAGTGGTGATTTACTGTTGGCTGACCCCTATTAGTAAGGCTAAAAGTCATATAGCTGGTTTTACTCATATTTAGTGTTAGTTTTGCAGTTTATAGCCAATCACGAATCTTATTCATGCCCAAATTTGATTTTGTGAGAGTACTGTCCCAATTCGATCCCTTAAAAATAACTAGTGTCGTCAGCATATGAAATTATTTTTGCTGACGTCATATTGAAATTGGTATTTTCTAATATGATGTATTTTCTTAAATGCGGCGAATTATGAGAGGAAACAAAGTGCACAACCGATTAGCGAACGCGCACGGAGCGCAAACCATCCAGTAGGGAGGCGTTCCACTAGGGAAACCGATCTACCAGTCGCGAGGCCTGAGACGCGTGGGAGGGAAGTACCCTACCCGGGGTACTTCCCTCCACATGAGGAGGCTACTGAATAGGAGCGGAACCGACCCGAGAACAAAGTGAATCTAATGGTCAAAGCTGCACGAAACCATTCGCTATCAGCAGGGGAATTAATTAAACCCCATTAATATGGCAAACTGCGTACCCACTGTTTCTGTCCGTTTCGGACTTGTGAACATCCTCATTTTCACAGCTGATGCCACCTCCTCGGCGGTCTGCGTTACGTCTTTATACGCGTCCATTCGCGCGTTTTGTTTGAAAAGCGGCGTGTAATTTACATACGGCAGAGGACCGCGCGGTAGCCATATTAGCGAAGCAATAAACGTTAATAAAAACTCCTTTGAAATATAGTTGCCCAACACTTAGCGCGACCACTACTGATGCGGTGGGATGATGAGAGACAGCCACGCTTTTATGACCCCGGCCGAACGCTTAGTTTTTACTATTTTAACATTTCAATGATGGTTTTTGTCGGCGGGTTCTTTATCTTTCATCGTCGATGCTGTTCAATCGCTACCACTGCCTGTCGATATATTGGGGAGCTAAGCTTATTTTAAACTGCCGAAGAAACGCAATTGGACCCATTGTAAGGTTCCGGGTTCGAATCCCGGCTAGGTCACCAATTTCTCATTGAATAAAATTAACGGAATCGCATTTCAATTCTGTCGATCGAATGCAACAACGGGCGAGCCCGTCATCTCAGGAAGTTTTAACGATTAGTCGTTCTATCTCCCTGGAGTGAGCGCAGAAGACTTGGACAAAACAGTCGACCGTCAAGCTCCGCCACAAACCCGTAAGAGGAGCCAGGAGTGTTACCCAGCGGGCTTACACTCACGCCCTTACTTTCAATCGCGACCAGATTACTCCAATCTCTCGATTGGTTACGAGTTCGGTCCTCTTCCTTACGAAGCGGTGAAACGGTGTATACCGAATCTATCGCAACCACGGCATCCTTTGCCCGGCTGTTCACCCAGGATCGGGTAGCCGATGGTCGTTTCAAGAGCAGTCGCCGTAAGGTCCGCAACCACGCTCTATAGGAAACAGTACTGCTTCCAGACTCCCCCGACTGTTATCACCGCTATTTAAGGGATAAGCGCGCTCAAGCGACCTCGATCCTGTAACTAGTCAGGAAGCTGAAGTTATTCTGAAGGTTTGTTCCGGACTGAGAAATCATATTGAAACTACTAGCAGAGGGCGAGGTGGCCCACTGGGTTTTATTTTAAATTTTTATTTGTTGACTGGGGTTTTTCTAATGTCTTTATGAACCTTGATACTGCGACCATTGCTGATCTATTGTGTTCGCCACCTACTATAGGTCTGCGCTAAGCCTCGTGTCATTTAAGAACCGCAACAGGCTTTTGGCGCCGGATTGTTTTACCTCCTCAGGTTGGAGGTAATAACCACCCAAATGGGTGTATCTTTTACGCATCAGCGGGCCACACTCGCACATGAGGTGCTGGGGAGTTTCCTCTGCTCCTTGGCAGAACCTGCACATTTTTGTGTCTCTGAGCTTGCGGTTGAACATGTGTTTGTTCAGGCCACAATGCCCCGTGAGCACCCTCATGCAGTACCTATGCGTAGATTGTTCCTATTTAATGATAAGGACTCACGGGCCGTCTTAGCCTTTGGAATAGCCTTTGGGTTGTTCCAGTGGTTGACGGATTGTTCTAAACATATTTGTTTGAGCATTAGGTTTGCAAGGCTTTTTGGTACGCCACAGCAAAGTTCAGGGGCGTAAAACGTTCCCTTTGCTCCCGTCTTAGCAAGTTCATCGGCTTTTCCATTTCCCTCGATTCCTGCATGGCCGGGAACCCATCTTAGAAAAAAGGCCCACTGGGTTATCTTCCTAGTGCCTCGCCGCAAGGCGTTGGACACTGTCGGGTTCGTGGCTTTCCTGGGCGGTATAGGTTCGTATCGTCCCAAAGTCTTCACGCTCACTTCACGGGAGACAGAACGATCAGTGTCGTTAAAACTTCCTGAGGGGACGTGTTCCCCCGTTGTAGTCTACAACCCTAGTTGTTCAAATTTACAATAAAAATAATATATATATTTAATTTTTCCATTTTTTAAATCAAAAGTTGCTTACTTGCTCGTACCACAGTATACCAAGCAGTAGCTTTTCTGTCGAGCTACGGGTCGTTGCGGAAAGAGGGTGCGAGGAATGTGGGCAGAGGGGTAGGTCCCGACGAACGCTCTTAGCATTTCGCACAGGTAAAGGATGGGACATTTTCATAACGTCTGGATATCTGCGTGGGCCGAGTAGCGGGACATTTGGCGGCGCAATCCGAGCCCGTGCAACTCTCGACGTATTCGCTTCGATTTCTATTTTGTTCTAAGAGAATCTACTGTCTGGTATACTGTGCTCGTACTGATTCACCCATCACAAGAATGTCACTAAAAAAAAAATACGTGTGGCACTCGGGGACTGCCACGGTAAAGCTATTGCATAGCATTTTTAACAACTTATGCAATTATAATTATTTATTTATTTATTTTTTTCTGATATCAGATAACTGCGCTCTATCGGAAAACGTTGAAATTATTCCGAATCATTTGCGGCTGCGGAAGCAAATGATTCGGAATAATTAAAACGTCTTTCGATAGAGCGCCGCGCACGAATTTTTTATTCAATAAAGCAAAAAAACCGAATTATTCGAAAAAATTCGTAGATAAAAAGATAGATAATTAAATTATCTTTAAAATGGTGCAGGTTTCATAATAATACGCCAGATAGTATTTGCGTAGTAGTCGTTTTTGTGTTCGGTTAGACCTAATTTCACAAATTAATTACACTATGTAATATAAACAAAATCTAAAATATTCAAAACTAAGAATATTAGGAAAATGTTCTTGTTTAACATATATTTTTTTCGAATCATAAGCAGTACTCGTTTAGACGTAATTATCAGTTTAAAATCATTAATTTTCGTTAAGAAATTTCTTCATTCGGTCGCCGCGCTGGCCTAGCTAGGCCCGCGATAAAAGCTATATTTACCATTCTTTGTAAGAAGCCGTGATGTCTAATAAATTTGAGATCACAAAGGAGCCACCCATGTTTTCATTTAAATCTGCGAAGAGATGATAGGAACAACTGAGACTGTTTGACTTTCTCATTTTCCTTTTATCTTTTATAAATTGCGAGCATTCTACAATAAACATGACATGTTCCCCTCGAAAGTTTCACTAATTATCGTACAAAAAATATGATAAATGGCCCACTCAGCATCGTCAGCAATGTCCCCGACTGGAAATCAAAGACGTTTGAGTGTTTGCTGCAATAAAAAAAATGAATTAGAGGCGACCGGTGGCGACAGTGCATTAGGGACGATAAACATGTTCAATCATGCTCGCTTTAACATCTGACACTAACGGCTCTTTAAGTGGAGAGACCCATGCGTGGCATCACACTTTTAAAAATAGGCATGTTTAATAACCGGCTTGATGAGACGGTCTGGGTGGCATTCGCAAAAATTTAAAAAAAAATCGGTTGTGTCACGCCCAAGACTTTCCCGGCAAGCAGACAACCCCCCCTCCCCGCGCCAAATCCCTCAACCCTCCCCCCCCTGACCACCCGATAGTGAATGTGTCAAGTAGCAAAAGTAGTCTTTATACACGACTGCCCAAAAAAAAAGGAGTGTTATGTGTTTATGATTCATGTAGTTATATATGTTTTCCGTTTCTTTATTCCACCATAACTTCAAAACGCTTCAACCGATTTAGAAGTGCGTGGAATTGTTATATCATCCCGAGTATCATGGGTTACCTAAAGTGCTCAAATGTCAAATAAATAATTATGTAAATGTCTAAATGTCAATAAATTATGATAAATATATCGTGTTTACTATCAAATAAAAATTAAAAGTACATTCCGGAAATATACATGTATCTATATACGGATAATTACACAAACCACAAATGTTTTATATAAAACTAGCTGACCCGTGCCCACTTCGTTGGGCGGTAGAGTGTGGTTCGGTTAGTACTGAGTGCTATGATTTATTTCCTGACTGCCAAAAGAAGGGTTATATATTTTTACTGCATATGTATGTATGTATTTGCATGCCAATTTGACTATAATACCGTTATTTGTGAGTGTCTCCTTGTGATTGTCTTATTTGTGAGCGTATTATCTCTTTAACTATTTATGCAGTAAAAGGGAAAAGTTTTTTGTTTTAAACACTTGAGACGATAAATTTACTTATTTTGATAAGAATTCATAATTGTTGATAATATGACCAATAAACTACCTTTTGTGACTTAAATATAGAAGTTAGACATATGCTGTCGCTGACTTTTTTGTAGGCATTATCAAGCTCTACAACTTTTCTCTAGAACTTAATCATATATCTCTCATCGTTAAGGCAGCGTTAGTTAGAAACGTTTTCGTTGGACCGCTTATTCTCCGACTTACTTTGCAAATCCGACTACTTACCACGAAAAAGTCTTTTCATTTTTCGGATTAATATATAGCCTATGACACTCACAAATAACGCGGCTTTCTATTGGTAAAAGAATTTTCAAAATCGGTTCAGTAGATCCAGAGATTACTTCCTACAACGTCACAAACTTTACCTCTTTATAATATTAGTATAGATTAAATATTTGATTCCCCCATATATTTGTATGGCGGAATTTAAATATATTTTGTGTCGTTTGTTTATGAAATATTCCAACCACAAGTATCTGTCCTGTAAGGCATCTGTGCACCGAATTTCAAGTATGTATCTATGTCCAGTATTTCGAGATTGAAGTGTAACTAGCGCGCCGTCTGTCAGACCGATTTAAACCACAATCTTTTCAACTCTTGCCACGACCAAATAATATCTGCAGACCAAATTTCAGCTCAATCTAATTAAGCGTTGGGCGCTATCGTAGAGGTATACACATACCTACACATCGACCCACACACACAAATATACTTCAGCCTGGAAATTGTCCTTATTGTCTCAGGGGGAGGGGGGGGGGGAATGTATATATCCGTCTTCATCCCGAAAAAATGCTCGTTTACAATATTTTACCTCCTCGTCAGTTGGTAGGCCGGTAAAGTAAAAAGAAATAGATATCAATGTTAATTTTAGATGACCGAATAAATTACCATTGGTGTCGGCTTCAATGCTATCAGCGCCACCTGCATGTCGCCGGTGCAGAAGGGGGGCCTAAACGTACTATGGCATTGAGCAATCTAATTCCCTATATAAACAATGATCACATAGATACACTGCCACAAATCACCTCCAGCGATAAATATTAATAAGAGTAATCTAGCATATAAGACTAACTTAATTTGTAAAACTTTTCTTTTTTTTTCTAATTAATTGTTAGTTTTTAAGCAATATGTAAATAGGTTTTGATAAAAAATAAACGGTTCACGGGGTTGCCGGAGGGGGTAGAAACCCGGAGAACCTTCCTCTATGTCTCCGTTCGTTCACCCCTCACGCGCTACCCTTCCGGTACGCGTGAGGTTGTCGTTGCACATCCCGGGCAGATAAAACGACCCATGTTGTTAAAACTGCCCGGGTGGTGGGCGGGGTTTCTTCCCCCGCCTGTCACCGCGTAAACGTATAATAATATAAACAATGATATCACCTATAAATCCTTCGAAGATTTATATATTTCTGACGCATATTTTCCTTTGTCTACAGGTTTGGTTCCAAAATCGAAGAATGAAAGACAAACGCCAAAGAATAGCAGTAGCCTGGCCCTACGCAGCAGTCTATAGTGATCCAGCGTTCGCAGCGTCGATTCTCCAAGCTGCTGCATCATCAGTGGGACTCCCGTATCCGTATCCGTCGCTCGCCCACCCCGGGATCCCGAACCCTGCAATGCTCGGACACAATCCGGGGTTTCCCTCGCCGCAGCTCATTCCGCCGAGCCATAATCCAGGTCATTTCAACCCGTATTCGTCGTACGCGCGGTACAACCCGTATCCGATGATGGGCCAGAACGGCCTGGCAGCGTCTTCTAGCGCCGCTCGCGCGCCGAGCCCATACGGGAGTTCCCTACTGAACCTGGGAGCGTTCCCCCACGGTCACCATCCGTACTTCTCCTCTCAGCATCAAAAAACCGAAGAAACACCAAAAGAATCCATCAACCTGCGAAACTCGAGCCCTTGCAACTCCGACATCAGCGTCAACTCTAACCTGAGCCTGTCGCCCAGCGAATCGGACACCCCCAAGGAGCGATTCTATCAACCGCACTTCAATAATACGGACATCGTACCGCTTCCCGTTCTCGAAATCCAGAAGGAACAGCAAACTTTAACCTTCAAAGATACTCAAACTAGTATCGTGCAGGAGAAACCGAAATTATTCAAACCTTACAAGAGTGAAGCTTAGTCTTCGATAGTTTGTCGTCGTTTATACGATAGTTTTATATACCTACGTGTACGATAATATATTATCATTGATTATATAGTGTATCAGATTGCTCAATTACGCATCACGATTTGGCAGCAAGGATTTTTAACACGCTTTTATTAGGTCAACCTGTATGTAACTATGTAATGAAATCTAAGGTAACTAATTAAACCATCTGCCAAGGATCGTAGCGTCATGTAAATTGGCAGCTGTATGTAGTTCCGATGACAATACAATAATATGGTACTGTCGAACTGATCTGATGATGGATTCGGAAGATATGAACTGGAGCTTCATGATGGAACATCGTATCTTAGCTGTGTTTGGACTTGTTAGAAAAGCCTTGGAATGAACTTTGACCACGAGTAGGTTTCAAGGTCTGATGATGAAGCCGGAAGATAGGCACTGGTATTCCATGATGGAATATCGTATCATAGCCAGTTTTGGACTTGATAGAAAGGTCTTGTAATGAACTTTGACCACGATTAAGTTTCAAGGTCTGATGATGAAGCCGGAAGACAGGAACGTTTTTTGGTTTTTAAGTGCATTTATAAAAGCGTGTTTTTAGTGTTTTTTTTAAAACTATTAATTTATTCTACGAAACAAAACGTGCAGTTCCCAAAAATTGTTTAATATTCTCTTATAAATAGGATAAAAATAAATATACCGCATGACGTTTCTAGCACCCGACATTACGGTGATGTAAGGTAGACTGTCTTCTCTGTACAACGGCGGTTGCAACATCGCCGAAAAGTCAGGTGCTACACACTTCACGCTGTAAATTCGTTTTTATCTTATTTATAATGTCAAATAACCGCGATAGTTTTCAATTTAATTATCTAAAATGTTCGATATGGCGGCGTTCGTTGTGTAACTGGATGGCGACGCACTTTGGATGGCGCTCCTATATCATCATCATCATCGTCATTTATTCATTCCATAAAAGCATTTCACAATACTGAGGAACATGTCAAATTTTACAATCATATTTTACCGGATGATAAAACCGCTTTGATTAATTAAAAGAGTAAAAAAAATAATTGTAATCAGAGGTGATTACTTAAAAATAGTCAAATTTACAAAATAATCAATAATCAAACAATAAATAATAATCAATACAATGAAAAAGAAAAATTCTGAAACATGCGTAATTAAAAACAATGTCAATAAAATCTAAAACATAGTGCGAAAGTATAGTCATAATATGGTTATTTATAATCAAGCAATTGTGGACGCAATATCATAAAAGTCGTCCAGTTTGTAAAGGGCATGTTTGACTAACTGCTTTTTCAAGCAGATTTTATATGTTGCCATTTCAATTAGTTTTCTCGTCGATGACGGCAAAGCATTGAACAATTTAAAGCTAATATATAAAAATGTTTTTTGATATTTAGTCAAGCGTACTTTAGGTAATAACGCATTGTTTTTATGTCGCGTATTATGGCTATGTCGAGTGGAGTGAAGCTCGCAATTTAAAAGATTCTCTTTGGCGTATAAAAGGCACTGATATATGTACATGGACGACATGGTAAGGATACCAGCTTTAATAAAAAAAGGGGCGCAATGTGTTTCTCTGCTTACACCAAAAAATGTCCTAACGGCTTGCTTTTGTAGCACAAAAACGCGATGGAAATACGAAATAAAATAATAATATAATAACAAACGATTTTTTAAAGCATTGCCCTTATTATTTTAATTTTATTTGCTTAAATATGTACATTTTTAGTTTGGTATAGAGTTTTCAATACGTAATAATTGCGCAGATTAATTCTCAGATTTAATCTCTCAATATTTTTACCATGATGCAATCATCCTATAAAAATGCTATAGATGGCACCATTGATTTTAAGTACCTACACTATAAAAATCAATGATGGCACTAATAATGGAATGTTATTATTGTTAACATTGATTAAATAATTGGGTTTTTACAACCAATCAGTCCTTATCAAGGTTACATTCATTATCAAGGTTATTATAGATTATCAAGGTCAAATAAATTGCTGTTACTTTCGCAGGATAAAGTTATCAGCGCCACCTGTTAATCGCCGGCGCAGAAGGGTTGCCAAAATGTACTATGGAGATGAGCAATCTTATACCATATATAACCAATAACTCTAACATCATCAATATCGCAGTACGATACTATATTATTGTACATTTTTAGTATCAAACTATCTTACATTCTGTTTTTTTCTAAATTTCTGATAGGAAACATTTCCTTTCTGTAAACAATTATGAATCACCTGTAAATGTACCTAGACTATGTTAGAGTTGTATTTTATTATAATAATTAATTAGGTCAATAAGTAGAGAATTTTCAAATAAATTATGATAGGTATTGTATAATTTGTAGATATGGAAACAGTGTTTTTATGGCATTGTTCGCAATATTAATATATTATTCGGTATATTCTGACTGTATAATGTGTTGTAGTTGTATGTGTATATAAATATAAAAATATTAAAGAATTAAAATAATAATATTAAATGAGTTTTCGTACTTTGTCTTATCATATACCTACATAGAAAATCAGCGAACAAAGCGGTTTGATCAGTTTCAGCCGTCTGAACAAGCCGGCTATTAAGGCGACATGAGACATTAGAAAAATATCCGAAATGGGCGGACACGCGAAGAAACATATAGAGTTGTCAACTACAACGGGCGAACCCGTCACCTCAGGAAGTTTAAACGATTAGTTATTCTCTCTCCCGTGAAGTGAACGCAGAAGACTTGGACAAAACAATCCACCGCCAAGCTCCGCCACATGCCCGCAAGAGGCCAACGCCTTAACCGCGAGATAGCCAGGAGTGTTACCCAGCGGGCTTACACTCACGCCCTTGCTTTCAATTGCGACCAGATTACTGCGGTCTCTCGATTGGTTACGAGCTCCAGGTCGCTTGCGCGATCCTCTCCCTTACGAAGCGGTGAAACGGTGTATACTGAATCTATCGCGGAACACGGCCTCCTTTGCCCGGATGTTCACCCAGGATCGGGTAGCCGATGGTCGTTTAAGAGCAGTCGCCGTAAGGTCCGCAACCACCCCCGCTCCATAGGAAACAGTACTGTTTCCAGACTCCCCCGATTGTTAGTCAGAGTGCACAGTCGATTGGCTTACGTCGCACGGTGCGCAGACCGTCCAGGAGCGCCAGAAGGTTGATTCCTAGGGGAAACTAGCCCTAAGGCCAGAGTCCTACCCGGGCTCGCACTTCATGCGTGGAGGCCGCCGGATGGGTGTTGACCCGTGAGTGTGACCAACGCGAAGAAATAGGCGGGGTCAGTTTTGCAGGGTTCTACCAATAAAAATTCAGCGTTGACAAAGCGTCAGGCACTGATTTTACGTCCGCTCGCGCCGGCGACCGATCGGATACTAAATTTTCTATCGCAGCGCTAGCACAGAATAACTATCTTTGCGCTGTGGGTGTTAATGGCAAAGCATATTTTGCGTAGCTCTCAGAGCGCTCTCACGTTTTAATTAATTTTAATTAATTTAGGGCCTAAATAAAAAATGTGGCTATGCGCGAAGCTAGAGAAACAACCAGTCAATTTAATGAGATTAAAATAAAACAAACTCACCGCTTACATTGTAGGAGTAATCGCGCCTGAAAGTTTTCGAAATCAGTTTAAAGCCTGAACGTAGGCAATGAGCAACTTTTCAAAATTCAAATTGTAAATTGGTTTCTTATTCACCGGAACTTCTGCTAGATGTCTACGAGCGTACATAATATTTAGGTAGATGTAGGAAGAAAATAGAGTCATGATTCCTGATTCTACGAACAGCGGCTTGCAAGAACTTCTTGGAGAGACTCTATATAAACTGCGTGCCGCTCTTTTCTGGAGGAGAAAAATTCTTTTTGAGTTTGGTGCCATTCCCCAAAACAGATGGCCATACGCAGTGGCGGCGCTAGACCACACTTGGACGTCGGCGAAATCAGGTTCGCGAGGCCTTTTTTATTTTCCAGTCAAAAAGAAAACGTTAGATCACATGAGCCGAATTATAGTGAAACTAATGTATGAGTAAACGAGTTTTATTGCTAATCAAATGATATTAAAAATAACACAAATAGAAATTAAAATAGACGAACTTTTCGGCTTTTGGCCTCACTGACCTTTTTAGGATTATGTCATAGCTAATACTAGCCGCTATTTCAGCTTCAATTGATAGAATTGATAACGCAGATAGTCTCTCTTGGGTCATCGTGCTTCTCAAGTAGGTCTTAATCAATTTTAACTTTGAGAAGCTCCTCTCAGCGGAAGCTGTACTGACGGGAACTGTGAGCATGATTCTAAATTGCTATGTAAACATTTGGATATATTTCTTCCAAATTATTTTCTAAAATGTACTGAATGAGTTGTTTCGCGTCGTTGACAGAGTCAAGTGAATTCGTTTTTAAAAGCTGTAGTAGCTCTTCAAATAGCTCGAAAGGCTGTATGTCACTGTTTTCGTCGTCGCCTTCCCGCAGTATTGTACCTAAATTATTACAATGCTTGAGAAGGTTCTCTTTTGATATCGATTTCAAATAACTGATATCTTATGATATCAGTTATTTGAAATCGAATAAATATACCAAATTGTTCAAAATTGTTCAATATAATATTCATTGAGCGCTTTAAATCGACATTCGGTGTCGACTATAATAGCATCTATCATTGTGGTAAAAAAGTTAACTCTGTTATGCATTTCAAAAGATTGAATAGGTTCATCAATATGTTCATAATCGAACATTCGTTTTTTCCTGGCTGTTCTTTTCTCTTTAAATTGACACTGAATTTCAAAAGTACTTTTCTCCACAAATAAATTTTAAATAATTTGTAAAACTTTTGCGAGGTCCCCTCACGTGCGAGGCCGTTGGCGGTCGCCGACGTCGCCGACGCCTAGCGCCGCCACTGCATAGAGGAGCACCGCTCGTTGCAGCCTTACATTCGAGATACGCGAACCAAACTCTTCGACCGATTTCATTGGTTGAATTGACTGATGAATATTTCAACCCATTCTCTGGCGTCGCTATGTGGACGACACCTTCTGCACCCTGAAGGGTAATATACAAACAGCGGAAGAATTTTTGGATCACCTAAACTAAAAAAAAAAACAAAAATTACTGTCACCTAGGAAGTAGAAAATGATTTCTCTCTGCCTTTATTCGATGTCAAAGTGACGAGGATAAGTGTCAATACTCTCGGACATACAGTATATCGGAAGCCCAAACATACGGAGTGATGTTTCCATATACCCACTCACACCATGATCCCTACCATCTGCTTTCAGTGCAAACGTCTCTCATGAATTGAGCACGCTATCTATGCGATCTACGTTAAGCATTTTTCGCAGGAGATGGATCATGCCATTGGCGACCTTAGGAAAAATGGTTACGGAAATTATCACGAGACACGCACACGATCCAATATAGACGAAACTCAGAAACCGAGCAAATGACGAGCATTCTTACCAAAACGTCGAGGGCGTGAAAGGTCGAATAAGTGAGATATAAAAACGACCTCAAACTGACCCAAAACATAGCTCCATTTTAAAGGCCAGTAATGGATGTAATACCACAAACTTGAGTTGTCGACTACAACGGGCGAGCCCGTCACCACAGGAAGTTTTAACGATTAGTCGTTCTATCGACCTGCAGTGAGCGTAGAAGACTTTGGACAAAACAATCCAGCGTCTAGCTACGCCACAACCCGTAAGAGACCAACGCCTTACCGCGAGATAGCCAGGAATGCTACCTGGCGGGCGACACTCGCGCCCTTACTACCAATTGTGTCCAGATTTCTCCGGACTCTCGATTGGTTCCGAGTTCGAGGACGCTTGCGCGGTCCTCTCCCTTACGAAGCGGTGAAACGGTGTATACCGAATCTATCGCGGACCAAGGCGTCCTTTGCCCGGCTCTGAACCGGGATCGGATGGCCAATGGTCATTTCAAGAGCAGTCGTCGTAAGGTACGCAACCACCCCCGCTCTATAGGAAACAATACAGTTTCCAGACTCCCCCGACTGTTAGTCGGAGTGCACAATCCATTAGCTTGCGCCGCACGGTGCGCAGACCGTCCAGGAGCGCCAGAGGTTTGATTCCCGGGGGAAACTGGATTCGCCCCCCAGAGTCCTACCCAGGTTCGCACCCCGTGCGTGGAGGCCGTCGGATGGGTGTTGACCCGTGAGTATGACCGACCCTGAACACATGGGTCATCGTGGCCAACCCATCATGGGCCCGTTAGCTCCCAATTTGATCAATTGGCTCCCGTAATTTTTGATCAATTTCTAATCCGAGAAATTTAGTGTAGGGGACATTTTCTAGTTTGTCAGACCCAAAGTATACGTCCATTTCATTGAAATCAGATGGCCGCAAACAGAAGCATATTGCTTTTGATTTATTTACGTTAAGTGACAATTTATTTGCTTGGAACCAAATACTAAGCCTGTCTATTGTTTCTTTTAATCTTTGGGCCAAAGTGTCTTTATTTTTTATAAAATCGAAGACTATCGCGGTCGTTTGACAACTTGCGGTGTCAACTACAACGGGCGAGCCCGTCACCAAAGGAAGTTTTAACGATTTTCTCGTTCTATCGCCCTGCAGTGAACGTAGAAGACTTTGGACAGAACAAATTCAACGTCCAGCTACGTCACAACCCGCAAGAAGCCAACGCCTTACCGCGAGATAGCCAGTGTTACCTGGCGGGCCGACCCTCGCGCCCTTGCTTCCAATTGTGACCAGATTTCTCCGGTCTCTCGATTGGTTCCGAGTTCGAGGTCGCTTGCGCGGTCCTCTCCCTTACGAAACGGTGAAACGGTGTGCACCGAATCTATCGCGGACCAAGGCGTCCTTTGCCCGACTCTGAACCGGGATCGGATGGCCAATGGTCATTTCAAGAGCAGTCGCCGTAAGGTAGACAACCACCCCCGCTCTATAGGAAACAATACAGTTCCCAGACTCCCCCGACTGTTAGTCGGAGAGCACAGTCGATTGGCTTGCGCCGCTCGGTGCGCAGACCGTCCAGGAGCGCCAGAGGTTTGATTCCCAGGGGAGACTGGTTGACCCAGTGTCCTACCCAGGTTCGCACCCCATGTGTGGAGGCCATCGGTGGGTGTTGACCCGTGAGTGTGACCGACCCTGAACACATGGGTCATCGTGGCCACTGTGGTTGTTTGACATTATAAATAGAATAGAAAACGAATATACGGCGTGAAATTTGTAGCACCCGACGTTTCGGTGACGTTGCAGCCGCCGTTGACAACGGCGGCCGCAGTCTACCCTAGACAACAGCGGCTGCAACGTCACCGAAACGTCGGGTGCTACAAATTTCACGCCGTAAATTCGTTTTCTATTCTATTTATAATGTCTTTATTTTTATCTCTAAAAAGAAGTGAAGTATCAACGGCGAATAAAATGATTTCATCATCCACGGATTTCAGGCACACTGGAATGCCATTAATATACACGAGGAAGAGAATGGGTCTCAGTATTGATCTTCGTGGAACACCTTTGTTGATATTCTGATGCGCGCTCTTGCTATTTTCGACTTGCGTAATCTGAGTGCGTTCTTGCAAATAAGATTCCATGACTTAAATTGTAGGAGTAAACGCGCAATGAGAGAAATAAAAGGCAATGAGAAACTTTTTTGAGTCCAATTTTTAATTTGGTTCCTTATCGAGGGATTCATTTTTTTTTATTTTAATTAATGCTTATATTTTTCAAAAAACTCATATAACTAAAATTCCTCAGATATGGTCTTTCCCAGGTATCATGTCGCCTTAAGCAAATCCCATTAAAATGAGAAACCTGCATAGATATCAGGGGTCAATATTTAATATATTCAAAATATACATATATTTTACATACAAAATTTTTGGCTTTCAATTTATTTTATACTATAGCAACTTAAGGACCGTAACTTACTATAGCATCCGCAACAACTATACTATAGCAACTTTAGCAACGATTTATTCGGTATAGTTCAACTGTATTAAAATAGTAAACCCAAATTTATTCGGTATAGTTCAACTGTATTAAAATAGTAAACCCAAATTTATTCGGTATAGTTCAACTGTATTAAAATAGTAAACCCAAATTTATTCGGTATAGTTCAACTGTATTAAAATAGTAAACCCAAATTTATTCGGTATAGTTCAACTGTATTAAAATAGTAAACCCAAATTTATTCGGTATAGTTCAACTGTATTAAAATAGTAAACCCAAATTTATTCGGTATAGTTCAACTGTATTAAAATAGTAAACCCAAATTTATTCGGTATAGTTCAACTGTATTAAAATAGTAAACCCAAATTTATTCGGTATAGTTCAACTGTATTAAAATAGTAAACCGAGGTACCCGAGGTATTTGAATCTATTGACCGATTCAAAGCTATATGGACTGGACTGACGACAACAGTCGTATCATCGTCAAACTGTTATTTTATTTATGAAATCGTCGCCCTATCTTTTATGTATTTGATTACAAGGGGGATCAGATTGTTTTATTGGTAATGGAGGGTGACTATCTGTCGAGATTTTGATGGGACTGAAGGGATGTCTGGCAATTTTTGTAATAGGGGGAGAGTTGATACGATCATAGCATTCTATTGTGTAGATAATTATATTGGCATGACAAATTGCTGTGTTATCGTACAATAGTGTTATTGGGGAGGGTAGCTTCTCTGTGTTAATTTCGCATTGAGTATTTTCATCGGTCATTTGACTTTTAATGTATAACAGGATTTTTCTCAGGATAATATTATCAAAGTACAATAAAATAATGTACTAACGTGAATTTGTTACCATTTTGTTAGAAATTAAAAAAAGAGCTCTGTTTTCATAAAAAGTTTATTTGAAGGTGTAAAATTTATGACAATAATTTGAAAATAATATATCGCTCAAACAGCCACCTCCATCCCGAGTTGATGCACAATTGTGCTCGTTTTACGGCATTTCGAATTGTTGCTCGCTAAACATCTGGCTCCAAATTGGAGATTTGGCGATTCTCCAGACCCCTTCAGCGATTAGTCAAAATGCACAACCGATTAGCATTGGCGACCGGTGCGCAAACCGTCCAGTGGCACCGGGACCCAGTCCCGGTCATATAGCAGTAATATAAACGTTTATATAATGTCTATACCACCGGATTAGGCGCATTTTATACGGCTTTGTTGGTATAAGAAAGCTGAACACATTAAGAAATTGACCGACAGGCTAAGTTCTGCGGCATATGCTGTAAAAAAATTTCGTAATTTAACAGATATAGACACCGCGAGGCTGGTTTACTTCAGCTATTTTCACAGCTTGATGTCGTATGGCATCTTGCTGTGGGGTCATGCTGCTGACGCTGATAAAATATTTATACTACAGAAACGAGCCATCCGCGCTATTTATAAATTGGGTGCTAGACAGTCGTTACGCGGAAAATTTAAAGAAATCAATATTTTGACACTTGCATCTCATTACATCTATGAAAACTTAATGTATGTGCATAAAAATAAAGAACTGTTTATAAAAAACTCTGATAGGCATGGTGTCAATACTAGAGATAAAAATAAACTTGCTGACCATAAAAGTCGACTCTCCAAAACCACAAAATCATTCAAAGGGCAATGTATACGCTTCTACAATAAAGTCCCAGAAAACATGCTAAATTTATCTGTGATACAATGTAAGTCATTTATTAAGAAGAAGCTTATAAAATAAATGATTATCTAGACGACAAAGACCCTTGGAAATAAAATGGTTACCTCGATGATTAATATCACGTTATATGTCAAAATAATTTGTTATAATGTCACAATATCTTACATTTTATCATTTATGTATGTTTGTATGCATTATTGACGTCAAAAAGTTACGATTTCGTACTATTTTGAATAAAAAACTTATGATTATTATGATTATGATTATGAATAAGCGCTTATAAAGCCCTTATAGCGCTTGTTGTGGCACCCTTATATAGCCAGCGGCTATAAAAGTGTCTCCAATTGATACTTCATTACAACTTATAGTCGGGTAATGCCTTGAAATGATATAGAATGGTAACTAAAGGAAGCTGCATGATCATTTGCCGTCGGAAACATAGAATGTCTAATGGCAACTAATATATTGTATATTATTGACTTTAAAATGATTGTATTGTAGTTTAATACACTAAATTCTCTTGCGGACATCATTTCATCGACAATATTAAGTAACATGTCTAACAACATTTTAACACGCCTTCAAAATTATTAATATTGTTACTCAATTTTAATTTATAATTATGGTTTAAAGTTTTTTTGTAAAACAATTTTATATTTTGCTGTAAAAAAAACATCTGCTGGGTATTGTTCACACACTTAAAAATAGGATTTACCTATAATACGTGTATTTTATGACTTAAAACGCCTTTCAAAATATAATACAAAAATTTGAACCTAAAAAGATTACAGAAATAATGGCCGCTTTGCTTATATGGCATCTGCAACTTTAATATAACCTTTATAAAACTTACAAGTTGCTTAAGTGAGGGCCAAGTGACAACTATACAGCTTTAACTCTTAGTAAAGCAATTGCTGCACTTCAATATGACTACAAGCTGTGTAAGGGTGGGTTTTGTAACCAATATACAGCCTTTGGTGGAGTAAGGATAATTTAATAGATTTTCTTTTGTTTGTTATATAAAGATGATTTATTCGACTACTATACAACTGTTAGCTATAACATGGTTATAAATTAGTATGCTTTATAGCGATTATACCACCCTTATTCGACTAAAAGGCTTTCTACGACAAAATTATATGACTATAAGAATATAAGCCAAATTGCTTTAACCCTTAATTACTCGCACAAAGAACCTTACATAACTGCTCGCATGGTGTCACAGATGACCCCAAATAGTATGAGTAGTTTTTAATATATATTGAAATATATAGGTAAATGAAACGATTTTATTATAAAAATGCTTTATTTATATAAAATCGAAGACTATCGCGGTTGTTTGACATTATAAATAGGATAGAAAACGAATTTACCGCGTGAAATTTGTAGCACCCGACGTTTCGGTGACGTTGCAGCCGCCGTCGTCCAGGGTAGACGGAAGAGCTGTCAATCCGTTGTTTTGCGGGTAGGCCGCGTACCGCTTCCGCCACTGCGTAGGTTATAACGATGGTGGGGGGCCGGGCTCGGAGCGCGGGAATTTTGAAAATCCGTCCTGCACACAACACTCACTGTATCCTGTTTTACGTCTTTGCGTTCGGCGTTCGGCGGCGTGAACATTTTAAGAAGAGGGTTCCACGTAGAAGAGAGTTTGTAACCGTCGTCTCTGTTAAAGTTCGGGGTTCTTCTTATTTCAACGCGCAGCGACGCGTCCTTCCACTCCCGTGACTTGGTCGCTACCACTGGTCGCTACTAAAATACAAACTAAGACGCGCGTTATGAAGATAGCGGGGGCACGGGGAGAATCGGGCCGCTCCAAGTGCTTCATTTTTTAATCCGAAAATGCTTTGACCCCATGCGAGTAATTAAGGGTTAAATGACACCTTTACATAGCTGAGAGTTAATCTGAACGCTTTTACATGGCTTTTAATCAGCTTAAAGCTGTATTCGGCTCTTCTTATATGGCTTTTGTGCTTGTTGGGTTTGATGACACTTTTCACAGCAGCGAACAGTGTCATCGGCATAACGGAGGTTGTTATTAATGCGTGAAAGAGTTAACCGGATTAAAAAGAATACATTTTACATCGTGTCCCAATATGTGACACAGTGAATGGTGAATATTTAAACAGTATGAATTCAATCTACTCCCCTCGTCCCACAGGGACAATTAACAGCGTCCATTCTGTCAAAACACTCTACGCTTTTTCATATAGGAGGGGTGAGGACGCATCGCGGGTATGCCGGAATAGGGACCAAACCAAATTAACAACATTTCGAAATAATTGCACTTAAACTGAAATTTTATCTTATAATCAGGTGGAGATTCCGGCTACATTTGTGTTTTAAAAAAAGGAAAAATATTTGTTTGCAGCTGTTGTTATAAAAAACATTAAAAATAAAAATGTGTGAGGGACCACCCATCACAAGACTCCAAATTATTCGGTGTGAGGCGATGGTATCAACTTGCGAATTATCTCCGTATTTAAAGGCGGTTTTGATGAAGCAGAAGATATTTATTAATTGAACCGATTGAATATTGCCAGTTATAACGCTTGCCGAATTAACGAGTGCCCGGATTACTTTATCGAGACGCGAGGGCTGCGCGACGGAGGTTAGCTAGGAAAGGATTAGGATTTTATATGTGCTCCTAGTATCTTGTACTGGGCACGGCTCGAGTCTGTGGGATTACAGACTGATGCTTCGAGACTTAGTGAGGATAAGGAAAGGAAACCAAGGAGCCGGGATCCGTTGAGCGACCTCGTAGAGGTGTTACCGGATATGCCGTCGCAACCTTGGGGGAAGGTGATCAACCGGGGACTGATAATTTGGTTGCTTTTTGGCCGGTTTATATAGGCCGTTAAATGATGCAATTCGAAATATTCTGAGTAAAAGTATTGTTTCATCGTGCTGATTCACCGCTGCACGAGTTTAAATAATAGCTGAATTGTGTCAGTGGAATTCACTGGAAATCGATGCATTGTTGATCGTATGTAGTGGACTTAAGGTCCGTTACAACTGCAAGTAGACAAAGAGGCCGATTGCGTTTCTTCATGAACTAAAATTAGAAATTAGTTTGTATGAGAGACAGGGCAATACGCTAAAGCGGAATGTGAAATGAACGGTTGTGACTTTTTCGCATTAAAACCACCCACCAAAAAAAAATGTGGTAATTTTTTTCGGACGAATATAAGTTCGACATGTAGTTTTATCGACGATCGTTCGTTTCATATTCTACTCTAACGTATTGCTCTATCTCGTTCGCTTGAACTAATTTCAGTTTTAGTTCACAAAGAAACGCAATCGGGCCCAAAGACTATGTAATAAGACTACAAACGCTGCAAATTTATCGCTGCAAATATCCTCAGGATATTTATCCTGGTTTTCAGGACACATCTATTAATTATTGGTAGATACAGAATGCCACAATTTAATGGTACTAAAATAAATCAACCAAAATGAAATTAATCTAAAAATCTGAAATAAAAAATCATAATCAAATTAATCCAAAAAACCAAGTAATCACATTCAAAATTTTACATTTACATTTACATTTTCGTCGTGTCCAATTGACGGCTAAAGACCGCTCTTGGACGTGTCAAAATAATTAGGTTATGTAGTAAGTTTCGCTACTACTCTTTACTGAACATGCATAGGCAGTCAAGAATTAACTACTAGATTGTCAAACTATAAATACAAATAATCAAAATAGAAGCCTAATATTTGAAGTAGTTAGTAATTCGAAAAGATACGCAGTAAAATTATTTATTGTAATATTCAAATTAGTAAAATGTTAAAAAATCAAATTAAATCTACGTTAAAAGTACAGATATAAGACCATATAAAATAATCAGACAATAAGGCTCTACTTTTTTAAGTAATTTAAATGGGCACAATATTTGAAAAATTATGGCCCTCAAATTCGGCCA
Organism: Micropterix aruncella; assembly: GCA_944548615.1. Taxonomy (NCBI): domain Eukaryota; kingdom Metazoa; phylum Arthropoda; class Insecta; order Lepidoptera; family Micropterigidae; genus Micropterix; species Micropterix aruncella. Next base: position 15,216,611 of record OX155977.1, read on the forward strand.
GATTATAGAAAGGGTGACCTATCAGCATCTCCTTGATGTTTTTTTTATTTTATGTCCTCCAGCTGTTTAAATTTTGTAGGGAGTAGATTATAGAATTTAATGCTAAGGTACAAGTAGCTTTTCTGTACTTTTACCAGTCGTATTCGGGGTACGCATAAAAGGGAGCTACCGCGGGTATGATGCGAGTGAATGTCTGCATTAATTGGTGTTTCTGCTAGGTGCTGTCTAGCATACACTAAACACTGGTATTAATAAAAAAATATTAACAAAATATTTTTTATTAATCTTTAACACCAAGTAATCAGGATAAAAATATATAAACAAACTTTCATAACTTTTATATTCATCTTTAATAATGTTTTTCAAGGTCGGTTATAGTGCATTTATAACGATATTGCAAAATATTATTAACCCATTTCTCTATGTTCAGTTTTTTTTTAATTTAAATTTTGAAAAAATTGTTCTATCAGAAATGTCATAGAGATGAATAAGAGAAATGTCATAGAGATGAATACGACTAGTGTCGAAATATTCTCAATCATATAATTTCTTCTAAAATAAGTTACTAACATCCATTTCTGTTACAGAAACCATCCTCCTATACTTATTACATCCAAGGGCATACAGTAATTCGGCTGCAATAACTAAGAACATCATAGGTTATCAATTGCGGAAACAGGTGCCGCTGCCCTAAGTATTTAAAGAGGACATTAACTATCGTTTAAATGTTTCTGGTCCACCAGGACCCCAGATAAGTAACTTTTCATGAATCTAATTTTATATATTATTGAAAATAATTTTAAAAAATTTACACACTTAAAATATCAATATATATATATATATATATATATATATATATATATATATATATATATATATATATATATATATATATATATATATATATATATATATATATATATATATATATATATATATATATATATATATATATATAGATTTCATTTCGTAAATAAGAAATTTGTCTAGTGTAGTGGTAAATTTCAAATTAACTTTATAATATTAGGCTCGATCGTTTCTACGTGAACTAAAATCGGAAATTAGTTCATGTGAACGAGACAGAGCAGTATGTCAGAGAGGAATATGAAATGAATGGTTGTCACTTTTTCGCATTAAAACTACCCAGCAAAGATAAAGCATCTGAATCTAACACCGCACGACATGTGTTCAAATTTATTCGGATGATATATAAGTTAGACAGGTAGTTTTTATCGATTTATTTATTTAAGAATTAATTACTATACAACATTGATTTTGCTTACAAAAATAACAGGAAACGAATGGCAAAACCTTAACCTTTTGCTTATTTGATTCTGTTACCGAACTGGGACTAGACCGTTCTAGGGTGGACAGGATGATCGTTCGTTTCTTATTCCGCTCTATCGTATAGCACTATGGGCCAGATTGCGTTTCTTTGTGAACTAAAACTAAAATTAGTCCAAGCGAACGAGACAGAGCAATACGTTGGAGCGGAATATGAAACGAACTATCGTCGATAAATACTACCTGTCGAACTTATACTCGTCCGAATTAATTCGCGCAGATTTCGTGCGGTGTAAGATTCAGAAGATATGGCCTTGGCGGACAGTTTTAATGCGAAAAAGTGACAACCGATCATCTTACATTTCGCTTTAGCGTATTGCCCTGTCTCGTGCACACGGACTAATTTCCGATTTTAGTTCACGAAGAAACGCAATCGAGCCCTATATCGTTCGCTTGAACTAATTTTAGTTTTAGTTCATAAAGAAACGCAATCGGGCCCATTGTAATCGTGTAGTAGTGTTGTGAGATTGCATAAAAAACTGAAATTGATTCCCTCTCAGCCTTACAACGTCGTCTTGCCGCGTCGTCTGACCGATTTCGTCCGGCAGCCTTACGGCGAAAGCAATTTCAGGGCTTTTAATGCTGAAATGATCCCAGGGCCGTTGGCGGAGGGGCTATATTCGCCTGACCGGACTGATAGGGCCTTTACGATCCGCTGGCGTAATGAGACCAGTATATTAACTTGTCTGCCAATAAAGTTTTATCTCCACGAACAGGGATCGCCAACAGATTGGTATGAAATAGGACTAAAATTTACAGATGTGGAGTCGGCGAACAAAACGATCTAAAAGCGTTGAACTCAATTTTACAGGAGAGGCAAAAACTAAATGGCATCCTTCCATTTGTTTATTTGTATATTTCGTTTTTTAGTTGATACCTTGTATTTGGTACATTGATTTGTATACGATCTAGCATTCGCAAGTAATTTTTCATTGCAAGAATGGGACATAATAATAAAATAAAAAAAATCGTTTTTTTTATTTTTATTTTTTTTTATTTGTTGAGTGGGGCTTTTCTAAGGTCTTTATGAGCCTTGTAACACTGCGACCATTGCTGATCTATTGTGTTCGCCACCTACTATAGTTCTGCGCTAAGCCTCGTGTTATTTAAGAACCGCAGCAGCCTATTGGGGCCAGATTGTTTTACCTCCTCAGGTTGGAGGTAATGACCACCCAAGTGGGTGTATCTTTTACGCATCAGCGGGCCACACTCGCACATGAGGTGCTGGGGAGTTTCCTCTGCTCCTTGGCAGAACCTGCACATTTTTGTGTCTCGGAGCTTAAGGTTGAACATGTGTTTGTTCAGGCCACAATGCCCCGTGAGCGCCCTCACCAGTATGCGTAGATTGTTCCTATTTAGCGACAAGGCCTCACTGGCCGTCTTACGGTCGTAAGACGGCCCGTGAGGCCTTTTAGATCGTTTTGATTGAAACCGGAATATTTAGATCGTTTTGATCGCAACTGTATTCATAAATTATACCGTTTTGATTGTTAATAGTGTTATAAAACAGGATATTAAAACATTTAGGCTATTTTTTTCGTGTGACGTTAATCTATTAAATCCTTAATTAATGAATATGTTAAAATTTCTTAAAATAATGAATTGAATAATGAATTTCCAGGCCCACCAACAGACCAGGAGGGAAAGTATTGTGAACGAGCTAAAATTTGTCTCGAGAAGGAGACGTCTATTATTACGCCGATATTTTGGCACGTCAGAGCTTTGCAGAAGACAGTTAAATTGCGCGTTAATAAGACTGGTTCATCTTGAGCGATGTTTCCTGCAATATTGCTCTGAAGTAAATTTTATTTTTATTTTTATTTCGGGAAACATACAGCGCATACAATATACGTACATATACATAAATTACCATAGAAAAAAAACATCACGCTGATAATCGTTTCCTGCGAATGTAACATTTTAAAGAAAAAATAACATATTTACTGAAAGTTCATATTAAATATAAAATTACATAGAAACCGCGTTACACACTAAATTCAAAAATATATTTTAGCCGCCTCCTGCCTGACCTAATTAGAGATAACAACGGCTTCACAATCTTCTCGTATCGTACGATAAACTTATTTACTTATTCTAATTTCCTGTTGCTGAGGGCATATCTTAAATATATATATATATATATATATATATATATATATATATATATATATATATATATATATATATATATATATATATATATATATATATATATATATATATATATATATATATATATATATATATATATATATATATATATATATATATTTATATATATATATATATATATACTTTTTTATTGAAAATTTTGTATTTTTATACACTTTAGGGTTTTTGGTTAGTAAAAGGGATAGAGTTGAGTACCTTAGCCGAACGTTTCGGAGCCCGTGGCTCCTTCCTCAGCGGCGAGAAGAATACTGGCATCCGCTGCTGTCACCAACGGCTACCCGCTTTTCTTCTGTGGTACTGGGAGAATGGTGATTTGGCGGGATGATAATGTGAATTTAAATTAAAATGGTTTAATTTTGAATTTAAAAAAAATACATATTTTTTAAAATTTTATTAACAAAATATATTTAAAATAGTTGTAGCGCATGTGTGTTAAAAGTGTTTGAACTACATATGTGTGGGGAGGTGAGTGTGTGTGAGTATGTGTGTTGGATTGTGTGGGTGTGTGTATGCGATGAATATGTTAATTTCGTTTTGATGTGTGTTAATAATGGAACACTCAGTGTTGGACGTTTAGTCCGCACCCCTGGCAAGCTCCTAGTACCCATATATGTCCAAGTTCCCACGTTTTAAGTTTTATTTCCGGTGTATTTTCCGGGAATGCCCTAATAACTTTCACAGTGAAACACTCATCGAAGCTTTTGCCATGCGATCGCGCGTGGGTGGGGATTGGAAGACTTGATACGCCTCCTTTGGCTGAGCAACGATGATTATTCATGCGAAGATTGAGTCTATTGGTAGTTTCACCTACATAAAATGCATCACAAAATCTGCATTGTAGGTGGTAAATGCAGTTTTGCGAAGCGCAGTCCGCATGTGTGCTGATTTTGTAGACTTCAGTAGTGTTAGGGCTAGTGAACTCGGTGGCGGGAAAATGAATAGGACACGTTTTACATCGGCTCTTATTACAAGGGAAGGAGCCTGGCGGTGATGGGGTGCTGATGCTGGCGCTAGTGGCAGTGCGGGACAGAATATCACGGAGGTTGGGAGGTCTCCGGTACACGATGTTGGGTGGGGCCGATAAAAGGCTTTTAGTAAGCGGGCTGGAAGAAATAATGGGGAATAAATCTTTAAGAATGGGTCTCAATTTTTCCACCCCAGGGAAGTACGTAGTACATAAGCGCAGGGATTCCATCGTTGAAGAACTTTTGGGGGCATTCTGCTGGAAGCGTCTGTGGCTCGGAATTATCTGTTTATTCAGTAATGCAGTGGGATAATCCCTTTTCAGCAGAGCTGATTCGAGCGAGTCCAGAAATTCCTTCCGACCGGAATCCTCATTGCAAATGCGATGTCCACGAATGGAAAGTGAATGGGGAATCGCGCGCTTAGTGTGTGGAGGGTGACAACTGCTGTAGTGAAGGTACAACTGGTGGTTGGTAGGTTTAATATGAACCGAAGTTTGAAAATGGCCTCCCGAAAGAGTCAGGTTCACATCGAGATACGTTACCCTATGGTCAGACACGTTCCACGTGAAATTGAGGGAAGAAAAATTATTGAGGCTTTCTAAAAAGACAGTTAACTCCTCCTTTCCGTGTGTCCACAGAAGAAAGATGTCGTCAATGTATCGCAGCCATACACATGGTTGCAGTTGCTGCGTACAGAGGAACGATTCTTCCAGACAACCCATGTACAGATTGGCGTAAGCAGGAGCCATTTTGGACCCCATCGCTACACCTTTTTTTTGGATGAAGAAATCCCCGTTGAAATTGAAGGCATTGCGGTTCAATACGAATTTTGCTAATTCGACTAAGAAACCGGTGGAGGGTGAGTGAGGCAATGGCCGCAGATCTAAATAGTGCCTTATGCCGCTCAGGCCTTCAGAATGTGGGATGCTCGTGTATAATGACACGACATCGACTGTGGCGAGTAAAAGGTTCGAATGAGGAGCCAGATCTATATTTTGTATTATTTCAAGGAAATGATACGTATCCTTGATATGCGATGGTAGCGAAGAGACAAACGGTTGCAGAAATGAATCTAGGTATGCAGAAATCCTCTCTGTCGGAGAATTGAAGGAGGAAACAATAGGTCTGCCAGGATTTCCCTCCTTGTGTATTTTGGGCAGCAAGTAGAGGATCGGTGTTCTCAAGTGTCTCGGAGTGAGTAACTCGATCTCTTTTTCCGTGAGATTTTCTGCAGGTCCGTTGCTGCAAACGAACGATTTTATTTCGCGCATGAATTCCGGGTTGGGGTCATTCGGTATTTTGGAGTAGCTATCCGTGTCACCTAATTGTCTTAACCCTTCATTTATGTAATTATTTTTGTCCTGCACGACGACGGACGAGCCTTTGTCTGCCGGGAGAATGATGATGTCAGCGTTTCGACGAAGGCTGCCTAGCGCTGACCTTTCTCTAAATGAAAGGTTAGAAGGAGGTTTAAATGATGCAAGAAAAGAGGGATGTAAAGCCTTCGTAAGAAAGGTGTTGATAAAAAGTGTTCCATTATTAACACACATCAAAACGAAATTAACATATTCATCGCATACACACACCCACACAATCCAACACACATACTCACACACACTCACCTCCCCACACATATGTAGTTCAAACACTTTTAACACACATGCGCTACAACTATTTTAAATATATTTTGTTAATAAAATTTTAAAAAATATGTATTTTTTTTAAATTCAAAATTAAACCATTTTAATTTAAATTCACATTATCATCCCGCCAAATCACCATTCTCCCAGTACCACAGAAGAAAAGCGGGTAGCCGTTGGTGACAGCAGCGGATGCCAGTATTCTTCTCGCCGCTGAGGAAGGAGCCACGGGCTCCGAAACGTTCGGCTAAGGTACTCAACTCTATCCCTTTTACTAACCAAAAACCCTATATATATATATATATATATATATATATATATATATATATATATATATATATATATATATACAATACACTGTTTGCTAAGTGGACGTAAGGTACATTTTTACTTATCATTACACTATCAGACACTATGATGAAATAATTTAACAAGTTGTTGTAACTCGCTTGCTAGATATGACCTTCCTTCCACGAATTGCATCATTCACATTCCTCAACCCCTGGATGTCATCTATATTTTGCGGCACATTCATTATACTCTTTATTTGCACTTAATCATGATACAGAAAGGCAAGCCTATTGCCACATGGCAATGTCTTACAACTAACCTAATTACAGTAGCACATGCGGGCATTTTGGAAATAAAGATTATTACATTCGTCTGAATAAAATACAGACCAGTAAAGGTATTTAAAACTAAGAATGCCCGAGGAGAGGAAATTGGGACAGGAAGAGGAGAGAAAGGAAAGAACTGGTTATTTCTTAGAAAGGTAGTAATCTTTGAGGTGAGTCTTATCTGATGGTAAAGAAGGCGAGTTTCGTGTATTTGCCGGAAGATCGTTCCAGAGTCTTGCACCATGGACACAGAAAGAGTGGGAATAGAAATCAGTATTATGACACGGATTTTTTAGTAAACTGTCAGAGGCTGACCGAAATATGTACAAAACCGTGCAAAACACGGAATTTCCGCAAAAAAAAGGAAAAATTTGGCAAAAATAAAATTGAAAATATCGACATTTCGCTAAAATTCGCATATACTGCATATACAATAACTTTTAATAGACCTAAGAAGCGTAGAAGTAACTACGCTAACCAACTAACAGCGTAGAAGTAACTAACTCTGTAACTCTGTAACTAATTTCACCAAAGGTTGAAGGCAGCATTTAGTACCCCAGAATATGTCCTTAACATTGGCATCTTCTTTCCTATTTACTGATTAAAGGATTAGGCTATGAATGTGATTATAACCATCAATCAGCTCATTTTGAAAAAGTTCTCTGAAAAAAGGAGTTTTGAGAAGTTTTCGAGTAATGTATTTTGTTTTAAGGTCCATATTTACCCAATGTCGCTTGCGGCATTTTGAATGTCAGCGCGTCGTCGCGGGACGAGTGCGCTTATCTCATTGTATGACAAAAAAAATATAAACGGGCTCTGCAAAATATTATTTTTGAAATTTACTGAAAAAAATTTGCTTCCGCAGCCGCAAATGATTCGGAATAATTTCAACGTTTTCCGATAGAGCGCAGTTATTTGGGGGCTAACAGGCCCATGATGAGGTGGCCACAATGACCCATGTGTTTAGGGTCGGTCACACTCACGGGTCAACACCCATCCGACGGCCTCCCCGCATGGGGTGCGAATCCTGGGTAGGACACTGGGTCAACCAGTCTCCCCTGGGAATCAAACCTCTGGCGCCCCTGGACGGTCTGCACACCGTGCGGCGCAAGCCAATCGATTGTGCTCTCTGACTAACAGTCGGGGGAGTCTGGGAACTGTATTGTTTCCTACAGAGCGGGGGTGGTTGTCTACCTTACGGCGACTGCTCTTGAAATGACCATTGGCCATCCGATCCCGGTTCAGAGTCGGGCAAAGGACGCCTTGGTCCGCGATAGATTCGGTTCACTCCGTTTCACCGCTTCGTAAGGGAGAGGACCGCGCAAGCGACCTCGAACTCGGAAGCAATCGATAGACCGGAGAAATCTCGTCACAATTTATTTATTTATTTATTTAAGAATTAATTACTATGAAACATTGATTAGCTTATAAAAATAACAGGAACCGAATGGCAAAACCTTAACCTTTTGCTTATTTGTTTCTGTCACCCAACTGGGACTAGCCCGTTCTAGGGTGGACAGGACTCCAATATTACAATCAAGTTTGCTTGATTGCTTGGTTGCTTACAAATATACAAGTTTTAGTAAAAAGCTAATGACACTAAATTGCCCTAAAATGTGGTCTTCAGAATAAAATAATAAAAAAAAAAATAATAATAATAAAATATTAAAAGATAATATAATAAATAAAATGCAATTCCATTATTTAATCGGCAATAAATATCATATAAAATTCGATTAAATAAAATAAATAAAGTTATATGTGAGAAAAGGAAGAAACGGTCATTAATATTTATTAATATAAAATTACCTAGTCTAAAAAGTATACTTCATTGTCAAAGTCAAATAATTTTTGGTAGTTAGTTCAATGTTAAAATATACTTAACATATATGTTTAATAATTTGTGCACCTAAGTTTTATTATACTATTATTTCTAACATTTGATGTATGGTTAGTCTGTCGTGATTCGATAACCATTTCTTTAGTTTATTTTTGAATTCCCTAAATGTCAAGTTCATTTTTATTTCCATATTGATCAGATTGTAAAATCTCGGCGCAATGAAAGAGTAATGTCTTTGTCCAAATGATGTTTTCCTTCTGGGTATTATTGAGCTATTTTCTAAAACTTGTCTCGTTGGTCGCCGGTTCTGAATTATTCCTAAATTTGAGTTACTGTCCAAAAATAGCCTTAAGAGGGAAGTTTTTAGAAAAAGTTGCCTACAGTCAAGAACTTTAGCTTCCTTATAAAGTTCATTAGTGGGATGGCGATATGGTCTACGTAGAATAATTTTTAATATAAATTTCTGCGCAACTTGCAATGGCTCTAGCAGGGTTTTACCACATCCACCCCATCCAATTATGCCGTAAGTAATAAGCGATTCACATAAAGCATAATAAACAGTTTTTAGCGTTTTGGAATCCAGAATATTCCTCAGTTCTTTGAAAACATATCCAAGGATTCGCACCTTCGTAGCCACGTTATGTATATGAGAATCCCAACGGAGAAAGCAATCTAGAGTGATGCCTAGATATTTCCAAGATATTTCTCTTCGTATAGGCTGACAGTTACAAGACTCTACAGTCTACGCTATCGCACTCGTGTATTACAATAGTTTTATTAGTAGTGGGTTGACCTCTGGTTGTTATACTAAATGGCATGTATTTGGTTTTGCCAACATTAAGCGTCAACATAAAGTTTCCTAGCCAATTTTTAACAATTTCCATGCCCTCGTTTGCTTTCTCAAATGTGTAATCCCAGTTTGAACCCTTGAATAGTATAACAGTGTCATCGGCATATGTGATGATTTTACCTACTGGTAACTGACATAGGTCATTTATGTAGACGAGGAATAAAATGGGTCCCAAAACGCTACCCTGTGGCACACCATACGTGAGATGCTGGCTTTTACTCTGGAGGCCCTGGATGGTGACACTTTGTACCCTGTTGGATAGGTAACTATCAAACCATTTAAGACTTGTATAGTTAATTCCTACACTGCTCAGTTTGCATAATAATATATTATGAGGAACGGAGTCAAAAGCCTTTGCAAGGTCAAGGAAAACTCCTAGACACTTGTCTCCTTTATCCACCGTTTTGACTATAAATTCAGTTAAGGCTGCTATAGCGTCTGTTGTCCCGGAAGTGAGGGCGCGAGTATCTCGAGCCCGCCGGGTTTATTCCTGGCTAACTCGCGGTAAGGCGTTGGACTCTCACGGGTTGTGACGTAGCTGGACGTAGAATTGTACTGTCCAAAGTCTTCTACGTTCACTGCAGGGCGACAGAACGACTAATCGTTAAAACGTCCTGTGGTGACGGGCTCGCCCGTTGTAGTCGACACCGCAAGAGCGCAGTTATCTGATATCAGAAAAAAATAAAATAAATAAATAATTATAATTGCATAAGTTGTTAAAAATGCTATGCAATAGCTTTACCGCGGCAGTCCCCGAGTGCCACACGTATTTTTTTTACAAGAAAAACTTTTTTTATTTAATTTGTGCGATAGCATTCCACTTTATAACTCATGTTAAAATGCCGTAGTATTTTTTTTTTGAGTTTGTTGATCGTCCAGTTTAGTGTGAGGCACGGTTCAAAAAATGATCTAAAATTAAAATTTCCTATATAGCACCCAGGCTTATTTATTTTTCTCAATTTTCCAATCCTATTTTAAAAATCTGAAATAGCTATGTACTTAAGAAAGGTACCGTGAATTACGATATTATTTTTAAGTTGGCTAACATCATCAGTTATTTCAGTATGACGGTTCAAAGATTGCCAAAAAATGTAATTTTCGAAATTTACATACATCGTCGCCTTAATCTCATCTGCAGAGAAATTTTAGTGAACTTTGTCACGTGCGTATTTTTTCAAATTTATAGAAATTTTCCATAATTTTCCATCTATTTCGTAAAAACGAAAACTCTGTACCTACCTCCTATTATAAGCTAATCATTATACAGTGATATGTATAAGCTAAACATTACATTATTTAAATTAGTTAAATTTACGTGATATGTATAATTTAATGAATGACCGCCAATGGTGAGGTACCCCTGCATTGACAGGACATAAATAAGGCAGTATTTATGTGTCCCGCTTGCGGTATCTCGTCAATATTAAGTTAGTAGAGGGAAAGACAATGTCTTCGTTATATATTATGTACGTAAACCATGTTATAATACCCACATATACATAATATATTAACCGCTACTAATATTATATAATATCATTATACTCAAGACCATTTTCTAATATAAATGACCTGAAGGTGTTATAATTTCCACAGTACCTACTGCCTATGTTAGCAGTATGTACTGTGGAAATTGCGTCTTCAATTTGGAATCAGCAATATTCGGTCTACAGAAGAAAGTGGAAAATGTTTTTTAATGCGAAATGAGACCTCAGAAAAATATCCGAAATGGGTCATAGACATGGCTGATGAACCCTGGGTTGGCTCCCGATGAGGGAACTCCTCAACGGTCAACAGCAGAGACCCAAAATTTTGTATATGCATTCAATTATGATAGCGTCTTCCATGTTTCACCACGAAATGGCTGATGAATCTTGGGTTGTCTCCTGACGATGGAACTCCTCAACGGTCAACAGCAGAGACCGAAAATTTTGTATACGCATTCAATTATGATAGCGTCTTCCATGTTCCACCATGAAATGGCTGATGAACCCTGGGTTGGCTACCGATGAGGGAACTCCTCAACGGTCAACAGCAGAGACAGAAAATTTTGTATACGCATTCAATTATGATAGCCCGTTCCAAGTTCCACCATGACATGGCTGATGTACCCTGGGTTGGCTCCCGATGAGGTAACTCCTCAACGGTCAACAGCAGAGACTCAAAATTTTGTATACGAGTTTCGATTTCGTTTTCGATAGTTTTCGATTTCGATTTCGTTTTCGATTTCGATTTTGATTTTGGTTTCGATTTTGGTGTCGTTTTCGGTTTCGGTTTAGATTTCGTTTTTTTTTTCGATTTCAATTTCGTTTTAGATTTTGATTTCGAATTCATCATCATCATCATCATCATCGGGGGGGGGGGGGGGGTAATGGGTGGCGCTAGATTGTGGGGGGGTGGTAAAATCATTAAATGAATATTCAGATGAATTAAGTTCCTGGCTACTTGACAGGAAAGTCTTGGTTTAACAATTTTATATTTTCACATTTCTATGTTCTTCATTACTTAGTTTTTTATATTGGTTTATAATACATTTACAACAATTTAAATATCCGCCTTAGAACAGTATTTGAACATCCGCCAGGCGACATTAAAATAGGATCACTGGCAACAGTCTCTGGCATAACATGTTATCAGTGTTTTGTTACTGGAGTCTCGGTTATGACATTGTAATTGTATATTATTAATTAATTGTAATTGTATATTATTAATTAGTGTAGATAATTGTAAATTACCAAATAAATAAAATAAATAAATAATATAAATAACATCGTAGCTTGGGTCTCCTCTGGCTACCTATTCATGTGTAATGTATAGTAGATAGCAGTTATGAAAATGCAAATATCACCCTTGAGGGCCTTGTGCATTTTGTGCATTTTGCCGGCCACTGGCCCTTAAATGCGAAACGCATCAATTACAAACCTATTAATAGGTAGACGTTTGGGGGATGGTGCGATAACATCAATATTGCAATGGAAGCACGCGTTCACATCGAAGGTTTCCCATACCAAATCGAATTGCACCAAATTAACTATCGTTCAATCGGCCATTATTGCAATGGCGTCCACGGCATAAACGCTCTCCCTGCCAGTCGCAATAAGTACCAATACATGGCATTATACTGTCATGCCGTATATAAAAAAATCGCTTGTGTCACCCCAAGCCTTTATCGGCAAGTAGCCAAGGATTGATTTCATTTGAATGTTAGTTTCATAAATAAAATCGATGAGCCCTCTGTCGGACGGCGGAGGAACATTTGGTTCTATTTCGTTGCCCCTGTCGGCCTGGTCCGTTTATTGGCTACGGGCGGCTTCTGGTCGAGCGCCAACAGTGGCGGTAATATGTACCGGCTTCCGAGCCACGACCCTGCGGACGCACCAACAATCATATCACTGACGAACGATGCCATCGCTCGACAATCATTCAAATGTATGGAGGAATATAGGTAAGAAAATCATCAACTAGAGTTGTCAACTACAACGAGCGAACCCGTCACCTCAGGATGTTTTAACGATTAGTCGTTCTATCTCGTTGGAGTGAGCGCAGAAGACTTTGACAAAACAGTCCACCGTCAAGCTCCGTCACATGCCTGTAAGAGGCCAACGCCTTAACCGCGAGATAGCCAGGAGTGTTACCCAGCGGGCTTACACTCACGCCCTTACTTCTAATTGCGACCAGATTACTCCAGTCTCTTTATTGGTTATGAGTTCGAGGTCGCTTGCGCGGTCCTCTCCCTTACGAAGCGGTGAAACAGTGTATACACGGCATCCTTTGCCAGGCTGTTCACCCAGGATCGGGTAGCCGATGGTCGTTTCAAGAGCAGTCGCCGTAAGGTCCGCAACCACCCACGCTCTATAGGAAACAGTACTGCTTCCAGTCTCCCCCGACTGTTAGTCAGAGTGCACATTCGATTGGCTTACGCCGCACGGTGCGCCGACCGTCCAGGAGCGCCAGAAGGTTGATTCCTAGGGGAAACTAGCCCTAAGGCCAGAATCCTGTCCAGGCTCGCGCTTCATGCGTGTAGGCCGCCGGATGGGTGTTGACCCGTGAGTGCGACCAACCCTGAACAGAATGGGTCTTCGTGGCCAACTCAGCAAGGGCCCATTAGCTCCCCTATTCCCGGTCAAGAAACTTGAACTTTTGCAAAATCCGCCATACATGTTAATCAAATATTAACGCCGAGCCGCCCGAGGCTAACCTAGAATAGAATCGCGCCGCCCGAGGCCGTTGAACGAAACCCAGCCGGGTTCATACGCCTGCCGAGAGAGGGCTGGGAGCCTCTGGGAGGGCGCTCATCGATTTCATTTATTAAATTAAAATTCAGATGGAATAAGTCCTTGGTTACTTGCCGGGAAAGTCCTACGATGACACAACAGATTTTTTTTAATGTCAGCATTAGATTACTTCCGTAAGTCAGTTATTATGGACTTGTACATTATCGATGTTGTACTGTAATACTAGATTTAATATTCAATGGCGAATTGGATTTGTCTGTGAAGTTAGTGTATAATTTGAAACAAATATTGAATTACCCGACTTCAAAAAAAGGAGAAGGTTATCAATTGGCTTGTATTTTTTTATGTTTGTTACCTCAGAACTCCGTCATTTATAAACTGATTGGGAAACTTCTTTGTTTATTTGAAAGAATATACTTCCAGATTGGTCCCATTTCTGATGATGTCAAAATCTGTTCTGATTATGGGATCCATTAGGAATTGAGGGAACTCCTCAAATATTATCGTGACAATGATAATATTTGTTCAGTTCAGATGAGAATGCATTTTTTATGGTAAGCATGACCTGATTCTATTCTCAGGGTTGGCTCCCGACGACGGGACTCAACGGTCAACAGTACAGACAGGAAACAACAGCAAATACACGAAATTTTGTATATGCATTCAATTACGACAACCCGATCTAAGTTTCATCAAGACAGCACTACGGCACTCTTCAGCGGTTAACAGCACAGACACGAAATTTTGTTAACGCAGTTAATTATGATAGCCCGTTCTTAGTTTTACCTTGACATGTCTGCTGCACTTGTTAAAATTTTGTCTATTATTTGAAATTTATTTGAATTTGAAATAGATAAATAAATCATTTTTCTAATAATTGCTTTGTAACACTGTTTCAATTGTCGCAGTTCTTCCCCACTCAAAAATATGAGTTTTTGTTCACAGCCTCAATATTTTATTTTTCATTGTCGACTGGTAGGATTGCTCCCCTCTTGAAATGGAGTGCAAAGTTATGTAAACAAAATAGGGTGGAACCATTGGTGGCTCAGGTGCAGGGCTAAATCCCCTCGTTTCAAGTGTTTAAATGGGTATTAAGGGTGTTGAACCCGCACCGCCCAACAGACAAACAATTAACTCAATATTAACATAGCGTCATAGGCAAATGTACGAGCACAGCCATTCAATAACCAGTGGGTCTCAAAGCGTGTGCCGCGGCACCCTGGGGTGCCACATGAAGATAACAGGGGTGCCGCTAAGCTCCCATGACACTGCTATTGATTATATAGGGTAGCATTTTCCAAACTAGATTTGCCCTGGCCCGTTATTTTTATTTTCCTGGCAAGTATTGCGAACGCATTCCTGTGTCTAAGTGTCTGTCACGATAGCGCCTAAACGCTTCATCCGATTTGGCACGCAGGCATCATTCGATCATGGCAAGAGTTGAAAAGATTGTAGTTGAAATCGGTCAGTTTTTTTTCTTTTTTAGAGCAAAATATGCAGGCCGCATGGCCTTATCGTTTGCCTCTTGTATAGAGGCCTCTTGTAGAGGCCTTATCGTTTGCCCGGTGTGTCATAGAGGTTGCCAATTGTGGATAGGATCGGAGGTGGTCCTCATCCTGCAGCGTTCCACAAATATACGAAACTCGCCTTCTCTACCATCGTTTAAGACTCACCTTAAGGATTACTACCTTTCTAAGAAGTAACCAGTTCTTCCCTTTCTCTCCTGTTCCTCTCCCAATTTCCTCTCCTCGGGCATTATTAGTCTTAAATTCTTCCACTTGTCTGTATGTTATGTAATAATCTTTATTTTCACAATGCGCGCATGTACCACTATGTTTAGGTTAGCTGTAAGACATTGCCATGTGGCAATAAGCTCGCCTTTTTTGTATACTTATTAAGTGCAAATAAAGAGTTTATTTTTATTAAAAAAAGATGCATATAGGGTTTTCTGTGTAGCACCAGCGAAGAAGATTAGCCCGGCATCTTGTCACACCCACCCTCAGTCTATTGAGGGTGTCTTGGATCATCTGGGGAGATGACCCAAGACACCCACTTCACGGACAGGAGTCACGCCACAATCGCCTCAAATCGCGAAACTCGTTCATGAACCGAACACATCCGCTCCATGGGAGTCAATCATCGAATGGCATAAATCAATGGAGGAATTCACTCGAAGAGGATGTCAAGGAACAGATAGCACCGGGGTCCAATCTCCCCTACACCACCTGGCGCAGTCTCAATAGACTGAGGGTCTCAATAGACTGAGAGTCTCAATGGACTCAATAGACTCAATAGATTGATAACCTCCTCCTTTTTTTGAAGTCGGGTAATTCAATATTTATTTCAAATTATACACTAACTTTACAGACAAATCCAATTCCCCATTGAATATTAAATCTAGTATGTACAGTACAACATCGATAATGTACAAGTCCATAATAACTGACTTACGCAAGTAATCTAATGTTGACATAAAAAAAAATCTGTTGTGTACTCGTAGGACTTTCCCGGCCAGTAACCAAGGACTTATTCCATCTGAATGTTAATTTAATAAATGAAATCGATGAGCGCCCTCCCAGAGGCTCCCAGCCCTCTCTCGGCAGGCGTATGAACCCGGCTGGCTTTCGTTACACAACGGCCTCGGGCGGCGCGGTTCTATTCTAGGCTAGCCTCGGGCAGCTCGGCGTTAATATTTCATTAACATGTATGGCGGAATTTCGCAAAGTTCAAGTTTCTTGGCCGGGAATAGGGGAGCTAATGGGCCCTTGCTGAGTTGGCCACGAAGACCCATTATGTTCAGGGTTAGTCATACTCACGGGTCAACACCCATCCGGCGGCCTCCTCGCATGAAGAGTGAGTCTGGGTAGGACTCTGGCCTTAGTGCTAGTTTCCCCTAGGAATCAAACTTCTGGCGCTCCTGTACGGTCTGCGCACCGTGCGGCGTAAGCCAATCGACTGTGCACTCTGACTAACAGTCGGGGGAGTGTGGAAGCAGTACTGTTTCCTATAAAGCGGGGGTGGTCGCGGACGTTACGGCGACTGCTCTTGAAACGACCATCGGCTACCCGCTCCTGGGTGAACAGCCGGGCAAAGGATGCCGTGGTCTGCGATAGATTCGGTATACACCGTTTCACCGCGCAAGCGACCTCGAACTCGTAACCAATCGAGAGACTGGTGTAATCTGGTCGCAATTGGAAGCAAGGGCGTGAGTGTAAGCCCGCTGGGTAACACTCCTGGCTATCTCGCAGTTAAGGCGTTGGCCTCTTACGGGTTTGTGGCGGAGCTAGACGGTGGACTGTTTTTGTCCTAAGTCTTCTGCGCTCACTCCAGGGAGATAGAACGACTAATCGTTAAAACTTCCTGAGGTGACGGGCTCACCCGCTGTAGTCGAAAACTCTAGTATCATTAGTGTAGCTTGTGTAGGAGATATTTCAACGAAAATTGTGATTGATTGATTGTGGCCAAAATGAAATAAAACGTGATTTCGGCCCAACAAGGCAGCCATGTACTAAATATCAAGTCTCTACCTCCAATATTTCGGGATTGATGTATTATTGGTGCGCTCACTCTGGTGGACCGATTTCAACCAATTTCTTTTAACTCTTATCATGACCAAATGCATGCCAAATTTCAGCTCAATCGGATGAAGCGTTTAGGCGCTATCTTTGAGGAATTCCCACATACAGACAGGCAGCCAGACAGACACACGGACAGACTTCAGTCCGGAAATTGTCTTAATCGCCTCGAGGGGGGAGGGGGGGGGGGAGATTTCCAAAATTCAGATATCCTTCTTCATCTAGAAAAAAATCGCTTTTACAGTACTTTACCTCCTTCTCGTACCTCCGAGCCGATTTCAACCTTTTCAACTCTTGCCATGACCAAATGATGCCTGTATGACAAATTTCAGCTCAATCGGATTTTAAGCGTTTGGGCGATGTCGTGGAGGAATACACACAGACAGAGTTCAATCTGGAATTGGTCTTAATTGTCTCAAGGGGCTCAAAATGTATATTGTCGTCTTCATCTCGAACTTTTTTTTGCGCCTTCTTATGTTATTGATATAGCTTATATATCAATAACACATAATATAACATGGCGATAATAACATATAACTATAATATAGCGATAATACTTTATCTCCTCGTCGGTTGGTGGGCCTGGAAAGTAATATGGTATCAAAATAATCAAATAGCAAAGCAGAAGAAGAAGTTAATTGTTAGAAGGCAGAGGGGGGGGGGGGGGTTCAGAGGAGATTGTGGCAATGGCTCGGGGGTGTTTAACTGTTTATCAGCTTGCATCTGTGTCCCCCTCTCGTATTGATGTCGGCAAAGTGATAAATGAAGAGAGGGTTCCGAAAAACAATTATCTTCTTAGTCTTACCATATATTATTGTCTATAGGTACTGGTAGATAGATGAACTGGACCAAAACAGAGACGATACTTGTCCCAAGACTCTTTAGAGGGTGTATTAAAAAGTTGGCGGCCTAGCCAAGAAAATAAATACTTAATTAAAACAAAAATATTTTTACTTTTATAAGCTTTTATTTACCAGGCAATATTTGTTAGTTTGTTTAAGGCAACTCTTGCAAGATGAATTAGAATCACTTCCTCTTATCATATGAAGTTGACATTTTACATGTTGATTCAGTTATTATATAATAATCGATGATGAGATTATCCTATTCGCCAATGACACATCCCTTCTTTTTAGCGATAAAAATAGAGACGAGCTTGAAATAAGGATTGATGAAACGATAAATAGACTTGCTGTCTGGTTCCAAGTTACAGTGTGTTTTCTTTACGGCCGTGCGACTCTAATAATATAGCCTTATTCTTTGGAACAGACGAATTGGAAAATGTCTCGTCTACTAAATATCTAGGTTTGCAGATCGACCAAAAATTGCAATGGTCCGATCACTTAGGAGAGCTTAGTAAAAAGCTGTGTAGGGCTATTTAGGCAATAAAAATGATTAGAAATTTATGCGGCTTTGAGGCTGCTAAATATGTCTATTTTGCTTATTTTCATTCTTTGATGACATATGGCCTAATATTTTGGAGAATGGCAGCAAATTCGATGAGGATTCTTATCCTTCAGAAAAGGGTTTTACGCAGTCTTTACAGAGCTTCTCCAAGAACTTCATATAAGCCGTTTTTCATCGAGTCGGGAATCATGACGATGTACTCGTGTATATCCATCAAAGTATTATGTTCGCTCGCACATATCGGATGTCCCGGCGAATAGCGATTTCCATCAACACATACCAGAAAAAAATTGATCTACATCTAAATCGGCACAGGCTTAGCAAAGTGAGCAACAGTGTCCTTCACCAAAGCCTGTGTTATTATAATAAGGTCCCAACACATATTATAAGTTTTGGCGACAACCAATTCAAAAAAATCTTATTTAATGGCCTAGTCAAGAATCCAGTACTAATGACAAGAGATTTGGATAATGCTGAATTCTTATTCCAAGAGCATCCTAATATAAAATAACGGAAAAGTCATGATAATCAACTCTGCCAAAAAGCGTAATTTTTATGTTTATTTTTATCGACGACGGCTATATTGCTAGATTTGACAATTAATTTAAATTTAGATATTTTTAGTATACTCTCTATTTTCATGACCATCATATTATTGCCTTGATAATTATGACTACAGACATTGAGCTCTTTTTTGATTAGCCATTTTGATTATTAGATTATTTTCTATTTATCATTGGTTTTCAAACCAATTATAATTTACTAAAATTAATTTATATTGCCACAACTATATCATGATAGTTAATATTCTTTAATTAGTTACATTATTTAAAATTTTAGAGGCAAAGACGCATCCAAGTGTAGAAAAGTCTACCTACTGGAGCAGAACTAATTGTATTGTATTAATAGTATTATATAATTAAGTTAACAATAATGCATCGTATTCAATATAAAAACATTTTTTTTTAAATTCTCACGAAAAAATGTTTCTATGTCATCCTGCGTCTCCCGCTGAAGTTCTATGAGAGCTTGTTGAACCCCAAATGAAAACGAATGTTTAATAATGTAGCTGCAATGTAAATATGTAATTTAGCTAGTTATACTGTAATTACTAATTATATTATACTAATTACTAATTATACTAATTACTAATTATAATGTTCACTTTGCAGTGGAAGGAAGACAAATCCGAAAATATTACGTTTTAGACATAGGTATTAACAAAATAATAATTAGAACAAATCTACATATCTACAAATTTAGTAAATTTCCATTACTATATATAAATCAAATGTCAGTTTATTTTTAAATTAAAATGTCAATCTGGAATTATTAGGCTATCTAACGGTTTGTCAGATTTAGAGCTGGAATTAAATATAAATGTTTAAAGTATAAAATGTTGGAGAATTTCTGGTGTTCTCCTTAAAACAGGCTCAGCCTAGTTAGGAGTAACACAAGCTATGTTGAGTGCTAACGGTGTAATTTTTTTGTGGACCAATAAATAAATTACAATAAAAATATGTTATATTATTTATTTGTCATTATCGTTTAAAAAGTCATTCACTCTGTAATAGCATTTATTTTTGAGCCAGTGCTTTAATGTCTGTTTGAATCCTGGTTGTTGCATTAATTTGATGTTTTGTGGATTAGCGTTAAAATATTTAACGCAACAGATGGTCCCTTTTTACACATTTCTGTCCTCACTGAGGGACAATTTATGAGGTTTCTATTCCTCGTAGCCCTTGAATGTACACCTCTTCGTAAGGAGTAGATATCGGGATTATTTTTAACGAATTCACAACATTCCAGTATATACAGAGAGGACACAGTCAACATAGACATACTAACGAAGAGCGGCCTGAAGGAAGTGTCTGGCGCTACTCCGTTTAGAAGTCGAACACATTACTTCTGTATTTTGAATATTCGTTGGACTTCTGTTGAGTTGCCCCACATTATAATGCCTTATTTTAGATGCGGATATACGTAGCCATAATGGCCCGTATTCCGTTTCTCACAGGTTAGGTTAGGGTCTAAAATCGCGCTAAAACGACGCTTAATTAGGAATTAACATTTTGGTATTCCCTTTCATGGGTCCTAACTGGAGCGGGCTTATATAGCGCTCATCATGCGCTTAAATTGTCGTTAAGCACCATCTAGACCCTTTTCCCTATTCCGCTTCAACAAGTGTCATGACCGATAGGTCCTGTTCGGGGTCTTAACTAAGAACGGTCTAAATCGAGCAGTCTGCGTCTGACAGCCGTAAAGATTTTGTTTCTCTCGTGATTTCGAAGACTTTTTTGTCGCGATTTCAAAAATGTTTGCTCATCATTGACTTCTATATTGAAGAAGAGACGATATCGTAAGTAATCGTTAATTAATATCTATATTATGTTCTGAATGTTATATAGTTTTTTAGCCTTCTATATTGTATGATAAAAGCCTTGTATATTTTTATATTTTAAAACGAACGAAAACGTGTTCAGGTGCGGTGACGAGACGACGGCGGGCGGGCGAGCGAGGGACAGATCTGTAAAAATTAAGACCCTGCTTTGGAACGGCCATAGACAAACCGTAAAATTTTAAGATTTAAGAGCGGTTCCTAATTTTGATGAAACGGAATACCAACAAAGTAACGACGGTGCTTAAGAGGCCGTGTACGAAATCGATGTGGGCCGTGATACCTCTATAATCAATGGTATAACATAACTATAGGTAGGTAGGATTTTCGGAGCCAAAGAGATACGTCCACCCTTTGGAAGCGCTCGGCGGGGACTAGCTGACTTGAGGCGTGAATCGTATCATAGGCGAGTATCATAACGCGAGAATTAGATTGTTTTAAAAGACTTTATTGCCAATTTTAATTAATGTTTTGCATTTTTTTTGAGGAAATGGATTGATATTGAACTAAAGTTTATTTCTGTTGTTTTTATTTTATGAACGGGAGTTCTAAAAGGCCAAAATCAAAAGCATTTCTTCGCCCATTTTCTAAAAAAATTGACAAAGTTAAATATTTTTTTATCAACAATTTTATATGAAAGTAGTAAAAAGTGATTCACTTACTTATTATATAGAGGACTTTCACAACAATACATTGTAATTTTTTTATACCGTTTAGATGTCAAAACGATTCGTAAATATGTTATATTCTAAACCTCTTACAGCGAAAATTCACAAACAGTCGCCGGTTTAAGGTCAATTAATCAAAATTCTATAATAATTTTCAAAAAAGTAGCTCACTCATTAGACAATAATATAAGTGATCTTTTATTTTGTGCAATAAAACTTATAGACATACAGTATTTTAACCTTAAATTCACGTCTGCAAAATTACGTAAATTCACGAAATGCGCAAAATTTCGTGTACGGCCTCCGAGTGTACGTTTCTATTTTTTAAGACCAGCTTAGTTTAAGCCTGCGAGAAACGGAATATGGGCCATTATGTTGTTAAGCGAGTCTCTACTGATCTTATATGTTTTTAAATTTTAAGAATGTATATATATTTATTTAATTTTGAACTTAAGTGTTGGACGTGCTGTTTCCAGTTAAGGTCACGATCCCAAGAAATTTAGTCTCGCTCACACACTCAATGAATGTAAATAAGCAGGGTTAAGACCCTTTTGTTCAATTTTGCACTGGGGCGCATTTAATTTTATACAAGCTTGCAATGTACCTACATTGGTTAGTATGTATGTTTGTTTAGGTCAAATCGTGCAAGATGAATTAGAACCACTTCCTCTTATCCTATGAAGTTGGATGAAGGCACACGTTGGTTCAGTTCCGACGACAATGCATTTTTAGCATTGAGCATGACCTGATTTTACACCCAAGATCGGCTCCCCACGAGTTTACTCTTCCACGGTCAACAGCACCGACACACAATATTGTACATGCATTCAATTGTACACCCCGTTCCAAATTTCATCATGACATGGCTGCTGCACCCAGGGTTGACTCCCGACGAGGGGACTCCTCAACGATCAACAGCACAGAAACGAAATTTTGTATACGTATTCAATTATGATAGCCCGTTCTAAGTTTTACCGCGACAGGGCTGCTGCACCCAGAGGTGGCTTCCAACGAAGGGGTTCCTCAACGGTCAACAGCACAGAAACGAAATTCTGTATACGCGTTCATTAATGATCGCCCGTTCTAATTTCTACTATGACATGGCTGCTGCACCAAGGGTTGGCTCAGGACAGATCATTTTAATATAAGCTTGTTTTTTAAATTCTGTTTAGGACTAATAATAAACTTATTCAACATATTCACCTCCAACTTCAAGACATTTCTACACCTATAAAATCGAAGACTATCGCGGTTGTTTGACATTATATATAGGATAGAAAACGAATTTACCGCTTGAAATTTGTAGCACCCGACGTTTCGGTGACTCAACTTATGAATTCCCCCTCCCCTCCCGTCTCCTTTGCTTGTCCTTATATTTCACTCCTCCCTTCAATATCGAGTTGTCATACGTTACTAATCACTGAATTATATTTTATACTATGATGACTTTTTTGTAAGTGTATTCATTTATTACTTGTAAATTAATTTGCCCACATAAACCTTCAGTCACAATAACCCTGGCGGTATGGTCGGTAGATATTGCCACTTTGAAATAGGCCCACCACATTGTATTCTTTTGTGTGTGCAATAAAGCTTTTCAAACAAACAAACAAACGTTGCAGCCGCCGTTGTCAAGGGTAGACTGAAGAGATGTCAATCCGTTGTTTTGCGGGTAGGCCGCATACCGCTGCCGCCACTGCGTAGGTTATAACGGTGGTGGGGGCCGGGCTCGGAGCGCGCGAATTTTAAAAATCCGTCTTGCACACAACACTCACTGTATCCTGTCTTACGTCTTTGCGTTGTTTGTACACCTATTCATTGGGCTCGATTGCGTTTCTTCTTGAACTAAAATCTGAAATTAGTCCGTGTGAACGAGACGGGGCAATACGCTAGAGCGGAGTGTGAGATGATCGGTTGTCACTTTTTCGCATTAAAATGCGCGCCAAGGTCAAATCTTACACCGCACGAAATATGCTCGAATTTATTCGGACGAGTATAAGTTCGGCAGGTAGTATTTATCGACGATCGTTCGTTTCATATACCGCTCTAACGTATCGCTCTGTCTCGTTCGCTTGGACTAATTTTAGTTTTAGTTCACAAAGAAACGCAATCGGGCCCATTATCACACTCCATAAAATAAAACCGATTTTTAAATAACTATTTTTGGTTCTTACGAATTCATTCCAATCCAACATTTTGGAAAATTATAAAACTACATACCTAATTGTACTCGGAAAAAATCCGGTACATATTATTGATAAGAGCCTGATTTTTTATTCCACCATAGTTTCTAAACGCTTGAACCGATTTAGAAGTGTGTGACATTGTTAGAATCGTTATGTCACCCCGTGTGTCATAGGATACCTAAACTGATCAAATGTCTTAAATTACTTATCTAAATGTCTAAATGTCAATAAATTACCATTAATATATCACGTTTAGTGTCAAATGAAAGGTCTGATTGAGTAAATTCCGGAAATAAACATGTATCTATAAGGATGAATACTTAAACCACAAATATATTATAAAAAGCCGTAAGAAAAATAATTATAAATACAATAGTTCACTTTCTGTAACGGCAGTGGTGTTTTTATTCTTTTTAATATATTTACTTGTTTTCATTATTCCGATCAATTCATCGGGTAGAGTGGCATATTTCCACACGTTCAATATTCATAACGATAGTAGAGTATACAATGCGCTAATTAAGGCTTACAACCGTAAGACTGCCTGTGAGGCCTTATCGCTAAATAGGAACAATCTACGCATACCTACTGATGAGGGCGCTCACGGGGCATTGTGGCCTGAACACACACATGTTCAACCTCAAGCTCAAAGACACAAAAATGTACAGGTTTTGCCAAGGGGCAGAGGAAACCCCTCAGCACCTCATGTGCGAGTGTGGCCCGCCGATGCGTAAAAGATACACCCACTTGGGTGGTCATTACCTCCAACCTGAGGAGGTAAAACAATCTGGTGCCAAAATCCTGCTGCGGTTCTTAAATGACACGACGACGCTTAGCGCAGAACTATAGTAGGTGGCGAACACAATAGATCAGCAATGGTCGCTGTGTTATAAGGCTCATAAAGACCTTAGAAGAGCCCTACTCTACAAATAAAAAAAAGAGTATACAATGAGAGAGAAAAAAAAGGTTTCTAAGCGGAATCGATCAGGACAAATCAGCTATTCAGTTCTTTTGAACAGTCCCATACAATCAATCTGAAAATATATTTTTCTGCTTCAACTTTAAAGTTTACGAAAAACGCGAAATTCAACTATTGTTAAGGTTAATAAGGTTTATCCATAGGCTTAAAGAAAACAGTGAAACAAGAAAGTTGGTGCGGCCCACCGTGCCCCGGTGCGCCGCACCGGCTGCACCGGCTTAGTTACGCGACTGGCAAACAGTCTCCCATACCACATTGTACCAGACAGTAGCGTCTCTTAGAAAAAAATTGAAAACGAGGCGAGCTACGTCACGAGTTCAAGGGCTCACATATGACCGCCATATATCTACTACTCCGTCGACGCAGATGTTCAAACGTTTTGAGAAATTTGCCGACGAGACGCATCCCTCTGCTCACTTCCCTCGCACCCTATCCCCGCAACCCCCTATCGCTTGAGAGTGCGTTTACTATTCTCTCGGTAGGGTATACAATACTGTGCCATACCTCGCGCTGTTCGAACGAGAAAAAATAACAACCAGGATTTTGTAAACTAGCCTCGATCCGTTGACTCCCCGAGGGGCGCATATACTGAAAGCACTCGCTTATGTCGTCAGCCATAAAATAAAATACGAAAAATATCACCCCTAAAAGAATGAACACCTTAAAAACCGATTGTCAAAATGAAGGCGGGAAATTGCCTGCGACGCGTCCGACAGCGAAACGTCGCAACCGCCACTACTCTCCTCTCTTTCTGCGGCCCTAGTCTCGTATGGCGGCGTCCCTTTCTTTCTTGCGGGCTGCGATAAAGGCGTCGGCGGTCCTTTTGAAAGTGAGCTCCTCCGGGCGAGCGCCATGCTTATAGGGATGTTCATAGTTGCGT
Organism: Micropterix aruncella; assembly: GCA_944548615.1. Lineage (NCBI taxonomy): Eukaryota > Metazoa > Arthropoda > Insecta > Lepidoptera > Micropterigidae > Micropterix > Micropterix aruncella. The sequence goes on from OX155977.1 coordinate 15,242,364, forward strand.
AGTTGGAATATCGTACGGTCATATATTATATTGAATTAGCTTGCTCAGCTCCTCAGTGCGACTTTGAAAACCATCTAAAACGGCGAAATGGAAGCGGCGCTGATAGCCTTCACGGTCAAACTAATATCAATTAATTGGCCATCTATAAAAGCAGTGATAATGAATGGCTTTTTATAAACGACTGATTCTAATGAGTCTTGTTCGAGTTAGGCACGAAGACCCATTCGTTCAGGGTCGGTCATACTTACGGGCCAACACCCATCCGGCGGCCTCCACGTAGAAGGGAGGCCCGCTTCGTGCAAACACAGTGACTCGCGCTAAGGTGATGCTTTTTACGGGCGAGTGTCGTAACTAGACAGTGGACTTTTTTGGTAGTAGTCTTTATTCATAAAAAAGATACAAATTACATGTCACAGTTCCCCACTAAGGTTAGTGCCTTTTCAGTGGGTAACTAACAATAATGTGCTCATATCTGACTTATATTAGCTATTACCTATTGTACTTATATTGACTATTATAACTTTTTACGTTAAGTGGATGTATTGACTCCTTAGCCTAACCTAAACGAACCTATATTTATAAGTATATTTCTAATTCATCTGTTTTCATGCAAATTCATGGGTGCCGATGTCTTTATTTAAACTTGGTTACCATGCACAGAATATTAAATTACAATGTACCTATAATTCTTAGTGTAACAGACGATTTTATGTCAACGCAGTAATGACTAATACAATTAAAAAAACATTAATTTTTCGTCATTCAAATGGGTGATTCAAATTCAGCAATATTTTTGTGACGCACGTTAACCCCACTATTGGATATTTCATACGATTTACGAGTATAAATAGAGCTCATTTATATCAATTAAATCACTTCTGTCAACATACTCAAACTGGTAAGTCACCTCTCAAATTAACTTGCAATTAAATATTAATATGGTGTTTTATCTACTCTGATCACGACGAAGTGAAAGGACAACGTAATATTAATCTGAGGTCGTGAGCCAAGGACTCCTCGTCTATACCCAATCATCTACGGCCACGTCCGGAGTTAATATATCATAAAGGCTCAGTCTGTCCTTACCTTTGCGTAAAAAAATAAGTTAGTATAGCGCGGAAGCGCGCTGAGATAACATGTTAATTATAGTGTCTTTGCAAAAAGCTCACGGAGTACTACTAGGGTATAAAGTGACACAATAACAATAGCCGACAAATAAGTGAAAATTGATATATGTAGACAATCGCGGTCCTTAGATATTATAGTTGAAACAATATAGAATCTTACCGCGGGAGATAGCCGTCCACTCGAAAATACTTTATACACTTAAAAACTACATACGCTCGGAATTTAAATTTACTTAAGATGTAATAAAGGACGGCGCTCTAGCGTTTTGGGAAGACAAGGTTACGAAGAAAGGTGATAATACTGTCGGATATATGTCGTATTGGAAGCCCACACATATGGACAAATTTTTGCACACCAGCTCACACCATTATCCTTACCATCTGCGCTCAGTGCAAACGTAGCTCGTGGATAGAACACGCGACCTATGCGACGCTGAGCATTTCCCGCAGGCGATGGAACACAGTCCTTAGTGAAAAAAAGATACTGTAAATATCATGACACACGCACGCGATCTAATATTGAAGAAACTCAGAAACTATGCAGATCACGGGCATTAACCTTTAAGTAGGTACTGACGTGTGGTCTGACAGACACTTTGAGAGTTTGAAAACTCTAGTTACATAGTATGTTAGCGAGGGCGTATCCCCTCACGCTCCTCTCTAGATCTGGAGCAGTCGCCCGGCAGCGTTCGTGGCGAGTAGTTGTGTCGGCGCATGCGATTCCGGTGGCTTTTGATTTTTATAAGATCGCGAGTGGATACGATTTTTTTCACATTATATCGTTTTTCTATTTTATTATCAGTTAGTTATAAAAATGGATCAGCCAGATACTTCGGGCATGAAACGGGCAGCCGCAAATGAATGTAAGTGTTCCTGTCAGTAAGAAAAAATATCAAACAAGGCCTCAAAATAAAGGCCACGAAGGAATTTTAGCCGAATGGCTAAATGAGAGCTCAGAGTCCGACTCAGACGACTCGACGCGAATTTTGTTGCTTTGGAGAGTGACCATGATTCGGCATCTAAACAGAAAGGGTCAGAAGGTGAAGAAACGATATCTGAGGGACAGGAGATTGAATCTGACGAGGCAAATCGATCGCGATTTTATTTTGGAAAAAATCGATTCAAGTGGAGTAAAACCCCGTCCAATATCGGTGGCGTGCGCACAGCTCGGCACAACATTGTAGTAGCACCTGCAACATCTTCTTCAACCCTCTCCCAAGCTGAGCCGAAAAAAAAATGTTTAATTGATTTTAGGGAGTTAATGGGCCCTTGCTGAGTTGGCCACGAAGACCCATTCTATTCAGGGTTGGTCACACTCACGGTTCAACACCTATCCGACGGCCTCCACGCATGAAGTGCGAGCCTGGGTAGGACTCTGGCTTTGGTCATTTTCCCCTGGGAATCAAACTTCTGGCGCTCCTGGACGGTCTGCGCACCGTGCGGCGTAAGCCAATCGACTGTGCACTCTGACTAACAGTCGGGGGAGTCTGGAAGCAGTACTGTTTCCTATAGAGCGGGGGTGGTCGCGGACCTTACGGCGACTGCTCTTGAAACGACCATCGGCTACCCGATCCTGGGTGAACAGCCGGGCAAAGGACGCTGTGGTCCGCGATAGATTCGGTAAACACCGTTTCACCGCTTCGTAAGGGAGAGGACTGCGCAAGCGACCTCGAACTCGTAACCAATCGAGAGACTGGAGTAATCTGGTCACAATTTGAAGTAAGAGCGTGAGTGTAAGCCCGCCGGGTAACACTCCTGGCTATCTCGCGGTTAAGGCGTTGGCCTCTTACGGGTTTGTAGCGGAGCTAGACGGTGGACTGTTTTGTCCAAGTCTTCTGCGATCACTCCAGGGAGATAGAACGACTAATCGGTAAAACTTCCTGAGGTGACGGGCTCGCCCGCTGTAGTCGACAACCCTAGTTGTTTAATTGATTATTATTATTTATTATTACTTATAAACGTATTTTTTATTATATATAGTTCAGTCTCTGAAAAATATAAAGGATGTAATACCACTGCAACCCCGTCTATAAGTTCGACTGCAGCTGTGCATTGGCTTACGTTGGGCAAACAAAGCGACTCGACTGATGGCACACGTCAATACTGTTGAAAACGTTGCTCGAAAAAAAATCGGTTGTCTGTAAAGTCGGTTTACTGACGATAGTTGAACGTGACAACGTCATAAAAAAATACTGATGGAATGGTTGCATTTGAAGCAGTTTCATTTAAGATTCTGATATTGTTTATTACAAACACCCAAAAATATATGCTTTTATACTCACCGATTTGACGTATAGCAGTATAATTGTATAATTGTTTATTGTTTAAAGTTTATTGTTTTTTTTAATTTGAAAGTTTGAAATCTCAAACTGTTAAATAACGGTTTGAGGAGTGTTTAAGCACGCTGCGCCATCTAGCGGTAGGTAATACGTCGTAAATAAACAATATCAGCGACATTTTACCAACCGCTAGATAGCGCATCGTAATGATAGCTTTTCATACTTTTTTTTTGTAATAAAAGTTGCTTACTTCGTTGCACTTCGTTGTACCCACAAGAAAATTGTCAGTTCAGTAATAACATCCCGTATATCAAGAATACATATAAAATTATGGCAAGAATTTAAATCAATCTAGTGATTTTCATTCGTACTATTTTAGACTGAGGTTAGTAAATAATTCTTGTCGCAACCGGTAGATGGCAGCATTTATATTGAATAATAAATATGATAAATGGAACGCCTCAGAGCGAGGTAACGCCGCATGAGTCATGTTTTTTCGTGCGTGCACCAGGATCCATCGATTTATAAGACGTTGTCACGTCAATAATCGGTATGCGAACATATCTTAGATATCGGAATGAAAAACTGCAGTTTCAAAATCCCAGTGTGCTATCCAAAGCTCTCTATAAATTTGGTTTCTTCAATTTTTTTAAATTTTTATAATAAAGTAACTACCTCCATCCTTGTAATTATTAAATGTAAATACCATTGCAACATAAAGTTAAAAAAATTAATAAAATAAAATATAAACCTAAGAGCGGATATATCATGCTCTTTCGGCAGTCAATATACGATTTCTGTTGGTACCACCTAGTGAGGTATAAACCACAAACCATCATTTCTGAATCTCTTTCCGAGTTAGGTAGTAAATTGGAAAACTGTTTATTTATTTATGAAATATTAGGCTAAGAGAATGTTTTTGTAATTAAATGTATTTTTATGGACTTAAATAAATAAAATAAAAAATAAATAAATAAACAAAGCACATTTTTCCCCCGAGTAATACGGGTAGCTATAGAAATAAGGTATGCATCGAACTTCAATATAGGCGGAGGTTTCAAACTCTACTACGTGGAACCCTCTGGTTAATGGTTTTCAACGCCAGTCGTCGAGCGCAAAGACGCGAAATGATATACAGTGAGTGTTGCTTGCACGGCGGAATTTCATAAGTCTGCGCATTAACAGCTAAGCTAGAATTTCGCATTAATAGTAGCAGGACAATGGCAACTGTAACATCTGTTCTTCAAACTGTTTAAATGCTGTCCGCCAGAAAGCTGCGAGTCAAATTAGGAGCACATTCCAAAATCTTTCAATAGACCAAAAATGAAACGAATGTGAAAAAATGAGACGAATATGAAAACCCTGTAACCATTCCTCCAATAGATATGTAACCTTGTAACCGTACCATTACCATTGCATCGTTCCATTATCGATCGTACTACGATAGTATAAACTATCGTACATGGTCACATCACCGATTCCATGATAGCAGATAATACAGGCGCGCAGCGCTATTGGCCATTCAAAAAAAGGCGGGAAGCGCTCTGATTGGCCCAAACAAATTGCCGCCGACGGCGTTCTTTATTACCTCCCCGGCGTCGCGACGCCGCCGCCGCGTCGTCCCACCTCCGAAACGGCCCAAGCGACGCGTCGTCCTCATGAAGCGAGAGACCTTTCGCCGCCGGGGGTCTCGGCGCTTAAGCCCTTTCGTCCGCGGGGCCGCTGTATTACGGGGAATTTATCTGGCATTTATCTATTGCGGCCTCTTACTGCTTTTTTTTTCTTTATTGTCTTGGAAATTACAATATGGCCTTTTATGGCTTATGCGAAGGGGCTTCGCGCCAGTGCTGCTTAATATTCATTGTTTTTTTACTGGCTATATTATTTAAGATAAATATCTAAATTTAGTTTTTACTGACAGTCTCTGAAAATCTTTAGAAACTAGTTTGCAAAGGAGTTTATACTGATTGATTAGAAAACCCCAATAATTCATACTATGATAACAATAATAACATTCAATTATTATTGCCAACTATCGCATTTCTTTTTAGGCGGTTTACATCACAGAAATAACATGGAGAGAGAGAATGCCGTCTATTAGTCTATCTGAAAATTAAAATGCGTAATTATTACTTATCGAAACATGCCCACCAAATTATTCTACGTAGACCATATCGCCATCCCACTAATGAACTTTATAATTTTTTGTATTTTATAAAATTATCCAAAACAATACAATTGATTTTTGCGAAGCAGATAAGATTGCATTTGTGTGGATTTTATCCCCCCACTAGATTGTATATCTGTTCTGGGGTGATAGTATTTAAGACTTCACTTTAATCATAGTGACTTCACTTTCTTTCTTTTTTTTTTTTCCTATTCATTCCGATCGCTCATTCATACTTATAAATTTTAAGGTTATTATAAATATATAAATGTGTATATAAATAAAGAACTAATATTAAATAAAGAAAATGAAAATATTTAAGTTTATAGATAAGTAAAATAAATAAATATATAGGTAGATTAATATATAACTAAATTGACCAATAAATTAAGTAGCCTAAAAAGGTTTCTTACTGTGCACATATACTTGTGAATTTAATTTATTAATATAATATTATCATTTATATTAAAAATTATTCTACGTAGACCATATCGCCATCCCACTAATGAACTTAAGCATGAATGAATATAAGGAAGCTAAAGTTCTTGATTGTAGGCAACTTTTTCTAAAAACTTCCCTCTTAAGGCTTTTTTTGGACAGTAACTCAAATTTAGGAATAATTCAGAACCGGCGACCAACGAGACAAGTTTTAGAAAATAGCTTAATAATACCCAGAAGGAAAACATCATTTGGACAAAGACATTACTCTTTCATTGCGCCGAGATTTTACAATCTGATCAATAATGGAAATAAAAATGAATTTGATATTTAGGGAATTAAAAAATAAATTAAAGAAATGGTTATCGAATCATGACAGACTAACCATACATCAAATGTTAGAAATAATAGCATAATAAAACTTAGGTGCACAAATTATTAACATATTTTTAAACATATATGTTAAGTATATTTTAACATTGAACTAACTACCAAAAATTATTTGACTTTGACAATGAAGTATACTTTTTAGACTAGGTATTTTTATATTAAATCCTATCTTACTTAACATAAAATATATTAAATATTAATTACTGTTTCTTTCTTTTCTTACATATACTTTATTTATTTTATTTAATCGAATATTATATTATATTTATTGCCGATTAAATAATGGAATTGCATTTTATTTCTTATAAGTATTATATTTTAATATTTTTTATTATTATTTTTTTTATTATTTTATTCTGAAGACCACATTTTAGGGCAATTTAGTGTCATTAGCTTTTTACTAAAACTTGTATATTTGTAAGCAACCAAGCAATCAAGCAAACTTGATTGTATTAAACGAACGAATATCCTGTCCACCCTAGAACGGGCTAGTCCCAGTTGCGTGACAGAAACAAATAAGCAAAAGGTTTTGCCATTTGGTTCCTGTTATTTTTGTAATCTAATCAATGTTTCATAGTAATTAATTCTTAAATAAATAATAAATAATAAATTAAAGATTAATATCTTTGTGTAAATAATATAATATAATAGAAGCTTTGACTTAAATCTTCGTTTGTTATTATATTATTGTTTTATTTTGAAATAGGATATCGTTTAAGCGTACGTTTGACCATTAAATTGCGTAATTATTACGAATTAAAACATATATTTGAAATTGAGATCTTTATGTGAATAATATTTTAATAAAAAGAGCTTAGAGGTAATGATTGTTTAGAAGAGAATTATAATATTAGATATTTTATTTCGAGATCGGATACCGTATAGGCGTGTTTAGAGAGCTCATATCTCCAAACATTGATTGATCTTCTTAAGGGGGGGGGGGGGGGGGGGGGGGCGGGGGAGGAGCCTGGTTTAGACGTTTAAAAAAACATGTGTTAAAATAAAAACACGTTAACCTAAAGTTAAAAATGATTTATTATTAATTTACCTCTAGAATTGTTGATAGTCTTGGATTCCTGTAACTGCAAAAAACTTACTACTTTTCTTTAAAGAAAACTTTAAACGTATTTTTCTCAAAACTATATTTTTCAGTTTTACGCCGGCGATAAAGAAGTAACTACTCAACGGACCGAGTTGTTCTAAAAAAAAATTTAAACATTATTAAATTCTGTTCGATATGAACTTAAAAAAGCATTAAAAAATATTTTTTACATATTTTTTTTTACTAGTTTAACCAAGCTTTTGGGGCGAAATCGATTTTATTTCTTTAAATCCTTGAAAATTTATAAAAATAAAAACTTTCAGTTATTTTTTTAGTTCATCTACAGAGTATGTACCTACCTACATATGTACGTAAAAATAATATTTTAGGTTTGTTTTTGTTTCAGGCAAAATTACGCTCGCTATTTCCGGCGCAAGCAGATACCGTAATTTCTGCAATTCAATATCTCAAAAATGTTTTTTCTACCATTACAAAAAATATTTTTATCTTTCAAATTTAAACAAACTGATATAAAAGATTCATGTCCAGATTTCAACTTTAGGTTTAAAAAAAAAGAAAATATGTTCTTTTTTGCCTTAGGCTTCCCCTTAGTTGAGTTACAGTATAATAACACTGTTATACCTACTGTGATTGAGTAGCCCAATGGATAGGGTTCTATGCTTAGAACGCCATCTATTGGACCACTTTTTAAAACTATGAGCGCACAAAAACCCGCCTATTCGGTCATCATCATCATCATCATCATCAATTATTCATTCCATAAAAGCATTTCACAATACTGAGGAACATGTCAAATTTTACAATCATAATTTACCGGATGATAAAACCGCTTTGATTAATTAAAAGAAAAAAAAAAGATTGTAATCAGAGGTGATTACCTACTTAAAAATAGTCAAATTTACAAAATAATCAATAATCAAACAATAAATAATAATCAATACAATGAAAAAGAAAAATTCTGAACAATGTCAATAAAATCTAAAACTTAGTGCGAAAGTGGGCTCGATTGCCGATTGCGAAATTTTTAATTTTTTTTTATTTTTGGATTTGGTATTTCTATTTTTGATATTTCTAAATGATCTTTTTAATATTTAGACAACGTAATGGTTGATTTTGTATAGTGTATTGACTTTCAGATTTCTAACGTGATTTAATTTTATTTTTGCCATATATATGATATGTTTAAAATATGAATATTATAAAAAATGTATTTATTAATTGTAAGTTCTATACCCTTACCGGGTTTTTTGGAATAAATAAACTTTGAACTTTGAATTGCGTTTCGTCGTGAACTAAAATCGGAAATTAATCCGAGTGAACGAGACAGGGCAATACGCTAGAGCAGAGTGTGAGATGACCGGTTGTCACTTTTTCGCATTAAAACTGCCCGCCAAGGTCAAATCTTACACCGCACGAAATATGCCCGAATTTATTCGGACGAGTATAAGTTCGGCAGGTAGTATTTATCGACGATCGTTCGTTTCATATTCCGTTCTAACGTATTGCTCTGTCTCGTTCGCTTGGACTAATTTTAGTTTTAGTTGACAAAGAAACGCAATCGGGCCCAGTATAGACGTAATATGGCTATTTATAATCAAGCAATTGTGGACGCAATATCATAAAAGTCGTCCAGTTTGTAAAGGGCATGTTTGACTAACTGATTTTTCAAGCAGATTTTACATGCTGCCATCTCAAGTCTTCTCGTCGATGACGGCAAAGCATTGAACAATTTAAAACTAAGTAATATATAACAATGTTTATTGATATTTAGTCAAGCGTACTTTAGGCAATAACACATTGTTTTTATGTCGCGTATTATGGCTATGTCGAGTGGAGTGAAGCTCGCAATTTAAAAGATTCTCTTTAGCGTATAAAAGGCACTGATATATGTACATGGACGACATGGTAAGGATACCAGCTTTAATAAAAAAAGGGGCGCGATGTGTTTCTCTGCTTACACCGAAAATTGTCCTATTGGCTTGTTTTTGTAGCACAAAAACGCGATGGATATCGGTTGCATTACCCCATAGTAGTATCGCATAAGACATCTTTGAATGGAAGCAGGTATCCGATATAAAATAATAATATAATAGGTGCTCTTATAAAATAATATAATACCTCTAAGCTCTTTTTATTTAATTATTATTTACATAAAGATCTCAATTTCAAATTGGTATGATATGTTTCAATTCGTAATAATTACGCACTTTAAAGTTCAGAGAGACTAATAGATGGCATTGTATCTCTCCGTGTTATTTCTTTGTTGTAATCAGCCTATGTTAAAAAAGGCGATAGATAGCAGTATTAATAGAATGTTATTATTGTTATCATTGATTAAATTATTGGTTTTTTTTATTCAATCGCCACTTTAAATAAAAAAAACTAAAATTATCGATGCAATTAAATTGATATTAGTTTCGCCGGATTATGCTATCAGCACCACCTGCATTTTGCTGTCTCAGAAGGAGTTAGAGTTGCTCAACTCCATCTAACCTCATAGGTATATAATCAATGCCAACAAGATGTATTTATTTTATTATTATTTTAATACTATTTTTATTGATTATTTTTTGAATTCATTATTTATTTATTTATTTATTTATTTAAGAATTAATCACTATAAAACATTGATTAGCTTACAAAAATAACAGGAACCGAATGGCAAAACCTTAACCTTTTGCTTATTTGTTTCTGTCACCCAACTGGGACTAGCCCGTTCTAGGGTGGACAGGAAAACATATTACAGGTGGACAGGAACAACTTATTATATCTCCATTATGATTATGAAGTATATATTAGGTATCATTACGCATTATTCAGTTACCCAGATTACAAACACTTTTGAGATACATACTACTTAGAGCTATTAGGTTCATTTTCTTAGTTATATTACTTTGATAGTGGGCTCGATTGCGTTTCTCTTGAGCTAAAATCGGGAATAAGTCTGAACGAGACAGATCAGTACGTCAGAGCGGAATGTGAAATGAATGGTTATTCGGGCGTATATAAATTCGACAGTTAGTTTTTATCGACGGTATAGTAGTTCGTTTCATATTCCGCTCTAAAGTACTGCTTTATCTCGTTCTCTTGGACTAATTTCAGTTTAAGTTCACAAAGAAACGCAATCGGGCCCAGTGTGCGCACAATTCATAACTTACAATCAAAATATCCAGTCGAGTCTACAGTTTAGCAAGAAAGAGTAGAAAATAATTCAAAATGGGGGGGAAAATAATTTGACGAGGCAACACTAACCTTTATGTCAGTTGAGTTGTATGAAGATGATTAAGTTCATGAAATTGTATTAATTTTGTTATTTATTCCCGCTTTTTAAGTTCCTTTGCGTTAAAAATGAACAGAACTATTTGAAGCAGAACTAGAAAGTCATTTTCTGTGTTTCAAAATGTACTTCTTCACTTTTCATCCCCCCTGTCATCCTAGATGACGTGGTTAAGAGCAATGCTCTGTATGCGATCCGTAGTAGTTCTTCACTCCTACCTAACAGCCCAACTTTTGATTTCTCTTCAATATCAGGCCAGGAGGTAACTAAAATGCTACTAAGCATCAATTCGAAAGCTGTGGGTCATGATGGTATAAGCCTCCAGCTTATCATTCCTATTTTAAATGAAATAGCGGAAGTAGTTGCATTCATCTTCAATTTTTCTCTTAAAAGTGGCGAACTACCCGCTGTCTGGAAGAAAGCCATTGTTGTCCCAATACCAAAAACCTCTTCAACAAATTCCCCAGAAAACTTTAGGCCGATTTCAATTCTCCGAGTGCTAGCCAAAGCTATTGAAAGACTGGCATATAGTCAGTTGCTCTTTTATGTTTCACTTAACAACCTTATAAATCCATTTCAATCAGGTTTTTGACCCCATCATAGCACGACTACTGCCTTAGTTCATGTTACTGATGATATTCGTCAAGCGATGGATAATCGACAGCTCACTATTCTCGTCCTTTTAGACTTCAGCAGCGCGTTTAATTCTGTCGATTATGATATTCTCCTTGCTCGATTAGAATCATGTAACTTTGCGAATCCCGTAATAAACTGGTTTAGATCATTTCTGAATAATCGATATCAGTGCGTCAGGAACAAAGATCAGATCTCTAATTTTCTACCACAAGTCGCCGGCGTCCCCCAAGGTAGTGTTTTATCCCCACTCCTCTTTTCTCTATTCATTAACTCAGTTACCAACCCCATTAAAGCAAAATATCACCTCTATGCCGACGACGTCCAAATATACTCTCACTTTCGCCCGGGAGATATTGATACAACAATTGCTGCTGTAAATGAAGATCTATCGATGATATACGAGTGGTCCAAAGCACATGGATTGCTCTTAAATCCTTCCAAAACGCATAGGCTATTGTTATCATCGGTAGCAGTTACTTTACCTCGAGGATTAATATAAATGAAGTCCTGAAGATCTGCATCGGTGCGGATGAGGTCCCTTTCAGTTTCGAGGTTAAAAACTTCGGTGTCCATATGGACGACAACCTCTCATGGCGGCCACGTATTCGCGAAATGCGACGCAAACTCTTCGGCCGATTTCATTCGCTGAATAGGCTAAAAAATATCCTCCCAGAGGAGAGCAAGATTACGATTTGTCAGTCTGCTCTCCTCCCCCTTCTGGATTATGGAGATGTCGCATTTCTCGACCTCACAGAGGAGTTATCCACCAAAGTTGAGCGTCTCCAAAATGTTTGCATTCGGTATATCCATGTCCTCAGAAAATTTGACCACATCACGGAGTACAGAGAGAAGCTTCACTGGCTGTCGACCCGGGAGAAAAGAGACATGCGAGTTCTCTGTATGCTTTTCAAGATCTTGGATGGCGTCGCTCCCAATTATCTTACCGCCAGATTTACTGCACTATCGGCTCATGGACGCCCTCTGAGATCGAAAAACAACCTGCTACTCTCTATCCCTAGTCACAGCAGTGACTTCTTCTCATTCTCTTTCACCGTGCATGGAGCCGAAAAATGTGAGAACCGCGCCAAGCATAACAACTTTTGAAAACAGGCTCAGAAAGCATTTGAAATCCTCTATATAGATAAATTCCCTTTCCCCTCCCATTTCCCTCCTTTTAAAACTTTAGCGTCCTTATAGGTGTTAGATTATTTGATGTGGCAAATCTGTGCTCACAAAGAGTAAAGTATATATTTCTTTCTATCCTCCTTTATTTTATTTGTCATACTCTTTATATAGGTTAAGTTATGTAGTCTACTCGCAAATAATGTTCTTACAATATAGGTATAGGTTACATTCTTACGGTTATAATATAGGTATAGGTATAGGTTAGGTTCTCACAGTATAGGTTAGTTCTAAAATATTGCCTCCAGGCAATAAGCTCGCCTTTTCTTAAGAATAAACAGTTTTATTATTATTATTATTATGATTATTATTATTGCTTCTAGGTACATTTTGTTTGACATTTCGCATAGTTTAACCACAAACTGTTGCTACTTACCCGTATTAATCGTAGTCTAAATTAATGATTATTTAACGGAGGCTCGACTAAAGTTTTTATTTTTCTTTCAAGCTCACAATCATACAAATGTCGATGTTACGCTATATAATCATTAAAAGGAGCAGAAACACTAGTCTGAGTACAATACGCTTCTTGGGAGACGGCACTGAGACAAGTCCCTAGATTATTTGGTCTTACTATTCTCTCATTACTGTTTTGCAATATAAAGATATTTCCCAAAACGTAGGGTCTACTATTTTTTGCCAGACTATACCTTGGTACGGGCTTCGGCCAATTAGGGCGACTTTGTCTATAACCTTTTAAGCATTTCATTTCGGAAATAAATATATTCTTATTCTTATTCCTGATTGCTTTAAACTTGCTTAAACGGGAGCTAATGGGCCCACCTATCCGACGGCCTCTACGCATGAAGTGGAGCCTGGGTAGGACTCTGGCCTTATGGTTAGTTTCCCCTGGGAATCAACCTTCTGCGCACCGTGCGGCATAAGCCAATCGATTGCGCACTCTGACTAACAGTCGGGGGAGTCTGGAAGCAGTACTGTTTCCTATAGAGCGGGTGTGGTTGAGGACCTTACGGCGACTGCTCTTGAAACGACCATCAGCTACCCGATCCTGGGTGAACAGCCGCCGGGCAAAGGACGCTGTAGTCCGCGATAGATACGGTATACACCGTTTCACCGCTTCGTAAGGGAGAGGACCGCGCAAGCGACCTCGAACTCGTAACCAATCGGTCACAATGAGACTGGAGTAATCTGGTCACAATTGGAAGTAAGGGCGTGAGTGTAATCCCGCTGGGTAACACTCCTGGCTATCTCGCGGTTAAGGCGTTGGCCTCTTACGGGTTTGTGGCGGAGCTAGACAGTGGACTGTTTTTGTCCTAAGTCTTTTGCGCTCACTCCAGGGAGATCGACTAATCGTTAAAACTTCCTGAGGTGACGGGCTCGCCCGCTGTAGTCGACAACCCTAGTTGCTTAAAACTTGGAGTTCAAACTCACGCAAATTATCTAGGTTCGAAAGCGCCAGTGTGTAAAAAAACTGAAATTACATGGTTCAATTCAATATTAAAAGTAACTGTAACCTACCCTCGTACAGATCTAAAAAATACAACCCAAGTTTTCGAAAATTCTTCTAGCGGGTGTTATAAAACCGACGACCAAATAAATGCCGCCTGGCATTTAGGCGATGCTTTCTCCCTCGCAATAAATGCATAAACACCGCAATTGTGGGCAATTTAGTTTGTGATTTTACTGCGGGGTAAAAGGGACCCGAATAATGCGTATTTGCCAAGGACATGTCTTTATATTTTTGGGGTAGTTATGATTTAACGGGAGCTGTAATCTACAAGGATATAAGGATATACACATTGATATGGTACAATGCCATCATACCTCGATTCCCTAATATGAACCGGCCATAACTTTTACAGGTTTTGTCACACCGCCAATGTGACTAAACCGACGTTTTATTGAGTACGGTTTCGTGCAGCTTGGGCCACAAGATCCATTTTGTTCTCGGATCGGCTCAACTCACGATTCAGCTCCTATTCAGAAGCCTCCTTGAGAGAAGGCTACCCCAGGTAAGACTCCCGTGTCTCAGGCCTCGGAGGTGGTGGACCGGTTTCTCCCGGCGGGATTGCATCCCGGCGCCACTGGACGGTATGCGCAGCGGTCGGCGATGCCAATCGGTTGTGCATTCTGACTAATTGCTGAAGGGGTCTGGAGACTATATAAATACACTGTTTCCTAAGCAGTGGGGGTGGATGGTCACCTGTTGTCATGCCACTCTTGAAATGACCTTGGGCCACTCGATCCTGTGTGGCACTACGGGCAAAGAACGCCCAGGTCCGCGATAAATTTAAACTGAATTACCTCTGTAATACAACACGTAGAGGTCTCGAAAGCGACTTCGAACTCGTAACCAGACGGAGGTATCCTGAAGGTTAATTCCAGACGGAGATATCCTGCCAAAACTGGTAGTTAGGGGTGAGGCTGCTCGCTGTGTACCTTTACCGGTGTACCTTTACCTTATGTCCGGTGTACCCGAACTCTCTTTGGATGCTTTCTATTTTTCTAGTTTTTATATCTTTGTTACTTAATTTTCTTTGTTACTATTTTTTTCTGATTTTTCATTATTTCGATTTTTATGTTTTCTAGATTTTTTTACTGAATTTATGAATTTGTATGTTATTTCATTTATTTGATGTTTTAATAGATGTGTTTATAAATTTGTGTGTAATTGAAAATGTTTTCTGTCTTTTCGTTATTTAGATACTTAGTTTTCTAGGTTTTTTTACTGAATTTATGAATTTTGTATGTTATTTTATTGTTTTGACGTTTTAATAGACGTTTTTATAAATTTGTGTGTAATTGGAAATGTTTTCTGCTTTTTCATTATTTCGATTTTTATGTTTTCTATTTTTTTTTTAAATTTATGAATTTGTATGTTATTTTATTATTTTGACGTTTTAATAGACGTTTTTGTAAGTTTGTGTGTAATTGGAAATGTTTTCTGTTTTTTCATTATTTCGATTTATATGTTTTCTATTTTTTTTACTGAATTTATGAATTTGTATGTTTGTTTATTATTTTGATGTTTTAATAGACGTTTTTATAAATGTGTGTGTCATTGGAAATGCTTTCTGTTTTTTCATTATTTCGTTTTTTATATTTTCTAGTTTTTTTACTGAATTTATGAATTTGTATGTTATTTTATTATTTTGATGTTTTAATAGACGTTTTTTAGAAATTTGTGTGTAATTAGCAATGTTTACTGTTTTTTCATTATTTCGATTTTTATATTTTGTAGTTTTTTTACTGAATTTATGAATTTGTATGTTATTTTATTATTTTCATGTTTTAATAAATTTGTTTGTAATTGGAAATGTTTCCTGTTTTTTTTTATTGTTTCGATTTTTATGTTTTCTAGATTTTTTTATGCATTTATGAATTTGTTTGTTATTTTATTATTTTGATGTTTTAATAGACGTTATTATAAATTTGTGTGTAGTTGGAAATGTTATTTTATTTCAAATAATTTTATTAGAAATGTAATTTTTGTACCCAGATCGGGTTTTTGAAAATAAATACTTATTTACTTACTTACTAATAGGCCCGATTACGTTTCTTCGTGAACTAAAATAGGAACTCAGTTTAACCGAACGAGACAGTGCAATACGTTAGAACGGAATATGAAATGAACTTCGTCGATTTTCACGCACCAAATCTACCTGTCGAACTTATAGACGCCCGAATAAGTTTGACCACATTTCGTGCTGTGGGTTCGCTTATCTTCGGTGGATAGATTTAATCCGAAAATGTCATAACCATTCATTTCAAATTCCGCTCTGTCGTACTGCTCTGTCTCGTTTACATGAACTAATTTCCTATTTTAGTTCAAGAGAAACGCAATCGAGCCCAATCATCGACTTTAAAAGTCGTCCGTTTATTCAGTTTATTAATTCCTCCATTTTCGCTCTACTACGAGTTGTACGTTTGGTACGGAACCCTCGAGTATATTGGTCAAAACCGAGCACAATACAATAAACATCGGCAGCGACGGCGGCGGCGTTTCGCCAGAGTATGCGCCAAAGAATGCGTTTCAAAAATTAGTCACGGAAAACAAAATATTTTTACAACTGCTTCGTCGCATCGCTCGTCCTTTCCGCAATAAACCGGGAGCAAATATTGCCACAATAATTTGCCACTTTATGACACTGCCCTAAATATGTTTTCGGAATAGAAATGAATAGAGAAGTCTTTTCAACGAGACGGACGGTGAGCGAGGGATTATTGGTTCGGGTTTTAGAAAGTTTGTCTTGTAGGACAGGTTCGGTAAGTATTCAAAAGTTTAAAAAAAATATACGTGTGGCACTCGGGGACTGCCACGGTAAAGCTATTGCATAGCATTTTTAACAACTTATGCAATTATAATTATTTATTTATTTTATTTTTTCTGATATCAGATAACTGCGCTCTATCGGAAAACGTTGAAATTATTCCGAATCATTTGCGGCTGCGGAAGCAAATGATTCGGAATAATTTAAACGTCTTTCGGTAGAGCGCCGCGCACGAATTTTTTATTCAATAAAGCAAAAAAATCGAATTATTCGAAAAAATTCGTAGATAAAAAGATAGATAATTAAATTATCTTTAAAATGGTGCAGGTTTCATAATAATACGCCAGATAGTATTTGCGTAGTAGTCGTTTTTGTGTTCGGTTAGACCTAATTTCACAAATTAATTACACTATGTAATATAAACAAAATCTAAAATATTCAAAGCTAAGAATATTAGGAAAATGTTCTTGTTTAACATATATTTTTTTCGAATCGTAAGCAGTACTCGTTTAGGCGTAATTATCAGTTTAAAATCATTAATTTTCGTTAAGAAATTTCTTCATTTGGTCGCCGCGCTGGCGGCCCGCGATAAAAGCTATGCAATAGCTTAAAAATTAATATCAGTTTGTGCGGGATAGCTCTAAAGGCAAAAAACATTTCACTGCTACAGCTTTCTCAATAATCGAGAAAGCTTCAGATTGGATTCTGGAGATCGATTCGGTCTCTAAGCAGTATAAATTCCCTGAAAGTCTCGGATGCACAGCCCTGCGTCCAGATATAGCTCTTTACTCGCTATCTTGCAAGATTAACCTTCCGGAAGATAACCAACATTCTACGATAAGATTCCCTTATCGTAGAATTAACTTTTCCATGGGAATCAAATATCCCAAAACAACACGAGTATAAATTAAATAAATACCATGATCTCGCGAATGCCGTCACCCGCAACGGCTTTACTGTTCACCTTCACGCGGTGGAAGTTGGCGCTCGTGGCCTGCCAGCTAAATCTTTGATTCACCTTTTTAAAGATCTTGGTCTCTCCAGGAAAATAATCAACTCCTTTCTAGAAAACAATCTAAAACCGCGATTTCTGCATCAAAATTCTATGGCTTCGAAGGGGCAGTGAATTGGTGGTAAGGTGAACGCTCACATGTGGCAAGACAGCTGTCCTAAACCTACCACGGCCGGTCGTTAGTCCGGAATCCACCGTTCACCTCCCAGGAGTGTAATAATTGTATATGATTGGCCCGATTTCAATCGGTGAATTCCATGGCAGCTCCGTTAGTATTTTATTTTATTTATATAGTCTTATAATATGCATCCAAAATTGCAAAAAAAGCTGGATATGTCATAATAAAAAACCATTAAAAAATACGTGTGGCTCTCGGGGACTGCCGCGGTAAAGCTATTGCATAGCATTTTTAACAACTTATGCAATTATATTTATTTATTTATTTTATTTTTTCTGATATCAGATAACTGCGCTCTATCGGAAAACGTTGAAATTATTCCGAATCATTTGCGGCTGCGAAAGCAAATGATTCGGAATAATTTAAACCTCCTTCGATAGAGCGCCGCGCACGATTTTTTTTTCCGATAAAGCAAAAAAAACGGATTATTCCAAAAAAATCGTAGATAAAAAGATAGCTAATTAAATTATCTTTAAAATTCAAATGCTCTCTGAGTCTGTTTATAAAACTTGTTACACTTGACGCGGTTCTCGCAATTTTCGGCAAAGCATTCCAAAGGCGGGCTCCATACACGGTGAAAGAGAATGAGAAGAAGTGACTGCTGTGACCAGGGATAGAGAATAGCAGGTTATCTTTTGATCTCAGCGGGCGTCCATGAGCCGATATGCAGTAAATCTGCCAGTGAGATAATTGGGAGCGACGCCATCCAAGATCTTGAAAGGCCATACAAAGAACTCTCATGTCTCTTTTCTCCCGGCTCGACAGCCAGTGAAGTTTCTCTCTGTACTCTGTGATGTGGTCGAATTTTCTGAGGCCATCGATATAACGAAAGCAAACATTTTGGAGACACTCAACTTTGGTGGATAACTCCTCTGTGAGGTGGAGAAATTCGACATCTCCATAGTCCAGAAGGGGGATGTCCTTCTCCTTCAGTTATATGATTATTTATTTTCTTGTTCATTTTATTATTAAAACATTACCAAATTATCCCTAGGAGGTTTTACCTCGTATATTTTAACATTTAAATAATCAGTTTCGAAGGCTTCCTTGATAATAATATTACCTATACTATATTTGTATGTTAATCCGTAGTTAAAGATGTGTTAGAGAGGTAATTTTATTTTTCATAATAAGTATGTATTAGATATTGTAATATATTTTTGAGGACATCTACCTTATAAATAAATGAGACACTGTTTAAATCTATATTCAAACATTTTTGGTTCTAACCAAACAAGCACAAATGCCATATAAGGAGTGCCGAATATAGCTTTAAGCTGATTGTCATGAAAAGTCATGTAAAGACGTTCAGATTAACTCTCAGCTATGTAAAAGTGTCATTTAAATCAATTTGTTTTTTTTTTGTGTGCCCCACACACAGAAGCCCCTTCTCTAAGGTTTTAATGAGCCTTGTAACACTGCGACCATTGCTGATCTATTGTGTTCGCCACCTACTATAGTTCTGCGCTAAGCCTCGTGTCATTTAAGAACCGCAACAGGCTTTTGGCGCCAGATTGTTTTACCTCCTCAGGTTGGAGGTAATGACCACCCAAGTGGGTGTATCTTTTACGCATCAGCGGACCAAGCTTGCACATGAGGTGCAGGGGAGTTTCCTCTGCCCCTTGGCAGAACCTGCACATTTTTGTGTCTCGGAGCTTGAGGTTGTACATGTGTTTGTTAAGGCCACAATGCCCCGTGAGCGCCCTCACCAGTATGCGTAGATTTTTCCTATTTAGCGATAAGGCCTCACAGGCCGTCTTAGGGTCGTAGGCCTTAATTAGCGCTTTGGATTGATTCAACCCTGGCGTGTTGTTCCAGTGGCTGACGGATTGTTCTAAACATATTTGTTTGCAAGGCTTTTTGATACGAAACAGCAAGTTTCAGGGCCGTATAACGTTCCCATTGCACCCGTCTTAGCAAGTTTGTCGGCTTTTTCATTTGCCTCGATTCCTGCATAACCGGGAACTTATCTTAGAAACACCCTGTTCTTTTCGCCCAGGGAATTCAGTAGTGATACGCATTTATTTATTTTATTTATTTATTTATTTATTTGCAGCTGTTATAAAAAACATATACAAAAAAAAACAAGAACACACAGATTAAAAATTAAAACTATAAATATACAAAGACTATGAAATAAAGCTACAAACGCTGCAAATTAGGGGTATCCTCAGGATATCTCTTATCCTGGTTTTCAGGACACACCTATTAATTATTGATACATAGGTACCTATATGATTTTTAAAATTAAATAACCAAATCAAATAAATCTTAAAACAAAAAATCCAAATAATCATAATCAAATAAATACACAAATCGAAATAATCAAAATCAAGATATTTAACATCAAATGATATTAAAAGAAAATAACGTAATTACATAAATTTAATAATCTACATATAATAAATCAAAAATAATCAAAATCAAAATATTTAACATTAAATAATCAGGTTACAAATTAATAAATAAACGAAGACAATAGTAATAATCCAATTAGCAATAGTTATTTTAAAATAAAATCAAATTATGACATCTAAATATCTTCCTTTAATAATAAACTTTTAAAGTGGTCCTTAAATACTGCAATTGATTTCGATCGCAAAGCCATTCCCAACCGATTCCATACAACCGCAGAATAATACGAAAAGCTGCACTGGAAATGTGTAGTTTTGTGCTTGGGTATTACAGCAAGTTGTTCACGTGCCCGTGTTGAATGGACATGCCGGTTACGGGACCACGTCATAATCTTGTAAAGATATCGCGGCTGTTTATTGCGTACTACCTTGAGTACAAGGGTCGCAAGATGGAGCTGCCTTCTTTTACTCATATTCAACATGGAAGCTTTCGCAAGGAATGGTGACACATGATGACGTGGAGGAATCCTAAAGCAAAATCTTGCGCAGGCATTTTGCAGTCTCTGAAGTCTCCGCCCAGTCTTCCTATATAGACAGGGGCCGTACACACAGTCGCCATAGTCCATTATAGACAATATAAGGGCATTTACAAGTAGTATTCTGATTCTGACGCTGAGGTATTCCCGAATTCTTTGGCACTAGCTTTGAATTAATGGTATCCGAGGCTAGTGCCATAAGAGCTGCCTTGCCATCCGAGTGGATATAGCTACGGTGGTTGGTGTAGTTCTTATGGAGGTTGATATCCGCACATTCAATAATGGTTGGCTTAGATTACCTTTTAGTCTAGATTAATTTTGTCGTATTATCCTTTTAGTCGAATAAGGGTGGTATAATCGCTATAAAGCATACTAATATATTACCATTTTTTATAACTAACAGCTGTATAGTAGTCGAATAAATAACCTTTATACAACAAACAAAACAAAAGCTTTCATTACCCTTACTCCACCAAAGGTTGTATAGTGGTCCTTATACAGCTTAGTCATATTGATGCTTATAGAACCTTACTTACGCAGGTTATAGTTTTATAAAGGTTATATTAAAGTTGCATATATTAAAGTTGTATATATTAAAGTTACAGATGCCACATAAGCGAAACGGCCATTTTTTCTTAAATCTTTATAACTTAAATTTTTGGTATTATATTTTTATTGTCATTTTAAGTCATGAAATACAGGTAAACCCTATTTCAACGTATGGGAACAATACCCATCAAGTGTTTCTTTTTACTTCGAAAAATAAAATTAATTTACGAAAAAACTTTAAACCCTAATTATCAGTTGAAATTGAGGTAAAATATTAATATTTTAGTTAAAATTTTGTTAGACTTATTACTGTCGATGGAATGATGTCCGCAAGAGAATTCAATCATTTTAAAGTCAATAAAATGCAATCTATTAGTAGGCATTAGGAATTTTATGTTTGCGACGGCAAATGATCATGCAGCTTCCTTTCGTTACCATTCTATATAATTTCAAGGCATTACTCGACTAGAAGTTGTAATAAAGTATCAATTGGAGTCACACCAACTAGAATGGCTGAAGGGACCAACTATGTAATTCCTCACGTACATACAACCATTGCCCATTGACCCAATTTTTTAAAATACTTAGTAAAAAGAGGAGTTAGTAAAAAATGTTCAAAATGTAAAAGTAAAGAAATGGCTTCTTTATGAAGTAGGTCGTACAAAGACTGAAAAAGAATTGCTTCATACAATAATTTAAAATATGTGTGTATGGAGATGTATGTGTGTGTGTGTTATTATATATCACTATATGTATGTTTGTATGTGTGTATGCAACTAACCCTTTATCATATATATTTGTATTAATATGTGTACTATTTTATGCCATTATCTTAGTGTTAGTATTGAAAGTAGTCTATTAGTCAGTACTATTCAAACGTCAGTAGGTACTACTCAAAAACAAAGGCTATATATTTAGTATGCCCAGATACAGGCTGTTCGGTCTAGTTGGGCATTCGTCTAGAATGATCGTATGGGTTGTGTTCATTTCCTTATTGCTTATATAAATAGTTATAAATTATATCTGTATGATCACACTGGTAACTCTCTACCAAGTTGTAACAAATTAATAAATAAATAAACTTTTTCAGCCGCTGGCTATATAAGGGTGGCTTATACCACCTAAAGTAGCCGTTATGACCGCTATTCAGCCACTATTCAACTAAAAGCCGTATAAAATGTGCCTAATCCGGGAATATAGCAGTCATATAAACGTTTATATGACTGCTATATGACCAGTTCTTGTGACTAAAGCTGTTGCGATAACGTTGCCGTGACCGTTATATAGTCAATTTGTGCCACTTGGGAAATCTCGTAGAGACTTTGGAAGGTTACTAAAGAGTTAAATATAATATAACCGCCTTTCACATGCGACGCGTCTTATTATTATTATTATTATTATTATTTATTCTGGACAGGCAGCTCTGCTGATACGTCCAGATCAGATCTTGTAAAGCTAAACAATATTAACAATATAATATAAACAATATTAACAAGTTTTAAGGTACAAATCGAGTCTGTTTTTAAATTGATTGACAGAGCTCGCACTAATCACTTCAAATGGTAGTTTATTCCACATGTCCACCACTCTATTTGGCAAAACGTTCTTAAGAGGATTAGATTTAAATTTTGTACGGTTGAGTTTTTTGTTGTGACCTCGAAGATTTGTATTGACGTTGAATTTGTAAATATTTTTCAGTGCAGGTACATCGTAATAATGTGTTAGAATTTTATATGTCTCAACCAGGTCCCCTCTTTGTCTTCTTTGTTTGAGTGTAGTAATTCCAAGTAATTTCAAGCGATCTTCATAATTCCTATTTTTCAGGCCCACTGGCATTTTGGTTGCCCTTCGCTGTACCTGTGTCTTGCATCGACTATTCCTATCGATATTTTGTCCAATTGAATAATAGATAAAAGTGTCGAATTTCCGGCGGGCCTCTTCGCCAATTTCCCGGGACAGCCATGAAAATAGAATGATGTCGGTGAGAAGCGTCCGGATTGCCGCCAAATTGGTATCAGCGAACATGTCCGAACGCGTCCCGTCCTTCCGCCCGAAAAACAATCACGCGACAACGATAAAAACGAACCCGCTTCTGCATTTTTTATGCGTATACGGCCAATTTATCCGCTAACCCGGCGAAAATCGCACGATGCGTAAAAAGCGCGCGCGATTTTGATGCTTTTCGCGCACTTCAAATACAACGTTCCGATAGGAGACAAAACTGTCCGCGAAATTTTCCGCGCTCCGAATTCGAATTTTCGCGATTCGACGTTTGAAGTTCGTCGTGCCAAAATGGGCATGTTCATAACAAATTACTTCAAAATATAAAAAGCGGTACTTATTATTATCTTATATGTATATTATTATTATTTATTATTTATTCCGTAGCCGGCGATTGGGGAGGGGGCGCCCTCGTAGCCAATACGCTGCTGTCGGTGCCGCTGGATCTCGTACTCCATTCACGATTCGCTTCCATTCTTGACGATTTTTTGCCACGTTTCGGGCATCCCTAACCGATAATCGTTGATTTTTAAGGTCGTCTTTGATGTTATTTAGCCAGGTTTTCTTCGGCGCCGATCGCTGAATTCTCCATTCTGTCGGACGGTCTCGCCAAAGAAGTTTACGTGGCAAGCGATTGTCGTTCATTCGGCAAACATGGCCGAACCATCGTAGTCGACGTTTTTGTACTTCTTCTTCGATCGTTGTTACTAGATCGCATCTTTCTTTCTTATCTTCTCATATATAAAAATGAATCGCCGTGCGTCTCGCAGGATCTCGGAAATGACTCGACCGATTTGAATGATTTTTCTTTTATTTTATTTAGATTGATTCAGGGGTGGTTTACAAAAAAAATATTTTAAGAAAAATTAAAAGAAACAACTGAAAATCGAAAAAATCGAAATTGGTCATTTTGGGAAATGGGCAAATTTAAAAAAGTCGAAAAAGTCGGAAAAGTCGAAAAAGTCGGTAAAGTCGATAAAATCAAAAAAGTCAAAAAAGTCGAAAAAGTCAAAAAAGTCAAAAAAGTTGGAAAATGCAAAAAAGTCGAAAAAGTCAAAAAAGTTGAAAAAGCCGAAAAAGCCGAAAAAGTTAAAAAAGTCAGAAAAGTCGAAAAGGCATTTATATTTCATCATGTAAATTAAATACATTGAATTTATTTTAATTAAACGACTCTCGATTAATCACCAAACGAAACTCAAACCGTACATGATTCGGCATTATTATAGATTTCAATGAATTGGACTCGGAAGGTTGATCAATAAACGACAATCAAATCAATTTTAGGTGGTACGAAGTTCACCTGGTCATCTAGTTCAGTATATTTTATTGAAATCAAACTATTATAAATTTTGATTATTATTGTTATTATATAACAATTAATTAACGATTTTGTAAAAGTCGGTATTGGTTTTTGTCCTTTTCGTTACCAAAACTTATGTTGAAATAGCAAGAAGAGAAATGAAGTATTTATTTTTACCAAAATGAAATTTCAGTTACATCTGAACTTTTTAATGCTATAGGCTAGTCGTGACCTTAGCTATCACCACCTCACGGTTTATCGTCAAGAACCGGGACATCCTGTATATATGGACAAATAAATAAACCACAAATTTTTCATAAGAAAAACCATAATAAAAATAATTACAAGTAAAGTACTACAAATGATTCCAGTAGCTAACGGAAAATCGGGTACCCCAATGAAATATATATTTTTGAATAGCTTAGACCTTTAGGATAATGGTTGATTATGGGCAAAAATCGCTCAATACATGGGAAGGGGGTCAAATCGCTCTCATCAATTATGTTTACACTAATAAACACTAAATTACATCAAGCGACAAGAAATGGTACTAATGTAAAAAGATAGTTCGAAAGAGTACATACAAATGAGTAAAGAGGGCGTTAAATTTATATAATTATTTGAGGTTTCAATCAAATGTCATTAAGGTGATGATAGATGCATTGCATCAATGTATCAAATATAAAGAAGATATTTAATAAAATCAGTCTTATTTTGTTGTTATGTTCAATACTTTACTTGTCCTCTCTACCTTGTTACAAATACAATAGTTCACTTTCTGTAACGGCAGTTGTGTTTTTAACACGCTTTTATTAGGTCGACCTGTAGGTATGTAACTGTAATGGAATCTAAGGTAACTAATTTAACCATCTTCCAAGGATCGTAGCGTCATGAAAATTGGCAGCTGTATGTAGTTCTGATGACAATACAATAATATGGTACTGTCGAACTGATCTGATGATGGAGTCGGAAGATATGAAGTGGGACTTCATGGACTTCCCGACATAGCTGTGTTTGGACTTGTTAGAAAAGTCTTGGAATGAACTTTGACCACGATTAGGTTTCAAGGTCTGATGATGAAGCTGGAAGATAGGCACTGGCATTCCATGATGGAATATCGTATCATAGCCATGTTCTGACTTGTTAGAAAGGTCTTGTAATGAACTTTGACCACGATTAAGTTTCAAGGTCTGATGATGAAGCCGGAAGACAGGAACTGGCATTCCATGATGGAATATCGTATAATAGTCGTGTTTGCACTTGTGAGAAAGGTCACGTAATGGACTTTGAACACGATCAGGTTTCAAGGTTATAACAAACCTATTATATATTGACTTGTAAATATTGAGTGTAAATAGTGTAAATATTGACATAGGTGCCTGTATAAAATGTACATAGACCTGTACATGGAGAGTGCAAATAGAATAATATTGATATATTTATATACGATGTATATTGACGTGTAAATAGGGTAGTAGGTTGTTAAAGATCCCACCCAAGCCAAGGTGAGAAACGTGCCGAGGACTGAATGGCATGAGGGTGGTTAATAATATCATGTCGCTAGCGTCACCTCAAGGAACCGGGCGAAACCCTGTTGTTTTTTTTTTTTGGTTTTTACGTGCATTTATAAAAGCGTGTTTTTAGTGTTTTTTTAAAACTATTAATTAATTTATTTTTTGTAATGTATTTACTGGTTTCCCTGTGGTCTTCATATGATAACCCTGCGTCTGAACATCGACATTGCGATATATTAAGCATTCTCCTGTAAATTCTTCTTTAAAATATGTCATGGCATCGGTGATTTTTCACAGGCGTTTGACACAGTTTACGCTCAATTGGTTGAAATTGCAAAGTAAACCGATGTGAATGAAGAATGGGGCGACAGACTGCTTGTAAAGTGCTTGCATTTCGCGTCTCTACAAACAAAAGAAAACCGAACCCAAATAAACGTTGCACGGTAGCAATTGCAGCGTTTATGGTGCCATAACATCGTAAATTACCGCGAAGCCATTGTCTATTCAACACGGGCAGATATAACGCAGATGAAAGCTCTCTCGGTGTTACCAGTCGAGCTTCGAACATATAAAGGGCTCTCTAGACGATCAAGCATGCTTGTCAAGCATCGGGAGTTCGTGCGGCGTAAGCCAATCGACTGTGCACAATGACTAACAGTCGGGGGAGTCTGTAAGCAGTACTGTTTCCTATAGAGCGGGGGTGGTTGCGGACCTTACGGCGACTGGTCTTGAAACGACCATCGGCTATCCGATCCTGGGTGCACAGCCGGGCAAAGGACGCCGTGGTCCGCGATAGACTCGGTAAACACCGTTTCACCGCTTCGTAAGGGAGAGGACCGCGCAAGCGACCTCGAACTTGTAACCAATCGAGAGACTGGAGTAATCTGGTCGCAATAGGAAGTAAGGGCGTGAGTGTAAGCCCGCCGGGTAACACTTCTGGCTATCTCGCGGTTAAGGCGTTGGCCTCTTACGGGTTTGTGGCGGAGCTAGACGGTGGACTGTTTTGTCCAAGTCTTCTGCGCTCACTCCAGGGAGATAGAACGACTAATCGTTAAAACTTCCTGAGGTGACGGGCTCGCCCGCTGTAGTCGACAACCCTAGTTGTCAAGCATTGCGTCCCGGGCTGGGAGGGGATCGTAAACCGCAGGACATATGCAAATATTTTTTTTAATATTTACGAAAAATGCCTAATTGTGTAGTTTTATACCAGGGAGTCAATCATTCATCAATTAATTACGTCTAATTAACGTGACACCCTAGTATAAACTACAAAACGATGCGTCTTACGATCCCCTCCCTGTCTTACGAAGCTTGTCAAGCATGCTTGATCGTCTAGAGAGCCCCTAACGCTCATGTTATTTAAAAGGTGAAAAAATTCAAATTGGTAGGGATAACAATCGACTGTAGTTTGAACTGGAAAGCCCACGTCGAAGATGTAAAAATAAAATTTTTGAAATGTTGCTAGGCGCTAAAGATTCTAAAAGAATAGAATAGAATATTATAGAATAACTTTATTGTGCTATAAAAATATTTCTTAATGAATATTACACTGGTTTTATAGAAAAAGATTTATGCACACACGGCGGACTTATCGCTATAGCGATATCTTACAGTCAAACATTTGATAAAGTAATTTCTAATTGTCACCGTACAATACACACAAAAGTAGTAAAGTTAAATTTAAAATAAACTTATAGTAATATGTGTCAATAACTTATGCTAAGGTTGCCCAGATAAGGATAAAGGAGAGGACAAAGTGTGGTATTTGGTAAGTGGCTGTGTAAAAATAAATGTGTCTACGACAACTTTATGAAAGTGTGCAACGAAGGTGCATGCTTGATAGAGTGAGGTAGCTGATTCCATAAACGAGCAGAATGGACCGTAAAAGACTGCGTGTAAACAGAAGAATGATGTATCGGAATGGCGAGTGTGTTATACCGGCTTGATCGAGGTGGAAGACCGTGGTCTTCCAAAGGGTGGAATTTCTCCTTGAGATAAGGAGGGTGAAGTGGGGTTATTGAGTATGTTGTAGAGTAGCGACAACGTATGCAAATTTCTTCGATCGCGAATAGGAAGCTAATGAAGTTGCTCACGAAAGCAGCTAACGTGGTCGAACTTTCGCATGTTACAGCAGTATTTCAAAATAAACAATGTAGAACACGGCTATATACGACAAATAACCATTAGCTTTAAGCACCTAAGCCAAATCTAACTTTTTTTAGAAAAGAAATGTTATACAACTCAAAAAAAAATATATAACCACCTACCTGCAAATATTAAAGAGTTAAAAGGAAAAGGGTTTACCACAGCATTGAAGAAATTGCTTATCGAAAAAAACTTTTAGGCGTTAAATGCATATTTCTCCTAATATTATACAATATTCTGGAGATGCATTTTTTACAATTGCTATGTGTGGTATACAATTTTGAATTATATATATTTCATTTTTAAATGCAGATTTTTGATTATTCTTTGATTATTTTTATTATTCCTTTATTTTTTATCGAAAGACTGTAAGTATTTTGTTATTTCTTAATGATTTAATTTTATTGTAATTAATATTTAATATTGCTACATATTTTTTGTAGAATAATGCCTTCCGGCATTATTCTACAAAATGTGACCTGTGGTGGATGTTGACCTGTCGTCAACTACTCTTAAATTGACCATTAGGCTACCTTATCCTGAATTCAGAGCCGGGCAACAGATGCTTTTGGCCTGAGATAGATTTAAACTGAATCACCGCTGAACATACGGCAGGTAGAGGTTAGTGCAAGCGACTTTGGACCCGTGGCCAGTCGGGAGGTTGGAAGTATCCTGATGATTAATTCCAGACGGAGATATCCTTCCAAAACTGGTTGACAGGGTGCGAGACAAGCACGGATCTACGTTTTGTTTTTGGGGGAGGGGGGGGGGGGGGGGGCGGACAGTGGGCGTGGGTTTCTGTCTATAGATAGTTAAAATAAATTATAGTGTGCATTTAGGGCATCCAATATGCTGAATAGAGATAGGCAATTAAGTAACTAAGGATTATAAAAAGGGAAAAGAAATAATGAATACACTCGTACGTTTTTATTTTATTTCTAAATGAACAATGAACAAATGATACATAATAGTGCATAACACAGAATTAAATTACAAATGCAGTTTCCGGTGTTTTTTCTTTGCAAATCTTTCAATTATCTTCTCTTTGTCTACTGGAATATCAAAATGAATATGCAGGAGTGCCAACCCTGTTAACCTATCCTCTACCATCGTGGATCGTACCAGGTTTAGTCGCCTCAGAGTTGAAAAACTTCTTTCGGCAGTCGCCACACTTACGGGCAAGGAGGCCATGATAAGGATGAGGCGATGTATGCCAGGGTAGATGAATTCGTTGGCCAGATCTAGGACATCTAGAATTTTTTTTGGTTTCGAATAAGCGGGTTTATATCTCTTTTCCCTTCTAAAACTTTCTTTCCAGATCTTGTATTCTCCCAGAACTCCTGCCGCATGAGCTCCTAGGAGACTCTTATGCTCTCTAACAAGATCTGCTACTACATTTGAGTGATCACTATCGTCTTTTATTATTACCGATGGCATTATAATGTTTAAATTAAAAACCTTTAAGGTTTCGGGTGGCAGTCGATTTTTGAGGTCGTTTATAACGTTGTCCATAGCGGGATATTTTTTTTCAATCCTCGTAGGGGGGCGGTAGCCACCTCCGCCCCCCCCCCTCCCATAGATCCGCGCCTGGTGCGAGCGTGTCCGCTGGGTGCCTCGCCGGTGCCTCGCCGTGAGGTGTTGGTATCTGTCGGGCTCGTGGCTTTGCTGGATCGTAGGTTTGTGCCGTCCCAAAGTCTTCTACGCCCATCCCACGGCTGAAAGAACGATCACATATCGTTATACCAGCCTGGGGTAATTAGCACAGTATACCAACCAGTGGCTTTGCCTTCGAGCTACAGGGCATTGCGGGAAGAGGGTGCATGGAATATGGGCAGAGGGGTACGTTCCGACGAACGCCTTTGGTTAGCATTACGCGCAGGTACAACTAGGGTTGTCGACTACAGCGGGCGAGCCCGTCACCTCAGGAAATTTTAACGATTAGTCGTTCTATCTCCTTGGAGTGAGCGCAGAAGACTTGGACAAAACAGTCCACCATCTAGCTCCGCCACAAGCCCGTAAGAGGCCAACGCCTTAACCGCGAGATAGCCAGGAGTGTTACCCGGCGGGCTTACACTCACGCCCTTACTTCCAATTGTGACCAGATTACTCCAGTCTCTCGATTGATTACGAGTTCGAGGTCGCTTGCGCGGTCCTCTCCCTTACGAAGCGGTGAAACGGTGTGTACCGAATCTATCGCGGACCACAGCGTCCTTTGCCCGGCTGTTCACCCAGGATCGGATAGCCGATGGTCGTTTCAAGAGCAGTCGCCGTAACGTCCGCAACCACCTCCGCTCTATAGGAAACAGTACTGCTTCCAGACTCCCCCGACTGTTAGTCAGAGTGCACAGTCGATTGGCTTACTCCGCACGGTGCGCAGACCGTCCAGGAGCGCCAGAAGGTTGATTCCCAGGGGAAACTAACCATAAGGCCAGAGTCCTACCCAGGCTCGCACTTCATGCGTGGAGGCCGTCGGATAGGTGTTGACCCGTGAGTGTGACCAACTCTGAACAGAATGGGTCTTCGTGGCCAACTCAGCTAGGGCCCATTAACTCCCTACGCGCAGGTATAGGCTGGCGACATTTCCGAACGTTTGGGTATCTGCGTGGGCCAAGGCTGACAGATAGCGGGGCTTCTGGCGGCTCTTACCTACAACTCGTGACGTATTCGCTTTGATTTCAATTTCGTCCTAAGAGAAGCTACTGTCTGGTATACTTTGGTCGTAGTCGACACCACCAAACTGCCTGACTGGCAGCACCGTTTCTTCGATAATTGAAGCTGACCATTGCAGTGCGTTTAGGAGCGTTTATGGAGCCCCATTTCGGCGGCTGCGACATTGTCGGCAGGCAATGGATCATGACAAATTAGCTCTCCCTCTGCAATTTCCGACCTAATTGTCCCCGCGGCCATCCACCACCATTGTCCTATTTGTCACTACAGTGCCACCACCCCCGCTGACCAAAACGGCGACTTTATTGAGGTTTCGCAACCATTGTTCCGCGGCAGCATCACGTCGGGCCGTTGACAAAATATTTGACAACTTTTTTACAAGATTTACAACACGAAATTCGGCGGTGGCGCAGATCTTCTTCTTCTCGCAGTGCTGCAACGGCAAAAATAGTAATCGACAGTTATTTATTTATTTACTAGCTGACCCGGCGAACTTCGTTCAATGAATTACATTACATTACATTTTCGTCGTGTCCAATTGACGGCTAAAGACCGCTCTTGGACGTGTCAAAATAATTGGGTTAGGTAGTAAGTTTCGTTACTACTCTTTACTGAACATACATAGGTAGACGAGAATTAACTACTAGATTGTCAAACTATATTTATATATTCAAATTAATATTTATACTATAACAAATTAATATTAATATTTATATATTCAAATTAGAAGCCTAATATTTGAAGTAGTTAGTAATTCGAAAAGATGCGTAGTAATATTATTCATGTTAATATTCAAATTGTCAGTAAAATGTTAAATAATCAAATTAAATCTACGTTATGAATTTTAAACTAAAAGTACAGATATAAGACCATATAAAATAATCAGACAATCAGGCTCTACTTTTTAAGTAATTTAAATGGGCACAATATTTGAAAAATCATGACCCTCAAATTCGGCCAGATTATAGAAAGGATGGCCTATAAGCATCTCCTTGATGTTTTTTTTCAATGTTATGTC
The DNA here is from genome assembly GCA_944548615.1 of Micropterix aruncella. Taxonomy (NCBI): domain Eukaryota; kingdom Metazoa; phylum Arthropoda; class Insecta; order Lepidoptera; family Micropterigidae; genus Micropterix; species Micropterix aruncella. The sequence continues at coordinate 15,274,429 of OX155977.1, forward strand.
CCTCCAGCTGTTTAAATGTTACAGAACAAAATGTTAGAAATAAATGTCGTGTTACAGATTAGCTGAACTTAATTTATGATTTTATGTAAGTAATACAATGAATACAAAATAAATATTAAGTTCACTACTTTATTAAGATTGTAACACAAAAAGAAATATAAAAATACGAAAATTAAACATATCAATCGCGTGTCAGCAAGACATGATTGAATTAAACTATTTATATATTGTGCAGCATGGGATGCACTCGGTTTAATTCTCTTCATTGAAGCACCTTGTGATATACGACATTTTTTGTTTTTTTTGTTATCTGGCGCAAGAACAAATAAAGCGGATGATTTGCCGACACGTGAACTTTTATTCTGCTATTCGGGACGGAGACAAATACAACAAATCAAAAACCATGAAAATCGGTCCAGCCATTCTCGAGTTATAAGTGTTCGAACAAATCCGACTTTTTATATATATATATATATATATATATATATATATATATATATATATATATATATATATATATATATATATATATATATATATATATATATATATATATATATA